>OY728158.1:1021030187-1022270544 GCA_963277665.1 Viscum album | reverse complement strand
TGCATGGGACCGAAGGGGGACGGGACGCGGCAGCCGGCCGCGTCCGCTGGCAAGGGCGGCCCCACGCGGGGCTGCGGCTCCTTCACGCAGGGGCAGCGTGCCCCCCGCTCTGCTCGGCCGTAAGCGGCCGAGCCGACCCGCGGGCCAATCGGCCAGCGCCAGCTGGGCCGGGTCGCGCCCAGCTGGGTCAGACCCGGGTCGGGTTGACCCAGTTCAGGCCGACCCAGGGGGGATGGGCTGGGTCGGTCCGAGCCCAGATCCCCCGTTTTCAGACCTCCTTCGGTCTTTTGCCCAAACCTTGGGTTGTGGACCTCCGATCGACGCTCCGTCAGCAGCGATGTGATCCTTGGATCGAGATGGTCGTTTCGACATATTACACTCGTGGTTTCGGAGAACTTTGGGTTCGGATGGGTTGGTTCGTACACGAAACCAACCGGGCCATCGGAGCGGAAACGCTTATAACTTGAGCTCCGGACGTCCGATTGACGTGCCGTTGACTTTGATGGATTCCTCTTAGTGAGACGGATCTTTTGGCTTACTCCGCCCAAGGTTTGGACGCAGGTGGAGTATGGTAGGGTTGGTTTTGACTTAAAAATCAACCGGGCCCCTGGGACGAAAAAACCAATAACTCTCAGACCGGGCGTCCGATTGACGCGCCGTCTACGACGTTGAGTTCCTATTGACGATACGGAACTTTTGGATACATAAACTCTGGACTATGTGTCAGTTGATGTAACAGCCTCTCGGCTCGTGGAGCAGACCCTCCCGAATGAGCTTGCTGTGTGCGGGAACCCTAGAGCTGGCTGCAACTGCGACGACAACGACAACTGTACAGAGATCCTCAGTGGACTCGACGGCGATGACTACGGCACTCAGCGATCCTACGTGGATCAGTGCCACAGATCTTGTGTGGGTCTGATCCTGTGTGGGTCAGTGCTCAGCGGTCCTGTGTGGGCCAGCGCCTACAGATCCTGTGTGGGTCCGATCCTGTGTGGGTCTTTGTAGGGGTTAGTTACCTATCGATCCTGTGTGGGTCAGATCCTTAGTGGGTCATTGCGGGGGTTAGTTACCTATCGATCCTTTGTGGGTCAGATCCTTTGTGGGTCATTGTAGGGGATAGTACCTATCGATCCTTTGTGGGTCCAATGGCTTAGATGAATCAGTGGCTATATCTGATCATCTCTATCGTCATATGAAGAAGTATACCTGTGTGAGTTGAATCCTGTTTTGCTTTCCTTTGTGGATTGTATTGTGCTATTCTGTGTGGATTACGTTTTTCTTTCCTGTGTGGACTGGGTTGTGTTTTCCTGTGTGGACTGGGTTGTACTTGGGCTCGGAAGTTGGAGTGTACTGGAATTGATGACTTAGGTATATGTATGGGCATATACCTAAGAAGTGTCGAATGTTACTTTGTGATTGTATCTTTCCTTTGTGTATTACACTTTGTGGATTCTGGGAGACCTTCAGGGGTCTCGGGGTCCCTACTGAGTAGCTTATACTCACCCCTACATGGGCTATGCCTGCACTACGTTGTGTTGGTTGCAGACGACGGACAGCGCTGATCTTGGTTGAGGCTTGCGGAGCTGGACGGTACCTGGAGGTGGGCCACTGGGTGGGACATACTCAGAGCAGACGGCTGGACCCTAGGAGCTGTGGAGGCCAACTGTACTCACCCTTCAAGTGGGATTCCTAGTGGATGGCTTGAAGATGTGGCTTTACTTTTCAGTTGATGTTTTTCCCTTTCCAGTTGTACTTTACTTTCAGTTTGGGTTTGTATACTGGCCCACTTACTTTTTCGCACTTACTGTTGTACTTATTTTTTACTTAGTGATTACTTCTACTGCTTGCTTGCTCTGTGGTGTTTGTTTACTTTACAAAGGCAATGCCTTCCCTTTTACCGAGATTTACGCCTTGGTGCTAGTCGCCAGCCCCTAGCCTATGGAAGGTGGGCTTGGGGTAGTCACGGCACGGGCCCTGAGGACAAGTCATGACAAAAGTGTATATTTATCATGTTTTATAGATATCCTTGGTATGGGTATTTGATTACAGTTGTTAGACTGGACGGTATCACACCTACTTAATCATGATTTATAGTTAGACCTTGTTATGGTTGTTGGTTCATAGTGAGCCTTGATGGCTGGATAGTATTACACCTTCTTATTCATTTATATTACTATTATATATTGCACACTTCTTCTTCTTACATGCACAAATTGGGTATGTTATAGACATCATTTTTCGTGGCCTACTGAGTGTCATCACACCCACTATTTGGACCTTTATTTGGTACCCAAATAGACTTCATGGATGCAGGTAAGGAACAATTCAAGTGCCTACTTTATGATGATTTATTTGATCATTTCTTAATAGTAAGGGATCACAAGATCGAGCTATGTTTGTGATGATAGCTAGAGATAGTTCCATTTTGGGTATTTTTTTACTTTTGATACATGTACTATATGGGATGCTTACTTCCATGTATTTACTACCTTTTTTTATAGATACTTAACATGTTCATCATATTGTATATGACACTAATTCTAGTTTTAAAATTTATTTCATTCTTTTGGATGTTAATATTATTCTTCTCAGTTATTCATATATTTTCACTATTGATTAATATTATTATATTGTTGTTCTTCAATCTGATCATGAGGGTATAGTATCCCCACTATACCAACTTAGACCCTCGCTGTTAGTCGGAAGCCTCTGGTGTATGGGGAGGAAAACTTCAGGCCATGTGACCCACCAGCTTGGGGCACCGTTTGGTGTCTCACTACTTGGGATGTTACAAATGGTCATATTACATTCCTATATATAGTATTATATAATTCTCTAGAATCATACATCATATTAATTAACTTAATTAATAAAATATATATTGTATTTATAATGTTTTTATTCTTTCCATAGTTATAACTAGAGGTATGCTCCCCAATGAAAACTGTGAGAATAAATATTCCATGTTTGTGGTCTTTTTATTTATTTGTGTTCTGTTCCTCTTATATTTTTCATAATGATGTTTCATATTGTGTTATAATAATGTATTTATTTTCATATTTCATTGTAATATTTTATCTTAATAAAATATATTATGGGTTTTTCTAATTCTATGTTTCATTTATTACAAGATATCGAACACACCAAATTTATTTAAAAAGAAATACATGGTAAAATTATATGGTTTTTTCTTTCTTACTTTAATGTATAATCAGCCCTGGACTACTCAATAGTTTCTATACTAAGGGTTATATGGGACTTCAGGCATACCTCCCTGTATTCCATAGGCTATAGACTAGCAGTGAGGGTCTAATGTGTTATCGTGGGTATACTATACCCTCATAAAAAGTAAAAAAATAAAAAAATAACAAAATAACATCCATTGTAATAATCAATTATAGTAAAAAAAATAAATAAAATGAATCCATTATATAAAAAATGTAATTTGGAAACACTAAATATTGTCATACATCTCAACTGATCTCCCACCAGGATGATCACACATACAAAATAAAAAAATAAAGAAGAGGCTCCAATTCAATCCATGAGCCTCACCCCATCCCCATATCCAATCCCTATTGAGTGGCTCTGTCTTGATCATCCAATGCTGGTCCCCTTCCCTACTAAAACCAGTGATCAATGAGTCCTGCTTGGATACCAAAGTTTCATGGTCTCCAGAGAAGGGTGTGAGTAAAACTCAATAGACCATAACCAATGGTGTTCCTAACACAACCATCAAAATATTTAATGCACATGTGATATGTGTAAAATAATTAAACATGATGCAGATTCATAGTTAAATCATCACCATTGATCCTCATGTTCTAAGGTGAAACTTAAGATCAATCATACCTACTTCGGCCAGTTCCATATATCTCTAAGCATAAAACATACCACCCAGAGGGAACCATTTCTCTCCGTAGAACCATATAAAAAGATACACATGATGGAAACTCAACTCACCCTATAAACATTTAGAAAAAATATACACTTGGGGGAAACTCAACTCACCCTAGAACCATATATTCACATAAACCTTAGGGAAAATCAATTCACCCCAAAACCATATAGAATCATACACCTGGTGAAAGATCATATGAACCTAGAACTATATATAATTATACACCTAGGGGAAACTCAACTCACCCCAGAATCATATCACATAAACCTAGAGGGTCACACCCCACAATGGAGTGGCATCATGACCCTATTTCTTGGGGGTCGTATCCCACCCAATGCTAGAACCCTCAATTCTCATATCACACACACCCCAGGGGAAACTCATCCCACTCAAGAACTATACAAGAAATATATTCCAATGTGTAACTCAACTCACCCCAGAATCATATAACATACACCCAGGTGGTCACACCCTACCCTAGAACATTATTATGCCTCTATTACTCGAGGTTCATATTCCACCTTGGATCTTGAACCCTACCCTCATTCACATAACATGCATAAATATATAAATTAAAACACAAATACCTAGGGTTGAATCCTCCTTGGAGCCTCATGTCAACCCATGAGGGTTGGACACTCACCTAAACCCATCACCCGTCTCATATATCATCCTCTTGAGAGCATGACATATCTCTATCACTATAAACATTCTTGGATAAAACTTTTGATCCTAAGGTTCTAAGGGGATACTCAATAATGATGATACATACTCTTATACACTAACCCTCTATAAGGTAACATTACACTATGACACAAACCAAAGTCTCCTAGGTCAAAAAATAGTTCAAACACCCTATATGAGATCCTCTATCTCATTCTCATATATCAATTCAACCTCATCACTCATAGGGAATCACATCCCTCATCAATATCATGATTACGTCTGAGGATAATCAGTCTTATATATCATGTCATTCCATCATTAAAATAAAGGGGTGGCCTCAATCCCATATCAATTTCAAGTCATCCTATGTTTCTCATCTCACCCAACCCTAACCATAATCCTAACTAGTGAATACCCACTTAGGTACTCACACACCAATGCAAAAGAAACACTCTCCCACTCTTTGATCAACTATCCTAATGGATAAAAGGTCTCTAAATGTTATCATATAACCTATCCATTGGCTAACCATTCTCAATTCACTGATCACCCCTATATAATGGAACTGAGGGAACCTACCATGGTCCCACTATATTCATCCTCATCTCATGTATACCCATCTAGAGTCTTTCTACCTCATTGAATAGGCTTATGGTTGATCCCTCTGCTAATAATGTTTGAAGCATCAGATAGTTCCCAAAGGCCCACCACGGCCCTTGGCGCTTTGTCTATCCATAGGAATTTTACTTCAATGAAAAAATTTATTTAATTAAAGAGTTCAACATCCCATAGTGTTAATACCACATATCATATTCTATATAATCACAATAATAAAATTTAAATAAATTCATAGGTACCACCTACCTCATATAAATTCATACCCTTTAAGCATCTTTGATCATCGCTATCGAAGCTCATCCAAGCCTCACATCATCTACCAAGAACCTAGATCAATCTATAATGTCCAATTAATTAATTAAAAAATATAATTAATTATTTAATTTAACTTAAATAGGCATAATTTCCCAAAAAACTCACTAAGATATCTAACTACACCAAAACTATGACCAAAATCACTTGGAAGGTCCATAGAAAGATCCAAACACTATCCAAATAAAAATCCCTATCGACTGGAACCCATCTGATCCCCAATTTCATCTAATTTCATCTAAAACCTATAAATAATTAGGATAGTAGCTTACCTCAATCAAAATAGTGAAAGATTGAATGTTTTCATCACCATGGGAATACTCTATACACACCAAGAAAAACCCTCATCACATCAAGATGATTTCACTATGCTCTATTGGAATCTCCCCCAGCCCTAACTCATATCCATGTGAAATCAAAGGATAATGAAGGGGGAAATAATAGAGGAATATGATAAGGAATTATATTCAAACCTTTATATAATTTATAATAAATTATCCCTATTAAATGGGAATAAAAGAGAAAAAATGAAATGGTGAATCCCCTGGTTCAGTCATGTGAGATGGAAGTAATAAGAGGAAACCCCATTTAAATTTGATAGGGGGAATGGGTATTTTTCTATTTTTAATAAAAACTAGGCAGAAGTGGGGTTTTACCACATTTTTTTCTAAACCATGAACCAAATGTGTAGCTTACACTATCTCGATCCACACCCCCTTATATGGTTTTTCCATATAGTTTTCCAAATCATGTTCGAATCATACAACTCCCTTTGAAACATTTCATTATAGTGAACAATTTTCCCTTTATGGTTACAAAAAATGTGTGCAATATATGAACCAACACCCCTCAACAAAATTACCCTATAAAGATTTTCTTGTTCATATATAGTTTTCCCTAACCATGTATTGATTCTTCAAAGGGATGAAAAACTTGCAAAAATTCTAATCTTAAACTTGAAGCTTCTAAACTTCACTTAAGAACTCAAAACCTCTTCTAATCCTTGATCTATATCCAACAGAATCTTATCAAGATGATCCAAATCCAAAAATTATAATTTGAACCCAAATTATCAAAACCCCCATACTTCAGGACCAAAATTTATAATTTCTATGAATTTTACAACCTGTAAAGACACAGGTATTTAAAATATATCCACCATAACACTTATTTTCCCTAATAAGTCTCAATGGTCGTTAAATCATTAATCTTGATCAACTCCAGTCATCAGTTCAGGATCATATCTTCATTTTATATCCCAAAACACCAAATGATCTTCTTTTACACAACTCTGAATACAGATGTGTGATATTCATCAAAACATAAGCTACCTTCTTTTCACCATTTCCAACACCAAGGAAACACTCCACCATACCCATGTATCCCAATACACCCAAGTTTTTTCAACTAATTCATCCCCAGGATTATGTTTCTCCCCACTGTAATATTTTTCTCAGAAAGGTCAATTCTAAGTCATAGTACTCCCCACCATAGGAATCACCTATCAAAATAACATTATTAGTGGTCCAATTACATGATTTATGTGGTTTCCACCTCACCACACCCAATTTCATGCTAAAAAACTTTTTGGACTTTCTCTAGTCAACCATTCCTAAAAATACTCATATATACCCAAAAATGCACCATTATATCACAAGATCACAATTATTTATCTCCTAAGGGAATCATGAGATCACAAAAACAACCACACTAAATTCCAAACCAAACACTCAATGTAATTTCTATAGTTGAATATTTTTCTAAACTAAATAATTCATTATACTATGCATGTGAGTAGCAACACATTTCTGATCCAAATCGCCTTCAAATCATATCAAATATATCCCAAAATGGATACCAACACTTGAATTCCATCAAAATCACATTTGAGAAACTTCTAATATAAGGGTCATACCTTTAAAAATGATAGTATGATCCCCACCATAGGAGTATTCTTACCATCACTCCTATAAACCCAATAGTTGATATATATAGACCACATTCCATCCATTACCGTACATAATGATTGGACATGATTGTCCTTATTATACCCAAGATCCAACAAAAAACATTGATCATTTATCATTCCCATATCACTAGGAATTACATCCACCTCATCTTCCAAAATTTATCCATAACAAGTTTTATACCCTCTAATGACCAATGGTGTACTCCCCACCAAATGAATTCTTTTATACTTCTCCCCAAGCTCCAACCTGGACAGGTCCCATCAAAACACATGTGTCACTCCTTCCAAGCCACAGTCACCCATCCTATCAACCCCAAACACCATCCATCCTTGATGTCATCATCCACTATAGAGGTAGCACCTCCCATTCTCATTAAAAATCCTAAACCATAATTCCCATATGAATCTAATCACATCCATCGATCCCCGACCCATACATAGTAGATAATCATTTCATGAACCAAATAAGAATCATGCATAAGTAGAATGTTCTTTCCCTCGTGCATCAAGTATTTTCCCAAATATACATTATAACCCTCACTATCCTATCATGGGATAGAGTGATACTCTAAAGAACCATATTATATGTTTCTACCCACCATTCATCTCAGTCTCAACTAACCCAATAGGTGTATGATCCCATACCACCCAATATAACAACCCAATTCACACTCTCATGAGTCGTGTCTCATCAAACCTAGCCACACATTCCTAAACCACTAACCATTCACCCCTTCAAGAAAATATTCTCTAGCCATATTTACCGTGGTTATTATTTCTCAATATACCTAAGGTGTCTCACTAATTCCAAGGATAAACACAAGATCACCCAACATTATTTCATTGTTCCCAATATTGTAAAGCATATACCCACACTCTATCCATCATAGATACACTCTCTTGGTGATTTCTTGATTTTCCCCTTAAAAATTATGGTATCTATGATGTCTTCTCTCTTGGGTTAGGGGATCTGTTCATCTTTTATGTCTTGAGTATTCTCTTATTTTATGTTCACATTTTCATCTTGAGGGGTGTCCCGATTGAATTTATTTATATAAATGAAACTTCAATATTCCTCCTTATTTTCTATTTTCACCATCTCTATCATGCTAAACTCCATCTCAGTCTAGTGTGATGATTCTAATGGAAACTTAGTATCACTAATGTATAAAAGGGGCTTTAAAATTATTATTTTTAATACACTAGTTAATTAAAGATTCCATTGTGAATGATGACGTAAAAAAGTATTTTTTGTCATTAATTATAAACACTACTATAAAAAACTCTCAAAAAATATAAAATTGGTTTGTTTTAACTTTATTTGTTTTATAGTTAAAAATTGTACTTTTACATCACTTATAAAATAAATGATATAAAAATGATTTTTTTTTAAATATCTCTAAAATACAATTTACCTAGCCTGTAATAGATAAAAAAACCAGCATCAATAGTAGAATAGCTAGCAGCAAACAACAACACAATATACTTCCATAAAAAATATATACATCACTAATTTTTTCAAAATACAACAACTTTACAATTTGAAATTAAACATCAAAATATATATTACAAATAGGAATAAACTAAAAATTAATCAAACATGTAAAGTAATCTTTCTATGCTCCTCATAAATGATTTAGGTTATTTTCATTATAAGGGTGAGTGTCGTCAAAAAGTTACAAATTAAATGTAAAGTATTCAACATGCATTCTAAATATAATTATAATATAAATAAATGGAAATATTATAATTAAATCTAAACATTCTAAATTTTGTAACTATTCTAGATGTAATTATTTCATAAATAAATATTATAACATAATATCCACATTAAATTAATCCTTTTTGGTGATGATATTTCTATTTCAAAATAAGTTAACAACTGAAAATAACATTTTATTTATATTCTAAATTATAATACTTATAAATAAAGTCAAATTTTCTCACACATGTTTGGTATTATTTCCACTTTCCAACCGATTGGTTATAGTCCACCCAAAAACTGTTTGAAAATGATAAGTATAAAATAAAATCAAAATATATTATAATATATAAGTATTAAAATAATTAAACTTATGTCACTAATATTTATTTTCAATTTTCTCACATGCCACCATAGATGGATTATAACCAATAAGTTATATTTTCTTATGGAAAAAAACACCCAACATCTAATGGCCACTAATATAAAAATAATAATGTGACTAGTTATTTAATTAAGTGAAGTAATAATTTATTAAATATATTTTTTCATACCCATAAAGATAAATAAACAATCAACATTGAATTAAATCATTCTAAAATCTTTTATAAATATATATTATTCTTTCTTCATCCTTCATTATCGTCTCTATTAGAGAAATAAATTATGGGTCTAAGAATTTATACATTGATTTCATGTCATACTGGATATAATGTTTATAAGTATACCTAATAAAAACAAACATAAGTATTAAGTAAGATTAAATTTATATAACTAAAATAAATAAGGTATTCGAATCACTAGAAAATACTTACAACACTGTGATGCCCAACATCTCTTCAGTTACAAGCTCCAAGATATCTCTCTCGCAAATCATCATAATAATATAATTCCAAAAACATTTATCACTCATTAGGAGCTCATAATCATCTAAAAAGATAAATTCATATATTAATAATTTATAAATTCCATGGAAAAAATTAGTTTGTGAAGTCTAAGGGGCCTCAACATATTCTTTCTTTTTATATAGTATATATTTACCTTTAATTTATTATTATATATATATGATAAAATGTTAAAAAAAATTAACACCAATATGAAATAATTAATATAATTTATGCATACCTCAGTGGTAATTTATCAAACAAATCTAGATGGACAAAGTAAAAAAATGTTTGACACTTTGTACAACTGTAGAGACCACATCTGTAGGGAATGGTACTCTAGCCAATGCATCTCTAATATCTTGTACCATTATTCTAAGTTGATCCATATCCATCTGTTAATTATGTTGGGTATCCCCAATGTAATATATTATACCATATGCTACAATATGATACTGGATATCCTCAACATATAACACATAGTATATAGGAAACTATAGAGGAGGAGGAGTGGTAGTGGGATATATAGGTGTAGGTGTAGGAGTGGGATATGAAGATAGAGTTGGAGTGGGATATGCATCCTAAAACTATATTTTCATGTATTTATACATAAAATATACTAAATATCTAATCATATCCTCTATCATCTCACCCATAACCTGAATTTTAACTTTTAAAATATATATTTTTTCATTATATACATCCTCCTTCAAAGAAGATACAGAACAAAAAAATAATAATAATTGATACACCTACCTCATATCCTTGTACACAACCTATTTTTTTGAAATTTCCTAATGAAATAAAAAATATATATTTCCAATTCTTTTGTATAAAGGTATCATGTGTGATTTTCTCCTCAATTTCTTCCTATATAATATTTGTAAAACTTATTAGTGAATTAAAAAATATAAAAGTTTTAAAATAATTTAAAAAACAACTTAAAATATTATCAGCTATATCCTTTGAGTATTTTATAAGATATATTCCCTTTTTGTACATCTAATCCCTTTTCCATTTTCATGCTTAGATAGTGGGGAGGATGGGAAATATCTGCTCATTGTAAATACTCGGCTCTCAATTTTTCATATTTTTATTCCATCATTTTTTTAATAATAGATACCTTACATGAGATAAAGTATGAGGTTATATATTTTTATATTATATCTCATAATGATATCTACTTATTTTCTATTAATCAAGGACAAAAATCATTAATATTATAATTTTCAATGATTATGAAAAAACTTCAAAAACACTTCATTTCACTTAATGAGATTGATTATTACCATCAATAGTCAATAAATTTATTTCATATATCCTCATCTAGAAAATTATATATATCACAAGGATTTTAACTTTTTTTCACCAAAAATAAAATATAGTTAAGTTTAATTTAAAATCCCTCCATCTCCTAGCATAAAAAGATAAAAAATTCCTCCTAACTACTTTAGTTTCAGGAAAATAATATGTAATTTTATTAGAAGGAAAAAATAACATATATTAGTAAAACATATGTTAGTATAAATAAAATAATAATAAATATTCTTACTAAAATTACCTCCCATAACTAAACTAGTGTCATCTTGTCGATACTTCTCTAATCTAAAATAAAAATATTTACTTTTTCTCAATCTTTCATAGAAACAAAACTTCTAAATTATTTGAAATTTAGACCCCTTGGATTAATATTACCATTAAAATTGGTGGATACCCTCTGATCCTAGATATGGGAAAGTGATAATTTAGGTAAACATGTGATACAATGTTTACTAACCCTATAAGCCTTCTCTTTCCCTATAAAAGTTAAAGTCTCGTGTATAGAGGAATAAGGAGGCTCATTGAAAAAATTATGTGTAAGGTCCTCTCTAAAATATTGAGGTGACTAAGCTATTTTATCTAACATTATCCTAGAAATAAAATTTATAAATAGTTAGTAAAACAATATACAAATCCAACTATTACATATAAAATTAAATACAAATTTAAAAATGATCCAATAAAAACTAAACTAAACTAAACACATTTTTATTAATATTAATTAAATTATTTAACTAAAATACTCAATAATTCAACATTTATAATATATTAAATGATATATAGAGAAGAAAAAAATCTATAAAAGTTTATACAAATCTAACTATTATATATAAATTTGAATAATAATTGTAAAATGATACAAAAAAATTAAAACTAAACTAAAAAAACTCTTTCTCATAACTATTAGAGTAGTTAACAACAATGATAAAAAAATACTAAAAACATTTATGGGACATGAAATTATATAGACAAAAGAAACAAACTATAAAGATCATATTAATACAACTATTAAATATAAATTTGAATAATAATTTGAAAGTGATCCAGCCAAAAAAACTAAACAAAATATTAATCATATTAAGTAGAGTAGTTAATGAAAATTCTAAAAAATACTAACATCATTTATGAGACATTAAATTATAAAGATAAAAGAAAACAAAACTTTAAAAAAACTTTATACAAATTCCAATGGTTACTTATAAAATTGAACATTTGGGAAATGATATAAAAAATGAACTAAAATAAACAAAAAAATTATAATATTTGTTAAAATATGTGTCTTAAATAAAAAATAAAATTATAAATAGTATATCTAACATTTTTAAAAAACTTAAATGTTAAATAAGAAATAAATATATTTTTCCAATAATATTAGGAGATTACTAAGGTTTTTTTTCATATTCCTTCTTAAAAAATTTTCCACATGGAAAAAACAATGTCTATAATATGGTCATCAATATAATCTTATAATTTTTCCATGTAAGTAGGGATACAATTTAATTTATCATCATTTTTAAGTTTTTTCCATAATTAAAATACTTTTTTTCCTTGTAAATGATAGACCAATACACATTTAATGGATCAAGAACATAGAAAAGTTGTTTCACATGTACTTCCATGATAAAATACCCATATGTGTATTCTAATATATTTAGATTTAGTACCATACTAAATTTATTATGTTTAACATTGTTGATACCAACAACCTATTTTTAATTGAACATAGGAACTAAAAATTTAATTTAATCAATCCCTCATATTTCTTCAATAACTCTAAAATATACACTTGATTCATATATTGGTTTTTTTTCTTTTTCACTCAAAAAATGTATTGCTTTAGTGAAAACCAATACATTTTTATTTAAAATATAATTATATTGTTATAATCTTTGGTATAAAATTTATAACCACTAATGTCATACCTATACCATGTTATCACATTTAAACTTGGGTTTCCTTCTAACCATCTCAATGTTTCTAAATCCTCGTATCTACCATGAATGATCTATTTAAACCATGGAAAAAATTGGTATGCTCATTCAATACCCATATATATTTTTTCTTCAAATATCATCTTATTAACTCACTAATAAGATATGTTATATATTTTTGAGTGTCATTTATATTATTCAATATATATAAATATACTTTCATTTTTTATAACCTATCAATGATTTAATTTTCAAGCCATAGATCCATTTTACCCTAAAACTTACTCATTCATAGAAATATGTGGGTATTGATGTGCTCCACTATAAATAGTTTATTTGAAAAAAAAACTCATACACCTTATCAAAAATATAATTCTCCAAAATAGACTCTCCCGATAAATACGGATTCTTAACAAACCCCTTTAATATCTTCATATACATTTCAAAAGGATACATCCAATATAAATATAAAAGAATAAAAATATCTATTTATCACACCAAATGAACCATTAAATGTACCATGATATCAAAAAAAGATAGTATAATGTATATTTATTGTTAATAATGTATATAGCCTACATCATTATCAAAATTGTTCAATGAATTCAGATCTATCACTTTTTTTAAAATTTAATTGAAAAACAACACATCTTAATGATGATCAGTGTGACATGAATGGGTAGTATTCCACGCAATAAAACTGGTAGGATATGTTACATAATAATATGAAAATCATGATATTTCATGCCTATTAACTTCAAATATTTTAGTGACAAATTTTCTTTTACATTTGAAGAATAACCCTAAGGTACTTTGATACAATGGATTCACTGAAAAAAATTAATTTTATCCCTCTTTTATAATTTATAACATGACCAAGTAAATTATATTAATTTTATTTTAAAAGTGGGAGATAACTAAAAACATATTCCCATTAATAGTAAATCTGATATTTCATTTAAACCATAATTTATATTACCTTTAATGTCTAACAATATTCCAATCAAACTACTATATATATGATTCACAAAATGGATCACATCAATATTTTATTTAATCTCATGATATATCTAATATGGAAGATCAGAGAATATTGATTATCTTTTCCATAAATTTCTATATTTACTATATATTTTTTACTTTCCAAATATGACATCAATGTTTTTCACCCTTTCAAAATATTTCTTAGGTGAAAAATGATTTAGAACAATATCAAATTCTTATAATTCATTGAATAACTTTTTTAATAATCAATAAGAGTGATCTATAGACTAAAAAATTCAATAAACCTTGTACACTATTTTCTTCTCATATTTTAATTGAAAAAATAAAGTCCCTTCTTCAAAAATTAGATAAGACATATACATCTTAACACTGTATCCTGAAAAAAAATTGTATATTAGAAAGTCATTTACAGTAAACATAATCATTGCATAAAATTGAAAATATTTCTTTTTATAAGAATCATAAACTCTGATTTATTTCTCAAATAATTTTTTCAAGACATTAAATAATGTTGGAAAGTAAACATCAATATTATTTCTAGGATATTATATTCCATAAATAATTAAACTCAAGATGATATATTTCCACTTCATATAAAATTCAAAAGATAAGTTGTAAATTACCAACAAAATAGGCCATAAACTATATTTGTAACTAAGGCTCTAATATATATTCATTAAATTTTTGTATAACTTAAGTATAATATTTATTCCATTATTTCCAAATTTAGGAAATTTTCTATAAGTTTTCTTATATTCTATACAATCAACTAGATAATGTAATTTTCTATATGATATTCGATCATCTACATACAATCTTAACCTTTTTACATTATTTTAATTTTCAAAATAAATGCTTAAAATAAAGAATTATAGGAAGATACTAAATTACCTTAGTGATAGTCTTGGTACATGGCATAATAGATAAATAAAAATTTAATTTTTCTTTTAACTTATACCATGAATTCCCACATTTAGGGCACTCTGAAAGAACTTCATATTTATTCCAATATAACACAAATTCATTGGGGTAGGAATGTATCTTCTTATACCCCAATCCCATCAAGAATAATATTCCTTCACATTATATTTTGAATCTATAAAGATCATTTTTTTTGAAGTATGACTTTTAACAGCTATATAAATTCTATAAAAAATCACTTTATCCATTCCTAGATTTCAAGTTCACCAATCTTAACACTATTGATAAAACTGTGAATTTCATATAACTTGGATACAGTTTTTTTCCATTATCACCATATAATATCTTAATAGATAGTGTTTTATCAATTTCTTTAACTTCAATATCTTGAATCGTCGATTCAATTTTATCAAAACTATCATTTTTAAAATCACTATCATCATTAGCTCTTAAATTCTACCCAATTTCACTATGTCAAATCCAAGGACTATAAATCAGATTAAAACAATTTAAAATAAAATGATCTTTGATTTCTATGCTTTATACCTTTATAGTATTTAAACATTTAAAGCATGAATATAAAAATAGGTCATTATTTAGAGCATTTTTTTTGTAAAATTCTAAAAAAATCATCCACCCCTTTCTTCATATTCATCCCATGTTCATAATGTATAAATCCAAATATAATTAATTATCACTTATAATAAATTTCAAGTATTAAATATAAGTTAATATATTTTAAAATTTAAATTAAATTTTACTTTTATAAATAACAATACCCTCCAAACGTTAATTAATTATCACCCTATGGTTTTTATCCAGCTTAATTATTTCTCTCCCATTTAGAAAAACATTAATATTACTTCAAACTTATTTAATAATCACCTTTTTAAGAAAAAAATCAAAGAAAAAAATAATTTTATAGAAATACATTCCTTATTATTGATTTTAGAGAGGTTAAGCACTAGTAAAACACAATTTTTATTTATTTTTATAATGTAATTTGGTAAATATATACCCACTATTTTCATAACATATAAGTAAATATCCAAATAAAAACGGTTGAATGTTGTGTTTTTAATGATTTAATTATTTTTTATAGATTATAATGAAGTTTTGGAATCCAAGTACTTGATTAAAAATAAATACTATTGAATAATTGAATCTAACATATTCAATGACTTAAGGATGTCACCATTTGTGAAAATATCATATAAGAGTTAAATGATGAGTTAAATGGCTACATATGTTAAGCATAGAATATTGTACAGGGTAACTGGAGGATATCATTATCCAAAACATCAACATGTCACAAAAATTTCATGACACATTGATCAAATAGTAAATAAAACATGAATAAAATCCATGTAACTTCATTCAAATAGTAAATAAAACATGAAGAAAATTTATATACTGAAAATAAAGTGTTATGATATTTCATACATTATGATAGATACATATTAGTAAACGTGATATATAGAACAACCATATTGTATCTTATGATGGAGCTTTAAAATAAATAATAGTGGGATAGTTTAAATAATCTAAACTATAAAAAAATGTACGATATCCTTATAATATAACACAATTAATTGAATAATAAACACAATTTTCTTCCATCCATGTTGAGAAAAAAATATAATCCATTGTGAATATGTAAAAAAACAATGAAAGAGTAGAAAATAATACTTATAATCCATATAATATGGAAAATAATGGTAGGAGAATATGGAGAGAGGACAACGGTAGAGGTAATAGATGACATCGGTGGTTAAGGCATGTGAAGGATAAAGGAGGCTAGTAGTTTCAAGGATTAGGGGTTAGGGTTTAGTTGGAGGAATAAATTTGAGATAAACTAAACATCCTGCTCGATATTTGAAAAATATATAAAGGTTTTTTATATCGGTTATTTTGTAACCAATATAAAAATTAGTTTTTTATCGGTTATTATATAATTAATGTAAAAAAATAATCCAATATTTTTTATGTAACAAACATAAAAAAATTAAAATTTCAGATATAAATAAACAAAATTATAATGTATCTTTTTAAATATTTTTTGAACAAGTGGATGGTGGTGGTGGAGTATTGTTTTGACGCTATGGTCATTCCAGTTCAAGGGTTTTGTGTCTAGTGGGTTTTTCTTGTGTCATTATCACTTCAATATTAGACCACTTTTACTCCTCTTATTCCCTTATTTCTAAATCCATCATGGTAGATATCATTCTGATCTAGTGTGGTGGCTCTCTTAGTGTCTTGGTATTGTATAGGTGTTGCACTTGTTAGTGGATATTGTGTGTGAATTTTTTTTTTGTTATATGATGGGGTTATTCTAACCGAGTTCCTTTATTCTATCCCTCGATGATTTCTTCTAGATACGAGGTTTCTTCCCTCTTTTCTTGTTTCTCATTTTTTCTATTTTTGGATTCATCGGTTCTATACCTGTGATCATGGTTCTTTGTTGAGTCTTTAGTTCATTTATTCACTTCTCTTGATTCTTTATCCTTCACACTTATTCCCATATTGGTCTGATATAGGGGCTCTGATAGGGGATTGGGATATTTTGGTAGAGAATTTAAGTGTGGTCCAAGAGATAAAACCTTTATTGTTGTATCAACATCTATTTTTAGTGTTCCAGTTTTCCATTAGCAATGTTTTTTTGTTCCATTATTTCTGATCTTGACATGATTCAATGGTATAGTTACTCTTTTTTTTTGTGATTCCTGATGATGATTTTTGTGTTAGTGTATTAAAGGTCTTGAGGTTCAATGATATTATGGTTTATATTTTTTAGTATATGGACATTCATGGTGATGATGATGACATTTAGAGGTTTTCTCAGTGCTTCATACCAAAAGATAAATATGTCGATTTGTGCCTTTGGTTTTGGTGAAGTTTGTTCTTATTTATAGTGGTGGATGAATCAAAGATTATGGTTTCTTGAAAGTTTTTTATTTCCCCATGATGTTGTGTGGGTCATGGAGATCATTGGAATTGTAATTTTTTCAAATGATATGAGGGCTCTCATGTGTCATGTTAGCATAGTGGTAGCATTGGACTCAAGGTGATGATGAGCCATCAGAATTTTGAATTCTGGATTTGGGTTTAGTTTTGGATTGGTGTTTTTTTGGGTTCTAGGGATTTATATTTTTATATGTTCTAAATTCAAGAAAATTTGTTTTTAAAAAACACAAAAAAAAAAAGAATTGGGTGGTGACCTCATCTAGATTCTCACCCAAAATCAATAGGTTCAGGCATTAAACTGATCATTCACTTAAAACCCAACCTTAATAATTAAATATTCAAGTGTTTTACAGAAATAGGTACCTAGTAATATCATATCCACACACAACATATTTGATATAACCTCATGTGAATCAACCACATACTCCAAGAATCCACCAATTCTTTCTGCCTCTATGGTAGCTTATAAGCCCAGGATAACCCCTCTATTAAGTTACCCTAATATATCACAAATCATCTCAAAAATATTTGGAAAACATCCTACCACCCCATTATAACACTCATATCACCAATATCCTAATTAATATCTCAATGCCACTAGACTCCCCCATATATATATTAGGCCATTTATCACATAGGATGCAACTCATAGGGAAACACATCTACTCCTATCTAAAATATCATAAGAAAAATCATGTGCTAAAATATCTAATCTAGGGTTCTCACATATATTCATCATTCATCGCATTTCAAATCACCACCCCTCTCTTTAACCCATACTCATAGAAAATTTACAAAATATAATACCCCTTGAGAACCAGGTTTCATCCACATACATTTAATGATATTTTGTGAATGAGTAAAGAGGGTGATAGGGTAAGTGAAGTTGGGACTACTGATGATGAGTAAGTTTTACAGAAGAAAAAAGAAAAATATATCCACTTATCAAATTAGTAGAATTAGTAGTTTATAGTCAAAATTTTGAATCATAAAAAGGATAGAAATTCTCCTGAAATCTAGATAAAATATTTGAAAATAGAATTTTATAGGTTGAAAATCCTAAACAATACTTATTGAAATGGCTATCTAAGGGAAGAGAATGATTCTCAGGATGATAAATTGGAAGTGAGGTCCTCCAAAGTTGAAAAACTAAAGTTTTATGTAAAGGTAAAGAATATAAACTCAAAATAAGTTCAAAATTTTAATACAATGAAATATGAACTCACTACTCGTATTACATAAGTATTTGATGACATACAAAGGTTGAAATAAGAAAATGTATGCCTTAAAGAATTTATACTCAAATTAAAAGTGATGAAAGATAAAATTGATATGTTTTAAAAACTCAATCATACCTTAAAGGATGATATATATAGTTAGAAGTAACTTAATAAATATTTAAATTCTAAACTTTAATTAAGAGGTGAAAAAAGATTCAACAATTGGAATATGGGTTGGATTTCCCCAAGAAGTAGTTGACTGTCAAAGGTAAGCTAAAATTAAAAGATTCTTTGGATTTTTTATTTAATTACCTATAAATGGGTGATGAAGAAAGAAAGGATAATTATTCCATATCATAGGATAATCAAAAAGGATCATTAAGTTACAAAGACCTTACTCCATGGGAATAGATGATGTTAGCTATGATGGATCTCCTTTAAATATGGAAAATAAGAAATCTATAGAAATTCCAAAGAAGAGGGAAAATAAATACATTTTTAGAATAATATCTAAATATTTCCTATAAGAGTTAATGGAAACTATATTATCTTTATAAGAAGTTATGGAAATATGTACTATTTTGTGGGATTCATGGGAATATTTCAAGTTTTTATTTTTAAGTTTCAGACTACATTACTTGTTATGAATGTAGTGTAAAATTTGAGATACTAAGACATCAAGAAACATATAAAAACTATAGGACTGATTTTATAAATTCTTATTACACTAACCATTCCTTAAGTAGTCAATTAAAAATATATTCAGCATAGGTTAATGGAATAACTCAACAAACATTCACTAAGAAATCCAAAGTTATATCTAATCCACATATCTCATGGGGAGAAAAGAAAAGATTTTGGAAGTAATAGAAGAGTTCACATGTTGCTAAAATTAAAAAAGAACATGTGAAAGAAAGGTCCTAAGGAAATATGGTTATTTAAAAGACAAGATTATTTATAGGGAAAAGAAAAAAAAAGGTGTTTTGGATAAAGAAAAATCAAACTAATATGGAAAAGAAAATCCTTGATAGTAAATCTAGTTTAAGGATACAATCCATGGGGTAAGTGTGCTAAAAAATCACATGAAAGGGACCTGAAATTAGATCTAGTTTAAGGAAATAAATTACATGTAGCATGTGTTTTTTGAGGTATTTCATTTCCATTTTGTTATCATGATTGAATCTACATGTAAGGATGAATTTTATTGCTGAATTTAATTAATAAAAGGAATTTTTTGGATGATGTGTGGTACAAGAAGACAAATTAAAATAAATCTATTATTTCTTGATAAGTTTTCCTTATAATAAGTGAAATCAAGAAAAGGTATTGGGAAAAAATCCCTTAAGGTGTCGTCTAAGTGTTTTTGGGTGATTTTGTTTGTTTAAAAATACATATGATCAAAAATAAAAATGGTTGGTGTTATTGAAGAAGATATTTAAGGTGGCACAATTTTCTAGTGTTTGCCAAATTTTTGGTCCTCAAAATCAGGAGTTTGTTTTATGGAAAATGATGGTTTTTCATAGAGGATTCTACAAAGCACAGTTCACATACCGTAAAGAATATTTTTCAGACTACAAAGGATGTGCGTGGAATGGAGAAAGAAAATCAACAAAGGAATATTTTTGCATATCAGTTCTATGTTGAAAACGAAGTGTGCTATGCGAACTACATAGTGAAAATAGTTCATAAGAGGCTCCCAGTTTTCTGGAAGCTCATCATTCATGGGATGTTCAACATTTTTGGTATTTTGGAGATTATTTTTTTTAGAATACATCATCCACTAAAAAGGAGAAATTCATTATGTGAACCACATAGAATAGTTCACATGAAGTTTGTACTACCTTAAAGTTTTGGGTAATTCAGATTATTGGTTTTGTGAATCTATTTGCCTATATAAATACCCTTAATCACATAATTACTTAGAGAAAAATTCATTATAAAATATCATCAGTCCAGAAAGATTTCAAGGAATTATTAAGTAGTTCAAAAGGGATATTTCCTTGAAAGAGAAGAGTTCACAAGGGAGGATTCTGCAAAGAGGAATTAGTTCATAGGAAAATTTCGCAAAAGGTTTTTCAGGGATCAAAAGCTCTAAAATGAGAAGAATACACGTAGAAGAGGTGTTCTATGAGGCATAATATATACATGAATTAGGGGGTAGATTCATAAATAAATTTGATTGTAAAGCACTCACACCACATGGTGCAACACAGTTCTCAAACAAAATCAAGGCAATTTATAGAGGTTGCAGGATAGTTCACAGAAGTACTAAAATAGTTCATGAAAGAAATTTATTCAAACTAACAGTATGAGAAAAATTGGATTTCATCTATGGTTGAAAATAGGAATTCAACATAGCATCTAGATATAGTTTAGGATGAATTCATTAGTGATAATAAAGGGACCAACATGTTCGTAAACTATGAGTGGATCCTTTTCAGAGCTGTGGGAAAAGGAAGAGGAAGAAGGTGATGTTGGAACCAAGATTTTTATTTGCTGAAAATGGAGTTTGATTTTTTTTTTTTGTCAATACATGCTAGTTTGATTAGGTAGTTTGCAAGACATGTGATCTTACAGTACAATTTGACTACAGTATTGAAGGTGGCATCGTTTCCCAGTGTTTGCTAAATTTTTGGGCTCAAAATCTAGAGTAAGAGTCTAGCATCACAAAGGATATTTTTTGGGAATGTAACTTCCTAAATATGGTTAATTCATGGGTTTTTCAAAGACTGGGATGAGATTCATGAATATTTGGAGTGTTGTGAATGGTGAAAGTAGTATTCGTGACTACAAGAATATTTGTGAGTGGGTTGAATTTTTATAGGGATTTGTGATTGATGTAGCATCGCAAACATGGTTTTGGAGTTTCATGAAAAATCCACTAAGATGTGGTGGAGCACCATGGATGTCTGAGCCTATATATATGAGGCTACCCCCACTTCATTTTATATGAAAATAATCATAGAAAATCCAAAATCACTCTGATTTCACCGAGTTAGGGAGCTCCATGAATCTGGATTTCTAGGTGAGAATGAGTATCATGAAAAGGCTAGTTAAGTCTTGACTGATATCAATTTTTCTAAGTAATGGGTGATTCATGATGATGTATTATTATATAATGTCTAAGTGAGCTTCTTGAAGACATTTTTTATCGTGAAGGAAGTCCTCTTTGTGAAGGCAGTGAGTTTCATGAAGGAGCTTCACAAAATTAAATTTTAAATGTCAATTTTTCAGTGAACAGTGCTTTAAATCTCATTAACTCAGGTCTATAGTTCAAGTAGAGTCTTATGATAGTTGGGGATAAATACTTTAATTCCAATCTACAGAATCTACCTTCAATCCAATAAACTGAGTAAGACTTCACTCAAGGTAGTGAGCTAGGGGATTCGACAGAGGTATGCAATGTGATATCTATAAAATCATTTAAATTTAGGGTTCCTAGTATAGATTGACTATGTCTGAACTTATATATTCCATAACTAGTAAATATTAGTAGATTTTGGTATGACTAGAAAACTTTTAGTGTATTGTCCTTGGACTATCCCTTAGTGGTTAACCAAGTAAAATTATTATGTTGTCTCTTTGCATGTGATTTGTTGTTTTTTGTACATTCCTATCAGAGAGGTTTAACAGGTTTCTACCAACATGGGAACAAGATCCATCACTTTAGAAGAAAATTTTGACTTGCTAATTCACCCCTCCCATATTAGGGTGTTATAGGGTCCCTCAAGTGATCCTTTCCACCAATAGTGATATAGAGAAAGATAATCAGGGAGTGAAACTTCGGAAATTAGTAATATCACCCTAAAATTTGTAAAGGTAGTGATTCTGGGCATAGAAGTGGTCTATCACAAACATTGTAATTTTTAAGTAAGGCTTAGTGGATTTGATACATCATAACATTTCTATTGTATGCTCCTTGGATATGGCCCAGTGAGGGTGAACCAAGTAAAATCTATGTGTCCTTGTGCTTTCTTTCCTATTTTAATTTTAGTGAATCATCATCAAATAAATAAGGAAAGAATAATATTAGGATAAATACTTAAGAGAAAATAAATTGACCCTCATAATAAAGAGTTCAAGATCCAGTGGGACAGGAATAATTTTGAAAATAATATACATACCTTGATTCACCCCCCCCCCCATCTCAAGGTATTTAGGCCCCTTTAGGATTTAACAAGTGGTATCAGTGGGTTGGTTTCTTTTATCAAATTTGCTTTCTCTTCCTTGGTTTATTTGATTTTTGAAATAAAATTTTTAGTATACTCTTGTCTCAGAGCATCGTGGAAAAGGGTAGAACTTCAAAGAAGAAGTGGAAGTATGGTGGTATTCCTCATTGTGGAAGTGTCTATGGAAATAGTATGATTCATTTGAAGGAAAAAATGTACTAAATAAATGTTTGGATGAATCAGATAGTGAAAATATTTACTCACTCAATGATGCTACAGGAATTAGTGAAGAATCTGATATTCATAGTGATTCTGAAACTACTAATTATAAAAAAATCCAAGAAGGACAAAAGTGGAAGTTGTCATGAAACAAAGGAATTGTATCAGATGTTGAATGAATAAATTAAATCAAAAGATATCTAAATATCAGTGTAGGAAATTGAAGTCAACAAGATAAAAGGATTAAATAAAAGGCTTGTTGAAGTGTACATACCCAAGATAAAGAACTAAAAAAATAGAAAGATGATAAAATGGGAAAGAATCTAGAAACATATATAATTTAGAATTTTAAATCCAAAAATAATTATCTTGCTACACACCTGTCTGAAATAGTTCAAGAGAATAAAATAATACAACATGAGAATGCATGCTGTAATGATTTTGTTGCTTATATTAATTATAAAATAATAGAAAAATATAATATGATGGATAATCTCTCCTGATAATTGGAAGATGAGATTACTAGAGGGAATAATCTCAAGAGATAACTTAATTATCCAATTGAATCAAGGTATAATAAGATTCAACAATTGGGAGAAGAGGTAGAATCGGTCAAGAAAGAAGTGAAGCAATCTAATGTCAAAGGAAAGCCCAAATTGAAGGATTCTTTACATTTATTATTTGACTATCCTTCATATGGTAACATTGAAATGAAGATAAAATACTCTATTTCATAGGAAAAACATGAAATGATTGTCTCATCCCAAATGTCATCTAGTTTGGGAAATCCAGAATTGGATATGATGAACCCCCTCCTATGCATGATAAGAAGACAGTTGTGAACAGTTTCAAAAAGAAAAAAATCTTGTTGGTGTTGGAGATAGACCTAAAAAATTATAGGAAGTAGTGATAACATGTTCTATTTCTATGGGTTTCATAATCATACTTCAAGATTTTGTTTTGAGACTTTGGAATATATTTCAGGCTGTGAAGATAGAAATATTTCTAAATCTAGAAATAAGAAAAATCTTTTTGATAAATCTGAATGAAAATCCTCTCTGAATAAATTTTCCATGAAATACTACTATTATGAAAGAAGGGAACACACCATGAGTATGTTTCAAGAATCCCGAGGGCTCAATGTCAGAATAAGAACTCTAGTTTCACCAACATCTTAGATAAGAAACAATGAAACAAGGTCTGTATTTAATAGAAGATGTTTTATATCTTATAATCATGGGCATTTGGCAATACATTGTAGAAGGAAGAGATAAGGGAAGGAAAGGGAACTCATAATTATATCCCCAAATATGCTAGTGTATAACAATAAATCCTATATTGGAAGATAGGATAATATGTTAAAAAAAAGATTTATAGCCTTAGGGGAATCACAAGCATCTCAACAAAAGGAATTTCAATCACATTCTCTATTACACTCAAAACATCTCTCTTAGAAATAATGTGAACAAACATGGAAGAAAAATGGAGGAGATGCTTCATTTGTGATTAAGAAGAATTTAAATTCACTGGAAGACCCACCACCAGCATGAAACAATGTGGTGACTCAAATAAATGATAAAAGAAAAATGAATAAATAAAGCCTTTCAAATTTCACATTTCAGGCACCCTTATGATAATTGAAGGTAATAGGAAGAGATCTACATTATAGGAAGGATCAACATAAGATGACAAGTGGAAATATTCCTACTCAAATAAAGAGTCGTGAAAAATGGAATATTGGTAGAGAATCAAAGAAGGAAATTTATACTAATGGGAGTAAACCCAAAATTTTGAAAAAATAAAAAGTTGATATAAAATAAATATCAGAAAAAGACTCATCATGTGGGTAAAGAATTATTAGTCATATGTCCACAATAGTTAAAATTTTTTGGGAGGTTAGAATAAGCACAAAAATAGTATAGTAATTTTCAAAAAATTATCAAAGGGTTGATCCATCGGGATCAATGATAATACTCTTCTTGATGGTTTCATAGGAATCCATATCCCATTGTATTTAAATTATATTAACTTATTTTCAATTATTTCAAGTTTTTGGGAAGATTCAATTCAAGGGGAGATTGAATCAAAAGATGTAAAGTGGTGATGTGATGTGTTACAGAATGTCAACTAATTCAAATCTGTTACCAAAGATGAAGAATAAATATAGAATAATTAATTGAAATAAGTTATTGGTCTATGGATGTATAATATAGATGAATTTAATTGAGTGAAATGAAAATTGATGGTGTTATTAACTTTATCTCTTGTTTCCTACACCGAGTTCTGACTCAGTGGGATAAGCGGTTTTGTTGATAGCTCATTGTTAAGTGGTAAGTTCACCCATTGAAAATCTTATTAAATGCAGATACAACAGGAAAATTTTATAAATATGGAGATGTTTCTCAAACCTGTTGTAAAATTTGAATAAATTATTCATAAGTAGAAGAATGTTTTTGGGTCTAAATAGTGGGTCTAACAATAGAAAGTGTTTCATATCATAGGGGGAATTCTATCTCTTCATCACATGAAGGGTCTCAAAGATGAATGTTTATAGGATGTTTGAATCATGTGGATATGAAGGGATATTTCTTGGCTAATAAAAGAAAATAAAATCATATAAATGCTTCAACAAGTATCTGGGAAATGTAGTTGAAAGAAATGATGTAACTATAGTAGAGAAAGAGAATAATACTCAACAAATACATGATTATTCTTAGGAAGATAGTGATGAAGATATAAGTAGATCAGGGGATGTTCCAGTTCCAGAGGATGATACAAAATAAGATTCAGATAATGAAAAATATGATCCCAAATGAGTATTTGCACAAATATAAAAGAGAAGATCTAAAATTGATAGACAGAAAAAAAATCAGTGATCAGACAGCACCAGTGCAGAAAAGAAGGTTGAATAATCTACAACAAGCATCATTCTTATCACAGGTAAAGCCTAAATTTTTTAAATAAGTGGCTAGATATGACAACTAGGTCTAGGATATGAATGAAGAGCTTTACCAAATTGAGAAGAATCAGACAAGGTAGATTGTTTCAAGGATAACAGATAAAAAATTTATCGAGACTAAATGGGTCTTTCACAATAATATAAATGAATATGGCACAATGATTCGAAACAAAGAATGATTAGTGTGCAAATATTACTCTAAAATAGATGGTATTGATGTTTATGGAACATTTTCACCTATTGTGAGGTTATAGATAATCAGATTATTCTTGGTCATAGTAGTGTAAAGAAGGTTTAAAGTTTTCTAGATGGACGTCAAGTCAGCATTTCTGAATGGAGTTCTAGAATAGGAAGTTTATATTGAGTATATAGATGGTTTTATCATTCATGAAGATGAGAATGTAGTTTTTCAGGTGAATAAGGTATTATATAGGTTCAATCAAGCACCAAGACCGTGGTATTCAAGGATATATCAGTTTTTGAAGAAGCTCGATTTTTAGCATGGTGGAGTTGATTACAATATCTATGTCAATAATGATAGAAATAAAAGGGTTATAGTGTTGGTATATGTAGATGACATAATATTTGGTGGATCAGATGAATCATAGTACAGAAAATTCCCAAAATTCATGAAAAGTGAATTTGAAATATCAATAATTGGTGAACTGATGTTTTTCCTTGGTTTATAGGTGACACAAGGAAAGAATGGAAAATTTATATCTCAATATAAATATGATAAAGAGTTATTGATAATATTTTTAATGGATGATTCCAAAGAGATGAATACTCTAGTGGATGACCGGATGAAACTTTCATGGGATGATGAAGGCAATGCGATTAATGTCATAGAATATAGGAAAATCATTGGTAGTCTATTCTAATTGACAGTGACAAGAACTGATATTGTTTTTTTCACATTCCAAGTATCAATATACAAAATCAATACCAAAGAAACCTACTTACTTGTAGTAAAAATAATACTTTGGTATATCAAGGGAATGGTGGATTTCAGTTTAATGTACAATGCCAAATCTCATCAAGAGTTATAGGGATATACAGATGTGGATTGGGCTGGTTCAACAAAGGACATAAAATAAACATCATATGGTGAATTTTATCTTGGCATATTGTATATTTCTTGGAGAAGTAATAAATAGGATTTCATTTCATTGATCATCACAAAATATGAATATATTGCAGCCAGTCAAGCGTACACACAGTTATTGTGGATGAAGCAATAGCTTAATGATATGTGAGTTAAAGTGAAGTCTCTAACAGGAATATATTTAAATAATTCAAGTGTTATAAATCTTAGAAAAAATCTAGTCCATCACTCAAGGAAAAGTCACATTGAAATCAAGTATCATTTTATCAAGGAGAAGGTGAAGCAACGTCTTGTGAAGTTGGAGTATATGCCTACATAACTATAGGCTGCATACATTCTGACAAAGGTCTTACCCAAATAAGAATTTTAAAGGGATCGACTGGATATGGGGGGTTCATTCAACTCCCTGCACTTGAAAAAGTGCCGATGTGGGACCCCCTCTCCCTAAGGTATGGGGTGTTTTTTCCTAATGTGTTGATCTATGTTCTTTACCCTATTGCAGACCTCAAAGGAGTGGTCTTTGGGTTCATTGAAAAAGGGGGATAATTTGTATCTATAAAATGGGATAAGATGTCTTAATCAAGACAGGGGAGAATATGATAGGGGTAGTAGTGAAGTATGGGGAGTATTAAATCAAACGATGCTAAAGCTGATCGATGAAAGAATATATATCACGATAGACAGAGTTTGTAATGAATGTCAATGGGTGCTTTTGGAATAAAGCGAGTCATTGATGAAATATTCATCCTACTCTTGTTTCACATGTCGAGCATGGTTCATGTGGTCTTATAGTGTGTGTTGATTAAATCCCTAATCACTATCTTAATCATAAGAATTGAATGCTAGTAGAATATGGAAGAAGCTTTAATATGGTATCAAAATGATAAGATTTTTCAACAAACCCAAAGGGGGAGATTATTGGGAAACAATACCTCAAGGTTCCATCTTGGTGTTTTTGGGGTGATTGTGTTTGTTGAAAAATATAGATAACCAAAAATCAGAATGGTTGGTGTTACCTAAGGATATGTTTCAGGTGCTGCAATTTCTCAATGTTTGCCAAATTTTTGTGCCTCAAATCAGGAGTTTGTTTTATGGAAAAGGAAGGTTTTTCTATAAAGTATTCTATGAATCATAGTTTTTGGGTCGTGAAGTGTAGTTCATGGAGCACAAAGGAGATACGTAGAATGGCGAAGCAAATCAGCAAAGGAATATTTTTTCATAGTAGTGTTATGCGGAC
Organism: Viscum album; assembly: GCA_963277665.1. NCBI lineage: Eukaryota > Viridiplantae > Streptophyta > Magnoliopsida > Santalales > Viscaceae > Viscum > Viscum album. Next base: position 1,022,241,442 of record OY728158.1, on the reverse strand, counting down.
CATGAATCACACTACACGGAACACATAGAAAAGATAGTTCACATGAGGCTTATAGTTCGCGAGAAGATCATATTTCATAGGAGGCTCATAGTTTGTGGGATTTTGGTGATGATTTTTTTTTGGAATAAATCAATCGCCACAAAAGAGAAAGGCATTATGCGGACCACATATCATAGTTTGCGGTGACGGCTATACCGTATCTAAGTTTTGGGTAATTCATAGAGAGTTTTGAAGATCTATTTGCCTATATAAATACCCTTAATCACACCATTACTTAGAGTGAATTTCATTAGAAAATATAATCTCTCTGGGAATAATTCAGTGAAGTCCAAAGTAGTCTGTGAGGGAGAATTTTGTGAAGGAGAAGAGTTCGTGAGGGAGGATTCTGCAAATGAGTAAGTAGTTTACAAGAAAAGTTCATGTAAAGGTTTGTGGAACTCGGTAGCTTGAAAAGGAGAAGGAACCACGTAGTAGAAGAGATCTTTGAGGAATCAGTTATCCACGAATCACGGGGTGGTTCATGAAGAAATTCGACCGCGAAGTACTCACGCCATACAGTGCAATAGAGTTCATGGAGGATTGAAGGTAGTTCATGGAGGATGCAAGACAGTTCATCTAATGACCCAATCTTGATGTAAATGGAAATTATGTTTATTTTTTAGAATACTTAATACATTACACAAATAGATTCCAAAATACTGTATTAGTTTAGTGTCTTTGGAAACTCAGAACACATTCTCCTAGCTTGGTGAAAGATCTTCAACATCTCCCATAAAGATCTTCCCCATTAGTTTTCCTACCTAAAAACTTTCTTTATATCCTTTGGAAAAGAAAAGATATGAAAAGGGTGAACTCAAATACTTAGTAAGGTAATCATGGAAAACATCATACAAAACATAAATATAAGAATGTAAAAACATGAACATAACTTTTTAATATCAAAATCTTGAGTCATAAAATAAAAATTGGGAGTATGTAAGGAATTAATCATAAGGTAATATTAACCATGATAACATATCATTGGCATAAAACATGAACTTTTTGAAAACACATAAGCATATAAAATCATTTACATATTAGTCAAGGCTCGTATCCAAGACCATCATAGCGGATAAAGTCCATTACTGATGTAACGACCCAATGTTTTTCAATGGAAATTTCCTTCTTATGATTATGACATATAATTATATGAAATCAAAAAATAATTAACTAATAAGTTCTATGTGACCTTTAAACATAAGTTTGTCACTTCTGGGGTTTGAATTTCAAAAATCTGACATACATGGTTATGATTAGTGAGTTATTTGGAGTCTAATATGACTAACTTATTTTTTGGTGAATAGTAACATACCCTTATGAATGGTAATTTTACCCTTATGAATAGTTAAATACCCTAATGAATATTAACCTTACCTATGACATTATATAAATAAGTTTCAAGTGGGAGTATGATATACCTATATCTTGGAATAAGAAAATAAATGTTCTAAAATTGTTATTTTTCAAGTAAATTGTGATTTTAATTAAAAATTAAATTAATCATATTTAGAAAATTATTTTTGAAAAAATGTATTTCATTTTTGTATTATACACGTCGAAAAATGGTTAGGGTGAATTTTGAGTATTTTTCTAAAATACTTGAATTTTTTATGAATAGTAAAATACGATAATTTACAATAAATGCTAAATAATGGATTTATTGAGTCATTGATGATGATATGATGATTTAATTACAATTGGTTCGAACTCCAATTCACTTATTACTATTCTTTTTCATGGAATCATAATTATTTATTGTCTTGTGGAGAAATAATAAATTAATGAATATAGTATTGTGAAAACCCCTCTCCCCTCCACTATAAATAGCACCCTTCACACCCTCATTTCCTCACACCTCTAAAGCTTCAAGACTAGTATAAAATCTGCCCAAACATCTTCTCTAGACCCTCTCCCACATACTAGAGCTTTAGGTCTCATCAAAAGACCAATCCAAGGTTCCTTAAGGAGGATTCAAGAGGTAATTCCCCTCTCTCTCTTTTCCTTTAATTTCCTTTCCATTTCAATTTCTTTTCTTAAATATCTCCCCACCTATCCTCATACACATGTTATGGTAACTTCAGTATATTAAATATATTGTAATGTTATGATACTAATGGGATAATATATCATCCAACCCCCTTATCCTCATATTTTTATTTTAGAAAGGAAAACGTTGTTTGTGAGGTGTTAATTTATCACCTTCAAGAACGACATGTTTTCATTTTCCTTTACCAACATTAGATCTGGTCATGAAACCATTTTTATGGTCGAATCAGATTATTTTATATTTATTATATCCTATTTAATTTTTTTTAACTAACTTATGTACATACTATTAGATGATTAAACAAAACAAGTTCATTGTGGTCGAAAAACCGCCCGAATTAACCCAAACAATCATCATTAAATTCTTATCTAATGATTCATTATCATGATATATCAAAAAATTATTTATCAGATAATATAAAGTTCTATAAAATTATAAATAACATATAATTACAATTCTGGGTGTTTATCCACATTTTAAAATAACTTCCATTCATGAATACAAGTGAACTGTTCAAGAAAACTATAAAAATGAACGTTCCTGAACAATGAAATTGAACCACATAACCCATTAAAAAGGACATGAATTAACTTAAAAAGGGTAAACTAAATAAATTAAATATATAATATTTTATTTACTTATTAATTAATAAACCTAATTTTTTTATTCAGGTCATTAATAATAAGTGGAGAACACCAATGGACTTAAGGTAAGGGATCCTCTCCATTTCACTTTTATTCAAGAATGTCCTCTATGATATTACATATTATGTGTAATCCATAATGATGAGGTATTATTTCACACCTCCCCCATATTTCTATAATTATTTATAAGTGATGATAAACCCATTTCTCTCTCATAAATCCCTCTTAGGTACACCACATACCATGTCGATAATCCGTAAGGAATTCTACCCGAACCGACTTTATTCCTTCAGGTTGCTATATCTTTCTTTTTACCCAAATGAAGTTATCTTTTATTTTTATTTAAAACTTCTAAATGATGTTTATATGATCCAAAATCATTTTCCAAGATCCATACCTCATTCTCTTTTGTTTATATACATGCTTTTAGGTGATTCCCTCCTCGATACTTCCCAATAAGCAAACTCGTTTTAAGGGAACTTCCAAATTTTTTACCCAATTTTAAGTGCAATATATCCTATATTATAAGCCAAAATTTTATTTATAAAATCAGTATTTTTATTATTAAAATCTTCCTGGTTGAATTATTGTTTTTATAAAAAAAAAATCCCTTTTCTATTTTAAAGGCTCTATAGTATTTTCCTTAAAACCGCTCAAAAATGTTTTTATGATAAAACTTATTGAATACTTTTCTTACATATGATCACTTATACTTGACATCACTTACCATGATATATTACTATTTCACCTTATTAATTTCCATGTATATTTTAGTTCCTTTATTTCATGGACACTTTTATGCTTTATGGCATGATTGTGGTACCCAATTCTTTCCATGGGTAACCATTATGTTTATGTAAGAATGATTGTGAATGATTCTTTATGTAGAAAACATATTCATGAAAATTTAAGATGGTTGATCCCAGATAGAGCTCCAATGCATTGGGTAAAGTTGAGTCTCATGAGATGTTATGTGTGACGGTCTTGGCAGTTAGCATTGGCTTGTGCTACTATATGCAATGGTCTTGGCGGTTATCCTTGTCTTGTGATACTATGGGAAATGGTCTTGGAAGTTAGCCTTGAATCATACTAAATTCATATTTTATGTTTCTATCACATTTTTATGATTCCATGTTTAAATTATCCCATGTTTATATGTTATTATCCCATATGTTACATTCCTTTTTATATCATCATGTCATTCCTTCTATCTCATGTACTAATGCTTTGTTCTTATGGTAATTCCCTTACTGGTATTTTAGCTCATCCCTTTGTTCATGTTATCCCAAGGTTATACTTTGAATATGTGTGAGCACAATGTAATATTAGAGATTACTATGGAGTTTAAATAAAAGTTGTTTTTATAATGTCTGATTATGTACCTAGTCTTCCAAGTCACCAGACTTTATGATCCTTGGCTTGTACTCTGATGTATAATTATACTTAAAATCATGTAATGTTTTATGTAAAAGTCTAGGGTCACTATAGTTGGTATCAAAGGATGGTCTAGTAATTTTTTGATATTAGGTATACAGAACCTTAGTGAGAACCTTAAGGATGAGACTAAGTATAAGAAAACACCCCTAAGTTTTGGTAAGTATAGAGTAAGTGTTTTATCAAGAAAATATGTCCCTCTATGGATACAAAAAAAGGTAGAGATGGATCTTGAACAGATGTACCTAGGATTGAAATCTCCAACAAGGAGTTTTAGGCTTGACCTGGGGTGTCCTAGTATAGGACAACGGGCATTTCTGTACTCTTACTTTGACACTCCTGGGGGATATGCTTTGAAAAATTCATGAGCTTATTACAAACCATTATTAAGGGAATAGAAAAAATCCCATAAGAATATAGGTTAAGAAATAGATCGAGGATAACCTATATTTAAATCTAAGGAATCACAAGTTAGGATATACTTCTCATTTACAAGTTTATCCTATTATTATTAAAGTTTCCTTTTTATTCTCAATAGCTAAGTATTCAAGCCCTCTAATTGTATGTTCTTTTTCATATTTAATGGCAGGAAATAGAAGAACACGTTCCAAAAACCAATGTGATAGGAAATGTGAAGATTGCTCTAATTTTATGCCTAATATGATAAGAACGAGTGATCAAAAGTTCATGACAGTACGTGCTCAGCTAGCTCAAGTTATGAATAATAAATTGAATCATGTGGAATTCCCTCCTACTCCAAGTAAAGAGAACGTTTCCATGTAATCCTTCATGTAGAAAAGGCCTCCCATGTTTAGAGGATCTTCTGATCCCCTCCTCACAGAACAGTGGATTAACTCCATTGAAAAGATATTCTCCATACTCTAGTGCTCGGAAGAAGAGAAAGTTGTATTGGAAGTCTATAATTTTGATGGGGAACCTAATCAGTGGTGGACACTGATCAAGAATAAAAAGTACCCAGAGGAAATTGATTCCATGGATTGGGAGGAATTCAAGAGAATGTTTTTCAATAAATATTTTCCTTGAACCCTCCTTCTCAATATGGAAAGAGAGTTCCTCAGTCTCAAGCAGAAGGAAGATGAGTCCATAGGGTAATATAAAGCAAATTTACATGGCTTTAAAGGTATGCATATGTCTTTCTCATGAACACCGAAATCAAGGTCGATCGCTTATTTATAGGGATAAAGCTGAGTCTACATAAGGTGTTGGAAATCTGAGACTTTGATAGTTATGAGGAGATTTTTTGTTGTACCCCTAAGTTTGAAATGGAGATTGGAGACTCTCAGTGGTCTCGTGGGCCTGGTGATAAGAAGATAAAAATGGAGACTAACATGGGTGGTTCAACAAACAAAACCAGTGATGCAAAGAAGCCTGAATATCCCACTTATAAAATTTGTGGGAAGAAGCATCCTAGGAACTATCTAAAGGGAACCAAACATTGCTTCAAATTTGGAAAGATGGGACATATGGCCAAGAACTGCCGAAGGGATACGAAAAATTCCACTAATTTGGAAGAATAAAGGAAGGTTCAGATCAATGCTCAGCCATTAGTGAAGTGTTACAACTTCAAGGAGCATGGGCATTATGCAAAAAATTTCCCTATGCCAAGGGTTGTCAGAGGAAATCAACAACAACCTCTAATGCAATAAGGAAGGTCTTATGTTATCACTACTAATAAGGTGGAGCTAGAAAATGATGTGGTTATAGGTAATCTAGTTATTCATTAAATAATAGTGAACGTACTATTTGATTCTAGTTCTATGCATTCTTTCATATCTTGCAAGTTTAGTAGAACTATTCAAACACCACCTCAAAATTTGGAGGACAAGTTATCTATGAGAATAGAGAATGGGTAAATTATTGCATCAATGGTTTATAAAACCTGACCAATTAATGTTTGTAGACTGAACCTCCCAGAAAATCTCGTCATACTTCCTTTAGTGGAGTTCAATGCAATCTTGGGCATGTATTGGCTATCTTTATACAAAGCCAATATCAACTTTTGGGAAAGTGAAATTACTCGTCACATCCTGAATTATCCTCCAATTCTTTACAAGTGTAAGGAGGAAGATGAAACTCCTTTAGAATCAGTGTCTCAAGTGTGGGTATTAATTCCTTATGATCAATAATGTCTAACTCAAATGATTAGGACAAAGGAGAGAATCATGTTTGAGTACATGCCCATCATGAGGGATTACACTGATGTATTCCCTAAAGATTTTCCTAGTCTTACTCTTGACCTAGAGGTTGAGTTCCCAATTTAACTTATTCCTGGATCTATGCCTATATCAAAGAAACCTTAAAAAATGGACACCATAGAGCTGGAAGAACTGAAGAAGTGGTTACAAGATAATTTGGAGAAGGGTTTTATATGCCTGGGTGCTTTACCTTGGGGTGTTCCAGTGCTCTTCATCAAGAATAAGGATGGATCAATGCACATCTGCATTGATTATCGTGAGCTTAATAAAATCATGATAAATAACAAGTATCCCCTACCACGGATAGATGACTTGTTCGGTCAGCTTCGTGGGGCCAGTTATTTCTATAAGGTGGACCTTCAGTCTGAATACTACAAATTAAAGGTTAGGAAGAAAGATATTCAAAAGAATTCATTTCAAACGAGGTATGTACCCTATGAGTTCGTAGTGATGCTCTTCAGACTCACTAATGCTCTATTAATTTTCATGGATTTAATTAATAGAGTCTTTATAGATTACCTAGACAAATTTGTGGTGGTCTTTATCGATGATATCCTGATATACTCCAAGGGTAAGGAGGAACATGAAGAGCATTTGAATATTGTGTTAAATACTTTGTGAAGGGAGAATTTTTATGCAAAGAACAATAAATGTGATTTCTGGATGGAGGAAGTATCATTCTTGGGGCATGTTATCACTAGAAAAAGTATATATGTGGACCCTTCCAAGACAAAGGCAATTGAAGAGTGTCCTAGACCAATATCAGTAATGGAGATTCATAGATTTCTGGGTCTATCTGGGTATTATTAATGATTTTTGAATAAATTTACACGATTTTCAAACACAATTACCAAGCTAACACAAAAGGGAGTAAAGTTCGTATGGACTCAAGAATGTGAATACTATTTTAAGGGGTTGAAAAATAGGATAATCACTGCACCAGTACTCACACTCCCAATAAGTGGAGAACTCTTTGTGGTGTACAGTGATGCTTCAAAGAAGGGATTAGGTTGTGTGCCAATGAAAAATGATAAAGTGATATCATACACCTTAAGGCAGCTGAAAATCCATGAGAGAAACTATCCCATGCATGATTTGGAGTTGGCAGCTGTGATCTTTACGTTGAAAATCCGGAGGCATTATCTCTATGGGGAGAAGTGTGAGATATATACTGATCAAAATATTCTCAAATATATATTCACATAGAAAGATCTTAATATTCTCCGAATAATGTGGATAGAGCTCATCAATAATTATGACTACTCAATCCACTACCATCCCAGTAAAGCGAACAAGGTGTCAGATGCTCAAAATAGAAAGGATCGTGCATCTTTATCAATGATGAGAATTGAAAAGGATCTGATATTCTTAGATTTGTAGAGGATGGACATGGGAATCATTAAGGGAGTAACATCATCAATCCTTTATTAAATTATTTCTCAACCATCCCTCATGGAGAAAATAAAGGATGCTCAAAGAAAATATGTGGAACTTCAGAAAAGGGTGGAAGCCATCGGAAATTGAAAATCCTCCAATTTCAAAATTGACAAGGAAGGAGTTGTAAGATTTGGGTCACGGTTATGTGTACCATCCGATCTAGATATAAAGAAGGAGCTTTTTAATGATGCACATAGCTCAACCTTCTCTATTCACCCAGGAAGGACAAAGATGTATTGAGATCTCTAAGAAAACTTTTGGTGGGATAATATGAAAAGGTAGATTGCTGAATATACATCAAAGTGTCTAGTATGTCAACAAGTGAAGGCTGAGAGGAAAAAGTCTAATAGGATGATGAAACCACTACCAATACCAACATGAAAGTAGGAGAATATCACCAAGGACTTTGTCACTGAACTTCCAAGGACATCCATAGGAAACAATGCTATATGGGTCGTTGGGGATCATCTTATGAAGATATCTCACTTTATCGCAATTCAAGAGGACTTCTCATTAGATAAACTTGCACAAATTTACAACAAATAAGTGGTAAGGCTGAATGGAGTACCACTATCTATTATATTCAACTGTGATCTGCGATTCTCCTCAAAGTTCTGGAAAAGTCTCCAACATGCTCTAAGCACTAAACTAAACATCAGTACAACCTATCATCCTCAAACTGATGTTCAATCTAGGTGAACTATTCAGAAACTAGAATATATTTTTAGAGAATGTTCTATGGACTTCAAAGGAGTATGGGACCAAAATCTTCCAGTGGTTGAATTCTCCTATAATAATAGTTTCTACTTGAGCATCTGAATGGCACCATATGAATCTCTTTCTAGGAAAAGGTGAAGAAAACAGGCGTGTTGGGATGAAGTCAGTGAGAATAAGCTGCTAGGACCTAAAATGGTCAAATAAATGGTAGATAAGGTGAAAACCATTCAATAGTATATCAAGGCAGCTCAAAGTCAACAGAAGAAGGTCATGAGGTTTAGGAATAAAGGGAAGTTAAGTTCTAGGTACATCGGTCCCTTTGATATTCTTAATCGTGTCGGGGTTGTGGCCTATCGACTAGCACTTCCACCTACCATGGCCAAAGTACATTATGTATTTCATGTATCCCTCTTAAGGAATTACATACCAGACCCTTCACATGTACTCTCTTCAGAGGTGGTATAGTTGGAGAATGATTTTCTTACGAGGAGCATCCAGTGAAGATATTAGATCGTAGATTTAAGGTTCTATGTAATAAGACTACTCACCTGGTCAAAGTACTGTGTCAGAACCATAAGTATAAAGAGGCAACATAGGAACTGGAGGAGGCAATGAAGGAAAAGTACCTTCACCTGTTTATGGGCTAGAATGTAAAATGAAATTTCTAGGGAGAAATTTCTTAAGGGATGAAGAATATAACGAACCAATGTTTTTCAATGGAACTTTCCTTCTTATGATTATGACATATAATCATATGAAATCACAACATAATGAACTAATATGTTCTATGTGACCTTTAAACATAAGTTTTTCACTTCTATGATTTGAATTTCGAAAATCAGACATACACGGTTGCGATCAGTAAGTTATTTGGTGTCTAATATGACCAAATTAATTTCTAGTGAATTGTAACATACCCTTATGAATAGTAATGTTACCCTTAGTAATAGTAACATACCGGATGAATATTAATCTTACCTATGATAGTATATAAATAAGATTCAAGTGGGAGTACGATATACCTGTATCTTGAAATAAGAAAATAAATGTTTTAAAATTGTTATTTTTTGAGTAAATTGTGATTTTAATTAAAAATTAAATTAATAATATTTAGAAAATTATTTTTGAAAATTTTATTTAATTTTTGAATTCTACACGTTGAAAAATGGTTAGGGTTAAATTTAGGGATTTTTCTAAAATACTTGATTTTTTTATGAATAGTAAAATATGATAATTTATGGTAAATGCTAAATAATGAATTTATTGAGTCATTGATGATGATCTAATGATGTAAGCCCAATTGTTTCGAAATCACATGCACTTACTACTATTCTTGGTCATAGAATAATCACTATTTCTTATCTTGTGGAGAAATAATAAATTAATGAATATAGTATTGTGAAAACCCCTCTCCCCTCCACTATAAATACCACCCTTCACACCCTCATTTACTCACACCTCTTAAGCTTAAATACTTGTATAAAATATTCCCAAGAATCTTCCTTATCCCCTCCCCCACGTCCTAGAGCTTCTGGTCTCATCAAAAGACCAATCCAAGGTGCCTTAAGGAGGATTCAAGAGGTAATTCCCCTCACTCTCTTTTCCTTTAATTTCCTTTATGTTTCAAGTTATTTTCTTAAATATCTCCCCACCTATCCTCATCCACATGGTATTTTAACTTAATTATCTTAAATATAATGGAAATTTATTAGGATAATGGTAGAATATATCATCCAACCCCTTCTCCTCATATTTTTATTTTAGAAAGGAAAACATTGTTCATGAGGTGTTAATTCATCACCTTCAAGAATGACATGTTTTTATTTTCCTTTACTGCCTTCATATCTGGTCATGAAACCATTTTTATGGTTGAACCATATTATGTTATATTTATTATATCCTATTTAATGTTTTGTAACTAACTTATTTACATACTACTAAATGATTAAACAAATCTAGTTCGTTGTGGTCGAAAAACCGCCCGAATTAACCCAAACGATCTTCATTAAATTATTATCTAATTATTCATTCTCATGGTATATAAAAAAAATTATTTATAAGATCATTTAAAGTTATGTAACATCATAAATATCATATAATTACAATTATGGATGTTTATATATGTTTTAAAATAACTTCTATTCATGAATACAAGTGAACCATTCAAGAAAACTATAAAAACAAACGTTCCCAAACAATGAAATTGAACCACTTAACACATTAAAAAGGCCATGAATGAACTTTAAAAGGGTATAATAAATAAATTACATATATAATAGGTTCTGTAATTATTTATTAATAAACCTAATTTTTTTATTCATGTCGTTAATAACAAGTGGAGAACACCAACAGACTTAAGGTAGGGGATCCTCTCCATTTCACTTTTATTCAAGAATGTCCTCTATGATATTCCATTTTATGTGTAATCACTAATTATGAGGTATTATTAATCACCTCATCCATACTTTCCTCATGATTTATAAGTGATTATAAACCCCTTTCTCTCTCATGAATCCCTTTTAAGTACACCTGATACCATGTCGATAATCTGTAAGGAATTCTACCCAAACTGCCTTTATTCATTCAGATTTCTCTATATTTCTTTTTACCCAAATGAAGTTATCTTTTATTTTTATGTACAACTTCTACATTATGTTTATATGATCCAAAATCATGTTTCAAGATCTATACCACATTCTATTTCAGGGATATACATGATTTTAAGTGATTCCCTCCTTGATACTTTCCAATAAGTAAACTCATTTTAAGGGAACTTCTCAAATTTTTACCCAATTTAAAGTAAACTATGTCCTCTGTTATAATACACCATTGTATTTATAAAATCATTTTTTTATTATGAAAACCTTCCTAGTTCACTTATGGTTTTTTATAAAGGATTATTCCCTTTTCTATTTTAAATTCACTATAGTATTTTCTTTAAAATATATCAAAAATGTTTTTATGATAAAACTTCTTGAATACTTTTCTTAAATTTTTTCAATTATAATTGACATCACTTACCATGATACATTCCTATTTTCCCTTATGAATTTCCATGTATATTTTAGTTCCTTTATTTCATGGACAAATTTATGCTTTATGACATGATTTTGGTACCCAATTCTTTTCATGGGTAACCATTATGCTTATGTAAGATTGATTATCTATGATTATTTATGTGGGAAACATATTCGTGAAAAGTTAATATGGTTGTTCCCAGATATAGATCCAATGCATTGGGTAAATTTGAGTCTCATGAGATGTTATGTATGAAGGTCTTGGCGGTTAGCCTTGGCTTGTGCTACTATATGCAACGGTCTTGTCGGTTAGCATTGGCTTGTGATACTATGGGAAACAGTCTTAGAAGTTATCCTTGAATCGTACTAAATTCATGTTTTATGTTTCTGCCACATTTCTATGATTACATGTTTAAATGATTACATGTTTATATGTTATGATTCCATATGTTACATACCTTTTTATATCATCGTGTCATGCCTTTTATCCCATGTGCTAATGCTTTGTTCTTATGGTTATTCCCTTACAGAGATTTTAGCTCATCCCATTTTCAATTTTCTCCACAGGTTATCTTATGCAGATGTATGAGCACAATGGAAGATAGGATCTCTCTATGGAGTTTAAATAAAAAGTTGTTTTTATAATGTTTGATTATGTACCTAATCTTCCAAGACACTAGACTTTATGATCCTTGGATTGTACTCTAATGTATAATTATGCTTAAAATCATGTAATGTTATACATAAAAGTATAGGTTTTCTATAACTAAACTGAGTTCACTCCTTGTTTCTTCCCTATATTACTAAACCATATATACTTTCTATTTTAGCCTTGTATTACTGAGATGGATTTACTTGTCACTCTATTCATGTCTATCTCATGAGATATAAATCTTTAACCAATGCATTAGAGTTAGATATAGTTCCCACCCATCTCATAATGAAATAATTCTTACATTTTCCACAAAAACATAAATCATTCATCATAGCATAACCTAAGTAATAAAATGGGTTTCTTAAACATCAATCCATCATAATATAATCTATGTAAAACAATTTGATTTAATAAATATAATTCCATCATAAAAAAAATAAAATCGTATTAATAATATGGATAAAGACATAACCCTATTTAAATAATTTCATCTTATATAGAAAATAGTTTTGATATAACATGGGAAATTAATTTTTGAGGAAAATATCATTTCTTCTTCAAAAACATTTTATTTTCTCAAAACACCATGCAATTTTAAAAGAAAATAATTTATTTGAAAATAAACTTGAAAACTTGTAAGGGAAGATTCATGGAAATAATTATTTATGAAATAATAAAAATCCAATCATGTTATATAAGTTAAAAAACATTCTTCTCATACTTTTTCCAAAAAAGTCAAAAAAGTACATCATACCGAAAACGACAATAGATTTTTTTCATACCATTTAATAAAAATTCACCAATGGGTAAAATTGACTTTGAAATTTTGTATAATAATAGAAATAATATTACATATTTATGAAACATGGATGTGGATGATAAATATACCCTAGTAAATACTTACTTATAAAGAATCTCATATAATGATGAGATTGTGAAATTATCTCTTACCTTAGGTCTGATATCCTTTGTATGTATTCTAACCTCCTGTATAATGATTTAAATAATTTTATTAACTTATTCCATAATTATATTCATTTTTATGATATCATATATGATCATATTATAATCCTTTTGTTAGTAAAATTCCATTGTCACTTGTTATTCAGATATTAACTACTTTGTGTTCTTATGTAAGTTTTGTTGGATAAGTTCATGTACCCCTTATTAGGTTATAGTTATATCATTTGTAGAATAATTTAGTATAATATATATCATATTTACTCATTCAATTCATGTATATAATTATGTTTTAATGAATATCATGTAGAATGAATCACATTGCATCGTGGAGATGGTAGGCTATACATATGCACGAGCGACGATATCATTCTCATAATTATTGAATGGTATTAAAGTGGTTGGTGTATAATATTTCATAATCAGTATAATATTATAATAATAATATATATTTATTATTTACATCATTATACCCATCCAAGTAAGGACGTGGTGAAAAATAGATTACACCACAGCGTGGAGACGGTAAGTCATACGTACGCATGCGTGGTGATTTCGTTTTTCATAGGATGGATAGAAGGTGTAATATGGTTTTTTCAAAATTATAATAACATATAATTATAAAATTTATTATGTAGTTATTACTTTATAATTAAACAACTCATGAAGAGGAAGTATAAGAAGAAATAATTTGAAAGAATCGGTAGAGGAAATTACCTCTTCTTCGACGATCTCCCTCTAGATATTCTCTTAAAGGAACTAGAGTTTGTCTTTTGAGAAGACCAAAACCTCTATAATGTGACTAAGGAAGTTTAGAAAGAAAATGGGTAGGGGATGGTCGATCTTTAAGGCTCAAATTGAATTGAAATTGTGAGGTAGGATGTGCCCTTTTATAATTGAGGTGAGGGGCACTTTTGGAAACCTCAAAAATATTAATTTATAATAAAATCCCAATAAAAATACTCAAAAATGTCATATATTCTAATATTGTATGATATAAGGTTTTAATATCATCAAAAAATAAATGTTATACAAGTTTTACTGTCCATTTAAACCTTATCATTTTAATTTAACACTTAGTTATTCTATCTCATTTTAACTAGGGAAACAGTTATCTCAATATTAAAATAGTGAAATATTTACTTATTTGATCTAAATTAAATCATAAATAAATAATTTAGATTATTTTATACCATATAATAATTATTATATTTTTTTTTAAATAATTATGATTTTTAAATAATTTAATAAAACATTATTTTGATAAACAAACAATAGTGTAAATTTTGACACTATTCAATTCATTGATTTTTAAAAATATCAAGATATGATGTTATCCTTTAAAAAAATATTTTACTATATACCCGTGTGGTCAAGGTAATCTAAAAAAAATCATTGGATATATTAATTATCAAAAATTATATTTATTTTAATAATTTTAATAACATTAATTTGATATTTCCATTTATAAAATTATTACAACATCAGTTTTGTGTAATTATTTAAAACACTTATTTGTTGAATAAAAATTAATAATAAAATACTATTATGAAGATAAATCTACTAGTTTTCATAATAATATTTTTATTTTTATTTATCTTCTGAAAAACCTAGTATTTAAAAAGTTGTACTTATTAAATTATGAAGGTGACAACTTTAACATCACTTTAAATAAAATAATATAAGTGTTACAATCTCTTCTATATGGTTCAAAATGGTAAACAAATTGACCCTTGAATGATTATGGTATATATATACTTGAAAAATAATAATTGGTCAAGTTTTTGGGTCTTCTGATGGTTATTAACATTTTAATAATAATTTTTTTATTGATTTTTCGTCAATTAATTAATTTGTACACCATCAAAGTATAAGCATTTAAGGTAATTATATATTTACTAAAAATTAAAATAAATTAACATGATAAATAAAAAAATTATCTTTCAAATAATCATTTATAATCAAATTTATCTGCTATATAAACTTATATAAAAATGGTATATTTATTAAAATTTGAGTGAGACATATTTAACTTTTCATTAAATAAAATAAATTAAATGTTCTAATCTCATCCTAGTGGATTCTAAAGGACACCATTTTGACCCAATGATGATTTAGGTCAAAAAACACTCATAAAATGATTTTAATACAAGTGTTAGGGTCTTTTTATAATAGTATTCTTACCCTTAATTACTTGTTTTACCCTTTTACCGTATTAATAAAACTTACCGAAGTTACTATTCTTAATGCCCAAAAATAAAATACATCTATTTAAATAATTTGGGACTACTGATTCTAAATATGGAATCCATTTTTCAAAATTAAAAACAAATAATTTTTAGTAATTAATTTAAAATTATTCTCATTGTGAGAAAGAAAGAACGGGTTTTTAAAAGTTAAAACATTACAAAAGATTGAAATATTTTTACATATGAATTCAATATAAAATTAATGATAATGACATACATTATATTGAATGATAAAAATATATTTTATTTATACTTTAAAATTATTTAATAATATAATTTAATTACATAAATTATTTCGATGAAAAAAAAAATTCAATTAAAATTTTAGTATAGTTTTACTATTTATCAAAAATTAAAACTTATTAGAAAAATATAAAAAATTAATCCAAATAAAATATTTATATTCTGTTTCCAAATAAGAAGCTTTTTTTGTTAAATAGAATATATAAAATTGTCAAAAACTAGATTTAAAATGGGTGCGCCATCAAAAGGTGGCAATAGTGCATTTTTTTAAATACTTCTTTTATCTGAAAAATTGAATATATTCCTATATCATGTCTAGAAAATATTTAAGATGAATTTTATATATTTTTCATTAATAAAATGCATTTTATAGACTCACTTATTTTCATTTAAATAGTGTTTTAGAAGAAATTCTATACTATTCATACCCGCCATTATAATAACTATGTTCTAATATTTAGTTGTTCACTTATACTCAGTCTTACATAAAATTAATTCTATAAAAAGAACTTACAATTGTGTGTAACACAATCCAAGAATATTGTTTCATATACCGCAAGCTAATACGGTGTTGTGTATAGTGCAAGATAATCTTGGTGTAGTGTACAACACAAGACATCAAAGAAATTAAAATGAATATATCTCATAAACTTTTAGGATGTTATAGTTAATGGAAGTACTAAAACAGTTTGTGAAATCAATTTATACAAACTAACATTATTCAGAAAAGTGGATGTCATCTATGGGTGAAAATGGTACTTCAATGAAACATATAACTATAGTTGAGGATGCATTCATTAGTAATAATGAAGGGACCTACATGTATATAAACTGTGAGTGGATCCTTTCTGGAGCAGTGAGAAAAGGAAGAGTAAGAAGGTTATCCTTTCCACCAGTAGTGATCTAGAGAAAGAGACTCAAGGAGTGACCCTTGGGAAAGTAGTGAGCTAACCCTAAACTTTTTAAATGCAGTGAGCGTGTGAATATAAGTGATATATCCTGAACCTTGTAATTTTTTAGTGAGCCTTAGTGGATTTGGAATGTCGGCACATTGTCGTTGTATGCTCTTTAGATGTATCCCAGTGAGGGTGAACCAAGTAAAATTTGTGTATCCTTGTGCTCTCTTTCCTATTTTGCTTTCAGTGCATCATCATCAGATAATGAAGGAAAGAATATGATTAACATAAATACATAAGATCAAATAAAGTGACCCTCATAATAAATAGTTCAATATCTAGTGGGGAAATAATAATTTTTAAAATAATATCCATACCCTAATTCACCCCCCCCCCAGGGTATTTAGGCCCCTTTAGGACCTAACAAAAGGAAATAGTGGAATAAACCACTAAATAAGAGAAAATATTGGAATAATTTACTTGACTGAATTGAATTTCTAGTTACTTATGTTCTAATTTATGGTATCAAATGATTATATTTTTCAAGATACCAAAAAAAAAATTATAGGAAATGGTATTCTAAACAAGTTATATCCACAGGCATGAAAGTATCAAAAAATCTATGTCAAGATATATTTCTGTAACTCAAGGGGGTTGATAATGAATTTTCAATGGCTTTTCATCCTCATCCTTAAATGAAAGAACTTATAAGATTTTGAATGACATGGAAATCAATTGGAATTACCCACTTGGCATTTACAAATGGTATCAATTGATGCTTCATGTGGTATGTTTATCACACTAAATGATTTTCTACTTATTTACTAATGGATTTTGTGAAGATGTGATGAGATCACAGGATATTTTTTATTGGGAAAGTGTAAAGGTAAAGATGTTATGGTTTTACTATAATAAATGAGTAACATGGATAGATTTATGGATATTAACATAAACTCTTGTTTTCTACACCAATAACAGGCTTAGTAGTCTTAGATGATTTTTTTATGGCCTAAATAATAAGTGGTAAATTAACTTAATGGATTTATCTGAGTTTATTCAACTATCATGAAAGGTAACTTTAAGAAAGATACTGTAATTTGACATTCCAAATAGAAAGTTTTATAATTGGTATTAATAAATAATGAAAATAAACTTTTGGAAAAGGGATATCTTAGAGAAAGATTTTTTCCCTATCCTCAAATGTAGAATAGAATCCCATGAGAGAACCCTCTAATTTTATCAATGAAAGATAGTAAAGAAATAATTTTCAAATGGATAGAATAAAGGTGAAGTGTGGACAAAGAGTTTTTTGGAATTTATTCTGAGGATACTCACATGTTGAGGGGGTAAAAGTAGAGGATGTTTTTGGATAAAGTCCACCCTTTTTATTTCATTTCCAAAAGGTGAGTAATAATTTTTTATATTTCCAACAAATATAAGTGTTTATATTGTCAAAAAAATAGGGGAGATTTTTTAACCCATGTGGGTTTAGATTATATTTTTTAATAATATGTGGTGTTTTATTTCTTGAAAATATAAGTGGAAGATCAGTGGAAGATAGAATATATGTGGAATATTGGAATAAAGTGATTTTTTTAGAATATATGATGAAGGTAGACCTAGATGCCCAATTGATCATATTGGATTTGTTGATAAAGGCATGGATCATAAATAAATGATAGATCTATAGAGGTTAGCTAATGTGGAGAATGTGGATGTTGGAGAGAAATATTTCTAGAAGATAGAATCTACATTTTAATACCATTGGTTGGGTCATAGAAGCAGTATGGTTGGATTTGTATCTCTATAATATTAGAGAATATATGTGGAAGATTTTACTATGGTTCTTTTTTGAAAATATAAATGAAAGGTTTCCAAGATTCCTTTCTGAACATATTGGATTTGTTAAAAAAGGAATCGATCATGGATAAAAGTTGAATCTATAGATATTGACTGTTATAGATAATGTTTATATTAGAGGTAAATCTGTCTGAAAAATAGACTCTATGTCACAACACCATTAGTTTCACCATAGAAGAAATTTGGTTGGATTTATCTCTTTGTAGGATTGGAGTTTTCTACACTATATAAAGATACTACATCATAGCACATAAGTTTGTGTCATAAATGGTCAAAGGATGTTTTAGTTGCCTAAGTTACAAAATATAGGGATAAACCATGAGGTTATTCACATAAAGGAGGAACCCAGTTCGCGTAAAGATGATTTTGTGAAGTAATAGGTGGGTAAATTTTAGAAAAAAATTTGTAAAGTTGAGTTAAGTATACTACATTGTAGTGTAGTGGGATACACCATTAGGGTCATATGTGAGGGTATTAAAAAAGGCAAATGGAAATAACTTGATCTATATCAAGGTAAATATGGATTTTCATATCTTTAATAAGTGTATAGGGGCATTCTACACAACATAAATTGGATCCATTCAATGGAGGAGATTGAATCAAGGTAATTAAAATATGTATAAAGGACATCTGGGGTTTCAGGTGCCTATAAAAAAGTGAAGATTCATGTACATAAAGGTTAATTAACTATGTTGTGTAAAGGGAAAATAGTAAAAACAGGCAACAAGATGACACCATGATATATTTAATTTCATAGTAAAAGTTAAAGATGTTGTGGTTTTTGGGTGTGTACACCATGGAGAAAGGGATATTCCACAGCCATGTTGAAGAGGAGTGGTCCATGTCATAGAAAATTATTGTAGTGTAGAGGGTGTTATATTGGTAGCATGAATGATTTTATATTTAGAAAT
This sequence comes from Viscum album, assembly GCA_963277665.1. NCBI lineage: Eukaryota > Viridiplantae > Streptophyta > Magnoliopsida > Santalales > Viscaceae > Viscum > Viscum album. Next base: position 1,022,222,117 of record OY728158.1, on the reverse strand, counting down.
CCTACAAGAGATTACACCATACTGGGAAGGATTAAGTCTCAAGTAGTCTTATTTTTAAAGAGATTTCAAGGAGATCATGTTGTGATCATGAGAGAGTTATTTGGAAGTTAAATTCATGAGATTTGTGGATCTGGTCAACTATATGATGCTACACTATATACAAGAAGACCATGCTATAATTTTTTATTAACATCCCATTAAATGTCATAGTTTAATTTGATACACCATTATATAGAAATTAAAGGATCTGATTACACTGTGGAAGCATAGACCATGCCACAATCAAGATGTTTTTGAAAAAAATCGGATATTCGACCAAGGAAGTTAGAGGTAAAAAAATATTTCCTTAAGTTGAATTTAATAACTCTAAATGGGAACAATAAATATGTTGAACTCCTAGAGAAATATCAAGAAAATAAAATAAAGAATGATTAATTTGAACCATAAAATTAAGGGATACAAGTTTATAAAATTTCCTATATTAGTTTTCTAAAAAGGAATGAGACACACAATATATTGAAAATATGAATCTAAAATAGGAAAGTTATTTTGTTGTTTTGAAACAAATAAAGAATAAGTATCATGGAACTCATTTAATACATTGTCCAAGAGGAAGAATAGATCATTGCAGTGCAGTGAAGAAGTGTAATTCTAATCTTATCCTAGAAAGTGGAGGAAGTTGATTCTATTAAATCACATAGAAGATGTAAGTTACTCCTATGGTGATATTCATAGAAGACTATCAAGGATTAAAAGGATATAAAAGGAATAAAAATCTACATCTAGTACATCTAATACAATAGGTGATATTGTTCTTTACCTATGAGACAACTTGTTATCCTTTCTTATAGTAATAAGAAAAGAGAAAGGAAGTGTGAGGTAAGTGATCCCAGGGAGATATACATCTACCCTAAACCATTATAAGGTAAGTGGTTCCATATAGAATTGATCTATCCAACAAGTAGTTATATTTAGTGTTTTAGTGTATCAACACTTTTTTGATTTCATTCTCCTTGGATTAGCCTATTGTGGTGAACCAAGTAAAAATTGGTGTGTTCGTCTGCATGATTATTCCTAAAAAAGGAGTGGTATAGGAAATCATAAATTATATTTGGTAAAGTTTTGGTCAATTGAAAATTTAATTGGGTAAATTTACCAACAAGATTAAATTATGTGACCCTTATAGTTAAGAGGTTGGGGTCATTATGGTGGTGAGAGTTTAAATAGAAAGTATTTAAATTGGTAATCAGTTTCATACCTTGATTTACCCCCTCCCTTATGGTATCTCTCATATAATCCCCTTGAGAGGACTAAAATATTCTACAACCATGTAATTTTTTATAAGAACACATATTATTCCCTTCTTTGATACATCATTGTATATCACAAACCCTTATCCATAAAATATTGGTGTGATTATAGGTGTAGTGGTTAACCTTCGCTTCATGTCCTTGAAATTTTCATCACATTAATCTATCCAAAGGAAATTCATTCATTTATTACTTAACTTGGTTAGTGTATTTTATAATCATGATAAATTTCTCATATTTTTTGGTATTATCCATCCATTCCATGAAAACTATGAATTTCAGTTATAGTGGTTATTCTAGGTCATTCTTTAACAACCTATGTCTTTGAAGGATCCATAGATATACCCTCTCTTGTGATTAAATGACCTAAGAATGATACTTTTTATCTACACAATTTACACTTGATATATTTAGAATACAATTTATCCTTTCCCAAGATCTGTATTACAATCCTAAAATGATCTTTATGATCTTCCTTTTTCATAGAATTTATAATAATATAATCTATAAATACTACTAAAAAATGATTGAGGTAATATATAAAAACTTTATTCATAAATTCCATGAGGATAATCAAGGAATCCAACTAATGATGAAATATCCCAAAGTATATAGGGATTCCAATAAATCCAATTCAACTTATAAATGAGAATCCATACTAAAGTGGGAGTATTTTTCGCATTTTTAAGATCAAATTTTCAATCCCATTCATGTAACCTAATGAGAACAAGATTCAGATAAATCAAGTCAAACTTTGTTCTTTACTTTTGAAATCATTATAAAGGAACACAATGTGGTAATATCCCATTCCCATGGAAGTCATCCTCTATTCAAAAAATTCCCAAATATCTATTATTCTTTTGGTCAGATCACTAAAACTCCATAATTTTCTATCTTTCAGGATCCCAACCCTTGTGATGATGGAGAATTTGAAAAGGCTAAGTATATCCTCAATAGCTTCCTCATTGGTTGTGAGATGATCCACACATCCCTTCATAATCACTCTTTCAAGATAAGGGATATTGAAATCATAGAAGGATAAATTCATAGCAAATTCCAAAACCTCTGTGAAATTCTTCCTCTAATCAACCGATTCCAGAGGCACCACACAATCATTTATGTTGTATTTTTTATGCATGAAAAGATGAAAGATCTATTTATTCCAAATAAAATATTATTTATCTATGGCTAGATCTATCTTATTTTGATCTTGATAATTAAACAAATTAGTTTGTGTGTGATCTCTAACGTTGCCTCGTTCCCCTCCTGGTTCCTCTATCCTAAAACTGAATTTAATTGAACCCTTTTTCTAGAAAAAACCATTATATGAATTTTAACTTATTTTATTGTATATATTATCTTCACATTTAATTAAAATCATTAATAAATAGTGATAAATTTAATTTATTAAGATAAAAATACATTGACCTCATAAAAGAGGTTTTTTAGAAAAATGGTTATTTTTACCTTCAAATGATTTTATTTTCATTACTAATGAATTGGTTATCAATGAATTTATTTTCTTCATGTGTAAAAAATAATTTTTCATAAGTTTCATATTATAAATTAATTTTTAAATAAAACATATATGAAAAATCAATACTCATAAACAAAATAATTTAAAATTTTTCTTTATCATCAATATTATTTCCTAAATTAATTATAAATTATTTACAACAATTCATTTAAATACCATATAATGTGCTTAATTTTATAATGTATAATAATTATTCACATAATTTTTTGTGCTGCGTGCTTCACAATATATCGAACTCATTTATTTATTAAAGAAAAATATATTACAAAATATCAGGGTGGTACAAGGGGAGGTTCATCATGGTTACATACATCCATTTCATATTTTAAGTGTTTTTCCCTTATTTTAACACCTTTACTTTATTTTAGTATTTACTGTGTTGATTGAATTTTACCTTAGTAACTTATTTTCGTGACTAAAAATGAAATTGACCATATTACCAAATTGGTATATGATGATTCAGAATATGAAATGTATTTTTTTTGGATTCAATTTTTAAAAGTGATAAAAATTAATTTTAAAATAATAAATGTATAATGCATAAAAAAAAAATTTAGAAAAATATATTTTTTAGTCCAAAAATAGATTTATTCAAATTCCTTACCAAATAATAATCATTAGATGAATGGAAATGTATTTGCTTATATATATAAACAATATAATTTATCAAAATCAGGCTTCAATATTTATTAATTTAATTATTAATACAAAAATACCCAAAATAAAGAAAATAAATTATTTAAAAATTATCAATTCAAACATTAAATGAATTTAATCACATCACATTATTTTTATATTCTAACCACTCAAGTTTATCAATACAAAAGTATCATAATATTTCTTTAAACACATAAAATAATTCTTTAAAAATAATATATAATGAATAAAAATACATTTCTTTATAACAAAATATTCTAATTAATTATTATATTTTTATTTATTTCTATAATTGTTAATTAAATTATTTTTAATTTGTTACCAATAATTACCACACTACAATGTACCTATTAGATAAAAATATATCCAATGAACATAAATCTAATGATTATATATCTATCGGTCATAAGTCCTTTGTCCATATATATTATGGTCATATTAAATTCCTATATATATATATATATCCTTAGATGCATCTTTAGAATCATATATCCTATTCATTTACTTTATTTTAATAATTTATATTGTATTTTTAATGTTTTTCTCTCTTTCTATAGTTATAATCAGAGGTATGATATTCAATGAAAACTATGAGGATAAGTATTTCATGTTCGTAGCATTTTTATTTACTTATGGTTTTATTTCTATTATAGTTTGATTACCAATGTTTCATATTATTTTATCATAATGTATTAATTTTTATATTTCATTATAATATTTTTTCTCAATAAAATAAATTGTGGTTTGTTTTAGTTCGATGATGCATGTAATACAAGCTATCAAACACATGGTATTTATTTAAAGAGAAATGCATACTAAAATCATGGGGTTTTATAGGTGAGGAATCATGATGAGATTATAGAGGTATATTTTCTCTGGGTTTTTTGGATAGTTGAAAATGATGCCTCAAGTTGTGGATTTTTAGGTAGGAAAAAGTGGAAAGTGAGGAGGTGTTTTAGACTTCGATCATGGATTGGGGCTTGGGGTTTGAGTAGATCTAGGGGTCTTATGTTGGGTAAATGTATATATTTTCATTGTGAAGTGGTGGGAAACTAATAGTATGGATACCTTTCATGTTGTTCCTTATTTTGGGTGAATTTTTTTCTTTATTGGGTGGTGTGGTTGGATTTCAGTTGGTAGTTAATTATGGTGCGGTGATTTGGGTTTTAATAATTTAAGAGTGGGTGTATTTTGAGTCAATAACCTTATTATTTTTATAACCATCTCTTTAAAAAAATATTTATCATTCCAATTTTAATGTTTTTTGGTATATTTTTACTCTACTTCTCTTAAAATGGTTTTTAAAATTCAATATTTTTTTCAAAGAGAGAGATAATTTATCCTTGATTGAGTTAAAATAAAAGTATATGTATTTTTTAAAGTTAATTTAAAAAATAGATTTATTTTAAAATATATGGAAGCTTTGAGAAGTTAAAAATACATTTTTTTAAAAAAATAATTGTTTTAGATAAATAATTTTATAAACTTTTTTAAACATTAAGAAAGGATTAATGGTTAGTACAAGGGTAGTGTAACACCCTGAGATTTTAAAAGAGGAACATCATGTTTGATAACATATATGAAATGAAACATCAAGATTATAAGATAATGTAACACCTCAATACTTTATGATATATATTTTTTTAAAATCAGTCACTTCAATAGATTTTTATGCACACAATGCCGGGTTTAAACGAAGCATGATACTCTATTAAAATATTATTGTGGTCATTATAACCTAGCTATTAAGTTAGAGGGTATAAATAGGAATAACTAAATTATGAAAATTATATGGTTTACACATATAAAAAATAAATTCAATAGGTATCTATTGATTAGAAATAAAATAATAACCATTTGAAATAAAAAGAAATGTTTTCTGAAAAACTTTATTTTTCTAAAAGGTGGTTTAGCAGTGCATTACACACATAATTTAAAATTAGTTTTTACTACTTTTAGAAAATTTATTATGAAAAATAAAATTCATTTTTTAAATCTACATTCCAAAATTATTTTTGGGTGAAATATTGATAATTTTCTAAAATGATTAATTAGGTACATAGTATAACAACTTGAAATAGATATACAAAGACACAAACTAAAACTCCATAACATGCCCTTAAATTTTCTTGATCTTCTAAAATTGCAAGGGGTAACCTGGGGATGTAAAAAATAAAGGGATGAGTTATAAATCCCAGTAAAAGAATAATAAAATCATAACATGATGAAAGTAATACATGTGAGTCAATAATTATATCAAGGTAACATAATATGTGTGAGAATTATAAACTTGAACATCAAAGCATGATAAAATATGATAATTTAATGGCAACATGGTAATGTGGTAACAACATAAAACATTACATAATAATCATAAGTCAAGGATAACTTCCAAGAAATCATAACATAGTATGCTTAAGATAACATCCCATGCACCATACATGTTATATCATAAGATAAAAACATTACCCAATGCATTGGAGGGTTATATAATTCTCGACCCACCCATCACCTTCATATCACTTACATATATAGTGTTCCATATAGTTTATACAACATAATGATGTCTTTAATCAATTTTAATCTCATGAATAAGGATTGTGGGTTATATATATGGAATTTTCAAATCAATGAAGTATAGGTACATCTAGGTGAATACCCTTGAGTGTAAAATGTGGATGGGTATTCACTTCACAATTTTATGGCATGGAAAAATTGTAGGATAATTTCAAAAGCATAATGAGGGTACATAAAGATTAATCAAAGGGTTTAATGAGACTGAAAGGGGTATCTCGTCATTTTTCAATCATAAGTATATTAATATTTATGTGTAAAAACATATCTCAATGTCAAAAATTGGGAATCAAAAAGCATAATATAAGGTTCTTGAATAAAGAGGATAAGGAGAGGATCTCTTACCTTGATAGGGTGCTTCTAAAAGCTTGGGAGGAGATTATTAATATATAGGGGGCATGGGAGGGATATAGTAAGATAAGGGAAGAGTAAATTTGTGTTAAAATGGTTTTGAGTGAAGATGAATGGGAGATTGGGTGGTTTTATAGAAAAAGAGAGGATAATTCTTTAATAATTTCTAAACTTAGGTTTTGGACTCTATATGATAAATTAATCCTAAAAAATCTCTGGGTTTTTTACCATTATTTATGCAAAAGAGGAGTGGGTTTAATTATTTTATAAGGCTAAGAACTGAACTCCTTAAAATAATACCCTTGGTGATGTGGTAGTGAGTCATGTTTATAAAGAATTGATTTTAAAACTTTAAAATACAATATAGGTTTTAGAGGATTCATTTAGGGTTTATAAAATTAATCAAAAAACTTAAAAACACATTATTTTAAAGGGAAAACATAATTTTAGTCATGGATAATCTTTATAGTATTTATTACATCACTTTTTATCTTTTATTATGACACAATACATACTTTATAATTATATTGTATTTAATTTTTTCCCAAAAGTGTGATTTTCTTGGAAATTTATGAAAAATTCACCATTAGATAGTTTTGATGTGATGATTTCAAAAATAATATTTAATTTTTCAAAATAATTTTCTAAATATGATAATTTACACTTTTAAATCAAAAATCCCTATTTATTGAAAACTACTAGGGCTTTTTACAATAATACTTTTCTGTCCCTTATAAAAATTACATTTGACTTCATAAAATTATATTATCATTTATATTTAATAAATATTATTTAATAATAATATTTTATTAAAATATAATTTATTTCAAAAAATTATTAAATTATTTAAAAAGAGTGTTTTTATTAAAACTATATATTTTTTAAAAATACAATTTGTGTTTCATCATATCAAAATTGAATTTTTACCAAAATTGTTATTTAATCATTATAAAGTAATAAAAGATAAATATAATAATTATTTTATTAAAAATAAAATATTTAAAAATTCATACTATTAGAGTCTATATACATAGCCCTTTATCACACCAATAAATTTCTTAAGGGTAAGGTGTGTGATGGTGATATTTTCTTGGGGTAGTTTGGAGAACATGGTTTGGGTCATGATCTCGATGAGCTTCAAATTATCATGTAAATAGTTTCACTAATTATTTAGTTGTTGAATATCAACTTGGGATTGGTTAAGTTCAAATCCCAGTGATGTTATCTCCCTTATAATCTCTGATAAATGGGCTTCATAGGGTGTGATCCTACTGGTCAAGGTCATTGCTTCCTTTGTCAGTTTCAATTGGATTTATCATAACCCTTTATATATAGTAATCATAAAAAAATTGTACAATGGTTATATTATTAATGGTCATGATGCTTAATGGTCTTTTAAATCCAATAGACTATAACTATCCAAAATTTCCAAAGTAGTGCATGTGTTTTATATAACTATGTTACTTGATGAGGAATTTATTCATTCAAAGGGGAATTTCATTTATAAAAGTTTAGGTTGTTACATTATTATCCCCTTTAGAAATTTTTCCCTCAAAATTTTCATTTCATACACTAAAACAAATGAGGTTGTTTTTGTTTCATCACCTCTTATAGATCCCAATTTGGTTCCTCAAACTTGTGGTTCCACCACAACACTTTGACCAGGTGAGTATTCTTATTTCAAAGAACTTTTTCTTTATGATATAAACTATTCTCAAACTTATCAAATTATAAAATATAATTCTCTAATGGTACCACCTATGAATTCAGTACATGTGAGGGGTATGGTATGTACTTCTTCAAGAGGGATACATGGAACACATCATGTACTTGAGATAGGTTATGTGGGAGTGCTAGTTGATATGACACCACTTTGATGTAGACAAGGATCTCGAGGGGGATAATGTATCTTGTACTAAGCTTTCCCTTCTTCACAAACATCATGAATTTATTCCATGATGATATATGAAGGAACACTTTATCTCTAACATCAAACTATAGTTCTCATCAATGATTGATTGCACATATTTTTTGTCAACTTTGTGTGGATTTCATATGACATTTAATGGATTGAACCTTCTATGTCATATTTTAGATAATATCAGGTCCCATCAAATTCCATTCTCTAACTTCATCCCAACATATTGGAGTCTAACACATCTTACCATCTATATCCTCATAAGGTTCCATTTCAATGATAGAATAAAAACTATTGTTATATAAGAACTCCACTAGGGAAAGGTATTGATCCCAACATCCTTGTAAATACATTGAAAATGATCTCATTATATCCTATAGGGTTTATATGGTTCTCTTAGACTACCCATCTATCTAAGGGTGATAAGTAGTGTTGAAACTGATCTCTATATAAAACACTTGTTAAAGGCTTCTCCAGAACCACAAGTTAAACCTTGGATCTCTATCAGATAAATTAGATATTGGAACTCCATTAAGTCTTACCACTTCCCTTAACTATATTTTGGCGAGTTGGTAAATAGAAAAATATTATTTTATAGTAATTAAATGTGTTTAATTGGTAAGGATATCGACTACCACCCAAATATAATTATTACCTTTAGGGGTCCTGGGGATTATTATGATGAAATCCATGGTTATTCTTTCCCATTTACATAGTATTATTAGAAATGGTTTCACCATACCCTTAGACTTATGTCATTCATCCTTGATTTGTTAGAATACCAAGAATCATGATACAAATTCTACAATCTCTATTTGTGTTATCCCACTATAATATTTTTCTTTAAAAATCTGTACATCTTAGTGCCTCCTAGATGAATATATAAGGATGATCTATTCACATCATCTAGAAGTTCCCTTTTTGGTTCTGGTTTTAATGGTACACATATATGGGTTCTAAACCTTATAACCCTATCTTTAGAAAAGTTGAACTCTAGGATATTCACTATATTTTTATATAGCACCTCATCATCCTTATGAGCCTCCTTGATCCTATCAAGAATTGATGTTTGATAAGTAATTTGATAAATTTATGATGAATATCCTTTTATTATCCCCATTTCCACCCTATATATGTCCAAGAATATTGTATCCCTTGCAATTCTCATCATGGATAGGGTTACAGGATCCTTTTTACTCAGATCATCTTCCACTTTGTTTTCCTTCCAAGTATGGTAATGGATTGAACAATCATAATCCTTGATTATATCTACCCACCTCCATTGGCACATATTTATCTACTTTTGTGTGAATATATACTTGAGGATTTTATAATCTGTATATATGTCACACATCTCCCCATATAGATAATGTCACCAAATATTTAGTGTAAAGATCACTTCATCCAAATCTATATCATGTGGTGGTTAGTTCTACTCATGGATTTTTAATTAGTGGGAGGCATAGGATATCTCTTTTTCATATTTCATGAGTACACAACCTAAGACTTTTTTCTATGCATCAGTGTAGATCAAAAATCCTCCCCCAATGTTGGGTAATATGATCATAGGTGTAGTTATTAGAATCTTTTTCATCTCTTTAAAAATTTCTTCAAATTTATCATTCCAAAAACAAATAACCCCCTTTTGAGTTAGCTTAGTTATTGGACTTAAAAATCATGATAAGTTTCTCACAAATCAATGATAGTACCTAGTTAATCCAAGGAAACTATTGATTTCCATCAGAGATGTTGGAATGAGTCATCCTTCAATTGCATCTATTTTTTAAGGGTCCAAAATATCCCTTTTCTGGTGATAAAATGTCTTGGAAATGTTATTTGATCCATCAAAAACTCACATTTATTTTACTTCACATTCATATTTTCTTTCCGCAAGGTCTTCATCACAACATCTAAATACTCCTTATTATACTCCTTTCTTTTGAATTAGATAATAATATCATCAAAAAAGACTACCACAAATTTTTCAGGGTAATCCATAAAGACTATTCATTAAGTTTGTAAAGATTTTTTGAGAATTAGTAAGTCTAAATGGAATCACTATGAACTCATAGTCCTCGTACCTTTATGAAAATTAGTCTTTGGGATGTCATCATTTACCTTTACTTGATAATATCCTCACTAAAGACCCACCTCATAGAAGTATCAGGCTCCATGTAGCAGATCAAACAATTCATTAATTCATGGTAGATGATACTTGTTCTTTATCATGATTTTTTTGAGTTCATGATAATCAATATAGAGGTGCATTGAACCATCCTTCTTATTGACAAATAGGATCAGTGCACCCCGCAGTGAAACCCTTGGGCATACAAACCCTTTATCATTATTCTCCTATGGTTGCTTCTTCATCTCCTCAAGTTTAACAATGGACATTCTATATGGATTCTTGGATATTGGAAAATATCTGGGTATAAGTTCAATTCACAACTCAACCTATATTATAAGAGGAAGACTAGGAAATTCTTCAAGAAACACATCACTGAATTCCCTTGCAATGGGAATATCATCAAAGATGATCTTTTCCATTGTCTCAATCATTTGAGATAGATTTTCTTGCTCAAAAGGAAATAATATTCATTCTTGAGGTGATTATACCAAAGGAAATTCATCATCCCCCCTACACTTGTATAGGAACAAAGTTTGATTTTAATATGGAGGGTGATTTCCTTCTCTTGATAATTTATGTTAGCTCTATATAAGGAAAGTCAATCCATTCCTAGAATATCGTTGAATTGTAAGGGGATATCACAAGGTTTTATAGGAAATTTCTCTCATGAGTTTTGATAGGGAAGGAGTTATATACTTGGGATACAATAATTTTCCCACTACCATTTTCACCAATAGATCTACTTCCATGATTTTTGGTGGTTTTTGAATAGTTCTACTAAACTTTTGTGATATTAAAGAATGTGTAGAACCATAATAAAATAGTACATGTGTTTTCCTTGAAGGAATAACTAGCATACTTGTCACCGCTTTATTGTCGAGATCCACCTCAGTAGTTGTAATGTCATAATCTCACCCTTAATATCTAAGCCTTAGAGGTTGTTTTCATTAGTTGTTATCAATAACCCTTGGTTTAGTGCATTGATTTGCATATTATCCTTGTTCCTTGTTGTTGAAATGTTGTAAAATGTGATGAGGGTTGACTAGAGCATTCCTTTCTTTCATTACATTGGTATGTTTCTCCCATAAACAATTGCAATCTAGGTTCCCTTATTTTCTACACCTAAATAATTTCTTTATCCCCTTTAGAAAATTACCAGGATGATTCTTCCCACGCTTTTGAAAAGTGGGATGTTAGAATTTCTTTCCCTCGTGATAATTTTCTATCACACTTCTATAATTAGAATCCATTCTATAATTCTTATCTCTAGACCTGTAAGACCCTTCGGATTCACTAATCTCCATTTCAACTTTGATGGTACATCATATAATTTCCTCATATCTATAAAAGTCAAAAATTTACAATTCTTTTTGTAGAATCATCTTTATCCCACCAAAGAAGCATCAAACTTTTATTTCAGGTTAAATTACAAAGCCAGAGGTGTATCATGAAAGTATTGTGAAGTTTTACTCATATGCCCTAATATATTTTTTATCCTTTTTCTTGAGACTAAGAAAATACCTCTCCATTTTAAGTCATATATTGTGAGGAAAATATTTTTCTAAAAAATTATAGAATTATTTCTACACCATCACTTTGATCTCTTCCTTAAGATTCATATTTTTAATCAATGTCCACCATTGATTAAATTCTCCCTCCATACGATAAACAACCAGTACATCCTTCTCTTGCTCAGAGCATTGAAGTATGGAGAAGATATTTTAAAAGGATTCGATCTATTGTTCTATGATTAAAGGATCATAATATCCACTAAAAGTTGGAGGCCTTTGTCACATAAATATCTCAATTGCAACTTTATCTTTATTAGGGAGGTGTGGGTTTTCCCCTTAATTAAATTTTATGTTCAAAACTTGAGTTAATTGAGAAAGTATTTCTATAAATTTCCTAACTATTTCTTCCATAAATTGGGCATCTCATTTGGGAATTCAACACATCTTTCATCACGTTGTTTGTTTACTTGGTTCCTTCTATTTCCATACATTGACTAAAATATAGGGAAAATTATGGATGAAATTTTTTAAAATATTAAACACATAAACGGGGAGCCATGAACATTAAAGGGATAACTCATAAATGACATGTATTCCTTAACCTATTAATTTATAGGTTTCAATATAAGTTATTCATGATCTATTTCCTAATATAAAGTATTATAGGAATTTTTTTCCCCTTAATAATGGTTCATAATGAGATTGAAAATTTACCAAAGCATATCCCCTGGGAGTGTCAAACTAGTTGTACAGTAAGGCCTCTTTTTCATGCACCAAGTGATGATCGAGTCTAGATCAATGTGTCCTTTTCAGGGATATTACCCTTAACTGTAACTTTTCTAGAGCCACATCCACTTATAGTGTCTATATAGGAATTTGTTTTTTTAGAAACCACTTACTATATACTTTACCAAAATTTAGGGATGTTTTTCTGTGTTTAGTCTTTTCCTAAGTCTTTCACTACAGTTTTATAATTATAATCCTCAAAAACCCAAATCTTTCATACACTTTATTTCATGATTTATTGCATAAAGATATACTTAATACAACCCCAGAATATTGAGAGGCCTAGTGTATTTGGTTAATTATGTACATTTCATAATAAATTAAAATAGAAATAAAAATAAATAAACTAAAACTTCATATAATTCCCTTAAATTTCCTTGATCTTATAAAACTAAATGGGATAACCTAGGGGTGTATATAAGAAAGGGGTTATATATAAATCCTAGTAAGGTAATAATAAAATAAGAACATGATGAAATTAATACATGTGATTTAATAGGTATATCATGGTAACATAAGAGGGGTGACAATCATAAACTTGAACATAGAATTATGATAAAAGATGATAACATAAAGGAAACATGGGAATGTGTAACTGACATAAAACATGAAATAATAAGTATAATTAAAGGATAATTTTTGAGACATCATCATGTAGTGTTCTTAGTATAACCTCTTGGGCACCATACATGGAATCTCATGAGATAAAAACATTACCCAATACATTGGAGAGATATATAATTTCAGTTCCACCCATTACATTCATATTATTTACATGTATAACTATTCCATATAGATCATACAATATAAGGATTTCATTCATCACTTTAAATACCATGACTAAAGAGTATGGATTACAGACATGGAAGTATAAAATCAATCAATTATAGGTACATCTAGTTAAATATCCTTGAGTGGAAAATGTGGATGGGTATTCACTTCATAAATATTTGTCATGGAAAAATCACATGATAATTTCGGCAATATAATAGGGGTATATAAAGATTTTTTGAAGGGTTTAATTAGAGTAAAAGGTTTATCTCAACACTTATACATTATAAGGATAGTAATATGTGTTGGGACCAAGTTTTCAAGAAGTTTTTTTTAAGCTAAAAGGATTTTATGCTAAAATTATTATCTTTTTTTGTCAAAGAATAAAATAAATCAATTCAATTTATAAATATGGTGATCATACTCACAAGTGTAATCATAATATTGAATTCAATATTCTTAAGAAATTTCATCGGTTTGAGAAAAAGGTTTCTGGAATAAAAGGTTCATTGGACTCACCTTGGGTTCAGAATAAAAGGAAAATCATAACAAGAAGCTTTATTGAAGTCTTCCTGACTTTGATGTAAATATGATGATTCTTTTCTGATATTGGAGTTCTCATAAATCATAAGTAATATATAAAAACTTGTGATGCAATCCTAATGAAGTAAAGGGGGAGAACCATCGCTTCCAATTAGATCAAATCTTGGTAGGAAAGAAGGAGGCTATGGAAGACTGGGAAGTTATAATACTTCCTAATTAAAGTCAGATGATTCTATGTTGATCTTAAATGTTTTCAAAATCATGATGAAGTCATGATATAAGCAAACAAATTGGAAGAAGAAAGTTTGTGAAGTTGAAGTTTTCCAGTCTCATTTTATCGGTGTGAGACCACCGGAAATAGATTTGTTTGAAGGCTAGGAAGGTTTTTTAGAACATGATAAAATAAAGGTGTTGGTTTTCAATCAGAACACTAATCCATAATATAAAAATATTCATATAAAGAAATTGGATTGTAACGTAACAAGAAAATGAATAAGTTTTTATTGACATCAATTCATCATATATAGTGGTCCACTGATCATTAGAGTAATCCTAACACCAATCATCAAGTGATGGTTACAAAAGGGAATTAGAGGAAGAAAATTTTGTTGAATTATATTGTTTTTATTGGGAGCTATTGGGACCAATGAAAAAGAAAAGAAAGTGAAGCTTTTGGGACTGATACAAAATGGGATCATATATCAATCAACAATATAGTCAACCATTTTCATCAGGTTGAATTATTTTCGTTTTAATTGGGTTAAGTATGAAATAAAAACTCTGATGTGTTTTTAATTGGGTCAATAGTCATTGGACTATCACTGACATAGATTATTAGAGTGAAGTAGAGACTGATCTGTCAGATGTAGTCTGACACCTATAACTTCATCGGATGCAATATCATTGGTCTGAAGAAAATAATAAAAGAAGAATTGTTTCAAGAATCCATAAAAGCATTGAAAAGGGGGGTCTTGAAAGGTTGTTTGAATAGTTTAGTGGAATTTCTTGTTTGAAGAAGTTATGTAGATGATTTTTTAGTGCTTCTGAGAATTGTTGATATCTTTAGAATTTACGACTATGTTTATGGTAGAATGGTTTGAATGTTTACATTTTATTAGTTGGTATAGAGCATCAGAATAAGAAGTTTTTTTTATTTGGAACTAATAATCATAATTAGAATTCATTTCCTATTTCATATGTTTCAATTAGTGTGGATCAACAAAGTGAAGAATCTGTTGTTGAACATATATCTTCATCATAATGATGAAATCAAAGTGAAAACAGAATCAGATTGAAGAATGATTAGAAATTCAAAATTGAGATGAATTTGTGAAAAGATTTGAGAAGTTTTGATAAGAATCAATAAGATTTGAGAAACACTGAATGAGTAAAAGTTTTATCAGAAATTCAAGGGGAATTGAAGTTTTGGGAAAATATTTTATGCAAGAAAACTTTTTTTAATCCTTCCTAAACCATATTTAGTGCACCTATAAAAGGAGAAGAGTACTTTTTAATTTATGACACAAGTATTTTTCATGGGTGTAGAGATAATATGGAGAGTTTTAAGTTTCTAGAGAGAAAGAGTTTCCAAATTTAGCATTCCTGAGGAAGTTTTTCAGATAGAATAAGAAGAGGTAATATTATATTCAAAGATTCTGGATTGGTATAAGCAATCAGATTGGGATTTATGAACTGAGGAAAAATTAGTTTAGAATTGTTTTAGTAGTATTCTGATAGATTATATTATCAAAATGATCAATCAAAATGGGAAATCAGACTAGGGTATTAGACTGAGTATCATTATAAAGTCCAGATAATTTATTACCTATTACTGGGTAAGAAAGTGAAGAATTATTTTGAAGATTATATTTTTCAAAGTTTACAAGGAAACACAGTAACATGTTTTTAAGTAATCGGTGAAATTTTATTCACATGTTACAAAAAAATGTATTAAATTATTTCATGATACTTAAAGAACATGCATTTTTGTATTGAACATAGTGCTACACAATTGTAAGGGTATATCCAACTTGTTTCATCCACATAATAGGATTATTTTCTAGTCTATTGTATGGTATTTGATTGTTTCCAAATGATACTAAGGGAATAGATACTCTTATTTAGTATTGAACCTTATAAATCCTTTTGTTCTTATGGGTGTGTGATTATTTTGTTTTCAAAAAATTGGAAATTCTTTAAAAGGAGTCGAAGGTTATTTTAAAAGGAAGGAAACTTAAAATAAAAAGATATCACTAATTCACCCCCCCCCCCCTCTCAGTCATACGTGATCCTTCATATGATTTTACAAGTGGTATCAGAGCTGTAGGTTCCCTTCATTTACTCTTTGATGAAGTTTTAAAGATAATTTGTGATGGAAAATATAAATTGTGTGAACAGTAAGGGGATTCCAGTCTTCGATCATATCTGGAAATATAGAATGTTTCCTCATCTTTTGTATCTTGGTTATGATGTTCTTGAAGTTACAATAGATGTATTTACTTCTATTAATGAAAATTGTCATTTTACATATGTTGACAAGAAGAATCTTGATAATGATGGAAGGTCCGAGAATGCTTTACTCTCATTGCTTTCTGAAAGTGATTTTTTAAGATTAAAGGGTAATTCCATGGCCAAAGGTATCTAGGATAATATGAAGAACAATTATTAAGGTAATACAAAATTGAAGAAGTCTAAGTTACAAATCTAGATATTGAAGTATTAATTTCTCAAGATGGGTTAGTATGAATCAGTTAGTGACTTCTTTTCTAGGGTGAATGACATTGTTATAATTATTAGATGTCTTGGTGAAATGTTATAATATTATACTATTAGTAAAAATATCTTAATAATTCTTCCTAAAAAGTTTGAATCCAAAGTTTATTTTTTGGAATATAGAGATCCTAAAACATTATCTCTATATGATTTTCATAGTACTTTCATTACTTATGAAATGGGAAGGGAAAAATTTATGAAGGGGAAAACAAAAGTTGATCATGAAATGACTTTCAAGGATACCAAGAAAGAAAAACCTAAGAGGATTCTTGAAGAAGATGTTGGTGATTCTAATTCCTAAAATGACGTATGTAAAAATCTTGATAAATTTTTATCCTTGTCTTCTAAAAATGTGAAAATTAGTACAGGTAAATAAAAGGGTAAACATCCCTTAAATTTTTTTGAATGTGGATCCATTGGGAACTTTTTAGAAAATTTTCCTTGAAGAAATAAAGAATAGGATAGTGATAAAGATGAAATAAGTTCAAGAAAATCATGGAATAAATATGGTGATAATTCTAAATCTTATTTCAAAAGGAAAGATAAAAATTTCTTCAAATAAAAAAGAATAATTTTCTTATCTAAATATGATGAAGAATAATACAGTGAATCTAAATCTAAAAATTATATTGAAAATCCTATAGAGAATAATTTTATTTCAATATTTAACAATTAATAATTTGGAATAAGCAGTTTTGAAGAAGAAGAAACTCAATTAGAATTTCATCTTATAGAATAATTGAAAGAATTACTAAGAAAGATTGGGAGTCTTGGGAAGAAAATAAAGAAATTAAAAATTAAAAATTCCTCAAAAAATAATCAATAATGTTTTCCTGATGATAAAGTTAATATGTTGGAAGAGATTGATAATTTTAATAAATATATTGATAAATAAAAGAATTATAATGAACATTTGGAAGTAAATTTTAAGGTAAAATAATAAGTGTTGTAAATTTTCCAACAAAAATTATATAAATCTGATTAAAGTGTTACAAGTTTCAATAATTAAATCTATGTAGTTTTTGAAATCTCTGGAAAGGGAAAACCAAAGAAGGATCAAAATTTATCTTCAAAGGTTGAGAATAAAACTAAAATTTTTTATGAGAAGAATAAATTTGGGAAGGTGATGTATGTATCCAAGACCAACAAAGTATAAGTCATAAGTTTCTAAAAATTCTGAGCCTGAAAAAGTTTTTATTACTTATAGGTATGATAAGGATAAAAATAAAACCATGATTAAGAAATAAGGTTTCATTTTAAAACATAATGGTTGGTGGTGAACAAAGTTCTAATAAGAAAGATAAAAAGGTTACTGAGAAACATATTCACAAATACGGATAGTATAGAATTTTTAGAGGAAAAATATTCCAACTATGGATACCAATGTTATTGTGGTGGATTCAGCCACATGTAAAATATGTGTTAGTTAAATCAAAAATATTACAACTATTCCACAAATTATATAAGGAAAAGTTTTATGGGAGAAAATCTCCTCAAATGAAGAAGTCTGAGAATGATGTTTTGAAGAAATATGAGAAGGTTGGTGTAAAAATTGAAAATAGGTTCCAACTTATGGAAAATGTTTTTGAAATATGTGAAGAACCTATACATCTCACAAAAGGATGTATTGTTTTTTAATAGAAAAAAAATGATTCTTAATAATTCACAGAATTCATATGTGAAGAAAGATAAAGGGAAAGAAAAAGGTCTTGTTGTAGAAACCGCTCTCAAATATATGAAAGGATAATAACCTTGGATCTTGGATAGTGGGTGTTCTTCTCATATGATAGGAGACTTACAATTTTTTTAAAATTTAAAATATTTCAAAGAAGGAACAATGAAATTTGGAAATGATAAATCTCTCAGAATTAAAGGTGTTAGATCATCTATCATTGGGAAAAGAAAGTAGAATCCAAGAAATGTTTGTTTGTTGATGGGATGAAATACAACTTGATAAGTGTTTAATAACTTTTTGATGAGGGAAACAAATTTATTTTCATAAAAGATGAATTTTTTGTGAAAAGTGAGAAAGATAAAAATAAAGTTACAACAGGACAACATACAAAAGTAAACTTGTTCCAAATTAGTGAGGTTCAAAACTCTTGTTACCTCAGTATGGTAGAAGAAAATCAGTTTTTTCATAAAAGGTTGGTACACATGTGTCAGAGAAACATGATCAAGTTATCAAAAATAGATATTGTTTGTGGAATTTCTAATATGTTCAGAAAGAGAGATTGGTGTTGTACAATTTTCCAAAAAGGAAATATCACAAACACTATGCATAAGAAAGTTGAAATTTTTTCAAAATAATTCATTCTGATATTTGTGGGCTAATGATAAAATAATAAACTCATGGAGATAAGTACTTCATTACTTTCATTGATGACTTTACTCATATTATTTGTGTTATGTATATGAAACATAAGTTAGATGCTCTAAAAAAATTTAAAATTTTTCAGAGAAAAGTTAAGAAGTAATGTGAGTATTCAGTAAATAAGTTGAGAACAGATAATGGTGGTGAATAAAAAAATGAATAATTTTAAAGTTATCTTAAGAATCATGGAATTCATCATGAGTCAATACACCTTACACTCCTCAACAAAATGGTTTTTTAAGGAAAAATAGAAGTTTGGTTGAAATGGGTAAAACTATGTTATTTGAACATAGCATCTCTCATTACTTTTGGAGGCAAGACATGATTACTACTATGTATATTCAAAACTGATGTTTCTATAAACCAAATTCATATATGACTCCATAAGAAACGCTTTATGAAAAAACTTCAATTTTGAAACACTTATGAGTTTTTGGGATCCCATGGATCATATAGAATAAAGGTGGAAACCTTTGAAAGATTTATCATAGAGGTGAAGATGAAATTTTTCTTGGTTATGCTCTAAGGAAGATAAACTGACTCATGTAGATAAGGAAGATGAATAGAAATAAAGAATTTTTTATAAGGATTCTGATAAGTATGAAAACAATTGTAATCCTACTCAAGAATAATAATCGGACGCATATGTATCTAGTGATGAGGAAGAATTTCAAAAATCTCATCCTAGGATGATAAATCAAGTGTAAGATCATAACATTATTGGTGATTAACATCAAAGGGTTCAAACAAGAAGAACATCAAATGCTATTGCACATACTTATTTGTATTAAAAAGTTGAGCCAAAATATTCGAATAAATATTTTGAGCATCCATAATGGGCTCAAGCTATGAATGAAGAGATAGATCATATTAAAAATAATGATACCTAGAAACCCATACCTAAACCAAATGAAAAAAAATATAGGTAAAAATTGGGTTTTTTGGAATAATATGAATAAAGATAGTGAAGTAATAAGAAACAAATAAATATTATTGTGAAAATGTTACTTATAGATAGAGGGAATTAACTTTGATAAAACTTTTTTCACTATTGGAAATATTAGAAAAAATCTGAATCTTTATTACTATTGCTTCACAATGAAGTTACAAAAATTTTCAAATAGATGTGAAGTACACATTTTTGAATGGGGATCTTGATGAAGAATTTTATATTGAACAACCATGTGGATTTGTTGTTGGTAGGGATTAAATTTATGTGTGCATGTTAAAGAAATAATTATATGAGCTAAAACAATCTCCAAGATCATGGTATTTCAAATTGGATACTTGGTTAAGGAAGATGAGTTTTAAGAAAGGAAGAGTTTATAGTAATATTTATATCAAATAAATTCTTGAATTTTCCCTCATTTTAATTGTTTGTGTTAATGAAATTGTCTTTGTTGTAAATAATGAAAGAACTTGTAAAAGATTTTCTAAAGAGATAAAAAAATTGATAGTTTCATTCTAGGAGAAATGAAATACTTTTTTGGTTTAAAAACCACGTAAAAGAAGAAACAGATTTTTCTTTCTCAAGAAAAGTATACTAAGTGACTTCTTAATAAGTTTGGAATGGAAAATTTGAAACCCTTTTCTACACCAATTTCACTGGGAAACAAGTTGACTAAAGATGGATAAGGGAAGTAGGTTGATCCTAAAGAGATTTGAAAATGATTATAAGTTTGTTATATTTGACTACCTCAACACCCAACATTTTTATGTTGTTACCTTATGTAAAATATTTCAGAGTTATCCAAAATAATAACATATATTATCCATAAAAATAATTCTCAAATATATCAAAGGAAAAACACATTTCATAATTAGGTATGATAACTCAAAAATTATTGACCTGTTTTGGTATTCAGATACTGATTAGATCCAAATCTGGTGGAGTTTTCTTTCTGGGAAAAAGTTGTGTTAGTTGGAATACAAAGAAACAAAATTAATTAACTCTTATCATGGATGAAGAGGAGTATGTTGATTCCACCCAAGATTTTACCCAACTTATGTAGATGAAGACTCGGTTGGAAGACTTACTTGTTGAAGTAAATTTATCCTTTCTCTTATGTTGTAATAATCAAAGTTCCATAAAAATTACCAGAAATCCAATAAAACATTCTCATTCAAAACATATTAACATCCAATATCATTTCATCAAATATCATGTGAAGAATAATTAATTGAAGATAGAGTATGTTCCTATATCGGAACAAGTTTCTAACATTTTCACAAAACCATTACTAAATGAAGCTTTTTATAAACTAAGCTTGAACATGGGTATCCAACCTCTTTCTCATCAAGGATGAGGTATCTTTTTTCTTTCCTCTCTTTAATCTTTTCTTTGGATAGTGTTGTCAAGGTAGATAATTTCTTCATAAATCTATCCATTGTTATGTGATAAACCTTTTAAGGAAGCATGTATGTAGGGGGATTTGTGTGTAAACTGTGAAATCATCATGTAAACGTGTGGAATTTTATAATAGTTTTTTGGAGTGGTTGTAGAAAACTTTTGTTGATAGTAAAGTTGAATATGTGAAGAAAAGTTTAAGATGTTTCATGAGTCACTACTTTTGGAAAGCGTAGTTTTTATGTCAATGACTCTTGATTCCTACAATGAGTTAGCTCATGTATGCTTAGAATTTTTGACAAGTAATCCATTTATTAAGGTTACAAAGTTCCATGATTTATGAACCTTATATGACAACAAAATCCAAAGGGGTATATTGTTGGGACCAAGTTTTCAATAATTTGTTTTTGGAAGCTTAAAGGATTTTGTGCTTAAAGTATTGTCATTTTTTATCAAAGAAGAAAATAAATCAATTCACTTCATAAAGATGGTAATTAGAATCGCAATCATAATCAGAAGATTAGATTCGAAATTCTTAAGAAATTCCATCAGTTTGAAACGAAGGTTTTTGGAAGAAAAGGTTCATTAGGCTTACCTCAGGTATAGAATGAAAGGAAGATAATTAAGATAATATTTATTGAAGTCTTCTTGGATTAAATTTAAATATTGTTATACTTTTTTGATCTTGGAGTTTTCATAAATCATAAGTAATCTGTAAAAACTTGTGATGCAAGTTTTATGAAGGAAAGGGGGAGAACCATTGCTGCAAATCATATTAAAGCTTGGTAGGAAAAAAGGAAGAAATGGAAGACTAGGAAGTTATAATACTTTATAATGAAATCTAGATGATGATATGTTGATCCTAAACGTTTTCAAAATCATGAGGAAGCCATGATACAAGAAAAATTTTATGGAAGAAGAAATTTTGTAAAGTTAACATTTTTTTGTCTCAGTTCATCGGTGTGAGATCACTAAACACAGATTTTTTTTAAGGCTATGAAGGTTGTTTGGAATGTGATAAAATGAAGATGATGTTTTTTAGTCAGACCAATAATCCATAATATAAAAAACTTCATATAAAGAAATTGGAGTGTATCATAATCAGAAAAGGAATAATTTTCTACTGACACTGGTTCATCAGATACGGTGTTCCACCAATCATTAGAGTAATACTCACACCGATCATTGGATGATGGTTTCAAAAGGGAATCAGAGGCATAAAAGTTTATTGAAGTTGTTGTTTTTATTAGGAGTTTTTGGTATCAATTAAAAATAAAAATAAAAAGTTGTTGGGGCCGATGAAAAATGGTGTCATAGATCAATCAAAAATATAGTCAACCATTTTCATCAGGTTGAATTATTTTAGTTTTAATTGGTTAAATTAGGAAATAAGAACTCTAATATGTTTTCAATTTGTTTAAGAGTCGTCAGACTGGTGTAGACACTGATTATCATAGTGAAGTAGAGACCAATCTGTCAGATTTAGGCTGACACTAATAACTTCATTGGACCCAAGATCATCGATATGAAGAAAATAAGAAAAGAATAATTGTTTCAAGTAGCCAAAAAAGTGTTTAAAAGGGGGATCTTGAAAGGTTTTTTGAATATTTGAGTGTAATTTCTTGTTTGAATAAGTTGTGTAGATAATGTTATAGTGTTTTTGAGAAGTGTTAATATATTTAGAAGTTGCGACTACATTTATGGAGGAATGGTTTTAATTTTTACATTTTATTAGTTGGTGTGAAGCATAGGAATGAGAATTTTTTTTTATTTAAAAATTATCATCATAATGAGAATTCATTTCTTGTTTCATATGTTTCAATTAGTGTGGTGCAATGTAATGAAGAATCTAATGTTTCACATATGTCTTTATCATAATGAGGAAATCCGAGTGAAAATCAGATTCGGAATAAAGAATTATTAGAAATTTAGAAGTAAGATGAATTTGTGAAAAGATTATAGAAGGTTAGAGAAGAATAAAGAAGAGTTGAGAAGTGCTGAAGAAGTCAAATATGTATCTGAAATTCAAGGATAATTGAAGTTTTAGGAAAATTGTTTAATCATGAAATCTTTTTAGAATCCCACCTAAACCATATTTGTTGCACCTATAAAAGGAGGATAGTACTCTGTACTTTATGACAAAAGTTTTTAATAGGTGTAGAGAGAAGGTGAATTGTTGTAAGTTTCTGAAGAGAAGGATTTTCTAGATTGATCATTCCTGAGGAATTTTTTCAGACAGAAGAAGAAAAGGGAAGATCATATTTGGAGCTTCTAGATCAATCTGAGAAATTGGACTGGGATTTCCATACTAAGGTAGAAGCATTTCATAATTGCTTTAGTGGTATTTAGGTAGGTTATATTATCATACTAATCAATAATATTAGGTAATTATATTAAGATATCAAACTAAGTATCATTATGAAGTCCAAATAAGTTTTTACCTACTGTTGGGTAGGAAAGTGAAGAATTTTTCTGAATAATATATTTGTGAAAGTTGACAAGGCAGGACAGTAACTTTTTTTGAAGCAACTAGTCAAAGTTTATTAAATTTTTACAAAAAAATTTATAACATCATTTCATGCTACTTGATTCATATTCACATTTTATTGAACATAGTTCTACACAAGTGTAATGGTATATCCTACTTTTGTATCCACGTAAAAGAATTTTTTTTCTAGTGGATTATGTGGTATTGGATTGTTTCCAAACCATAACAAGGAAATAGATACTCTTTTTGAGTAGTGAACCTTATAAATTCTTATGTTCCTATGGGTGTGTGATTGTTTTTGTCTTCAGAAAAGTTGAAATTATTTAATAAGAGGTGAAGGTTGTTTCAAAAGGAAGGAAACATAAAAAGAAAAGGATATCACTGATTCACCCCCTCCCCCTCTCGATGATACATTATCCTTATTGGTATTTTACAATAGGTATGTGTAAAAATATATCTCAACATGAAAAATTGGGAATCAAAAGGAATAATTTAAAGAAAGTGCTTGAATAAATAGGAGAAGGAGGGGATCTCTTACCTTGAGAGGGCACTTCTAAAATCTTAGAAGGGTCTTATTAAGAGATTGGGGAACCTTGGGAGGGACATAGAGCAGTATGTTTAGAGTAAATTTGTGATACAAGTGTTTTTAGTGAATAGTAATGGGAGGTTGTGTGGGTTTTTATAGAAAAATATAGGATAATTCTTTATTAATTTCTAAACTTAGGTGTTAGACTCTATATGATAAAATAATCCAAACCACAAACTATTACATGGTTTTTACCCTTGGTTTCTACCAAAGAGGGGTTTATTTCATTATTTTATAAGGATTATAATATAATTCCTTAAAATAATACCCTTAGTGATGTGGAAATGAGTCCGGTTTATAAAAAAATTGATTTTAAAACCTTAAAATATAATATAGGTTTTGGAGGATTCATTAAGGGTTTATAAAATTAATTAAATAACTTCAAAAAAACATTATTTTAAATGGTAAACATAATTTTGGTCGTATATACACTTTATAGTATTTATTACATCACTTTTGAGATTTTATGATGTCATAATATATACCATATAATTATACCATATTTAATTTTTACCCAAAAAATTGATTGTCTTGTAAAATTATGAAAAAATTAACATTGGATAATTTCAACATGGTGATTTCAAAAATAATATTTATTTTATCAAAAAAATCACTAAATATGATAATTTTCACTTTTAAATCAAAAATTCCCACTTATTAAAAAATACTAGGGGGTTACAATAACAGTTTTCTAATCCCCATAAAAATTACATTTGAATTCATAAAATTATATTATCATTTATATTTAATAAATATTATTTAATAATAATATTTTATTAAAATATCATTTATTTCCAAAAAATATTAAATTCATCAAAAAGAGTATCTTGATTGAAACTATATATTTCCCAAAAATAAATTTTTTGTTTTATCATATCAAAATCTAATTTTTATCAAATATATTATTTAATAATTATAAAGTAATAAAAGATAAATATTATCATTATTTTATTAAAAATAACAAATATAAAAATTCATACTTTTAAGGCCTAGATACATATCCCTTTATTATACCAATGAATTCCCTAAGGGTAAGGTGTGTGATTGTGATATTTTCTTAGGGTGGTTTGGAAAACATGGTTTGGACTATGATCATGATGATCTTGAACTTATCTTGTAAATTGTTTCATTCAAGATTTAGTTGTTTAATATTGGATTGGGTTTGGTCAATGGAAAATCCTAGTAATGTTATATCCCTCAAAATCTTTGATAAATGGGCTTCATAGGGTACAATCCTACTGGTCAAGGCCATCACTTCCTTTTTTTATGTTAATTGGATTTATTATAACCCTTTATATATACTAATCATAAAAATCATAGTACAAGAGATATAATATCAATATCCATGATGATTAATAGTATTTTAAATTTGACAGACTATAACTATCCAAAATATCCAAAGTAGTGCATGTGTTTTCTATAACTATGTTACTTGATAAGGAATTTATTCTTTCAAAAGGAAATTTCATTTATAAAAGTTTTGGTTATTATAGTCCTTGTACCTTTTTATACCATTTATCTCTTCCTTTAGTATATATACCCATTTTTTAAGGACTTTATTTTAATTGGAACTTTCTTTCATCTCCCATATTCCAGACACATGGATGGAATCAATATCATCTCTCATGGTTAACTCCCACAAATTCAATTATTTCAAACTCCTTTATTATTTTTGAGCTCTTAGACTCTCTATTTTCCATAATAAGTAAGTAGTGAAAAATATTACCATACATTTTCATTGGGCACATTATCCTATTATATATCTACATTTTTCATCCTAGATGTGCTCCTTCTAGTATTGTATCTTCTGGAGTGGTTACTTATGGTGCTTGATCTTCTTCATTCCTTAAAATCTATTACTTTAGGCCATGACAATACTATCATAATATGACTCCCTTATAGAAAATCCTCCATAAAATCTGGTGTTTCTAGTATTGACATGCTCATTGGATTCCTTAGATCATCCCTAATGTTTATATTTCCATCCAGTCGAACCTCATCTTCTGATGATACTTTTTTCTCATTAAAATTCTATGATAAGTTCTGATTCTTCCATAGGATCTCTTCATTGAAGATAAAATTTTGAATTATAATCAATTTCCAAGAGTTGTTTTCCTAGATTCTAAACCCAAATTATTCATCACCATACCCAACAAAGTAACATGCTCAATACTTGGCCTCTAACTTGTCTCACTCCTTGATATCAACATAGGCATAGGTGAGTCCACCAAATATTTTTATGTAGTTTAAATTTAACTTAATTTTGGACCAATCCAAGAGTTAAAATCCAATTAGAAACGATATAATCCAATTTATTAGGTAAGTCGCACAGTTCACCACCTATACCCAAAACACATTGGGGAATCCCATGTGAATCCTCATGCTCCTAGCCTTCTTCACTTGATTTAACCTCTCTATAGCTCTATTGTTTTTTAGATTCCTTGGAATGGTCTTATCAAAAAAAATATGCTTCCACCAACAAAACCTCTAGAACTATCTACTTCCATACTCATCATTATTTTCCAACCATAGGCATTTTACTTTCATTATGGCCTCCTATTACACCATGTCCCTCTATCGGCTGAAAATATTAAACACCTCCTATTTTTTATTGAGGAATTATATCCACACTTTCTATGTGTCATTTTGATGATGGTCATGTAGTAGAGTGAACCTATGTGAGAGTTCACCTAAGATAGCCCCCAAATGTCTATGTGAACCAACTCCAACTTATGGTGCTTTGGTGTTTTCCCTTCTATTTAAAAGGACACCTTTTGTTTCTTCTCTAGGATGTAATCCTCAAATGTTTCATACATCATTATTTTTACCCATATAAATCCCTTAGTAGCTAAGATCTTTATTCTCTTCTCACTAAGGTGAAAAATATATCCATACCACAACTTTGAATAAGTTAACTCTCCATAATGCATTGCTCATTCCGATGAACTGGTAAGCTAAAAAATTCTCATAATTTACTCATTGTGTTATGACCATGGATCTATGTGATATTTTACATGTCCAACCATAGGCATTTTAATTTCCTTATGGTCTCCTATTACACCATGGCCCACCATTGGATGAAAATGTTGAACACCTCAGTTTTGTGCTTGATTATGTAAATCCACACTTTGTGTGTAGCATTATTATTGAAGGATATGTATTAGAGTGAACCTATGTGAGATTTAACCTAATTTATCCCCCAAATGTCTATGTTAAGAAACTCCAACTTATGGTACTTTGGTGTTTTCCATTCCATTTAAAAGGACACCTTATACTACTTCTATGGGATGCATTCCTCAAATGTTTAATACATCATGATTCTAACCCTCAACAATCCCTTAGCAGCTAAGATATTTATTCTCTTCTCACTAATGTAAACAAGATGACCATGCCACAACTTCAAATAAGTTAACTCTCTATAATGCATTTCTCCTTCTGATGAACTTGTAAGGTATAAAGTTTCATCCTTTACTCCTTATGTTAGGACCATGGATTTTTGTGATATTTTATATGTAAAATATATGAAAATTTTATAGAAACCTGAGTCATAAAGTTTCCAATGTAAATTAAGCTCTTCTTTAAGCTCATGATGTATCACATGCCTTGCATATTCAGTAAGTTTTTGTTCCCTGTCTAGAAAGAAACATATCCAATACCAACAATCTTGACTACTTGATCATCGGCCAGATATAATTTTACAAACCTTCTAGAAATATAATTCTTCATACTTTCTCAGATATTAAATGGAATGAAGATCTAGAATCAATCACCCATGAATTAAGTGAGTTAGAATCAATAAGGATTAATTTATTCTTTTCTTCTGATGCAGGGTTTATAGGCCCACTTTCAAAAGCATATATTCCATATTTTACCTTGCATTCATTCCAATAATTCTTAAGGTGATCATTCTTTCCACAATCCCAGCACATGGTACAACCTTCCTTTGAGTTACTCCTCTGGAACTTCAACCTTTACCGTTTTGGTGACTTTTCTGAGTAACAACACATCCTCTTCCTTCAGCACTGTATACATTTTCAAAAGACTCCTTGGTATTTTTTTGATGAATTTATTAATTCAAGATTAGGTCGCAACCATATGAAAACTTTGAATCCCATTTTACGATATAATTACTTACAATTTTCACCATTGTATCCCATGATTACAAGAGTGATAATATTAAAAGAATCACCAAAACTAGTTCTCCAAAGGTCACATTTACTAACTCCAACAAACTTCTAATAACATTGAAGTCATTCAAATGATCAGTAGCATATATTCCTTCTAAAATTCTCATATAAAATTTTCTCCTCGACAATAATACCGTGTTCATTGTCATGGTCTTATCATATATTCCAATAATGGTATTCATGAGTTTTGATGTAGTTTTCACTTTTTAGATGTTGAACATCACATTTTAGGTAGGCGACATTTGGATCAACCTGAGTGATTTCTTATCTAGCCACCCATATTCTTCCACTATCATTACCTATGAATTGGAACCTATCAATAGAAGATCAAGGTCCTTTTATAGAATACAATCCCCATCTATAACTTCTAGAACTCAAAATCCATTCCATCAAACTTATCCCAGACCTTACTCTCTTCAAATGTCATCCCTCAGAAATTGTAAACTTCCACTAAATTCCTAACAATATAAAAAAGTGGTCAGGACCTATTTACTGATATTCTCCTATAATGTCAAGGGTAGAAAATTACTAATAAATTAAGCTCTGAATAACCGTGGTTCATGCTTAATAATCTAAAAACACTCTAAACTTAAACTCTGGTAGCACTTGTTTGGATCATGAGCACCATATAATAAACCATAGAACAATATTCCGCTAGAAATTAGTATATGGAAGGCAAAGATCTAGAATGTGAAATCATGTTATGATGTTCAAAATAAGGAATACATCCCACACCCAAGTCACTATATCACAATATAAAACCACTGAATGGGAACATACAAGGATATCGGAAGACAAAGATAAAAATAAAACCTAAAATTCACAATAACAACACAAAGTTTACATGGTTTGAAATTTAATTCTACTCCATAGAGGGAACATTGCTTCTAATTTATTCAAGTAATTGAAGGAAGATTACAATTCTCAAACCTGATCACAAGTGATCCACCCTTTTATGTATAATAGGATCCAATCAGTGTGTTTGGTAGTCACTACATCCTTGTCATTGTGGGATGAAGTCCACCTTGCTCGATCATCATGGATGAACCCTTTTTTCATTCAAGGCCTCCCACTTCCTCAACTCCACCCAATCAACAGTTTTATCCATCGATTATTTCACAAGATGAATCTTTTGGTTCTTTCCTTTATTTATTTCCCACACTTCCTATAAGTCCCCATCCTTAAAACTTACTTAATCTTGAGTTATTACAAGATTACTCATTGAGGATATTTTCGGGTTTAGAGTTTTAGATAATTAGAACATAAAACTTGCATTATGTTCCACATATAAACAAAGTGGTTACATAAAGATAGTATTCATTTTTCCCATCAATGGAAAAATATTTAAAATAAAACATGGATTCATTCTTGACACTTCCTGGACACTATCATCATATCATGTACCTTTCCCTTGACCTGTGAAAAACAATTCAAAAAAAACTTGGGATGAGCATAAAAAGCTCAGTATGGGTTATAAAAAATAGAGAAAGGAAACATAAGTTCATATATACATAAGAATGAAATCATACTTTACCCATAAAACATAGGCACTTTAACATACCACATCAAATCATGAATAAATCATAGAAATCATAAGACATAAAGGTAACTTGAGGCATTCATAACATTCTTACGTAGAGAGTAACCCTCTTGGTTACGTTTGGAATACCCATCACAGTATATTCCCTAAATCTCTTCGTAGAAACCTTAACGTTTCATTCCCTCACGTTACCCAATGCATTGGAGAGCTATATCGGGCTCACCCGCCCTTAGTTTATCACGGAACCACCTGTCTTCATAATAATTCCCAAGAACCTCAACATAATAGTATCACATAAAACATGCATAAAGGAAACATAACATATTCAACTTTAAATCACAAGATATCAATAAAACACATTGATATAAAAACATTATGAAAACCATTTTCAATACCAAAATAAAATAAAAGTAAAACATGGTATTTATTTTTCTTTTTAAAAAAAAGGTATGGCTTGTAGAGGAAGTCGAAACTCAAATAATGGTCACGGCGGCGGAGAAGTCGTTGTCGCCGCATACGTACGACAAAAAAACATTCCCTTTTGTCGTTTAGTAAACGCTTCGTATAAAAAATATTCCTTTTGAATAAACTTAAAATTCAAAGGGGTTTATACACCGTATAAAATAAGGTTGTGTATAAAACAAAATATGGCTCAATGAAAGGAGATTCAGACGAAGTCCCATACCTCGGGTCCGACTTGACTCGATCGTTATTTAATGTCCTGAATAATAAACTTGAGTTAATTTCTACTTTCTTAAGAACCTTTTTCATGTTCATTATTCCTTTTATATCACTTATTACCATGTCATTAACACTATTTAATTATTTAAGTTAATAACGGTCGTTTTAACGATCATTGGTACTTGAGTCAAAAATAAACCCTTTATAATTACAAGTTGTTCATGTATACATTATATCCAGAATGGTATTCATGATTTAGATATCATAGATATCATATATATCCAGTACATTCATGCATTTATAATATTATATAACATTTAGAGGTAATAAATGAAATGCACCGTTCATGGAGACGGTAAGCCGTACGTACGCATGAACGCTACTTTCATTTCTATTTCGTATTTTATAGAATGGAATCGTAATGATATAAAGGTATATTATAATTCCATTATAATATCATATATAATATCATAACTCCATCCTTTATACGTCCCACATATGGTATTTAACGAATCAAATCACTTTGAGGGGGCGGTAGTCCGCACTTCCTTAAATGAAGATATCGCGTTTACCCATAATGGAAACCATAAAGGTATGCCCAAAATTAAAAATACAGAAGCTTAAGGAAAACATAAACATATTATATATCATATATAAATATAGTGACATCTTAATGGCCACCTTTGAAGGTGTTAAAAGAATGTTGAACAATCATCGTTTCGGGAGGCATAAATTCACCATCCACGGAAACAGTGTGTACTTTAACCATTAGATGTAGGTGTGTGTAAGTGTAGATCGAATACTTCCTATAACAACAC
Source organism: Viscum album (assembly GCA_963277665.1). Classification (NCBI taxonomy): domain Eukaryota; kingdom Viridiplantae; phylum Streptophyta; class Magnoliopsida; order Santalales; family Viscaceae; genus Viscum; species Viscum album. Next base: position 1,022,190,238 of record OY728158.1, on the reverse strand, counting down.
CCTAGTATATTGAATATACTTGAGTTGTTACAAAATAAATGAATAAAAAGAGTTTAGGGGGTTGGAGAAGCAAAATAAAACAAAAGGACTCAAGTGAAGACATTACCTTAAAATCGGGTAACTCCCTTTGGTTTGAGCTCAAAGGCTTCCTTAGGAAGACTTCTGCCCAAAGTGAGGCTTCAAGGAGTAAGAGAGGGAAGTTTAGAGACAAAATGGGCAGGGTTTGGCCGAGCCAAAGGCTTTGGAAGTGTGGGTAAGGAGGTAGAGGTGGGGGCCTTTTATAAGAGGAGAGGAGGGGAACTCTTGGAAAGTAAAGAAATGTTACTTTATTTGAAAATGATTTTCGGATTCAAAAGGTCCCAAATTGATATAATTAGAGGGTAAAGTGATAAGGGTTCTAAATCCACCCATACAATAGGTTTTGGACATGTTTAGTTCATATATTTTACATTATCATTTCATTTTATTTAAATCCTTTATTAATGAGGTAATCGCTGCATCATCATGATTTCATAAATAATTTAATTTATTTAAAGTCTAAAAATTATGAAAAAAATACTATAATGTAGGAAATATTTTTATCTTTACAATTACTATTTATAGTCTAAAATATCATCTATGTAGACAAAATTAAAAATTTTTTAATCAGGTGATACATTCTTGTTATATTTACTTTCTTTAAAAAAAATAAAAAGATAACAAGTCACTTTCCACAAAAGTGATTCCATGGGGTCCCCAAGTTTGGAACAAGGCATCCCATGGTCAGGCATGAGACAACCAGTAGAATTAGTACACATGTGGTGTCATTTTATATTATTATGATATTATTTTATTATCCTTAACTACCCGATTACTCATTAATCAAGATAATTAAAGATAATTATCGTCGTTACTATTCATAATGTCCAAAAACAAAAGAGTCTTAATTAAATAATTTGGACCTTATGATTCCAAATATGTGATCAATTTTACCAAATTCCAAACACATAAATTGCAATAATTGATTTAAAAATAATTCTCGTTGTCAAAACAAATAGCGGGTTTTTTGAAATAATATCTATGAAAAGTTTGGCATTAGTTTATGCCCAATTCCAAAGTGAAATTAATCCTAATGACCACCATTGGATTAAATGGTAAAAATATATTCTAATTTCACTTTAAAACCAATTCAAAAGATAATCTAATCATATAAATAAATTATATTAAAAAGCAGTTTTGATGTAAAATGCAAAATTTTTTCACTATTCATTAAAAAATGAACATTGTCAGAAAAATACCAAAAATTCACACAAAGTAAATTTTGATGTCCCAATCATAAAGAATACGTTTATTTTGACAAACATAGCTTATAAAATTGTCAAAAGATAGATTTATAAATGGTTTGCCATCAAAAGGAAGTAAAACAATCTTTTAAAAATATTAGTGTATTCCATGCTTAAGATTGGATTTATTTTCATTTTAAGCCTCTAAAACACTATCTAATTCATTAACAGACATAGATAAAAATATCTATTATTCATTACTTACTTGGGATGTTACATCCTTCCCCCCTTTAGAAAATTTCGTCCCCACAATTTATTTACTTATCGAATAAATGGGGGTACTTATCCCTCATTGCATTTTCAGATTCCCATGTTGCCTCTTCCATCATGTGGTTTTTCCACAAAACCTTTACTTGATTAATCACCTTATTCTGTAACACTTTCTCCCTGTGGTCAAGAATCTGGACCGGTTGTTCCTCATAAGATAGGTTCTCTTCCAGCTGAACTACCTCTGGACTCAAAACATGAGATGGATCTGGCATATACTTTCTCAACATCGAAACGTGAAAAACATTGTGTACCTGAGATAAACTCGGAGGTAAAGCCACCCGGTATGCAACTGATCCAACTCTCTCCAGAATTTCATATGGTCCAATGAACCTTGTACTCAGCTTTCCTTTCTTACCAAATCTCATCACACTTTTCCATGGTGAGACTTTGAGAAAAACATGATCACCTACCTCAAAAGATAGATCCTTCCTCCTGTTGTCCGTATAACTCTTCTGCCTGCTCTGAGCTGTTCTCATGTGTTTCTGTATCAGTTGAACTTTTTCTGCCAACTCTTCTACCAATTCTGGTCCCATAAACTTCCTTTCACCCACTTCATCCCAGAAAGCTGGAGTTCGACACCACTTCCCATATAATGCCTCAAATGGTGTCATTTGTATACTGGAATGAAAACTGTTATTATATGAAAATTCAACCAAAGAAAGATGTTGGTCCCAACTTCCCTGATAATCCAACGAACAAGCTCGTAGCATATCCTCCAAGGTCTGAATTGTTCATTCTGAATGCCCATCTGATTGAGGATTAAATGCTGTACTAAAATTTAATTCAGTACCCAACGACTTCTAAAGGCCTTTCCAAAAGTTAGAAGTGAACCTGGGATCACGATCAGATACAATGGAGAGGGGAACTCCATGTAACCTGACTATCTCTTTAAGATACAAACGGGAAAGTTGATCTAGGGAAAAAGTATCTCGTATAGTAAGGAAATGAGCAGAAAAGTCAAGTGATCAACAATAACCCAGATTGCATTATTACCTAGAGATGTCTTAGGTAATCCCACAACAAAGTCCATGGATATATTCTCCCATTTCCACTCTGGCACTGGTAGAGGCTGAAGCATCCCTTTCAGTAACTGCCGCTCTGCTTTAACCTTCTAACAAGTCAACCACTTCACAGTAAAATCAGCAATATCTCTTTTCATTCCATCCCACCATTAATACTCCCGCAGATCTCTGTACATCTTAGTACTGCCAGGATGAACTGAAAATGGAGAACTATGAGCTTCACATAACAACTCTCTCTTCAACTGTGAATCAAAAGGCACACACAATCTCTTCCCAAATCTCAAAACACAATCATTATCAATGTTGAATTCTGGTAACTTACCTTTCTGAACCAGCTCTACCTTTTTCTGCAACTCACTGTCTTGCTTCTGTGCTTGCTTGATTCTATCTGATAGAGATGATCTCACTGATACCTGAAACAAAACAGAAGAACTTCCTGCACCAACCACTTCTATGCCAAAGTTCATCAAATCCTTAACCAAAGGATCACGTTCCAAATGCAACATTGCTAATGAAGCATTACTTTTTCGACTCAAAGCATCAAACACTTTATTTTCTTTTCCCGGATGGTAATGAATTGTACAATCATAATCCTTAATTAATTCCAGCCATCTCCTCTGTCTCATGTTTAACTCTTTCTGATTGAATATATACTTTAAACTTTTGTGATCATTATATATTTCACACTTTACTCCATACAAATGATGCCTCTAAATTTTTAAAGTGAAAACAACAACAGCTAATTCCAAATCACGTGTAGGGTAATTTACCTCATGAGTTTTCAACTGTCGTGAAGCATAAGAAATTACCTGATCATTCTGCATTAGGACGCAACCAAGTCCTTTCAATGAAGCATCACTGTAGATAACAAACTCACCATTCCTAGAAGGTAGTGCCAAAATTGGAACATTCACCAATCTTCTTTTCAACTCCTCAAAACAATCATCACATTCTTTTGTCCAGATAAACTTAACACCATTCCGAGTTAGCTTAGTCATTGGACTAGATAACCGTGAAAAATTTCTAACAAACCTTTGATAATAGCCTGCCAAACCAAGGAATCTACGAATCTCAGTTACATTTGTGGTTCTTGTCCAGTCTTCCACAACTTTTGTTTTTGCAGGATCAACAGTTATCCCATCTTTAGAAACAATGTGACCAAGGAAAAAAAATTGCAACCAAAACTCATACTTGCTGAATTTTCCATACAGTTTCTTTTCTTTTAAGGTTTGAAAAATAACCCTTAAATGTCTTTCATGCTCCTCTTTACTTTTAGAAAAACCAAAATATGATTAATGAAAACCACCACAAACTTATCCAAGAACTCATGGAAAATTCTATTCATTAAGTCCATGAATACAGCAGGTGCATTGGTTAGCCCAAAAGGCACTACTACAAATTCATAATGGCCATATCTTGTACGAAATGTGGTCTTCGGAACGTCTTCTTCCTTTACCTTCATCTGATGGTACCCCGATCTCAAGTCAATCTTTGAAAAATACTGAGCTCCCTAGAGCTGATCAAACAAATCATCGATATGAGGCAAAGGATATTTGTTCTTAACAGTGATGTTATTCAAGGCTCTATATTCAATGCAAAGTCTCATTGAACCATATTTCTTTTTAACAAATAAAACAGGAGCACCCCATGGTGATGTGCTAGGTCGAATGAAACCTTTCTCTAATAAATCTTGCAATTGCTCCTTCAACTCTAAAAGTTCAATTTGAGCCATTCGATAAGGGGGTTTTGAAATTGGCTTAGCATTAGGAACTAAGTCAACAGTAAAATCAACTTCCCGATCTGGTATTATTCCAGGAAACTCATCAGGAAAAACATCAGGATACTCATTTACCACTGGCACATCATTAATCTGAACAGTTCCTTTGTTTTCAACGATGTGTGCAAGGTAACATTCATTTCCATCTTTTACAAGTTTCTTGGCCTCTTGATAAGTTATCAACAGTAAGGGTTCATTCTTGTACACAAAATGAAATTCTTTCTGAAAAGAAACTTCTTTAGCTCTACAGTCAATCTTAGCATGGTAAATAGAGATTCAATCCATACCCAGGATAACATCAAACTCTACTAGAGTTAGAACAATAAGGTTTGCAAGTAGGTTCTTTCCACAGATAAGGATAGGAAGATTCTTATAAATTCTTTTTGCCTCAACATTTCCCCCAGGTGTTTTTACCAAAAGTTCAGGAGTCATTTCTTGATATGGTATTCCCATTTTACTAGAAAAGTTTTCATAGATGAAAGAATGTGTAGACCCCGAATCAAACAACACACTGGCATAATCTGAAAAAACAAACAAAGTACCTGATACAACTTCATTTGATGGCCCGACATCTGCTGAAGTAGTTGCAAAGGATTACACCACCCCTTTCTGCTTGTAGTCTAACTGCTTCCCATCACTCAAGCTCTTTGTCGGACACTCGTTTTCATAGTGACCCATCTCATTGCACTTAAAACATTTCACTAACTGTAAATCAAATTTGGTCTTACCTTCACCTTGATCTTTTTCAGTGAAATCACGAGCCTTATGTCCCATCTTACCACATCGGTAGCACTTTCCAGAATTCAGAAGACATTCCCCAGCATGCCTTTTACCACATTTATCACAAACTGGAAACTTAGATTTCTTACCATCAGACTTTTTTGAAGAATTCTTCCCTTTCTCCTGCCACCTCGGTCTCTTCTTCTGTTGGTTGTTATAGAACACTTGATCATCGGCAAACTCCATTTCCACCTTCTCAGCACATCGAACAAGATTTTCATAACTTTTAAACTCACAAGAAGCTAATGCCCTTCGATATTTTGGATTTAATCCTGAGTAAAAACGATTGATTTTACTATCAAGGTCTCGGATAAAATTTAGAGCATACCTTGCCAATTGAGTGAACCTTTCTTCATAGGTAGCCACTGAGTCTTCCTCTTGCCTCAATTCCAAGAATTGATTTTCCATCCTAAGTCAAACAGCCTTAGGAAAATACTTCTCAAGAAACATACCTTTGAATTCATCCCAGTCAAGAGCATCAATCTCATCGGCGTCCTTGATATTTTTAATCATCGACCACCACTGATCGGCTTCACCCTCCAAATAGTAAATAGCAAGACTAACATTTTGATTGTCTGAACACCCCATGACATCGAAAATATTCTCCAGTTCTTTAATCCACCCTTCAGCTAACACAGGGTCAGATGGTCCTCTGAATGATGGGGGATGTTGCCTCATGAAATGTTCCACCACTGACATGTTCCTCTGCGGTTGATCTGGCTGATCTCGTGCATGGATACTACCACCATTTATCGCTTGAGTCAACTGCGCCATTACTGTAACAAACTGTTCAGTTCCAATTCCGACCATCTCAGGATGCGGATTCGGAAGGTTATTTCCTTCTGTATGCCTTCCTAGCACTGATTCCATGTTTCCTCTGCGGAAAACCATTCTGAACAAACATGTCTTAGATGAAGCAACATGGTAATCTTCAAATTCTATATCACTTCAATTTGACCATAAAAAAATATTTTTGGATAATCATTTAATAGAATTCTAACTCCTAAAGTTATCTAAACCAACCTCTGATACCAACTATAAGGCCCCAGCCTTAAACCGTACTTAATCTTGAGTTATTACAAGATTACACATTGAGGATATTTTTGGGTTTAGAGTTTTAGATAATTAGAACATAAAACTTGCATTACATTCCACATATAAACAAAGTGGTTACATAAAGATAGTATTAATTTTTCCCATCAACGCAAACATATTTAAAATAAAACATGGATTCATTCTTGATACTTCCTGGACACTATCCTCATATCATGTACCTTTTCCTTCACCTGTGAAAAACATTTCAAAAAAAACTTGGGATGAGCATAAAAAGCTCAGTATGGGTTATAAAAAAATAGGGAAAGGAAACATAAGTTCATATATACATAAGAATGAGATCATACTTTACCCATAAAACATAGGCACCTTAACATACCACATCAAATCATGAATAAATCATAGAAATCATAAGACATAAAGGTAACTTGAGGCATTCATAACATTCTTACGTAGGGAGTAACCCCTTGGTTACGTTTGGAATACCCATCACAGTATATTCCCTAAATCTCTTCGGATAAACCTTAACGTTTCACTCCTTCACGTTACCCAATGCATTGGAGAGCTATATCGGGCTCACCCGCCCATAGTTTATCACGGAACCACCCGTCTTCATAATAATTCCCAAGAACCTCAACATAATCGTATCACATAAAACATGCATAATGGAAACATAACATTTCCACATTTCAATCACAAGATATCAATACAACACATTGATATAAAAACATTATGAAAACCATTTTCAATACCAAAATAAAAGAAAAGTAAAACATGATATTTATTTTTCTTTTTAAAAAAAGGTATGGCTTATAGAGGAAGCCGAAACTCAAATAATGGTCACGGCGGCGGAGAAGTCGTTGTCGCCACATACGTACAACAAAAAAACATTCCCTTTTATCATTTAGTAAATTCTTCATATAAAAAAGATTCATTTTGAATAAATGTAAAAGTCAAAGGGGTTTATACACCGTATAAAAGAAGGTTGTGTATAAAACAAAATATGCCTCAATGAAAGGAGATTGAGATGAAGTCCCATACCTCGGGTCCGAATTGACTCGATCGTTCTTTAATGTCCTGAATAATAAACTTGAGTTAATTTATATTTGCTTAAGAACCTTTTTCAAGTTCATTATTCCTTTTATATCACTTATTACCATGTCATGAACACTATTTAATTATTTAAGTTAATAACGGTCGTTTTAACGATCATTGGTACTTGAGTCAAAAATAAACCCTTTATAATTACAAGTTGTTCATGTATCCATTATATCCAGAATGGTATTAATGATGTAGATATCATAGATATCATATATATCCATTACATGCATGCATTTATAATATTATATAACATTTAGAGGTAATAAATGAAATGCACCGTTCATGGAGACGGTAAGTCGTACGTACGCATGAACGCTACTTTCATTTCTATTTCGTATTTTATAGAATGGAATCATAATGATATAAAGTTATATTATAATTCCAGTATAATATCATTTATAATATCATAACTCCATCCTTTATACGTCCCACATATGGTATTTCACGAATCAAATCACTTTGAGGGGGCGGTAGTCCACACTTCCTTAAATGAAGATATCGCGTTTACCCATAATGGAAACCATAAAGGTATGCCCAAAATGAAAAATACAGAAGCTTAAGGAAAACATAAAAATATTATATATCATATATAAATATAGTGACATCTTAATGTCCACCTTTGAAGGTGTTAAAAGAATGTTGAACAATCATCATTTCGAGAGGCATAAATTCGCCATCCACGGAAACAGTATATACTTTAACCATTAGATGTAGGTGTGTGTAAGTGTATCTCAAATCCTTTTATAAAAACATCCTAGTATATTGAAGATACTGGATTTGTTACAAAATAAATGAATAAAAAGAGTTTAGGGGGTTGGAGAAGCAAAATAAAACAAAAGGACTCAAGTGAAGACATTACCTTAAAATCGGGTAACTCCCTTTGGTTTGAGCTCAAAGGCTTCCTTGGGAAGACTTCTGCCCAAAGTGAGGGTTCAAGGAGTAAGATAGGGAATTTGAGAGACAAAATGGGCAGGGTTTGGCCGAGCCAAAGGCTTTGGAAGTGTGGGTAAGGAGGTAGAGGTGGGGGCCTTTTATAAGAGGAGAGGAGGGGCACTCTTGGAAAGTAAAGAAATGTTACTTTATTTGAAAATGATTTTCGGATTCAAAAGGTCCCACATTGATATAATTAGAGGGTAAGGTTATAAGGGTTCGAAATCCACCCATCCAATAGGTTTTGGACATGTTTAGGTCATATATTTTACATTATCATTTCATTTTATTTAAATCCTTTATTAATGAGGTAATCGCTGCATCATCATGATGTCATAAATAATTTAATTTATTTAAAGTCTAAAAATTATGAAAAAAATACTATGATGTAGGAAATATTTTTAGCTTTACAATTACTATTTATAGTCTAAAATATCATCTATTTAGACAAAATTAAAAATGTTTTAATCAGGTGATACATTCTTGTTATATTTACTTTCTTTAAAAAAATAAAAAGATAACAAGTCACTTTCCACAAAAGTGATTCCATGGGGTCCCCAAGTTTGGCACAAGGCATCCCATGGTCGGCCATGAGACAACCAGTAGAATTAGGACACATTTTGGTGTCATTTTTTATTATTATGATATTATTTTATTATCCTTAACTACCCGATTACTCATTAATCAAGATAATTAAAGATAATTATCGCCGTTACTATTCATAATGTCCAAAAACAAAAGAGTCTTGATTACATAATTTGTACCTTCTGATTCCAAATATTTAATCCATTTTACCAAATTCCAAACATAGAAATTGCAATAATTTATTTAAAAATAATTCTCATTGTCAAAACAAATAGCGGGTTTTTTGAAACAATATCTATGAAAAGTTTGGCATTAGTTTATGCCCAATTCCAAAGTGAAATTAATCCTAATGACCACCATTGGATTAAATGGTAAAAATATATTCTAATTTCACTTTAAAACCAATTCAAAAGATAATCTAATCATATAAATAAATTAGATTAAAAAGCAGTTTTGATGTAAAATGCAGTATTTTTTCACTATTCATTAAAAAAATGAACATTGTCAGAAAAATACCAAAAATTCATACAAAGTAAATTTTGATGTCCCAATAATAAAGAATAAGTTTATTTTTACAAACATATCTTATAAAATTGTCAAAAGATAGATTTATAAATGGTTTTCCATCAAAAGACAGTAAAACAATCTTTTAAAAATATTAGTGTATTCCATGCTTAAGATTGGATTTATTTTCATTTTAAGCCTCTAAAACACTATCTAATTCATTAATAGACATAGATAAAAATATCTATTATTCATTACTTACTTGGGATGTTACACTTCCTCCATGAGAAGTTATCAAGTGTTTTCTATGAGTGTACCTTTGGTTGTGATGTCCTCTTGTATTGTATGACCACATCATCTAATAATATCATCTAGTTGTATCATATGATCAGTATCATCTATTCTGTACTATCTAGTTTCCAATCATAAGAGCATCTTGGACCTCGGTCCCTACCACTCCACCATTTCTATCCAACCATCATACATTATTCTCCCAGAGTTTCTCCATCTGGTAGAATAATTCCTTTGGTCCAAAAAAGATTTTCACAATCAAGCTTAACAGTTTACTACTATGGTTTTCCTTATTTATTATTGTGGTAGTTTTATATCCCATTCCATAATCATCTAACCACTTAAAGTTGGTAATAAACCAAAATCATTTGAATATGAAATTATAAGTTATTTCTTATGAAAAATAATATGAACTAATATGGAAGTATGATTAAAATATAAGTTTAATTGATAATAATGTGGGTCAGCAAAGATTGATTCATATTTTTTTACAAGTTTTCATATTTTGGTTTTATTTATTGTTTATTTTATTATTATTTTTTTCTTTTATATACCTTTCTTAATTTTGGTTTAATAATTAAATCACTTTCCAAACAAGGTTAATCATTTAAAGTTTGTAAGGGGCAGTTTTTTTGGAAATATAGAATTGTGTTGATGATAAACTATATAAGGATGATTATTAAGAGACTATTTAATGTTTTTTTATTGTGTTTTCTATTGTTTTTTATTTCAATAAGAGTTATTCTTGTTGATATTGGAGTGGTATGGGTTAGTGGTTGTGTACAATTTTCACGATGAAGTGTGGTTGTTGTTGTTGTGGTAATGGTAGGTTTAGTTGATGTGGGAAGAGGTAGATTAATGTTTTGGTTATCAGTTTAGCTTTTTTGTGGTGATTATTTTCTTGTAGAAGTGTGGTTGTTGATGTGGTGTTGTGTAGAGATTTTTCAGTTATGTTATAGTTTCCTACTAACATAGTTTAATGATGAAATAAATCATATAATAAGTGTGAATGATGGGTTATAATGGATAGAGTTAATAATTTAAGTAATAGATGAGTGAAAGTGGTAAGTGGGTTGGTAACTAGAAATGGATATTTTCAAATGGAGTAGTGATGGTTGAGGTAATTATGGTGAATGATTAATAAAAGGTTTGGAATTAAATATGGCTAATGAATGACATAATGGATGTAATGAGGCTAGTAATGGTAAATCTAAAATTTATAACATGGTGGGATATATGAAATGGATATTAATAAAGGTTGTAATAAATGTGAATTGTGAATTTAAGGGGTCAGGTTTGGATATGGACCACATTTATAGGGGGTGAATTATTGTTGGTGACTTTTAAAATTTTTATCCCTTTTGTTTTACCTATGTCACTTGTTAAGGTGAGTGGATCACTCTTTGTCTATATCCTCACCTTCACTCTTTCTTATAGAATAACAAAACACACACATCCACAAAAGGCACAATAATTTACAAGGTTAACCACTCAATGTGAGATGGATAGTCCTTGATGTGAATTAGATTCCTCTATGATCACACAACCCATTAGTATCAACCCACTATATTTACACTATAGTCTTCTGAAAATGTAGAGTGTCCATCTCGTGCACTTTTTTTTGTTCATATCTCACCTAGGTACATATCATACATTTATAATGAATTATATAGGTAATAGCCTAAGATTTTGACACCAATTTATAATATTATCTTATTGTATATGTGTTTCCTATTTCTTCTTCTTCTTCCCTTTCATGGTAGAAAGTCACTTCTTTTATTTGTATACATGACATTGCATACAAATTATTATTCTTATTCATATTAGCAAAGTGATATTCTACTACTTCTTCTACTTCTTTATTATTATTATTCTTTTTCTTCTATGTGAACTTATGTGCATAAATCTCTTTATCTACTGGTAAAATTCATGACCAACTCGGTTGATTCTTCTTCTTCCTCTTCTTCCTCTTCTCTCTTCTTCTTTTACTTCAGTACATGAACAGAATTGCACTGGTTCTTTCTCTTATTTGATGCCACAAGATTTCTCTTATAGTATTTGGTATCAGGTCTTCTCACTGATGGAACATAGAAAATATTCTCTTTTTAATAATATTGTCAAACATAAACATTAATTCATCTATAGCCTTCAATAATATATATATATAATAACTACAACATTAGTTTCTTATTATTAGGATTCATAGAATACTGCATAAACATTTGAATTCAAGTCACCAATATTATCATCCATAAACATCCCTATAAACTTTGATATGAATTCCCCAAACATCTATGATAATTAAGAATTATCGTGGTCTTCTCTCACATAAATCACACCTCAGTCTGTAACTGCATAAAGACATAAAAATTTATCATTACCTTTTATATCATCCATCAAACCTATATTTTTATTCATTCAATCCATGAAACCCACATAAAGTATAGACACCTTTAAATACATGTATGTAAATCACTTAAACATATGCATGCATGTCACTATAGTCATGGATTCATCCTCACAATGCAAATATAATGGGTTCTTCCTCTTTATTCATGATTGAACTATTATATCATAGCTCACACATTCCTCTTATCTCCACTATAATTCATTTAATACTATATATAAATATATGCATGAATGAAATAATGATCATGGAAACCTAATCTATGACATAGAATGATCCTGCAATACCTCTATCTTTTTCTTCTTGAAATATATCAACACCATCTAAATTTCAATCCTCTATCATCTCATCAAACTCTTTATAGTATATCCATAATGATTGTAGTGTTAATCTCTACACCTTTATGAATGGTTCTTTATACCCTTACATATCTCAGTCTCCTTACCTTTATGTAGGTAGTGCGGTTTACATATTACACTTACACAATAATGACATACCTTTATGTATCTAATACAAAATACGAGTTACCTATACATTTGAAAATCCTAAAATTTTCCTAAAATCTTAACCTTTTTTGTATGAAAGCATCATAAATAATAGTATCATGATATACACAAAACTAGAGATCACTTCACTTAGCATCACTTGAATCCTTGATCTCTTCATTATCTCCTTCTTCCCACTGTACTTTGAAACCTTCTCCATAAATAATATTTAAACATCCTTCTCAAATACCTCTTTCCTTTTACCTATACATAGGTAATGTGGTATTCAAATTACATTTATGTAGGTGGTGTGGATTGAGTGTTACTATTATGAAGGGAATAATTTACTATCACATAGTTTTTAAATACCTTTACGTAGTTATATTATACCCTTATGTATGTCACTAAAATCAATGCATACCTTTACAAAGGATATTGAACTTGCTACATAGCTTTACTCAGCATGTCCTTGTCAAATAAACTATTCTACTCCTTAAAAACTCTTATTCTTAATAAATTTTAGTTATAATATCATGACATTGTTATCTTATAAATCTTTGAGGCTTCTCATATAATTTTCTTCTTACACTAGATCTAGTGCAAATCATGCAGTCAGTTATCTTGTGGTCGGTCATCTTACTATGTGAACATCATGTTGTGTAGTTTATATCATATAGTTGGTCATAATTACTATTAATAGACCTACTGTGAGGCTCATAATCACTCTACCTATTGTTTGGAGGCCATGGTCAAACCTATATCCTTCTTTATAAATTATTTTCTTCTTCCTTCTGACCTTCACATGATCTCATATGGTGCATCTCAACATATTCTCAAGCTTAGAATAATCATGGGGCCTTTGACTTGATTGTGTAAGTCATGGCATGAAAATACCATTGAGATTTCTAGGGTTTCCCAAGGTAGAAGACAAATCACGGTGTAAAATGATGTTATTCGATTAAAACATATGGTGTGACCATGTTAATTTTTGTATCATTTAATGAGTGAATAGTATCTTGAATGCTTGAGTACCATATAGATTCTTCCTTTGATAGGTCACTCATTAATATTATAACTTTCTCTAATATTTGGCTAAAAAATAAAATGGGTGTCAGTTCTCTCCCTATGGCCTCTCTTGCCACCCTGCATGTGAGAGGCTAAGCACGTTTTTTCTCTATGTGTCGACCCACATGCACCCCATGTGTGTTATGCCTAACATGTGTGTGCTCTACCCTCTATTCGCAACTGTTCTAGATTGGAACCACCTATGTGGGCTTGATCGGGCTTCCCCTATGAAGGGTTGGTTTCTCAAGTGTTGATCTGTCTAGGAGGAAAAAAAATTTATAACTCCTTAAATATTTCCTTTGTAAATTATAAATTCTAAACACAAGATCCAATTCCACCCATATCTTCTTTTATTATTATTTTTAACCTCATACAAGTAAATTGATTCTTCTTATAAACATGGATGCAACTTCTTCAAAACTCCTTCATCATAGAGATATAAAAAAAATTATTTAAATGTAATTCGCCATGGAATATCTTCAAACCTTCAAATACTTTTGTCTTCAATATGAATAGATCTTCCTTAACTTCCAAGGGTAATAACTTCTTACTTTTTAATTTGAATAATTAAAAGAAACTTTCGACACCAATATTATAAGATATTCATCCAATATTTATACACTAATCAAGTTGAAACCATACTTGGGAACTTCATCATCAACATATTTACATTCCTTGAAAACAAATACAACTCACACAAAGTGGGATCAATAAACTCCCCATTTTTATTTTTTGTCAATACCAACTCTGAAATGATATGTCAATATGTGTAACCCCATATTCTTATAATATTATTCATTTCTCTCCCTATATATTGATCAACCTTTCATTTTTCATTTTTCTCCACCTTATTGAAAAGAAATACAAAGTCCATTGAGAGAGATGGTATCATTTTATACATAATAAATGTTCCATTAACCATTCCACTCTAAGTCTAAGTGATTCATGATAGATGTAGAAAATAATAGGGTTTGATTTATCCATCAAAGTTATCCATTATCAAAAGAAATATGATACCAATTGAAATAAAACAACTCACAAACTAACTTCAAGGGATTCCCAACTATTTTCAGGCTATGAAAAGTGATAAATACCAATTTAGATAAAAATTCTCATGAAATTTATCAACATAAATTTCCTACATCTAATTGAATACAAATATTAGGACATTTAAACGTTTAAGGTATTTATAACAACCTTGGAATTTCTTAACAACTTCCACTTTTATGTCATTGATTTAAATTAATATATCCCCCTTAATTTTAGGATTTTATTCTTGTTACCAAGGATGAGATAATTAAAAAACACATTATCATTGATATTCCTTCAAGAATATTCTAGAATAATCAAGAGTGTATGAAATAAAAATTCAAGAATCTTCTTTAGCATTTTCCACTTGTCTCCCCCTAAAGTATACACTCTACTTAAATTCATATGGATTTCCAGAATTGAATACTTCCACATATTCATTAAGGATGATTCATTTATTATATTTATGTTTAGGATACCAATTGAGAAATCATTCCAGGATGGTTGCTTCTTCATCTTTGTCATATAGTTTTTGGAAACAATCTAATATTCTCAGTTTATCCCCCTGAGACTATTTTCAACATCAATTAATTGCATTATAAACAAAAAAACATAGAAATTTTAAGGTAATAAGGTGTGTATTATTTTTCCTAAATGAGAAAATTAATTTTGAGAGGATTTTATCAACCAAGTTGCATCAATCTTCATACTATTTCATCTAGTCTTAAATATAATTTGGTTTTAGGAAACATGTTACTCTTCACATATTCCATTTCCATGTGTGAGATACTTATCCTTTTTTATCCATCAAGTTAAAATTCATCTTATAATGCGATCTTCATTATTTTAATGGCTTCTTATTATGCTATAAATATAGTTAAACAACCTCTTGTAGTATATCCATCCTTTTTACATCCCTAACATGGAACTTCTTCAATATAAGGGTTATTATTTGTTGAAAACCTCTCATGAAATTAAACTTCTTCATGTGGAATCTCTTCTTCTCCTTTGGAAACATTTTTTATTATGCCTATTCTAAATTTCTTTCCTTATACAAATATGATGGCCAAATAACTAAAATATATTTAGGGTCATTGGCAGCTTGTTTGTAATGTCCACATGGATTCTCATGAGTTCCTTTCATCTCATCTGACCTTTTAGATGATTCACTTCTCCTAATGATCTTATTATACCTTCTTTAAACCTAATATTTAGTGTGTTTTTTTTCTAAGGAAATATCAAACTTCTTCTTAAGCTTCTTGTGATTAATATGATTTAAAACCTTATTTTTATTTATTCCCCAAGGATAGATCTTTCTTCTTTACCAAATTTTGTGGTCTTATTTTCTCATCTGATTTTGATCATGTTGAGATGAACATGCATAAATTTTGTGACCACAACCATTTAAAACATCACATATTTCTTTAAGATTTCCAAATATATTTGAAATAGATAGATTCATTCTAATATAGGGATGTTTCTTCTTATCTATATTACTCCCCCTTGAGATGGGTTTTCTTTATGAATCTAGATTTAAAGAATTGCACCAATAATCCATTTCATAGTGTTGAAATCTATTACAAAACCAAAAAATTCCTATAAATATTGATATTGTCTTCAAACATACTTGTTAAAATTTTATAGCATGTTGTTTTTGGGCCTTCTCCACCACTTATTATGCTCTTTTTTGGGAACTATCACTCATACAGCTTCTTCTATCAACCATATACATAGTGGAAGGTTCTTATTTACTTATCATCATCCATAATTATATAGATTTTTTTATTTTTGAACATGCACTATCTATGTAAATAAATTTAAAAAAATAATTATGATAATGTATGAATGGCACCTCTTTCTTCACAACTACTTGAGAAGGATCATTAGATGATGTAATGATTTTCTTGACATATAATGGAGGTATTTAAACACCATTATCCTCATTATAAAATTATTTAGAAATATAACTTCTTCTATTAGCTTATTATAAATACATAACTTGATTAGTATTCAAATTTTCCAATTAATCTCAATCTCAAGGAATCTCATATTGAGAATATATTTTTCATTTTCAATAGTATTAAAATTTTCATCACATTCCTTTTTCATCCTTTTAAATTCATCATCATGAATTATGATCTTCTCATTTAATGAAGTATCAATCTCCTTGATCCTCTTAGATTTCATTTCCAATTTATCATTATTAGGATCAATGAAATATCATGTATCTTATTTAAATGCATGGATCTTCTTACCAAATTCTTTATTGGCCTAGTCTTTATCATGGATTGTATTAAGGTACTCCTCTTTAAACTAAGAGTATCTCCCTTTAATCTCCTCATTCATATATTATTTGACATTAACTTGTTTGGAGATATTTATACAAGTTATAGATCTTTCTCTTAAAAATTTCTCCAAGTTTTCAGCCTCTCCTTCAATATGGGTGATTTCATCCTATATGATTTCAAGTATCCTACAAATTATAGAAACTAATTCATTAGGAAAGCCATGAATCATATCTTTTAATTCATAAACAGAAACATATGTTTAAATATGATCACTTCCACTTTATTCATCTTCTTTTTGATAGATTTCAAAATAAATTTTTCATACCTCATGATATTTTGACTTCTTTGATCCTATTGAGGTGTAAAGGATACCCAATACCTTGGTTATACATTGAACAACTTGTTCTTATACACTTATTCCAAATCTAACTTCTTTTTCATCGTGGAATGGGAAAAATTCTTCTTATCTTGATAAGAGGGATGAATTCCTCGTCTTATTCTTATCTTTCTTTATTTTATTCATCTAGGTCTTAGTATAAATTGAATTCTGATCTGAAATAGATAATTATTCACTAAAACTAAACTTCATTACGAAACAAGAAAGAAACTTCAAATCTTCAAAAGAGAACAACTTCAAATATATAGAATCCAATCATATGTGAACCGGGATCTGATGGTAATTAAATGGGCTAGGTTGGGATATGAACCATGCTAAGAAGGGTAAATCAGTGTTAGTGAATTTTAAATCTTTTTATCCCTTTTATTTTTTTCACTTGTTAAGGTGAATAGATCACTCTTGTCATCTCTCCTATCCTTCATTCTTTCATACAACACAACCAAACGAAAACACATAAGAGGCATAGTAATTTATAAGGTTCAAAACTCAATGTGATATGGTTGGACCTCGGTGTGAACTGGATTCCTCCATGGTCACAGAACCCACTAGTATCAACCTCTAAGATTTACACTATAATATCTTTATGGAATAGATTGTGTATCTCGCACACTTTTTTGGTGTATTCTACACTCAGTTATATTTTATACCTTAAAATGAATTATAGGGATAACAAAAATTTATTTTGAAACCAATTTAGAATATTAACTTGTTGTAGATGTGTTTCCACATATTTCTTATTCTTCCATTACATGGTAGAAAGTCACATCTTATGTTTGTATGCACAGAACTGCATACAACGTATTATTTTTCTTCACAATACCAAACTTATATGATACTAATTCTTCTTACACTTTTTTCTTCTTCCTCTTTTTATTTTCTATGAAGAGATGTACACAAAACTCTTCTTCTATTGGTGAACTTCACGACTAACTCATTTAATTCTTCTTCTTCCTCTTCTTCCCTCTTATTCTCTTATTCTTATACTTTAGTTCATAGAAAGAATTACATTGGGTATTTCTCTTATTTAATACCAAATTATTTCTATGATAGTATCTGGTATCAGGTATTCTCTCTCTTGTCACAAAAAAAATCTATATTGAAAAATAGTGTCAAATATCAACATTAATTATTCTACAACCTACAATAATATATATATATATATAATAACTCCAGTATCATTTGTTCCTTGTCTAGATCTATATAATTAATTAAATATATTTTAATTCAAATCACTAATATTATCATCTATAAACTGCCCTGTGAACTCGGATCTAAATTCCCCAAATATACATGATAATTAGTCATGGTCTTATCTCACATAAACCACTCCTTGATCTGTAACTACATGAAGACATGTAGAATTATCATGGTATTTTACATCATCCATCAAACATATATTTTTCTACATTATATCCATGAAACCCATATAAATTATAAACACCTATAAATTCATATATTTAAAGAACTTAAATATATACATGCATGTCATTGTGGTCGTGGATTCATCTCCATGGTAAAAAGGTCACAGGTTATTCCTCTCTATTTATGCTTGAGTTATTATATCATAGATCACACTTATCTTCTCTCTCTATAATAATTTTTTTAACACTACATATAAATATATGCATGCAAGACAAAATGATCATTGAAACCTCATTTGTGTCATAGAATGATCCAATGATAAATCTTGTGGAGTTGATCTCTACACATTTATGGAAGTTTCTTTGAACCCATACACATATCATTCTCTGTACCTTAATGTTAGTCTTGTGGTCTTTATATTACCCTTACACAACAATGAACTACTCTTATATATCCAATAAAAAATATTATTTACCTTTACATGTGAAGATCCTAAACTTTTCCCATACTTTTCAAACTTTATTCTCCTTTTTTGTATGTAATCATCACAATAATAGTATCATTATATATTCAACATTTAAGATACCTTCATTTACCATCATATAAATCATTTATCACTTCTTTATCACTATCTTTTTTCCACTGTACTTTGAAACCTTTTCCATAAATGATCATCAAACAGCCTTCACAAAACCCTCTTTCCTTTTATCTATATGTAGGTAATGTGATCTTCAGATTACCCTTATATAGGTAGTGTATATTTAGTGTTACTCTTATATAGAGAATATTTTACCTTCACACAATTCTAAAAGACCTTTACATAGGTGGATTATACCCTTATGTATATCACTAAAAGTAATGCATAACTTTATACAGGATATTGAACTTACTTCTCACCTATACATAGCACGCTCTTCATCTAAGAAACTCCTCTACTCCTTTTAAACACCTCTTATTTAGAAGTTAAAGTGAAATTTTCATGTCACTGTTATTTTACAAAGCTTCGAGGCTTCCCAGATCATCTTCTTCTTCTACTGGATCTACCGCAAATTATGTTGTAACTCATCTTGTGGTCAATAATTCTATCATGTAAACAACCAATTATTCATAAGATAACATTTCCTCAATCATATTTGTGGTTATTGGACCAACCATGAGACTTATGGTCACCCTACCTACTATGTGAAGTACAAAATCAATCAAACATTCTTTTTCATAGAGGCTTTTCGATTGGTCTTTGAAAGGATATAAGAATGGGTGAATTTACTTTTAAAAAATTAAAATTAAATAATGCAATAAAATTAAGCAATTATGTGATAAAATATAATTAAACAAGTAAGAACGTTATAAATATAATATAAAAGGAAAGTAATAATAATTTAATAAAGTAATTTAGCTAAAACCCAAGATGGGTCCCCCCACAAGGTCATTGAGAGGTTTTAGATTTATCCCTTGGATTTAATGGTAGAAAAAATACTTGAGAATAAATAATAAACCTTTTTTTAAATGGAGAAATCAAGAAACTAAAAATCTATTTCTTTTTAGTGGTTGTAGCAAGAAACCCATACTTACTCACTTTAATGGTAGTGAGCACCCAATTACCTCACTTTGGTCATAGTGAGCACCCAAGTCCCTCATTTTGGCCATAGTGAGCACCAAATAAGAAGATAAAAGAAGATGAGAATTGTTAAAAAAACATTATAATGAAAACTCTCAATTATCCACAAGTAATAGGTATGAAAATATTAGAATTGAGAGTAAGTATGAAGGACCAATTGAATACAAGAATGAAATCAAAAATTATTACTCAATAAAAGGAAAAATATTAGAAATATGGTGTCCAATTTGATTCAATACTTAAATGAGGTTTATATATAGTCTTTGGAGGTCCATTAATGCTCTTGGGATTCTTTGGAGTTAATAGGATCCATTAGTAGGTGAGATAGGTTGAAGGGTAAAAGCCTTAATGGTTATATTGACTTTCTAGAAAATCTCCATTGGTCGGTTAGTAAGCTCCATTGACCCATTGGTGGGATTGTAAGTGTTAGTTTATATTACCCAGACACCACCAACTAGCCATTGGTTATTACTAGATATCTGGTGGGCTCTAAGAATAATAACCTACTACTAGAAATTCCACTGACTAGATGATGGATTCCCACTGTGTGGTCACTTATTACAACATGATTGGGTCTTTAAAAAAGTTATATGTGTGCCTCCTAATTCCATGGGTTGTTTGAGAAACATACTAGGATGATTTTCAAACATAGATATTGAAAATGAATGAAATTAAATGGTTAGAAAAATATTTGGTGTTTGTGATCATTAAAAACCTCAGAGAGTGAGAGGTACAATAATATCCCCTTTTTTTATGATCACAGACATATGAAATAAATAATATAAAGATTGAAATATGAAAAAGTTTATTTCAAAAATATAACCAAGAAATTCTTCAAATGAATTTCAATATGATATTTTTAAAATCCTTTACAGTTATTAAAAAGGAACATAAAAGCAATTTTTGAGTTTGAAATAACTGAAACTTAAAAGGATTTGAAAAAAATTTAATAAGATGAATAACCTCAAAGAAATTTTATAACATTAATAAAATTAATATACCTTTGATATAATAACCTTATCCCCATTCATATTAAATAAAAACAAAATTTATATAGAGGGTTAAATTAATAGAGAAGATTCATGCAAGTCGTAGATTGAAAAAAAAGGTAAGGTAAAAAAGTTCCATGAATAATGTATAATAAGTCATACAAATACATAACATCATTAAAATAAACCAAATATAATAAGGCATGTGATATTATTTTCTATAGTGTGGATGGGGATGGAAACCATAGTGAGAAACATATTGATAAATAGATTGAGTGAGAACTCGAGTCTCCTCCACCATCCGCTTATGGTGTGAAGAGGTAGTATGATCCATCTTGGTGAGATTCATGTCAATGGTCATCTAAAGAGAGTTGATATGATGATAAATTCTCTCATGTAAGTGTATCAAATCAATAGTTAAATATGTCTAACCAAGTGTTATCTCCCCCTAAATAGCAGACTCATCTTGAGGAGGGTCATCCTCGGATCTGTCATCCAAATCAGCTCATCCTTCACCTTTGACCTCATTTTCTTCTTCATCATATTCATCATCATATTCTTTATATTATTCCTCATCCTCTTATTCATCCTAATCCTCACTAAGAGGATATTACTTGGTGATTGTAGGGGGTAGATAAATGTTAGGGACTTTAGGCTCGGTTTGAGGAGAATAATGTTTAAGAAACCTAAAATGGTTAAAAACATAATCCTGACACCAAGGATTCCAATAAATGAAAATGGGTTGAACCATTAAATGGTTCATGATTATATCCTTGTAAGGATTCTCAATTGAAATTTCATTAAGCCTAATGAAAAATTGGAAGAAAATGCATGTGAGGAAACATCCAAAAGGTATAGTCTTAGACCATTAAGGGGGAGAAGAAATATAAAACATAGCTCAAAACACAAAATGAATAAGATTAAAATGAATGTCGTATTTAATGAAATAAATAAAATAGGTTTCAATATACTTTTCATTATCCTGATCTCCAAGACGGGGGAAATGGATATTTGGAGGACTCACTCAATGATTCAACTTTGAAGTGAGAGATCTAATAGTTTGACCGTGTAAGAGGATTTTTTTCAAATAGAAATCATTTTGGATATTTAATGTTGTATTACATATAAATTATCCTTGGGTAAAATAATGTGGACCCAAGTGAGTAATACGCGTGTAATCCAAAATCTAAATAGATGGGACTAAAAGGGCTATGCCATTTATATTTGATTTAATGGTATCAAAATATTTCAAATGATCAAATATAAGATTGGCATGGAAGTATTTGATTAAATAGGGGTACAATACATCTTTGGGTAGTGCTTGGAAGAATGATCACCATCCTTGAAATTATATAACCTGCTTTAAATCAAGACGTGAGTGATTAAGCCACTTTAAATCAATGATCCTCCTTGACATAATAATTTTCATATTCTAAATGGGATCAAGTTTTACTATCAAGGGAGGGGCCAAGGGTTCTTTGGCCTTGCCATTTCCTTTGGAGGAAGAAGCATGAGAGTGTCGAGTGGCCATAAATGGAGATAAGGATAAACTTGATGGAAATTTGAAATATTGTTTGGTAATTAGTAGGGTGTCCTTAAAATAGGAGAAAACTAAGAGAAAACTATTAAATAGAGTTGAAATTAGGTAAGGAACCAAGGTGAATTACAAAAGATTGATGATATGAATGAGAAGAGTGTTGGTTAGAGATGACGATGATGAAGACATGAGGGGGGTAATTGTGTCCTTTTAAAACTCCTAAAAATTTTAAATCATCCCTATTAAAATAAAGTGATCTTGT
Source organism: Viscum album (assembly GCA_963277665.1). Taxonomy (NCBI): domain Eukaryota; kingdom Viridiplantae; phylum Streptophyta; class Magnoliopsida; order Santalales; family Viscaceae; genus Viscum; species Viscum album. The sequence goes on along the minus strand of OY728158.1, from coordinate 1,022,167,164 downwards.
ACTTGTATATTAATTTCAAGTAATATAGTATAAAATAAACATAAGAAAGAGAAGGAAATAATGATGTATAGTGGTTCAGGGAACAAAAATACCCTAATCCACTACACCAAATCTCTCTCCATGAGCTTAGTGATTTTTACTATACAGGTACTTTATCTGGAGATCTCAACAACTAAGTACAGGTAGTTAACACCTTACAATAAGTCGAGTTATTTTATAGGGAACCTTGATAGATTAATCTAAGAAACTAACACTCCACCATGACTAAGTAAAACATGTTAACACTTCAGTGGAAAGACATGAGATATAGAAGTTGAAGTAGCTTTGGAACATAATTGCAGCATAAACTAATAGTAGATGGATCTTATTCTTCAGAGAATAAGTTCTGAAATTATGTAAAGATATAAATAAATCCACATTGTAAAAGATCTTCAATGAGTACAGCATAAAAGGAATAATAATAAAATTATTTTTCACATAAAGAGTGTTGTTATTGTGTTGTGATATCAGTTACTTAACCACTATCTTCATTCTATACTTATAGTAGAGCTTTTCAAGTCATTATAGACTATGTATCCATCTTTAATAATTTGAATTTTGAATTTGAAAATAATTGAGTCAAAGGACTTCCATAATTTTCACTATAATTATAGTGTGCTTGTTGAAGCATTCCTGAAATAAATTCTGAATATATTAATTTAAATTGACTATAATTTTATTTTATATTCAAATATTCCATTTTCACTTCAAAATAATCTCTAAGATTAATCTGAACATGGCCATTGAAAAATTCAAATATTTTTAAATTTTAATTTCCATAAATATATCCTTGACTGATTATCTGGTAATTCCATAATTAATCCCCCATAAATCATGTTAATACTCAAATTTGAAATTTGAACATAGTTTCCAAAAATATCTTTGCACTTATTTTTGTACATTGAATTTGGTCAGAAAATAATATCCTAAAATTTTCTTGTAAAAAACAATAAGAAATTGAAATTTTGAATTTGATATTTGAATATAGTATTCAAAATTGTATCCATAATCATATTCTTGAAAAAATCCCATGAAAATACTTTTACTAATGTTAAATATCACCATTAAAATATTCAAATTTTAAATTCAAACACATAATGATAATATCATAATTATCTCACTTGAAATTTCCAGAAAAATTCATAATATATAGAATTGTATCCATAATAATATTCATCAAAAATCACTAGCCCACATAATCTATAAACTATAGAATTTTGTAGTGAATTTGGGCCAAAAAATAAAATATAAAACAACTGATTTAGCTTTTTTCATAGTTTAATGAAATGAATATAAAATTCTTATCTATCCATCACAAGAGAAAACATTCAATTATTAGGTTTTAAACTCAAGTTATGATCAAACAAGCAAGAGAATATAAAACTAGAAATGTTTAAGATAATAAAATAAATACTCTATAATTCATTATATTTAAATTCTGAAAGATAATATAAAATTACACAGTGATATATTCTGCAAGATATAATAAAATAATGAAAAAAATATAATTTTCATGCAACTTTAATCATGACTGCAGTGATTCTTGATAACATCCCAAGTCTGTAGAATTCATAGTAAGATTCATGATAACATGAGTTATATCATCAACACAAGGATCTCAAACTTTATTTATATTCCAAATGTGTGGTTGCAAATGTAAGGTTAATACCACACGTGACATTCCAAGTTTGAGGTTCATTCCAAACATGAGGTTCTCATATATGAGGATGATTCTGAATGTGAGGTCTCAAATGTGATGTTCATTCCAAAAATCCATTCCAAATATGAGGTTCCAAATGTGATGATCATTCTAAAAGTTCATTCTAAGTGTGAGGTTTTGAACATGATGATGAATACCAATATGGGGTTCTGAAACATAACATTCACCATAAAAATGGGGATGAATACCAATGTAGATATCATTTCCTTTGTGAAAAAATATAATATTTATTTGAATGAAAGATTGAGATGTTATATGAACTTAGAAAATTTCAAAACATAAAAGTGAGAGTGACAATATAATATTACAAAAATAAAATAAAATAATAAATGACTGGGAACAATAAACAATATTAGCAATTAATAATTAAAATTAAATTATATCATAAATAATAAATAATAAAAATATTGAGAGGTTTTTATTAATTATAAAAAATATAAATAATGTAGGTTTTTGAAATTATAAAAATATAAATAATGTTCCAAATAGTCACTCAAAAATCTCCCCCTTTTTGATAATTACAAAACCTGATCATATCAAATAAATTTTCTCCCTTTCTGTAATGATCAAAAAGTTAAATGAGGATTATAAATAAATAATAAAATGATAAATAATTTGAACACATGATAAAATATGGCAACAAAACTTATTTATTTCAAATAAATACAAAAAAAACTCCTTAAGATAGGCTTCATTTTAAAAAAAGTTAACTTCAAGGAGACACATAACAAGTATAATAATTTTCAATGAATAATAAAGGATTTTCAATAAATTAAAATAAATATATAACAATTTAAATACATAAAATAAAAAAAAAATTAACTACATGTTAAATATTGAAAATAATTCCTCCTTAAATTAAGTATCAATATTAAGGATATTCAAGAAATTAAAATAAAATATATTCAAAGAATTAAATAAATAGTTTTCAAAGAATTTAAATATAAAAAATTGTGAACATGCCATAAATATTGAAAAATAATCAATAATTAAATGTAATAATTTAGCATTTTGAAACATGGAATAATATCACATACTAGTAATGTGAATAATAAAGCATTAATTACATGTTTACTAGCAAAAAAATGAAAATAAATTTATTAAAGAAATGAATATTTTTCCTATGAAAATAATTGAAGATTTTTTTTAATATATATAATCATCATGCTTCAAAAATTTAAACATTTAACACAACATGTATTGATAAAATTAATTTCAAAATTAACAAAAAAAATTAATCAAACCAAAAAAAAAGATAAAATAGTTAATTACCTTTCCCTTGAAAATGTGTTTGTCAATTTTAAAAAAATTAAAAGATAAAAATGATAACTATATAAAACTGGTGAAATCACCATGAGTAAAATATGTAAATACAAGGATCCATGAAAACATTTAAAATGACTTTCAAGGAATAGTAAAATGATTTTTGAATAATTAGGTAAAAATTTTAATCCATGTCAAGAGATAAGACATTTAAGTAATGCTAAATAGTAAAATAAAAATAGTATGTTCCAACATAACAATATAAAAAAATTTAAAACACATGCATGATGGCCATAATAAAAAATTAAAATTGAAATATAAATAAAGTGTGTCCTGGATTTTAATAGTTTTAGCTCCATAGGTATTTTCTTTTAATTTATTTCTATGAATTTCACAGAGAATATGAATAAGAAATATCTATATATATTTTGAATGGCCACTAAATGGTATAAAAATGAAGTCCAGTGGCATAAACCTAAAAAATATTAAACATAAATGTATTTTAGTACCAATATGCTTTTGGGTCCGGTAGTGTAAACAATTAAAGATTTAGATAATCAAAGCTGTTTGTTTTGAGTATAAATTTTAAATTAAAATTTTTATAAATATTTTGAATAATTTACATGTTCAACACCACAAAATTGAGGATTTATAAAATACAATTTATCGTCATATTATAAATCAATACTATAATTAAAACATCTAACATTAGACGTTATTTTGATTTTAGAACCAGGAAATAAATAATTTATATATAATTTAGGCATTTCATCATTACTACCAATACTAAGCTTGCCTTTATTAATTTAATTCTTACCAAGAATTTGATTTAGATAATTCTACCCCTTGGTAAATATGCTAGAAATCTTATTTAAATATTAATATTCATCCAATAATTACTTAATTTTATTTTCATATAAAACATAGTAATTTTTAGAAAAACTAGATCTTAAATCTAAAATCAAGTTAGTCAAACTCTATTTTTTAATAAAAAAGATCATTATGAGTTTTTCTAAATTTTCTATCCTCTTTATATAAGGATAAAAATTTATCTTAAAGCATATAAAAATATTCATTAAGTTAACTAAAAGAAATATTTTCAAAATTAAAATGATGAGAGAAAGATGAGTGTACCTCATTAGTGTGAACCATAAGACATAAATTTACCTTTTTCTTTTCATGATTATCTTCATATTTTGAAGTAGATTCATTACTTAAATATTAGGAAGCACTCCAAGTAACTTTCATGGATTTCTTACCTTTTATTTTATAATCATCTTTCCTTTAAGCCTTAAGTCTACCCATTTGTGACTCAATTATCCTTTCTTTTTACATTCTTAGCATCTGACCTCCTTCTCTTTATTCTTATTTAATTTTTATTTTCAATTTTTATATAGATTGTTGAATTCTCTATCAAGATATGATAACTCATCACTTAAACCTAAATCACTAAAATCAGAATCAGAATATTCATCCTTCAAAACTTTGAGTGCAACTGTTTACTTTTTTATAGAAATAATATCTTCAACTTCATTTTGTATCTCAACTTTATACATCATCAAGGTTTAAATAAACTCCTTAATCTTTAAATCTTTAACTAGTGTGGATTATCAAATAGTGGTAGAGATTCCATTTCACTTAGAAGGTGAAACTATAATTACTTTTTACACCTAATCAGATTCTGGAATTTGATTTCCCAAGGCAGCAACACCATTGAAATTTTTTTCAATCTCTCATTCATTTGAGGCATGTTATCATCTTCATGCATCCTGAATGTATCGAATTTTATTTTAGAAGTATTGAACCTTATTTTTCAAATATTATGAGTTCCTTTATAGAAAACTGCAATGGTTTCCCACATTTCATAAGTTTTAATGCACTGATAAACTCAATTAAATTCATTATTTATTAATCCATAAATAAGAGCATCCATATCCCTTAAACTAAGGTCATAATCATCCACTTGAGTAGCACTTAACTTTTTTTATTCACCTTTAGAGATCATATATGGTTTGATAACTTTCAAATACATAGTTAATCTAAGATTCCTCAAATAGATAATCAGATGAGCTTTCTAGAAACAATAATTATCACCATTGAAATAAGGATCACAAATAATCATCACACCTTCTCTTAGATTGGACATTGAAATTAATCTTCATCTGGATATTTAACTCAGTTATAAATTCCAAAATAAATCTTCAATTTTATATAAAATATCCCTTACTCTAATACCACTTGTTAGAATCATATATAAATAGTGGTATATCCTCAAAGATTTCCAGAAATATAGTCTTCCCTTTGATACCACATGTTGGTCAAATACAATAATAATGAAGACACGAGAGGGGGTGAATTGCATCCTTTTAAAAAATTTGAAAAATTTTAATCATCCCTTTATAAATAAATTTATTTCATACTTCTCTCTTAATTTTGAGTAATGTAGTATAAAATAAAAAGAATAAAGGGCATAACACGATAATGTATAGTGGTTCGGGGTACAGAAATCCCTTAGTCCACTCCACCAATGCTCTCTCTATAATCTTGTTGATTTTCACTAAGAAAATCCCTTTATCTAGAGACCTCGACAACTGATTGCAGACAGTTAAAGCCTTAAAAAATCAGGTTCTTTTATAGGAAACCAAGGTATCTTAGTTTGAGAAGCTGACACTCCACTACGGCTTAGTAAAAGCAGTAGACACTTCAATAGAAAGAGAAGAGATGTAGTAGTTAAAGCAACTTCAGTACATAGTTTCAATAGTAACTTACAGTAGATGTATCTTATTCTTCAAATAATAAGTTCTTCAAGTAGGTATAGATATAAATAAATCCTTATTGAAGAAGATATTCAATGAGTTAATCAATAAAGGAATAATAATATAATTATTTTTCACATTAAGAGTGACTTTGTTGTGTCATACTATCATTTACATCATCAGCTTCCTCATTCTATATTTATAATAGAACTTTTAAATTCATTGAAAACTATGTCTCCATATTTAATAATTTGAAATTTTAATTTGAAAATAATTGAGTCAATGGACTTTTATAATTTTCTCTATAATTATATTGATTTCATTGAAGAATTCCTAAAATAAATTATAAATATGTTAATTTAAAAAAATAATAATAATATTTGATAATTCAAATATTCCATTGGAGCATCAAAATAATCTCCAAGATTAATCTATAGATGGACATTGAAAAATTCAAATATTTTTTAATTTAAATTTATATAAATATCTTCTTGAATGATTCTATGATAATTCCATAACTTATCCTTCATAAATCATGCATATATTTAAATTTGAAATTTGAATATAGTTTCAAAAAATTATCACTGCACATATTTCTTCACATTGAATCTGGTTAGAAAATAATCTCCTAAAAATTATCCTATAAAAATGATAAGCAATTCAGATTTTAAATTTTAATTTTGAATATAGTCTTCAAAATTGTCTTCATAAAAATATCCATGAAAATAATTTGAATAATTTTTAATATCTCCATTAAAATATTTAGACTTTAAATTCAAACACTTTCCAAATAATATCACAATTATCTCACTTAAAATTTCTATAAAATATTTAGTAAACTGATATCACAAGATTCAATCAATTTTTAGAACCCTAAATCATCGTATTCAAAATTCAGTCCAAAAGACTTATATTTATATATTTTCAATATATTTCTTATAATTTAAAAATCACATCAATATGACTTTTATATATTGAGATTTCATCAAAAAATACTATCCAACATAAAATTGAAACTTTAGAACGTTTCAATGACTTCAGGTCAAAAAAATATAAAATAATTGATTCAACTTTTATTATAGTTGGATAAAATGAATATAAACTTCTTAGTTATACATATCAATAAATAACACTCAATTATGAGGTATTCAACTCAAGTTATGATCAAACTACCAAGATAATATAAAAATAGAAATGCTTAAAATAAGAAAATAAATACTCAAGGCTTTAGTGTATTTAAATTCTGAAAGATAATAGATAATTATATAGTGATATATTCTACAAGTGATAATAAAATAATTAAGTCAATATAATCTCCATGAGAATTTAATCATGACTGAAATGATACCTAATATCATCCCAAGTACGCAGAATTCATCGTAAGATTCCCAGCAATGTGAGGTATATCATCAACGTGAGGATCTTGAGTGTTAGGTATATTCTAAACATGTGGTTACAAATGTGTGGTTCATTCCAAATGTTTATTCCAAACTTGAAGTTAAAAACATGAGGTTCATTCCAAAAAATTATTCCAAACATGAGGTTCTAAACATGAGGATGATTACCAATGTGAGGTTTCAAAACATAACAACACCACAAATGTAGGGTTGAAGACCAATGGAGAGATCATTTCTTTTAGGAAAGAAATATAATATTTATATGAAAGAAAGATTGATATTTTATCCACACTTATATAATTTATTAACATAAAAATGAGAGTAATAATATAATATTACAAGAATAAAATAATATAATAAATGATCGATAATAATAAACAATATTAGCAATGAATAATTAAATGTAAATAATATCACAAAGAATAAATAATAAAAATATTTAGAGGGTTTTATTTATTATTAAAAATATAAAAAATTTGGGTTTTAATAATTATCAAAATAAAAATAATGTAGTAAGGATCCACTCAATAGATAGGAGTATCTAGGGATTAAGGGAAGTGATAAGGGTTGGTGAGGGGAAAATTTTTAGTGGAAGTCAAGTGGAAAGAGGGAAATTTTTTCTTAAAATAACCTCCCTTGGCCAGCTCAAATGGATATGGCCCGACACCACCAGCCAGTCAATGAGTACCACTAGTGGAAGTTTTCTAGATCCAGTGGTTCTGGGAAGAACATATACTACCTATTGGGGATCCATCGGCTAGTCGGTGAGCTCCTAGGCAACCTGAATGGAAAATTTTAGATATAAACTGATATTAAATAAGAACACACTTGGGATTGAGATATAAAAAGGGAAAATAAATTTCATAATTTAATGAACATAATTCAATATATAAATGAAAAAAAGAGATTTCAAAATTTAAATAAAATCCAATTTGATTATAGAAAATGGAGAGATGAAAATACTTAAAGCTTGCCTATGTTAATTTAAAAGAGTCACAAGCGTACCATTCCTAATTCCCCCTTAATAAAGTCAAAATGATCAATCATAAGGGTATTTGTGAAGATATTGTCCAATTGGAGATTAGTGCACACAAAGTACAGTACAATATCACCCTTTTTGGAAATGGAGTCTAAGAAAGTGGTGTATAAGGTTAATGTGGTTTATGTGAGAGTGTTGAATTAGATTCCTAGAAATACTAATGGAACTAGTGTTGTCACATTTAATTAGAACATGATCATAATCTAATCCACAATCTAGGATAGTATATTTCATCCAAATGATTTAGGAGAAACAACTTCCCATGACAATATATTCCACATCATATGAAGAAAAAGAAACCAAATTTTTATTTAAACAACTCCATGAGACAAATGATTTTCCAAGTATGTGTCATGTACCAATTGTAATTTTACTATCAAATTGGCAACCACCAAAATCCATATCAGAAAAACTAGTAGGTTTAAAATATGTTTCTTATGGATAAAACAAACTAAGATTTTTAGATTCTTTTAAATACTTAAAAATTATTTCGAGAAATTTTAAATGGGGTTATTTTGGATTATCTTGAAAATGGGTTCAAAGGAATACACTAAAGATGATGTCTAGTTGGGTCATGTTAAGATAGAGAAAACTCTCAATCATACCTTTATAAATCTTATTGTCCACCAGTTTACTAGCTTTATCCAAAGTAAGCTTATAATAAGTGCTAATTGGAGTAATAATATCTTTAATAATATCCATACAAAAATGCTTTAATATCTCATTAGTGTATTTTCTTTGACTAAGAAAAGTGTCCTCCAAATTTTGAGAAATTTGAAAACCGGGGAAAATTTTCAATTCTCCCATAAAACTAATTTCTAATTATTTACTTATTAAATTAGAAAATATTTACAAATATACTTTGGTTGAACTAAAAATGACAACATAAACATAAATTTGAACAAGTAAAAGGTCATTTGAAATATTCTTTAAAAACAAGGTGGAATCTGCTTTACCCTTCCTAAAATCATTTTCTAAATTAAATTTACTCAATTGTCCATACCAATCCAAAGGGACATATTTCAATCCATAAAGTGTTTTGTTCAAATTGAAAACATGATCTATAAATTTTGAATCCTAAAAACTATGTGGTTATTGTACAAAAACTTTTTCAGAAATAAAACCATTTAAAACTTACTTTTAACATCCATTTGAAAAATAGTAAAATTTAAATAAGGGATGAAGTCCAACAAGATTATAATGTATTCAAGACTAGAAACTGAGAAAAAGTTCCTAATGTAATCAATGTCTTCCTCTTGATTATATCCTTTAGTTTCAATTTAGGCCTTGTTACAGGTGATATTACCTTACTCATCTAATTTATTTCTAAAGACCCATTTGTTTCCAATAACAGGATGATCATTGGGTCTTTATATAAGAGTCAAAACATTGTTCTAGGTAAATTTATTTAATTCTTGCTGCATGTAAAGAGCCTAATTTTCAACAATAATGGACTAATCAATATGTTGGGACTCTAGGTGTGACACAAAAGTGTGACATTATACTTCATTTAAAATAGACCTCCTAGTATGAGTATCAGATTGCAAATCACTGATAACATTTTCAATGGGATGGACTTTAGATCTAACCCATGCCTTGGGTAAAGGGCTAGGTTATTTTTAAACTTTAATTTATTAAGGAGGTTGAGGTTCATTTAAGGCCAAATTATCTATTTTTACCTCAACATCATCAATTGAGGATGATATTTAGGAAAATTCTTATCAAATTTGATGTGAATTGACTCTTCAATAGTCTTGGTCCATTTATTGAAAACCTGGTATGCTTTACTTGAGTTGAAATACCCAAGAAAGATACCTTCATCTGATTTAGGATCAAATTTACCTAGATAATCCTTGTTGTTAATAATAATACATATTCAACCAAATACCTTAAAATAGCCAACCTTAGGTAATTTACATTTCCAAATCTCATAAGGAGTCTTTTTAAGAATGGGTCTTATGAGTACATGGTTTTTGGTATATCATGAGGTATTGACCGCCTCGGCCCAAAAATATTGATGGAGTTTGAATTAATTAAGGAGAGTTTGACAAAATTATTTCAAAGTCTGATTTCATCTTTCAACAACCCCATTTTTTAGATGTTCTAGGAACAGAAAAGAAATGGTAATAACCTCGTGAAACATGAAAATCATTAAAATTATTATTTTAAAATTATCACCCATGATCACTCTGAAGGGAGATGATCTTATACCGTTTTTCATTTTCAACCTTCATGGTATTTTAATAGAGACCTTACAAGCCTCACTTTTGTGTGTTATGAAATAAAATCAAGTAAATCTTCTATAATCATCGACAATTAAAAATTTGTAATATTTACCGCTTATACTATAAACTTAGGTTGATCTAAAAAGTTATAAGTGTATAAGTTCAAGGGCCTTATAAATTGACACTAAATTTTTATATTTAAAGGATTAATTGTGTTGTTTTCCAAGTTTTCATGGTTCACACACAATATCATTTTGGGAATGTGATTTCAGTAAATCTCATAATATATGTTTTTGGTTAAGTTTCACAAATGAGTATGTGCTAAAATGACCATGGCATCTATGATATAGGTGTGAATCACTATCTTGTGCACTCAAGAATTTAACATTTTGACTTTTAAGGGATTTTAAATCAATAATATAAATATTTTGAAATCTAGAGGCAGAAAATAAAATCTTTCCATGAGAATCAAAAACATTTCAAATGTCATTTTAAAATGAGACTTTAAAACCATTATCACATAATTGACTATCGCTAATCAAATTATATTTCAATACACTAACATATAAAACATCCTTAAAAATAGTAGAACTTGAAAAATTGATGGTACCTATACCAATGATCTTGCTCCTTGAGTTGTCCCAAAAGTGACATGACCTCCATCAAGCATATCAAGGTGGTTGAATTCGGTGTATTCACCACACATATTTCTTGATCACATGATATCCACGTACCATGTAGCTCTGGGGTTTTATCTTGAGAAATTTTTCCTATAAAATAATCAAGGCAGAAAAGCTTTTGGTGCCCAAAATTTAGGTCTACTAATGTTAGCTAAAATTGATTAAGTAATCCACATTTTTTTTGAAAAGGATTTTCATGAAAAAAATATTAAAAGAGAGATAAAAACTTTTGGATCTACCATATCTAGTATTTTTGTAATTGAATTCATAAATGATGAAGACCTTTGTGATTAATTGTTTTAAATAAGTTTTTGTATTTGCTGACAACTAAACCTTTTTTTATAATAATGATTTTTTTTTTAAGAATCAGACCCATTTCATCATAATGGGATTTATATTCAGATTATCATATCCATTAGCACTGGATTCAGATCATCAGATCCAAAAGAATTGGAGACAGAAAGTGTTGTTTGATGGAAGCTTTCCTTTGTTGTATTCGGAGAAAGAAAGAAGTTGTTAAGTGGAGAATTTATATTGTTGTTGAAGAGTTTTTTAAAGAATATTATGAATTCATGAATTATAAAGTTTTTATACTTTATAAACCAAGTCATACAATGATTTTATGATCATGAAGTTATCACAAAAACATGAAAAACTTTCATTATAAAATCATTTGAAGAAATGGTGGAGAGGTTTGAAGAAATTCAAAACTGAAGAGTAAATAATTCCATCATAATGGGAAATTATATCATAATGATAATTTCTTTGTAATGAGATGAGAAGGAAAAAATAATTCATAATGATATGAGAAGGAAACATAATTCTTAATCACTAATAAGGATACATAATTCATAATCACTAAGAAGGATATAGAATTCATAATCACTGATAAGGAAATAGAATTTGTAATCACTAATAGGGATACATAATTCATAATCATAGAGAATGAAAAAAAATTCATAATCACTGAGAAGGAAACATAATTCATAATGAGATGAGAAAAAAACAGAAATCATAATGATCTGAGAAAGAAATAGAATTCATAATGAGCTAAGAAGGAAACAGATTCGTAATGAGCCAAGAAGGAAACAGATTCATAATGAGATGATTGCGAAGAAGAATCAAAAATAAGATTCCAGAAGAGTTTATGAGGTCAAACTTGAAATTAATTTTTTCATAAATCTCATAGAAATATAAGGAGGATTGAAGAAGTCAAAGTTTAAGTTGTAATGTGATTATTTCTTAGAGTTTTTGAAATTTTAGGAAGCGGGGAAAGTTTTCAAGTTTCCCTCTTTTTTTTCCAAGTTTCCTATAAAGAGTTACTCAGATCATTTGTTCATTTGAGACTTTCATATAAGCAGAAAAGGAGGATCACTTAAGAAATCAAGTGAAAGTTATTTCCAGCTAGATATCTTGTGAGGATCAGATAGCTGAATGTTTGTTTACCGGATTGAGAAAGATCATATTGATAAGATCGTATTGAGTCAATCGGATTGAGTTAATCATACTAAAGAATATCGTATTAAGCATTTGAGTAGAGTTTGAGATTTTCAAATTGAGAATGGGTTCATCTTATTGATTCCATCGTATTGAGTCAATCAAACTGAAGAAGATCATATTCAAATTCTAAGAAAGTTTTTTGAAGTTCAGATTAAATAAGGGAGAATCATATGACTTCATCAGATTGAGAAAATCAAATCCAAAAAAATTGGACTGAGGATTCATACTGAGCATTGTGGAGTAGTTTTAAAAAAGTATTTGTTCTTTTATTTGCCTCTATTTTTTTTAAGAAAACATTGTGAACTGATGGGAGTTATTATAATCATTCCTATCGGGTGATATAAGGTGTATAACGGGATTTGGTACAAGTTGTATTCACTTATTTATAACAGTGGATTTCCATAGACCCATGGGATTGGCTATGGTAAGGATGTAGGTTCTCACACTGAGGACGAACCTTGTAAATATTATGTGCTTTACTTAATTTCCTAATTTTTTATGTATGAGTATTTATTAAAAGTTGATAAGTATATTAATCTTAACAGGTTTTAGGGGTTAATTTTATAAAAAAAATTGAAACTCGTAAAAACTGAACAACTGATTCAACCCCCCCCCCATCAGTTGTTATTTGATCCTTTAGAAGTTCAATTAGTATCAAATGTGAGGTTCCCTCATTTAATCCTTATCATAGATAACATAAATTCTATCAATAGTAGAGTAATTCCAACATTTGATGGTAAAAATTATTACATATGGAAAAATTGGATAATTCCTTATCTCCTGTCTCTTGGTCTGGAAGTTGTTGATGCTGCTACTATTGGTTTTCCACCTATTGAGAAATATGATCCTATAACATTTGCTGATAAGATAAATATAGAATTTGATGGAAAGGTTATAAATGAAATCTCGATGTCCTTATCATAGAATTTTTATCAAAAGGTTATGGGTCTCAATACTTCAAAAAGTATGTGGGACAACCTAGAAAGTATTTTTGAAGGGAATACTAAAGTGAAGAAAATAAAGTTATAAATCTGGAATAGTAAGTATGAAGATATTAGAATGAGAGGTTAAGAAACTATTGATGAATACTTCACTAGGGTAAATGAAATTGTTTGCAACATCATAGGATTTGGAGATGTCTTGAAATATTCTACAATTATGAAGAAACTTATGAGAAACTTTCTTAACATGTTTGATTCTAAAATTTATTATTTAGAAGATAGGGATAATTTATCTCTTAATAAATTACATAACTTTATTTTTTCTTATGAAATGAGGAAATCTACAATGTTTAAAAAGAATATGAAATATGAAATGGATTTTGAAGCTATGAGAAAGATGAAAATTCATGATGTTGAAGAATCTGATCCTTGTGAGTCCAAAGATAAACAGGATGATGAGTTGAATGAAAAAAGCATGTCTCTTATATCCAAGAACTATTAAAGGGGGAGAGGAAATTATAGAGGTAAACTTCCTATCATATTTTTTGAGTGTGGTGTAATTGGATATTTTTCTATGAATTTCCCTAAGAAGAAATTTAGAGAATATCGATATAATTTTGATGAAAAACCTCAATGAAAGAGGTGGAACAAAAATAATAAATAAGAAAAGTATTCCAACAAATAATAGAATATGTTTAATATAAACAAAATAAGTATGTTTAATAAGAAATTTGAATCATACTCAACTGATAATAATTCTTCTAAAGATGAAAGTTTAGAAAAATTCAGAACCTTCATTGTAAAATTTGAGTAAACAAAATATTCCTTAGATGGTGAAGAAGGTGGTGAAGAATATTATAGAGATTATCAACTTGGAATAGAACTAGTTGCATTTATTGATCAAAACAAAACTCTCAATAAATAAATTAGAGTTATGAATAAAGATTTTGAATAAGTTTCATGTGGAATAAAATATGTCATTAAGTAGGAGGAAGAATACATCGAGGAGATTTTAAGTTACCAACTTGGAATTATTGAAAAGGGAAAGATGATTAAAGATCTTAGTAAGAAACTGGAAGCTAAAGAATAAGAAGTTAACAAGTTTCAATCAAAACTTCTTGATTCCAAAATTACCTTGAGTAAGATGAATGAAAACTTCAACAAATATTTGGAAGTAAAAGTTGAGACTTCTAAAGTTTTTGAGAAGGCTCAATATGAAAATCAGGTTAAATATTCTCTTACCAAGAATAATGTTTCATTTGATTATTTTAACATTTCAGGTTATGAAAAAAGTATTTGGAAATCTTGGGTGGGTAAAGGATGTTAGAAACCTGTCAAATCTACAAAAGTAGAAAACTCACTCAAAAGAAAAATGGTCCACATCCTGAGTATATTAAAGCTAAAAGAAGTTACCAACCTCAATAAGGTTTCTACAAAGAAAGATCTTTCTTAAATAGAAAATTAATATTTGATGGCTATTTTTGGTGTTGTAGAATCTATGGGAACAGGGCATATAATTTTTGGCACAACTTATCTCTAACTAGAATAAGATTTGAGAAAATTTGAAGAAATGGTGGAAGTAGAATGAGTAACTTTCCTAGCTTATAGAAATTTGAAAACGTGAATTCTCAATATGTTAGAAAATTTCAAAAAAATCAATTTGAATGTTTGGAGGAAGTTTTTGGAATATGTGATTAGGTTTTTCATCATATCAAAAGATATATGACACTCCTTCCTGAACAAATTTCTTATGATAGAAAAGAAAGGAATGTTGAGAAGAAGAAAGTTAAGGAATGAGCTTTTGTTTTTTAGACGGCTTTGAAAAAAAGTAAAAGGAAAAAACCACAGATATATGATAGTGGTTGTTCTTCACATATGACGGGTGATATAAAAATCTTGAAACATGCTTAAATTCATGATAGAGGAGAAGATACCTTTGGTAATGATAGTTCCTTAAAAATTAGAGGAATCAGAACGACTGGGATTGAAGTTGAAAAGTTGAAATCTAAGGAATTTTTATTTATTAATGGGATAAAATATAACTTACTTAGTGTAAGTAAAGTTTTTTATGATGGAAAAGAAGTTGTTTTTAGAAAAAAAAAATTATATCATCACAAGTGTGAAAGATGGAAAAGTTATTACAAAAGGAGAAAGAACCAGTGGGAATCTCTTTCAAATAGAAGAATTCAACAACTCATATTACTTGAGTGCTGAAGATGAAAACAAATTGTGGCACCAAAGACTTGGCCACCTTGGGCAGAAAAAAATGAATAAACTTTATAAAGTTTATGTTTTAAATAATTTTCTATAATTGAAAATAATAGATGAAGGTGTTTGTATTACTTTCCATAAATGAAAGATAACTAACAAAATTCGTAAGATAATTGAGATTAAATCTACCAAACCTATTGAAATTATTCATTCTTATTTATGTGGGCCGATGAGACATCAATCAACAAAAGTATATTTATACTTTATCACTTTTATTGGTGATTTCACTCAGATGGAAAACATCATGTATATGAAACACAAGTCATATTCTATGGAAATATTTAATTTTTTTAGAAAATAATTTGAGAAATAAATGGGGGTTTATATAAAGAAGTTGAGAATAGATAATGGTACTGAATTCACAATAAATTATTTTGAAGTATATCTAAGAAAACATGGTATCAATTATCAATATAGTTTTCCCTATACTCCACAACAAAATGGAGTAGAATAAAGAAAAAATAGAATCTTGGTGGAAATGGGAAGAAGTTTGTTAGCTGAATACTAACTTTCAAAGTTCTATTGGAGAGAAGTTGTTTGTACTGTTGCACATGTTCAAAATAGATGTTTGTAGAGACCAGAAACCAAAATGACTCCTTATGAAATCTGGTATAAAAAAACTTTTTTGAAATACTTCAAAGTTTTCGAAAGTATATGTTATCTCAAAATCAAAAAACCCGATTTGGGAAATTTTGATGAGAAAGTTGAGGGAGGAACTTTTATGGGTTATTCAAAAAATAGAAGAAGTTACAAATGTTGGAAAAAAACATTTAAAAATTCAGTGGACTCATATGATGTGAAAGTTATTGAAACCCAAAATTCCTTTACAAAAGTTTTTGAGAATTCTGAAGAGGATAAACTGTAGATTTCTAAAAAAAGTGAAAGTCAGTCAAAACATCCTTATCAAGATTCAGAAGAATTGTTTAATGAGGAAAGTTCAATTAGAAAAGAAACTTAGAAATTTCCTACCTTACAAAAACATGTTGAATCTAAAAACATTATTGAAAATCATAAGGCTCCAGTTTAGATAAGAAGAAAGTTAAGATTAGAAAATCAGACTTCAATTATCAAAAAAGTTGAACCAGAATCAATTTCAGAATCTATTCAACACAAAGAATGGGTGGATTCTATGAATGAAGAGTTGGATTGAATTGAGAAGAATGAAACATGGGAACTTTTTTTACATCCAGCAAATACAAATGTTATCAGAACTAAGTGGGTTTATAGAAACAAGTTAAATGAATATAGAGAAGTTTCAAGAAATAAATCCAGCCTTATTTGTAAAGTCTATGAACAGGTTCATGGTGTGGATTTTGAATAAACTTTTTCCCAAGTTGCAAGATTAGAAACTATTATAATGTTTCTTTTAGTGGCCACACATTGGAATTACAAATTTTATCATATGGATGTAAAGTAATCTTTCTTAAATGGTGGATTGAGGAAGAAGTTTACATTGAACAACCTTGTAGGTTTCTACTTCATGAGTATTAAAATAATGTTTGTAAACTGAAGAAATGTTTGTATGGGCTGAAACAAGCTCCACATGATTGGTATTAAAAACTTGATAATTGTTTGAGAATGTTAAATTTTTCTAAAGGAAAAGTTCATAGAAACTTATATGTGAAGGATTTTGACTTCAAAGCTCTAATTGTAATTGTTTATGCGGATGATATAATTTTTTTTTGATATAAAATATGTTCATAAAACATTTTATGAAGAAATGAAGAAGAATTTTGAAATTTCAATGTTGGGAGAATTAACATTCTTCCTTGTATTACAAGTTCAACAAAGATAAAAGTACATTTTTTATCTCAAGAAAAGTATTTCAGGGAATTTTTAAAGAATTTTGGAATGGTATAATCCAAAGAAGTTACTACTCCTATTTGTGTGAGCATAGAGTTGAGTAAATATTAATCCAAAAAAAGTATGAATCAGAATGACTTTTGAAAAATGATAGGAAGTCTACTTTATCTTACAGCCTCAAGGAATGAAATTGTTTATGTTTTGACTTTGTGTTATAGGAATCAAAGTAATCTGAAAGAATCACATATGTTGGAAGAAACCATAATTCTGAGATATATCAAAGAAAAAACTTCACATGGGTTGTTATACAAAAGAAATTGTGAGATGAAGTTTCATGGTTATACTGATACCGATTGGGTTGGAGATTGTGATGATAGAAAATCAAACTCGGGAGGAAAAAAAAATTTAGGTGAATTTTGTGTGAGTTGGCATAGTAAGAAAAAAAGTTCATTAACTTTGAGCATAACTGAATCTAAATATATTGCAGCTACTCAGGATTGTACTCAAATGTTGTGGATGAAAGTTCAGCTATAATATTTGAAAGTAAAATTTTCTAAACCATTGAAGATACTTTATGATAATCATAGTGTAATTTGTCTTTCTAATAATATTGTCCAACATTTAAGATCAAAACACATTGATATAAAGTTTCACTTTATAAAAGATAAATTTGATGCTGGAGATGATTTTCTGGAATAAATTTTAATAAAGTATCAGATTGATGATATCTCTACAAAAGAAATGTTGAAAGAAAGGTTTGTGGAATTGAGGATTCAACTTCATGTTCAGCCTCCCCCATGTCTTAATAAACCTCATAAGGAAAAACCCCCACCGTGCTTTGGATTATGTTGAAAATGGGGGAGAAAAAGTAGCAACTTCCTAATTTTTAAGAATTTTTTACTTATATTTCTTAAATGAATCTGAAGTTGTGGTTATCATAAAATGGGGGAGAGTAAAAGTAAAGTGAGAGAAAAATAAAAGTAAGAAAGGATAAGATAAGGAACGTTTATCTATGCATGGACATAAAATTTTCTTGTCACTGAGGGATGTAATTCCTTCAAAAACATTACTTTATATAGTAGTGTGGTGTTAGGACACTCTTTTTTGAGAAAGGAAATATTTTGATAAAAGTCAAAAAAATGGAGTTTACAAAATTTGAGTTGAAAAAAAAATTGAGAGTTGAAAAATTTGTTAATAAGGGTTGTCAACAAATCCAAAGGGGGAGATTGAAGAACCTTTGTGATAAATTATTTTAACAAAGTTTTTGTATTTGTTGGAAACTAAACCTTTTTTTATAAGAATGTTTTTTTATTAAGGAATCAGAACCAGTTCATCATAATTGGATTTATATTCAGATTATCATATCCATTGGAATCGGAATAAGATCATCAAATCCAAAAGAATTGGAGGTAGAAAGTGTTCTTTGTTGGAATCTTTCCTTTTCCGTATTTAGAGAAAAAAAGAATTTTCTGAGTGAAGAAGTTATATTCTTGATGGAGAGTTTTTAAAATAAGATTATGAAGTCGGGAATTATAAATTTTTCATACTTTTTAAAGTAACTCATATGATGCTTTTCTGATCATGAAGTTCTCACAAATCATGAAAAACTTTCATAATAAAATCTTTTGAAGAAATGGTGGAGAGTTTTGAATAAATTCAAAATTGAAGAGTGAAGAATTCCATCATAATGGGAAATTCTATCATGATGAGAATTTCTTCATAATGAGATGAGAAGGAAAAAAAATTCAAAATGAGATGAGGAGAAAATAGAATTCATGATCACTGAGAAACATAAAAAATTCATAAATAGTAAGAAGGATACAGAATTCATAAACACTGATAAGGAAACAAAATTCGTAATCACTGAGAAGGATACATAATTCATAATCACTGAGAAGGAAATAGAATTCATAATCACTGAGAATGAAATGGAATTCATAATGAGTTGAGAAATAAACATAAATCTTAATGACACGAAAAAGATATATAATTCATAATGAGCTAAGAAGGAAACAGATTCATAATGAGATGATAAGGAAACAGATCTATAATGAGATGATTACGAAGAAGACTCAAAAAAAGATTCTAAAAGAGTTGAAGAAGTCAAACTTGAAATTCAATTTTTCATAAATCTCGGAGAAATCTAAGGAGGACTGAAGAAGTCAAGGTTGAAGTTGGAATGTGAGTGTTTCTTAGAGTTTTTTAAATTTGAGGAAGTAGGGAAATTTTTCAAGTTTCCTACTTTTGTTTTCTAAGTCGTCTATAAATAATTTCTCAAATCATTCATTCATTTGAGACTTTCATGTAAGAAGAATAGGTGGAGCGCTAAAGAAATCAAGAGAAAGTTATTTCCATCTAGAGATCTCATGAGGAGGATCAGATAGTTGAATGTTGGTTTACCAGATTGAGAAATATTGTATTGAGAAGATCATATTGATTCAATTGGATTGAGTCAATTGTACTGAAGAAGATCATATTGATCATTTGAGTGGAGTTTGAGTTTTTCAGATTGATAATGGTTTCATCATATTGATTCCATCATATTGATTCAATCAGACTAAGGAAGATCGTATTGAGTTTCTGAGAAGAGTTTGTGAAGTGCATATTGAGTAAGGGATAATTGTATCGACTTCATCAGATTGAGAAAATCGGATCCATAAAAATCAGACTGAGCAATTGTGGATTAGTTTTAAAAAATTATTTATTCTTTTATTTTATCAGTTTTTTTATAAGAAAACATTGTAAACTGATAAGAGTCAGTATAATCATTCTTATCGGGAGATAGAAGGTGTCTAATAGGATTTGGCACAAGTTATATTCACTTATTCATAATAGTGGATTTTCATAAACCTATGGATGTGGCTATGGAAAGGATGCAGGTTCTCACACAGAGGTAGAACCTTGTAATATTATGTTCTTTACTTTATTTTCTACTTTTTCATGCATGATTATTTACTAAAATTTGATAAGGAATTAAATCTTAATAGGATGCAGATGCTGGGGAGGGGCAGTTCCTTGTATATAGTCTGGTTGAATTCCCTAAGACCTTCGGGTCATGTAATCTACTAGCCTATGGACCATGTAATCTATGGTCCTACGGGCCTTGTAATGGTTCCCCCTCATCCCTTGAAAGGGGGGTTATCAAAAATCAATAAAAAATGAAGGCCTTCTGGCCATTCAGGTCAGGTTAATAGTAGATCCTAATTCATAAACATTGTATTGCTCTTTTAATTTCTTATTTTTTGGAGCTAGTATCCTAAGACCAATGGTTTTTACTTTTTTTACATTAATATTCAATGTATTGAATATTAAAAAAACTACTTATTACATATTTTTTGTTGTTTTTCATGACTCTAATGTAATAATGTCCTAGAGTATATGTCGCATTGATAAGGTCATAGCAGTTCCCCGCTATGATGAGAACCTTGATGTGATATGATGATATTATTAAATAATGTTTTTTGGTTAGATAACATACTATGATGGGACACATAGTACATAGATTATCACGTGCGAGTGCTCGTAAGAAGATGGGGCTTTTTCACATGCAGTTCGCATTTGGTAATCTCCAAGATGTGAGATTATGAGAACGGACCTGCCAATAGAAATTCCACATGTTTTGGGGTCATTAGATATTCTTATCTATGAGCGTGTGTGATGATCCTTAGACTTTAAGATTATTATTAATGCATGTTCAACTCGTGTACTTAGATGTATTTCATAAATCATGATGATAACAGTTCATGGAAACGTTGGATACGTTGGGTGTGTCATGAGTGACATTTCATTAATTAATAAGTCGAAGAAGGATTTTTCTCTTACATATTTATGGAAGCAGATATCTCGACCCTTCGATTGGAATAGAACCATCGCATTAAATTCCATGAACATGGTGTAACGATGTGTTTATTTCAGATAGTCAAAGAAAGAAATATCAAGCATATAGGTTGGTGACATAGTTATGAAACCTTCTTGATGATATATTATGACAAAGGGATTATATTACACAGTGAGCGTTCGTATACAGTTTTTGACATTGAGACATTAAGTTCTTTCTTTTGGGTGCCTAAACCCGTTGCTAGACAGTAATCTTGGACTTTAGGAAATCCCGCCTAATGCCAACGGGAAAGAATCCTAGAGGGTCACACACTAAGTGTTTCCTTTGATATTGATTAAATTCTATTTGATTTTAATTAATTAAATAAATATTATTCTCAAGTCTGAGGAATAATTTTATTCAATTTATATTCATCGTATAAATTAAATAAATATCTATTCACCAGATTGTGAATAAAATATTTATTTTATTTATTGAATGTTTTAATAAATATTTATTCTCTAGATTATGAATAAAATATTTATTTATGAATAAAATATTGATTTGTTTGTTTAGTAAATGATAGAGGAGTTTGAACGGACCAAGACTGGGTCTAATGAAAAATATTAATTAAAAAGACCATTAAATAGTATTAGTTAATGCGCAAGTTGGTGTGCGCCACAAAATAATAATAATATAATTATTATTATGTGGAATGAGGTTTATTAAAGGTAATAAATGTTATTTAATGGACAGTATAAAATTAAATAATATTTTAACTTAAATCTTATCTCTATAAATAAACGGTTATGTCTATTTTGTAGAGTATCCAAAAATTGAGAATTGAGAATTTTTGCACACAATGAATTCTCTCTCAACACCTCCTTCTCTCTCCCTCTCAAGATTGAGAAGTGAAAGAGAGATTTCTTAAAGACTAAAGAACAAGCAATCAAGAACTAACAACATAAGACATTCAACTCACTACGCTAGCATCTGAGGATCGAGTGGTGTTTCTCAGAGATCACAGGAGCACGTGTGGATCGTCGCTAGAGGGATTATATCCTTGAATCCTCACAGTGCAAAGAAGGTAATCTGAAGGGGTCTTTTCAAACGATTAACATTCACCAATGAAGAAAGATCCTAAGCACATTTATTTATTTCTTCAAATATTAAATAAATTAATTATAAATTTGACATGCAAGATCATCACTCTTGGTTTTGGGCAATGATTATTAAAATAAATTTTAAAATATCACCCACCTCTGCACACTTCCACTCCACTCGGATCCAACAACTACTATTAGAGCGATCATTTTTAAATTTATAATTATTTATTTGATTTTTGATCTATACACAATTGTGGTTAGATTTTCATTTCATATTATTCTTTCGTTAATCCGATTTGAATTAACATGTTATTGGAATATTAATCAAGTCCGTTCAATGTTTCGTTTTCTTAAAGGTTTAATAACAAATGAAGAATGAATGGAGATGTCATGAAGAAGTGTCAAATCATTGGCCGGTAAAATTAGATTACATGTCATGTAGCCGGATCACACATCATATACCCATGCGCATTGTATTTAGATGTTCCGAGAAATTAATTACACGTGGTACTTTTATTTCACACCACATGTTGACTGGGCCAACCTAACATGCGGAAAGCAGATACAGGGTGTATAGCTAGCATGTACACACCATTTAGTTCGGCCGAGTTAACACGCCAAAGCCCTAGGCATGTGACTTGTATATACGACAACCGAGGTATATGGCATGTACATGTATGTACACATCGTGTAGTCTCTCATTAATAGATAAATTTAAAATTACATTAAATTTAAAATATTACATCATTAAAACCTTATTTTATTGATTGGAACATCGTTGTGTGTTTGACAATTTAATAATTGTTTTAAATAACTTTAAATTATCAATTAATTTATTGTAATTAATATTTCATTATTGGTTCTGTTTTTTATTTTCCATAAATGTCATTAATGATGGGAATCTTCAAATAAGATTAGATTATCATTAATATAAAATGGAATAAATTAATTTATTTATTAATTAATTATTTCAAGCACATTTATCTTAAATAATAAAAGAACAAATAAATAAATGAATGTTATCCATTTACTTTTGCATATTCATTACATGTATGACTGTTCATGAGCTTGACCAAGACTTATGTATGTGTTGGATGTTTTAATTTAATTTATTTCATGAGTTTTCAAATATTTAATATTAAATTAAATGATGGTTTGTGAGTCATCACTCCCTCTATTATTATGTAGAACCTACTTGTCTAAGAATATTTATGTAACCCTCTTTAACTAATCCTATGGTTCCCCTCTCCTACGTGTGAGTAATAAATATTTGTAATTAATAGAGCATCCCAAGGCACATGGAGGCATTTCAAGACGGAACCATAATGGTGCCAATCCAGGTGATACATAGGTGGATAGGTGGAATGTTGTAACTCATAGCAAGATAGGCAATAGGATTTATTTCTCCTAGGTCAAAGTTTGATTTAATATCCTCTCATTAAATAAATTGTTAGATAAATCTCATGAATGGGTCATTTAATTAATTATTTATTTCTATCTATGAAATTATTTATTTTATGGATGCAAGATAGTGATCACATAAATAAATGAATTAATGTGAAAAGATAGAAATTAAATAAATGAATTGTGTGTAAATATTTTATTCAACATGGTTAATTAATTAAGTAACATCCACTTAATATTAACAAGATGTGTAAAGGATAAAACAAGATAAAAATTTATGTATAATAAATTAAAACATCTCAATTAAATATTAAGTCGGACTAAGTCTTCCATTACTTGATTGGGAATGAAACTATAGAACTAAGTTTAGTACATGGCCAAAGTCTGGACACTTACTTTTATCGGGGAGTTCTCATGAGAGTTTTGGGTTGACTTAACTGAAATTATATTGAGTTTAACGGCCAAAGTCTATTCAATACAAATTTGTAATAAAGTGTTAAGGAAATCCAAGTTAGGATTTTAGGATAGGGGAATCCACTCAACAGATCAAGGAGTTGCAAGTTCGTAGTTGGCAAGACCGCCTACCTAATTACTTTATTGTGGTTTTCATGGCAAAAGTATGGATCATTAAGAAAAGTAATGGGGATACTTGCCACTAGAATGTTAAAGAAACTAGACATTTCAAGTTCAATGGTGAGGACTATTGAGACTTGATAAAATAGTGGGTGATTTAATAAATAAATAAATAAAACATTTAATTTATTATATATCACTTATTTTGTAATCAAGAAAAGTACTATTAATATTCTCTTTTTAATTATAGAATAAAATTATAATTTCATCATCCACGTTATCCCTATGATCAATATTGGAGAAAGATAACCTCCTAACTGGTAGTAACTTTAAGGAGTAGTTTAGATGCCTTCGGGTTGTGTTATTGCATGAATGGAAATCTTACGTGCTAGAATCCTCAATGCTTAATCCACCTGTTAAAGAGGTGGGTAATAAAGAGTTCCTTCTCTGTGAAAAACATTTGAGCGATGCAGTCAACATTAAATATTTGATGCTTTCATCAATGTCTAGTAAACTAATGAAGTCTCATGAAAACATGGATGTGTATAGCATTCTTGAGAACCTCCATGGTCTTTACTAGGAGAGAGATAGACAGGAATGGTTTGATATTTCCAAGGCGCTCTTTCAGATCAATCTTGGAGAGGGATCCCTAGTTGGGCCTCATGTAATCAAGATCATTTGCTACATTGAGTGATTAGAGGTTCTAGGGTTTAAATTTCCCAATGAACTTGGCACAAACCTCATTCTAGCATCACTCCCTCAGAGATTCTCTAGTTTTGTTGTGAATTTTAATATGAAAAACATTGAGAGGTCTTTTTCAGGTCTTCTTACTCTTCTTCGCCAAGTAGATAAGGATACAAAGTGTGAAAAACTTTTTGTCCTTATGGTGAACAAATGGAAAGGGAAAGAGAATAGATTTAAGCTCAAAGCTTCTTTATGACCTTCTAAGAAGAGGAAGATCAAGGGGAAATCAAGGGAATAGGGTTTTATCTGTTTTTAATATGGAAAAAAGGACCACTGGAAGAAAAACTGCACACAGCCAAAAGGAGAAAGGGGAAGCTTCATGTGTGTTTGTTATCGAGTTCAGTTTATCTGTTTTTACAAATTGGGTATTAGATACAGATTTTGGTGCTTACATATGTATTCAAATATAGGAACCAAGTAGATCCATAAAGATTGATCGAGGAGAGGTATATCTTCGAGAATCCAATTGAGCTAAACTTACTGTTATAGCTTTCGGGGACTACCACCTCATGTTGGTGATCGGAATGATCTTAGTTTTAAAGGGTTTTTATTATGTGCCTTTAGTTACCAAAAACATTATTTCTGTATCCAGACTTGATACATATGGATTTGTTTTCAAATTTGGGAATAAATGTTGCGTTTTTTAAAAAGATAACATTTTTATGGTAAGTCACATTTAAATAACAGTTTTTATGTGTTGGATTACACGAACCATATAATTATAATCGATAACAAAGTTACTTCACATGAATCATACCACACCCAACTTTGGCATCACTGACTAGGTGATGTAAATAAAAATCACTTGACTAAATTATATTAAGATGGATATTTAGATTCTTTTAAACTAAAACCACTTGTTGTATTTCATGAATGTTTACAAGGAAAAATGACCAAAGCCCCATTTAGTGGAAAGGTGAAAGGGATAAAGAGATTCTTGAATTAATTCATACCAATGTGTGTGGGACATTTCTTGTTGAAGCAAGGGGTGGGTGCTCATACTTCATAACTTTTACTGATGATTTTAGTAGATATGAATATGTCTACTTAATGAGGTATAAGTCAGATTCTTTTAACATATTCAAGGAATACAAGAATGAAGTTGAGAACTATATTGGTAGTGGTGGATAATATATTAATCAACACTTCATTGATTATCTACGGGAGTTCAGGATTTTATCTCAACTCACTCCTCCTTATATGCCTCAGTGGAATGGTGTAAGTGAAAGGAGAAACTATACCTTATTGGACATAGTGATATCAATGATGATTCATGCGAGTCTTCCATTATCCTTTTTGGGATACGCATTACAAATAGCAGCATATGTACTAAACTAGGTGTCAACTAAAGAAATAGATGGTATACCATACCAATTATAGAATGGAAAGAAACTCATGTTGTCTTACTTACATGGGTGGGGTTGTGAATCATTTGTTAAGGCATCTTCAGGTAACAAGATTGAACCCTAAGCCACAAAGTGTATCTTTATAGGATATCCTAAAGAAACAAAGGGATACCACCTATACAATCCTTCATACAAAAAATATTTTGGTTGACAGATGTCCCACATTTCTTGAGGAGGATCTTATCTCTAAAAGAGATAGTGAGAGTGAGATAGACTTCGATGAAGTCCATACTCAAGATACACAAGAGTTGGCATAGGAACAAAGTCCACAAAGCCCTGTGGAAGAAGAAATTGTTCCAGAGACATAATTACTACATAGGAGTACTAGAGACGTTAGAGAAACAGAATGGTATGGTTTTCTAATCACCGAGGATGGTGTCTCATTATTAGTTGATAATAATGATCATATAACCTATAAGAAAATAATAAGTGAAACAGATATTTCCAAGTGGAAAGAATCCATGAATTATAAAATGGATTCCATGTACCGAAACCAAGTCTGGATTTTGGTAGACCCTCCAGTAGATGTAAATCTTGTTGGTTTCAAATGAGTATTCAAGAAGAAACTAGATATGGAAGGACAAGTCAGTACCTATAAGGCATGAATGGTTACAAAAGGGTCTAAATAGAATCAAGGCATTGACTATGACAAAAAAATTTCACCATTTGCAATGTTGAAATCCATCAGAATTCTACTTTCCATTTCATCTTTCCATGATTATGAAATTTGAAAAATGGATGTCAAAACAACCTTCTTTAACATGAACCTTCAATAAGATTTCTATATGAAACAGTACGAAGGTTTTGTGACTCCAAAAGATTCCAAAAAGGTATACAAGTTGCAAAGATCAATTTTTTGATTAAATAAAGCATTCAAGTCATGGAACATTCATTTTGATGAGGCCATAACGGAATTTGGTTTCATAAAGAATGAATGCAAGTCATGTATCTATAAATGGTTTAGTGTGAGTGTAGTCGTTTTCGCAATAGTATATGTTGTTGACATATTACTCATTGGAAACGAAATACTAGTATTATAGTTTATTAAGGTGTGGTTGAATAAATGATTCTCTATAAAAGACTTGGCTGAGGAAACATATATTATTGGGATCAAGATCCATTGCG
Organism: Viscum album; assembly: GCA_963277665.1. Lineage (NCBI taxonomy): Eukaryota > Viridiplantae > Streptophyta > Magnoliopsida > Santalales > Viscaceae > Viscum > Viscum album. The sequence goes on along the minus strand of OY728158.1, from coordinate 1,022,139,355 downwards.
ATAGATCCAAGAGGTTTCACGGCCTAAGTCAAAGTACATACATTGATAAGATACTGAAAATATTCAGTATAGAACAATCCAAGAGGGGGTTGTTGCTAGCATCACATGGCATTCATCTTTCCAGGAAAATGTGTCCTCAGACATATGAGGAAAGAAAAAAATTACAAGGATTATATATGCATCATTGACTAGGTTAGTCATGTATGTTATGTTATGTACTAGGCTAGATGTCTCATGCGCATTAAGTGCGGTGGTAAGACATCAAGATTATCTAGGTGACTGCCATTGGATGGCAGTCAAGACTATCCTTAAGTATCTGAGGCGTACTAAGGATATGTTCCTAGTTTATAGAGGAGATGAGGAACTAGTCATCAGAGGATATGTAGATGCTAGTTTCCAAACTGATCAAGATGACATAAAGTCACAAATGGGATACATCTTCACTTTGAATGGAGGTAATGTGAGCTAGAAGAGCTCAAAAAAAGTTATGGTTGTAGATTCCATGGCAGAGTTTGAGTATATTGCAACTTATGAGGAAGTTAAAGAAGTAGTATGGATGCACAACTTTGTCCAAGAGATTGATGTGGTACCTAGAAGTAAAGATCATATTACACTCTATTGTGATAATACTACTGTGGTGGCTCTTGCAAAAGATTCAAGGTCACGTCAATGAACAAAGAACATGCTTTGAAAGTATCATCTCTTGAGGGATTTTTCTCAGAGAGCTGAAGTTACAATGAACAATATTTTCATGGAAGACAACATGGTGGTCCCCTTGACTAAAGCCTTGACTTAGCAGAAACATGACTATCATATGTGGTCTAGCGGACTAAAGGTCATAGGTAGTTGGCTCTAGTCCAAGTGGGAGTTTTTTGGAGTTATTGTCCTAGGACCAACTGTTTTTACTTTGATTATATGTATATTAAATGTATTGAATATTAATAAAACTACTTATTGTGTATTATTCGTTGTTCTTCATGACAATAATGTAATAATGTCCTGGAGTATATGTTGTATTAATAAGGTTATAGCAGTTTCATGCTATGATGAGGACCTTGATGTGCTATGATGATATTCTTAAATAATGTTATGTGGTTGGATAACATACTATGATGGGACACATAGTACATAGATTGTTAGGTGCAAGTACTCGTAAGCATATGAGGCTTCTTCTCATGAAGTTCGCACTTGGTAATCTCCAAGATAGGAGATTATGAGAACAGACCCACTAGTAATAATTTTTCATGTTTTGGTGTCATCGGATATTCTTATCTACGAGTGTGTGTGATGGTCCTTAGACTTTAAGATTATTATTAATGCATGTTACAACTCACGTACTTAGATGTATTTCGTAAAACATGGTGATAACAGTTCATGGCGAAGTTGGGTACATTGGGTGTGTCACGAGTAACATTTCATTAATGAATAAATCAAGGAAGGATTTGTCTCTTCCATTTTATAAAAGCAGATATCTCAGACCTTTGATTCGAATATAATTTTTTCATTAAATTCCATGTTCATGGTGTAACCACATGTTTATTTTAGATAGTCAAAGAAATACATATCGAGCATATAAGTTGGTGACACAGTTATGCAACCCGCATGATGAGATATTGTGACAAAGGTATTATATAACATAATGAGCATTTGTCTGTGGTTTTAGACATTGTGATATTAAGTTATTTTTCTTGGGTGTCTTCACCCATTGCTATATAGTAATCTTAGACTTTAGGCAATCCCGCCTAATTCCAACGAGAAAGAATCTGAGAGGGTCACACACTAAGTGTTTCCATTGATCTTGATTAAATTATATTTGAGTTTAATTAATTTAATAAATCTTATTCTCAATTACAAGGAATAATTTTATTCAAGTTATATTAATCGCATAAATTAAATAAACATTTATTCATCGATTTATTAATAAAATATTTATTTTATTTATTGAATATTTTAAAAAAAATATTTATTTACTAGATTGTGAATAAAATATTTATTTATGAATAAAATATTTATTCAATTGTTTAATAAATTATAGAGGAGTTCGAACGGACCAAGATCGAGTCTGGTGACAAATATTAATTAACAAGATCATTACATAATATTTTTTATTACACAAGTTGGTGTGTACCATAAAATAATAATAATATAATTATTATTATGTGGCATGGGGTCTATTAAAGGTAATAAATTTCATTTAATGGACAGTATTAAATTAAATAATATTAACTTAAATCCTAACTCTATAAATAGACAGTTATATCTATTGTATAAAGCATCCAAAAATTGAGAATAGAGAATTGTTATGCATAGTGAATTTTCTCTCAACTCCTCCTCTCTCCCTCTCAAGAACGAGAAGTGCAATAGATATTTCTTTAAGACTGAAGAGCGAGAGATCAAGAACAAACAACACAAGACATTTTAATTTTCACGCTAACACCTAGAGATCGAGTGGTGTTTCTTAGTGATCATAGTAGCACATGGGGATCACCGCTATAGGGATTATATCATTAGATCCTCACAGCGCAATGAAGGTAATATGAAAGGGTTTTTTGGATGATCAATATTCACCAACGAAGAAAGATCCTAAGCCCAGGTATTTTTTTTCTTCAAATATTAAATAAATTAATTATAAATTTGACATGCAAGATCGTCGCTCTTGGGTTTGGGCAACAGTTATTAAAAGAAATTTTAATATATCGTCCACCTATGCACGATTCCGCTGCGCCCAGATCCAACATTATTTTCCTTTTTAAGAATCTTATATTGATATCCAACTTTATTCATATTTTATAATAAGAAATTAAATCTTCTTTCATGATCTTCATCATTTTTTTGAAATAAAATATCCTACATTTTGATTTACCTCTCTTATTTTCTTATTTTCTTCCAATAGTTGACTATTTTCATTATAAACTTGATTATTCTTATTTTTAAGTTCTTTGAATTTTGTGGTTAATTCACAAAATACTTCTTGAATTTGATCCCTAAAAAATTTAAGATCTTCATAATTTAGATAACTTAAAGAACAAGAAGTGGAAGAATTTACCTTGTCACCAACCTTTTTTTGGGCCATGAGACATTTGACATTTTCATCACTTGACCCCCTTTGAGGAGAGGGAGTCATCACTTGCACTCAATGTTGAAACTTTAAAATACTTCTTGATTTTCTTCTTTTCCTTAATTTTATTTTTAAAAATAGGGTACTCGACTTGGTGTGTCCCTTCTCGCTGTATTTTCAGCATGTCACATTCCCTTCTCCACATTCATGATCCTTCTTAGCGCAACATAAATCTTTTTGTATTCTCCATGAATTTGCTCATCTTTTTTTCTAAGTGAGAAATATCTGCATCACTTTTGGATGAATCATCATTCATTGCCTTAAAGGAAATGTTATTTTTCTCCTTTACTTCCTTGACCTCCTTTTCAGGTTGTCTCTTCATGGTAATCTCATAGGTCATGATTAATCCTATGAGTTCTTCCATTTCAGATCTTGTTTCATCAATAAACAAAACATTCTTCTCTCTCTTTCCCGTAGCAATGTATGAAAAAAATTGAAATCATGCATGAGACATAGTAATTTTACTTGGTTCACCCTCACTGGGCTATGTCCAAGGAGCATACAACGACAATGTGCCGATTGTACCAAATCCACTAAGGCTCATTTTCAAGAATGGTGGTTAGGGCTAGATATCTTCTATACCCAGGCTCACTGCCTTTACAATGTTTAGGGTCAACTAACTACTTTCCCAAGGTTCACTCTCTATGTCTCTTTCTTTGGCTCACTGCTGGTGGAAAGGATCATCATCTTCCTCTTCCTTTGCTCACTACTTTTGGAAGAGATTCACTCATAGTTTATGGACTTATAGGTCCCTTAATTTTCATGAAATTTTGTATCCTCAATTGTAGATTGATGATTTTTTGAAGTTCCACTTTCATCCAATTGATGAATACTACTTTACCACAGGTGTACTAGTAAACTTCAAACTTCCACCCAAATCCTGCGTGTCTTGTGCGCTTCTTTAATGCCTTGCATGAAACATGTGCCTTTGTCATGGAAAAACAACTCATGCGCCACTTTATACTTGCATGAAACTCACTAATTGTGTGTAACTCCCTTCTTATGTGCAACTCCTTACTTTCACATAACTCACTTCTTGCCTGTAACTCCCTTCTTATGCATAACTCCCTACTTGCGCGCAACTCACTTCTTATGTGCAACCCACTACTTGCGCGATACAGAGCTATTATTCTCTCTAAGTTTTGGTCATCCTCAAATGAGGTGGGTTGTCGCCTATTTATAGGCATTTTTTCAACCCTGTGATAAACTTTCACAACTTTCCCTGAGTATGAAAGTCTCATTCGCACATGTCTCATTCACGCAAACTCACCATTCGCGCAAAACCATAACTTGCATGAACTTATTTCCTTCACCATATTTTGATGTAATGGCCTTGAAAAATAGATTGGGTGCAACTTTCCAAACCTCCTAAACACTTGTGCACAACCTCCTTTTCCAAAAACACTTTTCTCCATTCTCCAATTTTTCGACTCAAAAATTTGGCAAACACTGGGAAATAGTGCTACCTTGTATACGATCTTTTTGTACCACCTCCAGACCGTCCATTCCTTTTTCATGGATATTTGTCAACATAGTTTGTCAAAAATATCTCTAGAACTCCACAAAAAACCATATAAACCCGTTTTTTCAACAAACACAATCAACCCCAAAATTTTTCAATGTTGCCTTGAGGGATTTTTTCTCAACAATCTCCCACTTTGTGTTTGTTGACAACTCTTAACATTTTGATACCTCGTGAAAGATTCTTCCATATTCTACCATCATTCTATTCTTACAATATTGATAGTGATAAAAGATTTACTCAACGCATACTCTAATCCCACATGAGCCATGCTCAGCATGAGAAACAAGAGTAACATAAAAATTTCATCAATGAAACACTTTATTCTGAAACCAATAAACTACATTCATCATGAATTCCATCTGTCGTGATATGTAACCTTTGATCGATTGGATTTAGCATCGTCAGATTTAATACTCCCCCTATCTCACTACTCTACCCATCAGTTTCTCCCCATATATTCATTAAGACATTTTCTCCCCTCTGATTACCACAATTTCTCCCCCTTTGTCAATAAACCTAAAGGTCACTACAACAGGGTAAAGAATTCATATCAGTACATTAGGGAAAAATAGTCCATACCTCGGGGATAGTGGGTCCCACATCCACACTTTCTCAAGTGTGGGGAGTCAACCGAACTCCAAGATCCAATTGATGTCGTTCAAATGCTTCTTTGGGTAAGGTCATTATCATAATGTCTACAACCTGTTGTTTTATAGGCACATACTCTAACTTCAAAATCCCTTGCTTTACCTTCTCCTTGATAAAATGATACTTGATTTTAATGTGTTTTGTCCTTGAGTGATGGACTGTATTTTTATAAGATTTATAGCACTTGAATTATCGCAATGGATTCTAATCGGAGACTTCACTTCTACTCTCATATAATCAAGCTACTGCTTCATCCACAATAATTGTGTTCATGTTTGTGTAACCACAATATATCCAGTTTCTACAATGCTCGAAGAAATGAAATCTTGTTTCTTGATTATCCAAGAAATACATAAATCGCCAAGATAAAATGCACCACCTGATGTTGATTTTTTATTATCTACTGAATCGGCCCAATCTGCATCTGTATATCCCAATAACTCCTACTGATATTTTCCATTGTAAATCAAATCGAAATCCATCGTGCCCTTGATATAATGAAGTATTCTTTTTACTGAAATCATGTGTCTTTCCTTGTGATTGCTTTGATATCGTGCCGCTTGACATGTGGAAAAAAAATATCTGGTCATGTCGTTGTTAAGTACAACAGGCTTCCAATGATCTGTCTATATTCAGTGACATTAACCGCTTTACCTTCATCATCCTGTGATAGTTTCATCCAGGCATCCATCGGATTCATCATCTCCTTTGAATTATACATTAAAAATCTTCTCAAATCCTCCTTAGCATATTTAGATTGAGAAATAAATGTATCATTCTTTCCTTATGTTACCTTTAAACCAAGGAAAAACATCAATTCACCAATCATTAACATTTTGAACTCACTTTTCATGAATTTTGAAAACTATATGCACTGCGCTTCATCAGATCCTCCAAATATTATTTCATAAACTTATACCAGCACCATCATCCTTTAATTATTGTCATGGTAGACATATAGATTCTAATCAACTCCACCATGCTGAAAACTAAGCTTTTTCAGAAACCGATCTAGCCTTGAATACCATGATATTGGTGATTGATTTAAACCATATAAATCCTTCTTCAGATGACAAACTTTGTTCTCATCTTCATGAATGAGAAAATCATCTGGATGCTCAATATAAACTTCTTCTTCCAGAACCCCATTCAAAAATGTTGACTTGACGTCCATCTGGAAAACCTTGAACTTTCTTTGCACTATTATGGAAAAGAATAATCTGATTGTCTTTAGCCTTAAAATAGGTGCAAATACTTCATCAACATCGATACCCTATATTTTGGAGTACCCTTTTCACTAGTCGTTCTTTGTTTTGAATTATTACACCATCTTCATTAATTTTTTTGTGAAAGACCCATTTAGTCCTAACGATATTCTTATCTGTTGGCCTCGAAAAAATCTCCCATATCTGATTCTTCTCAATTTGGTCAAGATCTTCATTCATAACTTGAATCTAATTCTCATCTCCAACTGCTTCATCAAAACATTTAGGCTCTATCTGTGATAAGTAAGATGCTTGTTGTGGAGTCTTCATCCTCCTTGTCTGCACTGGCGTTATCTGATCACCAATTATATTCTATTTATCAATTCCATCTTTTCTCTTCTATCTTTGTGTAAATAATGAATTCTTCTCATCCTTTCCATTATCTGAATCTTCTTTTGAATCAGACTCTATAACTGAAACATCCCCTGATCTACTTATCTCTTTATCACTATCCTCCTAAGACTGGTCATGTATTTTCTGAATATTCTGCTCATTTTCTACTATAGTTACACCATGGATTTCAACTACCTTTCTCAGTTGCTTATTGAAGCATTTATATTCTTTTCTTTTCTTTGAGTAGCCAAGAAATATCCCTTCATCTCCACGGGACTCAAACTTCTAGTGTTTATCCTTATTGATAATAAAACACTTACTTCCAAAGAATTGAAAGTACTTCAATGATGGATTCTTTCCATACCATAGCTCATATGGAGTCCTCTCTTCTTTCGGACATAGTAACGCTCTATTTAATGTGTATACTGATGTCATCACTACTTCTTTCCAAAATTTCTCTGGAAGGTCTTTCTCAATGAGAATTGTTCTAGCTATGTTATTGATAATCTGATTTCTTCTCTCAATTACTTCATTCTGTTGTGGATTTCTTACTGCTAAAACTTGGTGCCTGATCCCATATTTCTCAAGATAATCCTCCACTTTGAAATTTGTGAACTTGGATTCATTATCTTTTATGATCTTCTGTATTTTCTAACATAACATCTTTTCAACTTCTCGTTGATATCTTGTAATGAAACCGAACACCTCATACTTGTAGGTGATGATTGATATCCATTTCATTCTACTAAAGCATCAATGAAGAGAACATAGTATCTCCTCCCATTAATAGATCTTGGTGAAATTGGTCTGCACACATCAATATGCACCAACTCAAACAATTTTGTTGACCTTTTCTCTTTTGACTTATATGTCTTTCGAATGATCTTCCCTTATTGATAGGCATTTCACGTATGAGTATGATCACATGATAATCTAGGGAGGTCTTGAGCAGCATCATATTTCACCAGATCTTCCAAGGATGTTTGGCTCAAATGGCCAAGATGTTTATTCCATAGCATGTTTTCTTCTTCCTTTGAAAAAAAATACATATCTTATTCTCCACTTACAAGGTAGATATTCTCTTTTGTACGCTTTCCCTACAAAACAACTAAATGATATGTGATTGTTGGGTACTTAGGTGCAGCATAGTGGCTGACCAAGGTCGTCTCTCAAAGGAGGAAGTAAATTTAACAACATATTAAAGATATTTTTAAAATAAAATAAAAGTAAATAAGAAAACTAGTTAAAAGGATGGGGGTTTTTTATCTTTTATAAATCTAGAAGAAGTTTTCTAGAAGAATATTGTATTTTTTTTTGTTTTTATTTTTGAAATAAAGTTCGATTAAAATGACACAACAAGAATATGTTTTCTTTTTATAAAATATTTTAAAAGGTGTAATCAATCTAACTCTACCTATTCAATCAATTATTTATCATTATCATTTAAATTAACATTAACTTAATTATAATCCCATAATTTTTTAACCCTATAACCTTATGGGAGTTAACTTAACCACAAAGATGAAATTACTTAAACCCTAGGCTAGCTTCGGAACATGTCATCGCAGCACCTTGTTTTGATTGATGTTATTAGGTTATCTTATGGTCAGTGGTTAATTAGAGAACATATCCACTCAGTAAATGAGGATTAATTTAGTTTAGGGATTATATTTTAACTTTTCAAATTTATCCCTTATAGTCTTGTATTACCGATTAAGATTGTACTCTCACAATTTACACAAATCTTGACCTTACATGTTTTTGTGTCAATTGATCAATTGCTTGATTAGTTTCATTCAAATTAAAAACTCAATTAATAGATCATATTAATTTAATTACAGTATCTCATTTATTCAAAATAAATGAATGAATAAGGTAAGAGGTAGATCGATTACTGAGAAAACTACTCTTCCATGGGCGGTGTAGACATCGTAGAATTGTTTTGCTTTTGCAAGAGTTTAGAAAGGGTATAAACCAATATTGTTTCTACTATTGAATTCTAGTCCAAATAGGAAGATTAAGAGAAGAATAAATTTGAACAAAACTGAATAAAATAGTAGAAATAGAATAAGAACAAAGAATTTTATTACACAAATGCAAACATTACAACATGAAGAAGAAGAAGAAGAAGGCTTTGATGAGGGGATCCTCGCTTCAAGAGATACCCCTCTTAAAATGGTTGGATAATTTGAGTGAAACCAATTCTCATATTCCTTCAATCTCCTAATTCACACCCCAACCCCTACAAATGATAAAAACACCAATTTATAAAGTGGAGGGGAGGTTAGGTTCAAAGTGATTTTAAGTGTGAATGGGAAATCTCGGCCAAATATTTTAAGCCAACTTGCACTGCCCATTTTACCTCCAAAAGGCATGAATAAACTATCCTTTCATAAGGATGGTTTGTGTGAAAATGAGTCCTCGAGCTCCTCTCAAAATTTGGTCCAAATCCAAGCACGTATGAAGTTATGGCCCAAATATAGAACTGATGTCCAATCTGGAGAGTCCAGCCCATCTTTGACTTCATGGCCCATTAAGTCCAATCAAATGAACAATTTAGCTCATATTTCCTGAATGAAAGTTGTATATCGTTAAGTCGTGAAAATATTTACAAGATTTTAAGTTCAAATAATACATATCAAAATATTTATGTCAGAAATTATACAGTGAATTTTAAAGGGTAAAACTTGAATTTTCATCAAATTTTCAAATGAAAATCCCAAATATTTTATAAATAAACATATTTAACACAATGTGAAGAATTTTTTTCATTTATTATCAATAAAATATTCAACAAATTTGTGTTTTATCAACTCCCCCACACTTACCCTTTTGTACTCCTGGGCAAAACCTCATATCATGTATTTGAAAAAATTGTGACAAGATATGCATATTCATATTTCTCAATCCAAAGTGAAAATATGAGCAAAGTAAGAATCCCATCAAGAGTCAATATCAATAAATTTTAAATTCATTGTCTCATAAATTGTGTCAAAATGAAATCCAGTATGATTCATAACACTAATAATAACGAAACAAGTCATGGTTCTACCATGCCACTAATTCTCCACATGTGTGTGTGCCAACCATTCCAAGCTCATAAATACACCCTTTATTCAGTATATTCAGGTCAAGTAAAACAATTATTCTTACCTAGTTTAATTCATCAAACCTTTTCTACATTCCTTTGTAGTAGAATTTCAAGACCCACTCACTTAAGCATTCCTGAAAGTCAAACCTTAAGCTCCTGACCTAGATATCCCCATATGTTTTACATTTCATCACTACCCTCATTTATTTTTATTTTTATTTTTATAAAAAAAATCACTTAGAAAAAATATAACACTCAACTCTCAACCCATGTTTGATCTCCTCACGACACTAATTTTAATAGTTATAACAAGATCAAAGGTCGATTAAGAGTGGTTTTTGACCTATCCAAGACACAACCCATATTTTTTTTGAGGGCGTACAACAGTCGGAAAAAATTGAGTAGGAAAAAATTCACAAATAATGATGAGAAAAAAATGTATGGATCAACCAATGAATTTTTTTTACCTAACTTGACTATACCTTCAATTGAGTAGGAAAAAATTCACAAGTCATGGTTGAGTGAAAATTTGTGTGGAGAAATAAATGACACAATTTACTATGAAAAAATGTCACAAATAATGATGTCAAAATCTAAAAGGTTTTATAATCACACAACCATTCATATCATTGATGACTTCAAATTTTATAAAAATCAACCCTTGATGATGAAATCTTACTCATGCTTATAATTCTACCAATGAATTTTAAAAACATGAATTTTCCATATGTTTCACATGATAATGTTACATGATATATTTGTTTCTTTTTTTTTGAAAATTTTAACCAAAAACTTAATAGAAAATACACACAAAACACACAAATGAAAATCCTAAATATCTACCCCAAAATGTTGTCCCCTCCCCCGCACTTAAAATATTGCATTGTCCTCAATGTAAAACTATGAGATGATATATTCACATGAAATGTATAATTTAAAATGGGAAAAAGAATATAAAAGTAAAAGGGTTAGGAACAGTCTGATATGCTCAAGTGATGATGGGGTCATGCAGTGTGATGAAATCCACTACATCAATTGGAAGTCCCTCAATGTATTTCTTCAAACGTTTCCTGTTGACTGTAAAGATCCTTCCAGCATCCTCTTGTGTGATATCCACTGCACCATAAGTAAAAAATATTAGTCACAACATAAGGACTTAACTATCTGGAATGCAACTTACCAAGCATCAGCTTCAGTCGTGAACTATAGAGCAAGACTTTCTCTCCAACTTGAAATTATTTTTTCCGGATCATTTTTTCATGAGCTAATTTTGATCTTTCCTTATAGAGCCTTGAGTTCTCATATGAAGACAATTGAATCTCCTCAAGCTCTTGAATTTTCAGTTTCCTTTGGATTCCAGCTTGGGACAAATCTATGTTACATTTCTTTATAGACCAATAAGCTCGATGCTCAACTTCCACGGGGAGATGACACGCTTTCCCAAAAAAAATCCAAAATGGGTACATACTGATCGGTGTATTGTATATTGTCCTATAAGCCCATAGCACATCATCCAAGTGTTTTCTCAAATCCTTCCTATTTGGTTGCACGGTTTTCTCCAAAAAAAAATTCAACTCATGATTTGACATCTCAGCCTGACCATTTGTTTGGGGTTGGTATGGTGTTGATGTTTTGTGTGTCACCTCATACTTCCGAAGGATGGAAGACAAATTATGATTGCAAAAGTGTGTCCCTTGGTCACTGATGATGGCCTTTGGTACTCCAAACCTGCAAAAAAATCTGTTCTTTGACAAAGTTCACAACAACATGAGAATCATCAGTCCTCGTGGCCTTAGCCTCCACCTATTTGCTCACATAATCAATAGCAACCAAAATATACAAGAAACCAAATGAACTAGGAAAAGGACCCATAAAATCAATTCCCCGACATCAAAAATCTCACAGAATAATATGGGTTGTTGGGGCATCTCATGTCTCCTAGAAATATTACCAGTGTGTTGGCAATGTGAGCACAACTTACAAAACACATGAGCGTCATGGAATAAACTAGACCAATGCAATCTAGAGTCCAAAACTTTCCTAGCCGTCTGTTGGGGTCCAAAGTGTCCACCACAAGAAAGTGTATGATAGAATTGAAGAATAGACTCAAACTCATGATCAGGAACACACCTCCTAATAACTTGGTCACTACACACGCACCATAAGTAGGGATTATCCCACACATAAAATCTAGACTCACTCTTTAACTTTTGGACTTGATGTTTCTTTAAATTTATAGAAATTTCATAGGCAACAAGGTAGTTAACTAAATTAGCATACCAAGGATGCGTACCTGAGATGGAATAAAGATGCTCATTAGGGAAAGTGTCCTGAAGTGGTACCCGGTCCAATGTGTCATCCTCTAGTGTGTGAGTAAGCCTACTCATGTGGTCTGCCACCAGGTTTTTTGACCTCTTATTGTTCTTTATCTCAATTGCATTCGGCTTCTTCAAGATGTACCTTAGAGCTGCATGGTCAGAGAAAACAACTACTTTAGAGCCCAATAAATAAGAACAGAATTTATCTAAAGAAAATATAACGGTAAAAAACTCCTTTTCCATGGTTGTGTACTTTGATTGGGCTGAATCCAGTGTACTCGATGCATAGGAAATTACATGTGAACGTCCCTCCATCCTTTGAGATAAGACAGCTCCAACCACAAAGTTGGAGGCGTCGCACATAAGCTCAAAAGGAAGCTCCCACCGTGGGGGATGTATGATTAGTGGAGTGGTCAGATGCTTCTTTAGCTCATCAAATGAAGTCCTGTAAGAATCATCAATCAAAAAATCAGAATCTTTTTGAAGTAATCGTGACATAGAAAGAGCAATCTTACTAAAATCTTTGATGAAGCGCCGATAAAATCCCGAATGCCCTAGAAAAGATCTAACATCACGCACACATGAAAAATATGGTAAGGATGAAATAATATTTACCTTATATCTATCAACCTTTATCCCATGTTTTGACACTACATGCCCTAAGACAATGCCATGTTCTACCATGAAATGACACTTTTCAAAGTTTAAGACCAGATTCTTCTTAATACAACGATTCAAAACTTTTCCCAAACTAGAGATACAATCATCAAATGAAAACCCATACACTTTAAAATCATCCATAAATACCTTCATGTATGTCTCAATAAAATCAGAAAAAATACTCACCATGCATCTTTGGAAGGTACCTGGAGCATTGCAAAGTCCAAATGGAATCCTCTGGTAGGAAGATGTGTTGAAGGGACATGTAAATGTAGTCTTCTCCTGATCCTCCAAATCTATAGAAACCTGAAAATATCCAGAAAATTCATCCAAGAAACAATAATGTGTCTTCCCAACTAGTCTCTCAAGCATTTGATCAATAAATGGGAGGGGGAAATGGTCCTTGTGAGTGGACTGATTTAGTTTCCTATAATCAATACAAACTCGCCAACTATTTTACACCCTCATTAGAACTAACTCCTCTTTATTATTTTTTACAATTGTAACTCTGCTTTTCTTAGGCACAACTTGAATAGGACTTACCCACTTTGAATCTGAAATTGGATAAATTATACCTTCTTTGATCAATTTTTCAACTTTTTTTTGACAACTTCTAAAAGAGTTGGATTCAGTCATCTTTGTGGCCGCCTAACCGGTTTAGCCTCATCCTCCAAAAGAATACTATGCATGAAAATGGAGGGGATAATACCTAATATGTCAGCCAAGGTCCACCTGATTGCCCTGATGTTCTCCCTAAAAATATTAAAAAGTTTTTCTTCATGTTCAAAAAGAAGATTATAAGCAATTATAATAGGTAGTCTCTCACCACTTAACAAGTATGAGTATTTGAGATTTGGTGGCAATGGATTGAGTTCAAATGTAGGGGGTATGGATGGAGACATCAAAGGAATTGAAATATGTGCACAATGAACATTAGTACCAGAATCATCATAATCAAAATCAGAGAATAAAGCATCAAAACCATCAACATATTCAATATCCATGTCATAATCAGAGTTCACATGATCAAAATCAAAATATGAATCCATTTCAAAATCAAATCTAAGAGAGTTTTATGCATTATAAATAGGTGATGAAGTGATCTTAGACATCAAACTAGAACCAATTCTCATAATCTCTCTATGCATAGTAAAATCAAATTCCATGTGGTTTTTACTTGGTGGTTCAAAATGGGAGATAACAAAAGCATAATGGTCCTCTGAGCGGTACTTCATGGAGTCCATAACATTAAATATGAAAACTTCATCTCCAAACTCCATGGAAAGTGTACCCTCATGGACATTTATGATCATTTTAGCAGTTTTGAGGAAGGCCCTACCTAAGATATTGGGAGCACATGAACTTACCTGATCATCCTCTATTTTACTCATGTAGAAATCTACTGAAAAGATCATGTCTCTTACCCGAACAAGTACATCCTCAAGGACTCCCGCTGGATATGTTGTAGCTCTATTTTCCAACTATACCACTACTCTGGTCGACTTCAACTCACCAACCTATAAAGAAGAAAATACAGAGTGAGGCATTAAATTTATGGAAGCTCCTAAATCACAAAGAGCATCAGAAAAGTGCAACTCTCCTATAGTGCATGGGATGGTGAATGTCCATGGATCCTTGCACATTGTTGGCATTGCTAAAGTTGGTGTAATGATTGCTGAAACATTCCTTCCAATATTGATCCTCTCATTTCCCTTGATCCCTCTTCGATTGGTACAAATTTCTTTTAATAATTTTGCATGCCTTGGGATTTTCTTGATGGCTTCAAGTAGAGGGATGTTGATCTCCACATGCTTGAATGTATCCAAAACTTCTTTTTTGCATTGACTCCTCAACCATCTTTTTTGTTTAAAAAACTCTATTTGGAAAGGGAAGGGGTTATGAGGAATATCATTAATATTTTTATTACCTTTATCTTTCTCCTTGGGTTTCTCATCAGCTGGTTTTGAATGGGACTTCTCCGGAGTTGAGGTGAATCTCGATGGAATGATAGGTGCAGGTGTATCAGTTGTTTACTTCCCACTTCTCAATGTGATGGCACTGACATTCCCCTTGGTATTTGGAGCATGTTTGGAAGGTATATTTCCAGAATTCTTACTTACCAATTCATGGAGGGCGGTGGCAATCTGGATCATTTGAGTTTTCAACTCGCTCAGCTCTGAACCTTGACTCTTTAACTCATTCTATTGATTAAGAACAATTTGTTTCAAAATATCATCAGTATTAGAATCTACCTTTGGATGAGAAGTCCCTTGTTGTTGAATTGTTGATTCTTGAGCTTCAAATTGCCTTTGGGGTTGTTGGAAACCTCGTTGGTAAGGCGGAGGCTACTGGAAGTTTTTTTGAAAGGGGGATCTTTGTTATTGTCCAGATTCATACCTCATGTCTGATTGATCCTTCCACCCTTGGTTGTATGTTGGTGAAAAGGAATCAAACTTATTTTGGGGATGTGGTTGTTGTTGTTGCTGATATGGTCTCCCAGGAAATACAACAGCGCAATCCTCTATCTCTTGTAATTGGGGGAAATAGTCGGTTGGGTGGCTTTTTTCAATGCAAATGCCACAAGACCTCGAAGGAGTGGGTTGGGATGTCTTTTGAGACAAAGAAATCTGTCTCAACATAGTGGTCAATTCTTCCAACTTGGTATCAATTAAATGACTTTCAAGAGAAGGACTTACCTGATGTACTCCACTGACACGTGGTGTACCACGGTCGCCAAATTGTTGGGATTTTTGGATCATCTTTTCAATCAATGCACGTGTAGCTACTGGTGTCTTGTCCACCAATGCTCCTCCAGCCGCAGCATCCACCATGCTCCTCTCCATAGGTGTGATTCCTTTATAGAAGTATTGGATGAGGATTTGCTCACTGATTTGGTGATGTGGGCATCTTACACACAACTTCTTGAATCGCTCTCAGTACTCATACATTGACTCCCCTTGTGCTTGTTTGATCTCAAAGATCTCCTTACGAATGGAAGTGGTACTTAATGCTGGAAAAATATTTGCAAGAAAAGACGGTTCAAATTGTTCCAACAAGTTACATATTCAGGTTGTAAATAATACATCCAATCTTTTGCAGCTCCATCAAGTGAGAATGGGAATGCTCTTGGTTTGATTTGATCTTTAGAAATATTTTTTGGTTTTAAGGTTGAGTAAACCACATTAAATTCTTTTAAATGTTTGTTTGGATCCTCACTAGATAATCTGATAAATTTTGGAAGAAGGTGAATTAATCCAGATTTTAGTTCAAATTCTGATTCAAGATTTGGGTGTGCAATACAATTTGGTTGATAGTTAACATTAGGTGCAGCCAATTCTCAAATGGTTCTATTAAGTTCATTGTTATTGTCTTCATCCATTGGTTCTTGTTTTAAGTTGGACTTAGAAGTGTTTCTAATTTCAATGTTCTTGGAGTGGAGGAATTCTCCAACTAGTTGAATGTTGAAACTTCTCGTAGATTGAGAATGTCTTATTTGAGCTCGAAGGCTACGCTCAATCTCAGGGTCAAGATCTAAAAGATCCTAAGGATTAGTTTGTGTCATAAATCAAATAAAAATGAAAAGAAGGAAAGTGGGCCATATTAAAATAAAAATGAGAAGTTTGAGTTGATGGTCCAAAAATAAGTAGAAGAAAATAAAAGATGAAAAAAATTCAGATTGTGTAAAGAAGGAAGAAATAAGAGGATAAAATGTAAAATAAAATAAATACCTCTAATTGGTTAAAATAATTACTTGTCTCCCTGGAAACGGAACCAATTTAAAAGACGTTGTCGTGGTCACTTTCAAATGATATGTGATTGTTGGGTACTTAGGTGCAGCAGAGTGGCTGACTAAGGTCGTCTCTTAAAGGAGGAAGTAAATTTAATAACATATTAAAGGTATTTTGAAAATAAAATAAAATGTAATAAGAACACTAATTAAAAGGATGGGGGTTTTTTATTGTTTATAAATCTTGAAGAAGTTTGTTAGAAGAAGATTTTATTTTTTTTGTTTTTATTTTTGAAATAAAGTTTGATTAAAATGACACAACAAGAAGATGTTTTCTTTTTAGAAAATATTTTAAAATGTGTAATCGATGTAACTCTACCTCTTCACTCAATTATTTATAATTATCATTTAAATTAACATTCACTTAATTATAATACCCCAATTTGTTAACCCTAGAACCCTACAGGAGTTAACTTAACCACAAAGATGAAATTACTTAAACCCTAGGCTAGCTTCGGAACATGCAATCGCAGCACCCTGCTTTGATTGATGTTATTAGGTTAGCTTATGATTAGTGGTTAATTAGAGCACATATCCACTCTGGAAATGAGGATTAATTGAGTTTAGGTATTATATTTGAACTCTATAAATTTATCCCTTATGGTCTTGTATTACCGACTAAGATCGCACTCTCACAATTTACACAAATTTCGACCTCGCGTGTTTTTGTGTCAATTGATCAATTTCTTGCTTAGTTTCATTCAAATTAAAAACTCAATTAATAGATCATATTAAGTGAATTACATTATCTCATTGATTCAAAATAAATGAATGAATAAGGTAATAGGTAGATCGATTACTAAGAAAACTACTCTTCCATGGGCGGTGTAGTCATCGTAGAAACATTTTTCTTTCGCAAGAGTTTAAAAAAGGTATAACCCAATCTTGTTTCTAATCTTGAATTCCAACCCAAATAGGAAGATTAAGAGAAGAAAAAATTTGAATAAAACAGAAGAAAAGAGAAGAAGTAGAAGAAGAACAATGAAGTTTATTGCACAAATGCAAACAATACAACATAAAGAAGAAGAAGAAGGCTTTGATGAGAGGATCCTCGCTTCAAGAGCTACCCCTCTTATAATGGTTGTAGAATTTGAGTGAAACCAATCCTCCTCTACCTTCAATCTCCTAATACATGTCTAAACCCCTCCAAATGAAAAAAACACCAATTTATAGAGTGGAGTGGAGGCTAAGTTCAAAGTGGTTTCAAGTGTGAATGAGGAATCTCGACCAAATATTTTAAGCTAACTTGCACTCCCCATTTGCCTCCAAAATATGTGCATCAACTATCCTTCCAGAAGGATTATTTGTGCGAAAAATACTACTTGTGACGAGAAGCGGTCTCGTTGCAAATAGATCTCTGATTAAATACATTATATATACAAGAACCTGTTGCGACGGGCCCGTCGCAAATAAGTTTTAAAAATATATATATAATATATTTGTGATGGGACCCCGTCGCAAAAGGCCCCATCGCAAATACTTAATAAAATAAAAATATATATATAATTTTTATTAATGAAAAAATAATATTAATATTATTAAAATAATAAAAAAAAATATTAAAATTATCAATATTTGTAAATAGTTAATAAAATAAAAATAATAATAAAATTATGATTAATGAAAAAATAATATTAATATTATTAAAATAATAAAATAATAAAAAATATTAAAATTCTCAATATTCGCAAAAAAAATATAAAAAAATCATAAAATATTATTATTATTATTATTATTAAAATAAAAAAACATTAAAAAATATAATACTAATAATAAATAAATAAATTATTAAAATATTAAAAATAATAAAAATAAATAAATTATGCAATATTCGCACCAATATAAAAGAAAAAAACTGTAAATAGTTCATATTACAACAAATATTCAATTCAAATGTTTTTAACGGAACAAAAAAATCACTGGGGGTAGTCTTCTGGAGGAGCTGGAGGAGCTGGAGGAGATGGTGGAGGAAACTTCGTCCCTAAACTACAAGTCAGACGGCGCATGTACTTCATTTGTTCGTGCTGCTGTTGTTGTCAACGATGCATGTCCTCCTCATGCTGTTGACGCATCTCTTCCTACTGCTTCTGTAAACTCTCTATAAGCTCAGTTTGAGTTCACAACTGCTCCTGATACTGTGAGTCAGAAGATGATGTCTCTTCATGAACTCCTCTCGAGCTGGACGTCGACATCGCAGCAGTACCATAATAAGTCTCAGGGGTCAAATGAGAGCTGATACTAACTACTCAGCCCTTCTTGAAGGCATACTGGGTCGCCTGCATCCATGTCGCCTCAACGAAATGGTGGGCACTAGTATGATCAACCATCTCGGCCTGACTCTCAGCCCGTGTCTGAGAGGTCGTGGCCTCATATGACTCCTTCAGTTTCAATTTGAAATTAAAATAGTGAAAATATTATATGCAGTTAATTTTCAAACTGAAAAAAAAATACTGACCACAATCGGACGCTGGCGATCACCTCTAATCTCTCCAGTGGCTGGATCACTGTATATCCTCTGATAAATGTCGTACTTCGTAATATCGGGATGCTCGACTGCCTATATGAATATAAAATAAACTATTTATATTTAATATTATATAAAATATTTAAAAAAGATACTTACCAGATGTTCTCTATGCATACTGAATGTACAGCTATGAGCTCAATGTGTCACCTCCTGTCTCCCCCAATTCTGTCGGCCCAATGAAGATCTCCTCTGAAATCCACCACTCAAACAGTGTGAACATAATCCATCCCAAACATGAGATGAAATGTACTCTGGTCGATGGTCTCTTCCTAACTCATCAAATACTGACACTTCTGCTTTCTTAATGGTTGTCCTTCTCAAATTGTGCAAAAAATGATGGAAATGCTCACGCATTGACATCTTTCATGCCTCGTGGATAGCGTCATGCATGTTATCATTGATAGTATACCATAAACCCTACAAACAATTTATAATATCAAGTTATTAATAAAATAAATTTCTAAATAAATATTATTTATTTACATACTAGCCAATGATTGAACATTCCAAGTCGTACATCAACGGGAATCTGTTCCCATGTAATCCATGGCTGAGAAAAATAATTGTGCAAGATAGCGCTCCTCTGTCCAACAACTACATTCGCAAAACTATGAAAAAAGAACAAATAATCAAACAATTAGTATATAAATAAATTAATGAAAGCTAACTAAAATACACAGGTTATCATACCTCCACGTGCGTGGATCGAAACCAAGGCGTGGACATCACTCGGGGATAGGGTCAGGAATCATCAGTTGCACAAGACTGCACCCCCTCTGTGCACCCCCTAAACCACTCGTAGGCTGAGGGTCAGATGATCTCAAATCCTCCTCATCCAAAGGTAGCCCAGTCTCCTCTAACTCACGAAATATAGCAGGGTCCATCTGAAACACAAAATGATTTTTGTTAGCATATAGTTGAAAATAACTATCACATATAGGTGTATATTAGTTATGATTATAACCAGCATTTAACTATGTCAATGTTCACATTCATCGTCATCTTCATATCTGACGATGTCAATGTCTTCATATTCATCATCGGCGTCATCAATATCCATATGAGTTTCAGTTTCATCATCTTTTTTCATTTCAAATTCATTTGTAACATCATCGTCACCATCAACCCTTAATTGTGGGGTGTCATCATCGATATTCATATCTCTTTATGAAAAATATGGATTTTGAGTAGTCTCTTGAAAATTTTCAATTCTTTGTACTTCATCGGAACCACATTCAGTTTGAGTAAACTAATTTTCATGAGATTTCATTTTTATTATACTCCACCAATCACTCGGGTCTCTTGAAGTAGCACAGTACTTTGCGTAATATATTTGATGTGCCTGTTGAGCTAGTAAAAATGGTTCATTTACTGCAAGAAGGCTTTTATATTTAATATCAATGATTCCATGAATCGGATGAACACGCAAGCCTCTCTCAGTATCCAACCACTGACATTTAAACATTGTTATGTAATTTTTCCCGAGATAACACAGTTTGATAATTTCATCCAGCATGTCGTAAAAGTCAACATCAGTTTCTCTATGATGTGATCCTCTCAAGTAAACTACATTGTTCATTGTTATTTTTTTTGATTCCCCATATGCACGTGTATGAAATCGAAAATCATTCACCACATATGCATTATAATATTTAACTATTTTGGATGGTGAGTTACTCAATATACACAGTCGCTTATCAATTTTATTAGCATATTGAGACACTTGAAAATTTGTAAAACAATTATCAATATAATAAATAATAAAGTGAATTGATATATTAAACCATCAATAATTTATGTTACTAGTTTTTGAAACCATTGAGAGAGAAAAATTTGTCGGCGTTCTTCAATTGCATCTGCTGTAATTTGTGAAAGTTGTTTCTTGATATGATTATCATATAACCTACAAATAAAATAAGTTTACTTACTGTAACATAAATTATAGAATAAGTGATAAAATCACTCATAGTACAAATGATGTCATTTCTTCACAATTGAGCAGAACATATGTATGAGCTCTGTGATGTTCATCATCTGAAAAGCATCGTTCATGAACTCCATCAAAGTCAAGCTCTGACTGATTAAAAACTGATAATTGATTGTCCATTTCATCATCAACATTCCCCTCGTTCTATCCTATGCGGTTGTGTTTTGAGGGATATTCATATTCAAAATAATGAGAGCAGACAAAAGCAATTTCCTCTTGCAAATAAGCTTCAGCAATTGAGCCTTCAACTGATGCTTTGTTACGTACTTTTTTCTTCAATTTCTGCATGCATCTCTCGAATGGGTACATCCATCGAAACTATATCAGACCTCCACATTTAGCTTCATGTGAAAAATGTAATATCAGATGTTCTATTGAGTCAAAGAAATCCGGTGGGAAGATTTTTTCCAGTTTACATATAATGACAACAACATCTTCTTCCAGTTTACTTAGTGCATCATAGTCTGTTGTCGCCGCATAAATGTCTCAAAAAAAATATGATATGTCTGTTATCGAATCTCAAATCATAGAATTCAACAAACCTATGAATCCAATTGACATAAGTCTTTCCATTATAACATGACAATCGTGATGCATTGCAAAAAAACATGACAATCGTGACTTTTTAATCCGGTAATATGACCATTCTTAACACATCTGCCCAAATTGGAAGCATAACCATCTGGAAGTCTCAAATATGCAATCCACTGACAAAATAATAAGTGACTCTCTTTTGACAGTGTATAAGCTATTTTTGGCTTCATTAACCTCTGTGATCTGACATTTTGAAATAGTTCAAGTTCTGATCGTCTGAAAATTTGGGCAAGATCTAATTGTTCTTTTACATTATCTTTGGTCTTACCTGGTCTATCCAAAATTGTATGAAATAAATTATCAAAATAGTTCTTCTCAATATGCATGACATCCAAGATGTGGTGGACCAAAAAATCAGACCAATATGGAAGATCCCAAAAAATGTTCCCTTTTATCCAATTATGTTCTTTCCCAAAACCATGAATTTTTTGTTGGTTTACTATTGGCCCAAATGTGATTAGAGGTAATGAAAATACAATTAATTTTAACTCTGTACCTGAGATCATTTTTTGAGGTTCATCCCTTTCAATTTTGTCTTTTCTGAAATGAAATTTGTTCCTCTGAAAAGGATGATCGGTTGGAAGAAATATGTGATGACAGTAAAAATAGCAAGGTTTTTTTCCATTGACGAGCCTAAAGGCTTTGTTGTCTTTCATACAATAAGGACATGATTTCGGACCATGTGTACTCCAGTCAGATAACATGTCATGTGTCAGGAAGTCACTAATCATCCATATAAATGCAGCTTTTAATATGAAATTTTGTTTCGCAGCAACATTATATGTACTAACATCATTACTCCACAATGAATTTAACTCATCAATCAATGGTTTCAAATAAACATCAATATTCTTTTTCGGATGTCCTGAGATTAATAAGGTCATAAAGATATAGGGCTCTTTCATCAACATCCATGGAGGTAAATTGTACGGAGTTATAAAGACAGACCAATATGAATACTGACTACCATAAAAACCAAATGGACAGAAACCGTCAGTAGAAAGACCCAATCACATGTTTCGGGCTTCTAAAGCAAAAGACAGATGCAGTCGGTCAAAATGTTTCCATGAATCATCATTAGATGGATGATTCAAGCTTTTATCAGTTGAAATCTTGGTTTTGTGTCATGACATCATTGACGTTGTGTTCTGAGATATAAATAAATGATGTAACCAGGGTGTAAGGGGGAAATATCTCAACTATTTTACAGGAATTGATCCAGACTTCCTCGGTTGAGATTATTTATACCTCGATTGTTCACATGTGGGACAACTATCCAACGACTCATTTTCACCAGAATATAAGATAAAATCATTTTCACATGCATGAATCTTTCGATAACTAAGACTCAGATTACAAACCAGCCTCTTGCTCTCATAGTAATTTGCAGGCAACACATTTCCTTTAGGTAACAGTGTTTTAACCAAAGAAAATATCTGATCAAAATAGTTGTTTGACATTGCATTATCTGATTTAATAGCCATAAATTTTGCAACCGCTTCTAATTTGCTTATCTTGCAACCAGAATATAATGCATCCTCATCAGACCTCAACAACTCATAAAATTCAGATTGTACCAACTTAGGAGTTAAATCAATATCATCCCGAGTTTTAGTTTGTTGAACATATGAACCTACAACATCATGTACTAAATTTTGAAACCATGATGGATTCGGAATCAAGTTATTAGTATCTTCTCTAGAACTGTGTTCACCGTGTTGGTACCAAAAACACAATCTGGTTGAAAATCAAATCGCAAGAGATGTCCCCCAACCTTGTCAAATGTGTCAAACGTTCTCAGAGCACATTTTTTACAAGGACACTTAACTGTGTCTTCTGAAACAAATTCTGGTTTTGATGACGCAAATGATAATAAAACTTCAACACCCTCAATATATACAGGATTTAAACCAGAACCATTTGGATTTCTGCGCTGATTTATCCAAGCGTGATCATCTAATAATGACTATTTTCGACTTCCTTGTTCCATATTTTTCTACAAAATATAAAATCATTACTGTTTTTGAATAATTTGAAATAGACAAATACTATCTAAAAAAAAGATAAATAATTACAACTACTTATTAATAATTACCATTAATTACGGGCGACACAATTTCCAGTGGATTGATGGCTACTATTTTGTCAGACGGCTCATTTACTTACAACTTTCTCACACTGAACTCACAATGAATAATCTGCTTGGAGGTACGCATATTCATTCTCGTGCATACGAGAATGTATAAGCGTACCTTCGAGCTGATTCTTCATTGTGATTTCAGTGTGAGAAAGATGAAAGTAAATGAGTCATCGGACAAAAGAGCCCCCTTTTCGTTGATGAATCTTCTTCTTGTAACTGTCACCGCCTAAAAACATTATGAAAAATGTGGTCCTATGAATTCATATTCAAAATCGTGCATACGAGATTGGATATGCATACATAGAAGCATACTTTTCATAATATTTTGAGTCGGTGAGAGTTGAAAGGAGAAGAGTCATCGAGCAAAAGGAGTGTCGTCGATCCACTGGAAATTGTGCCAAGTAATTACAATTTATTACAATTGATATTATTCCTAATTATTCCTAATTATTCCTAATGATTCCTAATGATTCCTAATTATTCCTAATTATTCCTAATTCTTCCTAATTCTTCCTAATTATTGATAATTGTTGATAATTGTTGATAATTGTTGATAATTGTTGATAATTGTTGATAATTGTTGATAATTCTTCCTAATTGTTGATAATTGTTGCCAATTGTTGCCAATTGTTGCCAATTGTTGCCAATTGTTGCCAATTGTTGCCAATTGTTGCCAATTGTTGCCAATTGTTGCCAATTGTTGCCAATTGTTGCCAATTATTGCTATTTATTGCTATTTATTGCTATTTATTGCTATTTATTCCTATTTATTGCTATTTAATCCTATTTATTCCTATTTATTCCTATTTATTCCTATTTATTCCTATTTATTCCTATTTATTACTAATTATTACTAATTATTACTAATCATTACTAATCATTACTAATCATTACTAATGATTCCTATTTATTCCTATTTATTCCTATTTATTCCTATTTATTCCTAATTATTCCTATTTATTCCTAATTATTCCTAATTATTCCTAATTATTACTAATTATTACTAATTATTACTAATTATTCCTATTTATTCCTATGTATTCCTATTTATTTCTATATATTCCTAATTATTCCTAATTATTCCTAATTATTAGTAATTATTCCTAATTATTACTAATTATTCCTAATTATTACTATTTATTACTATTTATTACTATTTATTACTATTTATTACTATTTATTACTATTTATTACTATTTATTACTATTTATTACTATTTATTACTATTTATTACTAATTATTAGTATTTATTACTAATTATTAGTATTTATTACTATTTATTACTATTTAATACTATTTATTACTATTTATTACTATTTATTACTATTTATTAGTATTTATTACTATTTATTAGTATTTATTACTATTTATTAGTATTTATTACTATTTATTAATATTTATTACTAATTATTACTAATTATTACTAATTATTACTATTTATTAGTATTTATTAGTATTTATTACTATTTATTACTATTTATTACTATTTATTACTAATTATTACTATTTATTACTATTTATTACTATTTATTACTAATTATAACTATTTATTGCTATTTATTACTATTTATTACTATTTATTACTATTTATTACTATTTATTACTATTTATTAATATTTATTACTATTTATTACTAATTATTACTATTTATTAATATTTATTACTAATTATAACTAATTATTACTATTTATTACTATTTATTACTATTTATTACTAATTATTACTATTTATTACTATTTATTACTATTTATTACTATTTATTACTATTTATTTCTATTTGTTAGTATTTATTACTATTTATTAGTATTTATTACTATTTATTAATATTTATTACTATTTATTAGTATTTATTACTATTTATTAGTATTTATTGCTATTAATTAGTATTTATTACTAATTATTGGTATTTATTACTAATTATTTGTATTTATTACTAATTATTAGTATATATTACTAATTATTAGTATTTATTACTAATTATTGCTAATTAATACTATTTATTACTAATTGTAAATATTTATTACTAATTGTAAATATTTATTACTATTTTTTTATTTATTGCTATTTATTTCTAATTATTACTAATTACTGTTAATTACTGTTAATTACTGCAAAATACAGCTACTAATTACTAATTACCGCTAATTATTTATATACATTACTAATTATCGTTAATAATTATTAATTATTATTAATTACTGAGAATTAGTACCAATAATTTAATTTTATTATCACAAATAAATACTGATGACAAAACAATTTCAATCTAACTTAATTACAACTAATCAACAATAATTAAAATTAATATAAAGAAATGAAATAAATACTAAATTAAATAAAACATAAATACCTTGAAACTTAATCTCTTATAATTGTAGGTGGCTTCACAACTTCTTCATAAAAAAACTAACTCTCAAAAAATTTCACTCTAAAATTAGAGTTTAGAGAAGGTGAGGAAGAAGGAATTCAGGAGGGAAGAAAAAACGGATGGGGGTATATATATAGGTTAGATTAGTTGTGACGGGACTATTTGCGACGAGATTCCCGTCGCAAATACCTTTGTCCACATTAATTACGGTCGGCGGTTAAAAGCTTATTTGCGACGGGTCACGTCGCAAAAAGTAACACGCCGACACACTATTTGCGACAAGACAATGTCACGACCCGTCCTCAGGGTCCGTGCCGTGACTACCCCAAGCCCGCCTTCCATAGGCCAGGGGCTGGCGACTAGCACCAAGGCGTAATTCCCGGTAAAAAAAAGGGAAGGCATTGCCTTTGTAAAGTAAACAAACACCACAGAGCAAGCAAGCAGTAGAAGTAAACACAAAGTAAAAACTGGGTACAACAGTAAGTGCAGAAAAGTAAGTGGGCCAGAATACAAACCCAAACTGAAAGTAAAGTACAACTCGAAAGGGAAAATAGCAACTGAAAGCAAAGCTGCAACGTCGAGCGGCCCACTGGAAGTCCCACCTGAAGGGTGAGTACAGATAGCCTCCACAGCTCCTCAGGTCCAGCCGTCCGCTCCGAGTACGTCTCGCCCAGTGGTCCACCTCTAGGTACCGTCCTGCTCCGCAAGCCTCAACCACGATCAGCGTTGTCCGTCGTTTGCAACCAACACAACGTAGTGTGGGCATAGCCCGTGCAGGGGAGAGTATAAGCTACTCAGTAGGGACCCCGAGACCCCCGAAGGTCTCCCAGAATCCACAAAGGATAATCCACAAAGGAAAGATACAATCATGAAGTAACATCCGACACTGCTTAGGTATATGCCCATACATATACCTAAGTCACCAATTCCAGTTCGCTCCAACCTCCGAGCCCAAGTACAACCCAGTCCACACAGGAAAGCACGACACAATCCACAAAGGAAAACAAAACAGGATTCAGCTCACACATGTATACTACTTCGTAAGACGATAGAGATGATCAGATGTAGTCATTGATTCATCTAAGCCGTCGGACCCACAAAGGATCGGTAGGTACTAACCCCCGCAATGACCCACACAGGATCGATCATGAAGTTGAAACCATAGCTATTGGGAAACTCCTTCTCTATCAAGTACAGTGGGTATGCCGCTACAACCAAGCGCTTCCCTCTAACCTTAGACTGTTGTAGTACTCCACCTATCGAGTACTGTGGGGCTGTTGCTACAACCAAGCGCTTCCCACCATGGGTATGCCGCTACAACCAAGCGCTCCCCCTCATAGCCTCTAGAGGTACTCCTTCTGTTGAGTACCACGGGTCTGCCGCTACAACCAAGCGCTCCTCTGTCGTGGGTCTGCTGCTACAACCAAGCGCTCCCCCGTGCTGCTACAACCAAGCGCTCCTCCGTCGTAGGTCTGCCGCTACAACCAAGCGCTCCTCTGTCGTGGTTCTGCCGCTACAACCAAGCGCTCCCCCTCATAGCCTCCAGAGGTACTCCTTCTGTTGAGTACCGCGGGTCTTCCGCTACAACCAAGCGCTCCGCCGTGGGTCTGCTGCTACAACCAAGCGCTTCCCACTAGGCTATCCGTAACACACCGAGTCATTCGATCAGCAGTCGTCAAGTCTCAACCGGCTCTAGGGTTTCCGCACACAGCATGCTCGTTCCGGGAGGGTCCACTCCACGAGCCAAGATGTCGATGCATCAACTGACGTGTAGTCCGGAGTTGATGTATCCCAAAAAGTACCGTAGTGGTCACTACCGAACCCATGGAGGATTCTCGTACTGTCTTCATTGTCGTTGCAGACGCAGCCAGCTCTAGGGTTCCCGCACACAGCAAGCCCGTTCGGGAGGGTCCGCTCCACGAGCTGAGGGGCTGATACATCAACTGACACATAGTCCGGAGTTGATGTATCCAAAAGTTCCGTATCGCCAACAGGAACTCAACGTCACAGACGGCGCGTCAATCGGACGCCCGGTCTGAGAGTTATTGGTTTTTTCGTCCCAGGGGCCCGGTTGGTTTTTAAGTCAAAACCAACCCGACCGTACTCCACCTGCATCCAAACCTCGGGCGGAGTAAGCCAAAAGATATGTCTCACTAAGAGGAATTCAGCAAAGTCGACGGTACGTCAATCGGACGTCCGGAGCTCAAGTTATGAGCGTTTCCGCTCTGAGGGCCCGGTTGGTTTCGTGTACGAACCAACCCGACCGAACCCAAAGTACTCTGAAACCTTGAGTGTAATATATTGAAACGACCGTCTCGATCCAAGGATCGCATCTCCGCTGACGGTGCGTCGATCGGAGTTTCGTAGCCCAAGATATGGGCAAAAGACCGAAAGGGGTCTGAAAACGGGGGGTCTGGGCCCGGACCGACCCGGCCCACCCCCCCCCCCCCCAGGTCGTCCCGAACCGGGTCGACCCGGCTGGCGCTGGCCAGGTGGCCAGCGGTTCGGCTCGGCCGTTACGGCCGAGCGAAGTGGGGGGCGCGCTTCCCCCACATGGAGAGACCGCGGCCCCGCATGGGGCCGCCCTTGTCAGCGGATGCGGCCGGCTGCCGCGTCCCGTCGCCTCCGGTCCCGCGCGGTCGCGAGACCGCGCCCTGCCGTCGCGGCTTCAGCCGCGGCGGCTCCTCCCGGCGGCGCGTCAGGCGCCGCCGCCTCCTGCCGCCGTGCCGGTGAGGCGCGCCGGCAGGCTGCTCCGCGGACCACCGGACGAGTTCCGGTGGTCGGAAATGCGTGTCGTCTTCGTCAATGGCCCTCCCGGGGCCCGTCCTTCACTGCGAGGACCTCACATCGCCCGTGCGGCCTGCTTCATCGTCGTCCTCCATTCCACACACCAAGAACGAAAGGGCGGTGGGTTCGGACTTGTTCGTTGGTCCACACTCACCGCGTTAGCGGTTTTAAAAGTCTTCCAACAAGTATTTAATCATACGCCGCGGGTATAAATCACAAAGATTTAAAATGCACCATATGAAATCAAGCTGAGGATATAATTCACGAAGAGATTTAAAAGAACCGCAACCCCCTACCTCAATCGGTTGTTGATCGAAGATTGTCGCGAGGAAGGAACGTCGCGGAAGAAGCGTCGCGGAAGGAGGATCGTCGGCGTCGTGGTACACGGCGTCGCGTCGTCGATCTCCGAGGGTTCGGCGCTCTTCGTCGCTCTTCGTCGGAGGTCGGCGTTCTTCGTCGGCGACGATGCGTTCTTCGCGTTCTTCGCGTTCTTCGCGAAGGAGGATGAAGATCTTCAAGCTTTAGAGTTTCTCCAAATCCTCTCAACAAGCCACCCTCAAGTAAAACAAGTGTTGGTCTTATTTTATTCCCATGCCAACAATTTGAAATTCAAAGTTAAGAAACGAACAATTAATTCGATGAATTAATTGTAACGACTTAACTGCCCAATTAATAGGGGCGTTTAGGTTTTAAGGAAACGCACCGGTTGACTTTATTTAAAAGAGGTTTTCGCGGGTGCGTTACTTAGAGGGGAAGAAACGGTGGGGCTCGTGCGGGCCCCACCTCACAAATATCCTACCAATGGGTAGGATATTATGGGTTCCACCTTATCTGATTATCTTAGATTAAGTGGCTTTAAGTGAAATAAAATAAAGTGTCGCATCACTTTTATTTTATTTCTTAACTTAAACCCAAAAAATTAAAAACCACACCCGAGAAAACGCAACTCCAAAAAATGCGTTTCTAAGCAATTATCGGCGCTGCGATTCCACCGGTGCCCTCGGAATTCGATTTCGAGCACCGGTTCAAAAGTTAGAAAAGCCCGCTCGTTCGTTCACTGAACGTACCCGAGCCAAACTTCGGAAAATGATTCCGGGCACACCGGACCTCGGAATCAGGTGCCGTCAGAAACTGCGTTCATGTAAAATTCCCAAGAAAATTAAGAAAAAAATTTCCTTAAATTTTACGGGTCTTTACAGACAACATCCCGTCGCAAATAGTCATTTACCGCCGTCGAATATTTGCGACGGGTCCCGTCGCAAAAAACTGGTTTTCCCGTAGTGTATGTCCTGAATAAAAGTTGTATCTCATTAAGTCATAAACATATTTACAAAATTTTAAGTTCAAATAATACATATCAAAATATTTATGTCTGAAATGCTACAGTGAATTTTAAAGGGTAAAACTGGAATTTTCATCAAATTTTCAAATGAATGATCTAATCCCAAATAGTGTATAAATAAACATATTTAACACAATGTGAGGAAATTTTTCATTTATTATTAATAAAATATTCAACAAAATTGTGTTTTATCACAGAGCCAATAATTTTCAATCCTTCATCATTGTCAAATCTTACAATACCTTCTTTATCGTACCTAATTCTGCTCACCAGATCCTTGTTTCCTGTCATATGTGAGGTGCATCTACTATCAATGATCCATATTCTATGCGATCTGATGCTTTAAAAGAAATCTTTGCAACCATTGTCTGCTCATCTTTTTTCTTCTTGATCCATGTTTTTAACTTCATACCCGGTATAGATTGATGATTTTTATCTTCCTCAGTGTATGATGGACCAGCCTCATCTTGCAATACTACAAACCGGTTTTTCATTTTCAGCTCACTTGATGGTTCATTGAATTGTTGTTTGCGACCAGTTCGATTTTGCTTTGGTACATTCCTTTGCATGGTTGATTTATAGTATCTAGTCATGTGACCAAATCCTCCACACCAAAAACAATGACCCTCAAATGATGTTATAGAGTATTGTGTTCTATTTGACTGACATTGTTGTTCTTTTTCCCTTCAATATCTATTTGCTATGGAACACTCATTTTGTGAGTGTCCCATCTTTTTGCAACAATAACACCTGATGTGAGGTGCATTCTGGCATGTCACTTTTACACCACTGGTTGTCCCTTGGGTTCTCTGAATATTCTAACTATGCTTCATACCCAAATCAGTCTTCAATTTAGGAGCGGTTGTTTGCGGTCTGACATTAATCATTACACCTCTTTATTTTTTATCAACCCTCTTACCAACCTTATCACTTGGATTTTACTGTTTCTTTTGTTCTTTTGGACCTCTATGCTCCACCTGCATCTTCTATGTTTCCTGAATGATCTATTTTCCTGATGTTTTACCGAGAGTTAAGAGTTTTTCCTGATCCTTAACACTTTTTCGCAGACAGACAACTTCCACTTCAAGTTCTTCGATACGCTTGATTTGATCTTTTCCAATGTTAATCAAACTATCGATTTATCTTTTTTGTTCTTCAATCTTGAGCATGTACTCAACAACCATTTCTGAGCTCTCTGGAATTGATGACTTCAGTTTTTCAATTTCTTCATCCAACTCAGTGTAAGACCCCGGTTTTTGGAAAGGTATGTTTTTATTGTGTTTTGGGTTGAACCCTTTGTTTTTTGGGCTTTAAAATGTTTCCTGAAAGTATGAGAGGCCTTAGGGGTGTTCCGGGGGCTCGAGGCACGGAAGAAAGGAAATCTGGGCAAGACAGGTCAGGGCGCACAGCCTGTGCACGGTCAGGTAAACCGTGCGGCCTACACAGGCTGGACCGTGCGACCCCTCCTCCTCCGGACAGAAGCATGCGCACAGTTTGCCAAACTGTGCGGCTAAATCGTGCGACTCCTCCTCCTCCGGGCAGTGGCATGTGCACGGTTTGCGCACGATTTTCCAAACCGTGCGGACAAACCGTGCGGCCACTTAAAGCTGGGGAAAATTACAAGTTTGCCACTCCGGGCTTTAAAACCCTACACGGGATTTCCTCTCATTCCCTCCCTCTCCACCCTAGGCATGAACCAAATCGCCCAAAGGCACCAAGAGACCGATCTCCTTCGATTCCAAGGCGTTTTTGGTGTCGTTGGTTGCGGATCGAAGCTCCGGGTAAGACTAATCTCATCCTTGGTTCTCTTTTTGGTTTAGGGTTTTCATCTTCTCTCCCTCTCGTTCTGAAGCTCTAAAACCCTAATTTTTGGGTGAGTTTTAGGTTGAAGCTCCAAAGGTTGGTTGGATCGAGATCTAAGGACTCTATTGAGAGTGCGTTCAACCACGATTTCGAGGTAGGTGGTCTACAAGTGATATCCCATAGTTATTTGGGTATTTGTGCATGTTTAGTTATGTTCTTGTTTCTCCTTGGTTATGTTTTGGATAACCTTGGCATGTTTGGTAATAACGATGTTTAAAATGGAAAATGGGAACCCTCACGATCCCCGTGGGATGTGTTGGGATGGACTTGACCTAATTTAGGGCCATCCATGGGATGTGCCGGCTTTTCTTGGGTTTTGGGATTGTTATTAACAAGCGGCCTTATTGTAGTAAATTGTAGAGCCCTTGATGAACATGTTGGCATGATTGGTTGAACTTGGAGTAGAAGTTAGGTGATGCACCTAGACTTAGCAACGACCAAAGGGTCATTTGGAATGGGTTGAATGGTTGATTCATGAAATGATGAACGGGTTAAATGGGTTAATGAGTAAACTGATTTAAGACCATAAAGGGATAGGTTATGGGTTTAATGTTGAATGCTTAGTGAGATAGGCATAACACATGGGAATTGGGTAAATGGTTAAATGATGTGAAATGGTAATGTGTTAATGGGTTAAGGCGTGATGTGGATTCCCATGTGGGATGTTGTGAATAGTGTTTGTTGAAGGGCAATGGTTTGGATGGTTGATGGTTACTTATATATATAAGCATGTGCACAGGGCTTCGTAGAGTGGGGTATGACATGAGGATCTACGCCCACGGGTCAAGTGAAGACTGAGGTTCTAAACTCCACCCTAAATGCATGGGTTAGGAAAGGGGACTGAGGGTCTATTCTCCTAACGGTTGCATCCACCCGGACTGAGGCTTCGAGGTGAGGTTATGGTTGCTATGAGGGGGTTAGTCCTAGTGAGATAGGATAATGATGTGTTTACCCTCTTGCATGTGATTGTTGTCCTTAGACCCATGTAACATAATGTATGTGTTTAACCCATGGAAATGTGACGAAATGGTAGGTGATGATAATTGGTAATAAATGAATGGTAATGGAATGACAATGTCTTGGTTCTGAACTTGTTAATGGAACCTTAATTAATTACTTGGCAATTATCATTCATATTCCTTTTGCATGCACTACCTGTTCATACTGGATATTTTGTAGACACCGTTGGTGGTGGCCTACTGAGTTGTACTCACACCCTGCTCGGGTCGTTGTTGGGTACCCGAGCAGACTTCATGTTTGCAGGTCAGGAGAAGGGCAAAGGTCCTTGCTAGATAGTGAGTGAACATGGGTAGCACTTGGTGGAGGATCCGGACTTGGAGTTGGGACCATTTTGGGGATTTGGTTGTTTTCTTTATTTTGGGCTTTGTTCACTTTTCACTTGTAGTATGACATGGCATATTTACTGTTGTAAATGTTTGTTATACATGTTCCTTATCTGTTGGTTATTGTTTCCGCTATTTGGGTTATTCTGTTGTGGCTTACTCTGATAAAAAGGGGGTATAGTCTCCCCACTTAACTACATAGACCCCCGCTGCTAGTCGGCAGCTTTTGGCGTACGGGGAGGCGCGCTTAAGGTCATGTAACCACCCGGCTCGGAGCACCGGTTTAGTGGCTTCCGTGTCAGGGACGTTACAAAGTGGTATCAGAGGAGGTCTTTCTTCTCCTTCTCTGAGGTTTTGTTATTTGGGATTGGTAGCCAAGGGATTAGACGTGTCGGGCCTTGGTGCTTGGGAGTAGCTAACCCAGGTACAAGGGAAAACCCAAGTCACCCTGGGTGGGAATTGTTGTTTTTGGTTGTGTGTTGTTACAGTTGATGATATTTCACCGTTGGGTGATGCACATGTGGTTTGATGTGACTGTTTCATGATATTTGGCTTGTGGTCTTAACGGCACGAGGATTTTCATTCATGCATCCTTTTAGGCACCTAGGGAGATAGGTGACATGCATTGTGTTAGGCACACGCACGGGGTGGGTGTGTGAGGCAGGAAAGTAGGGTGCATCATGCATTTCATGAAACCAAGAAATAATGAGAAGAATGAAATGAAACAAGTGGGTAAATGATGTTTAATGAAATAATAGGGTTTGAAACAAATTTGAAAGTGTTGTTGGGTTAGTGTATAAAAAGTGGGTTGTTGTGGCTAGTAAAGAGCTTTTGATGGAGTCATGAAAGTTTATGGTATGCGTTCTAAAATCTCGTGCTTGGCATTGTAGAGAAATGCCACCACGATGTCGGTTGCCAGTTGGGCAACGAGAGGATGTTGCTGAGAACACTCCTCCAGTAGAGGAACAAGAAAATGTGGCGATCAATGAAGGTGGAGAAGACCAGTTCCGGGAGAACTTGGCTCGCCTCATGCAGATGATGGATCGGGACCCAGGGCGGGTTGCACCAAGTATGTTTGAGCTGACCAGGGAGTTCCAGCTGCAGCACCCTCCGACCTTCACCGGAGAGGGTGGGCCAGAAGCAACGGAATTTTGGTTAGAGTTTGTCCAGACGATACTGGACCATCTGGAGACCCCTGTTGAGAAGCGGGTGAAGCTGGCCGCTTATATGTTGCGAGGCCAGGCTAGACGTTGGTGGGACATTCATGCTCAAATCGAGCAGGTCGAGGGAATGTCGTGGAAGGTTTTTCAGGAAAAGTTTCTAGAGCATTTCTACCCATAGACTTTGAGGCAGGAGCGGGCTGCAGAGTTTATGATCCTGACTCGGGGATCGCTATCGGTGATGGACTATGCTAGTCGCTTCACTGATTTGAGACGCTTTGTCCCAGTGTTAGCAGGGGATGAGGCAGCAGTAGCAAGGTGTTTTCAGAATGGGTTGAGACATGAGATCAGGTCTCAAGTAAACATCTTCCGCTTGAAGAGGTTCGCAGAGGTAGTAGATCAGGCACTGATCTCGGAAGGAAACCTGAAGGGAGCTTCGGGTAGTGGGCTTGTCAGTGGGACAGACGAGTGGTGCAGCTACCGAAGGTCGAAAGTGACGCCATGAGAGCTCACAGCATGGTGGAAGTCCGCAAA
The DNA here is from genome assembly GCA_963277665.1 of Viscum album. Lineage (NCBI taxonomy): Eukaryota > Viridiplantae > Streptophyta > Magnoliopsida > Santalales > Viscaceae > Viscum > Viscum album. Next base: position 1,022,103,965 of record OY728158.1, on the reverse strand, counting down.
GTGGTTGGAAGAGAGGTTCAGCCTCTCATAGTGGAAATCGGGTGTTCTGCTATCAGTGTGGTAGGCCGGGGCATATGCGTGGTCAGTGTCCTCGACCTCCAGTTGAGTGTCGTTCGTGCGGCAGGATGGGACATGTGCAGAAGTTCTGCAGGAAACCTCAGCAGGTGGGCGAGTATGATGGTGGAAGGCAGGTACCAGATACGGGAAGGGGATCGGTTGCCCCGTATCAGGCAGGCAGTTGGAGCTCCACGGGCCGTACTGGTAGGGGCGGTGGACATGGAACTCCAGGGCAAGATCGCTCACGCCAGCAGGGCAGTGTAGCACCGAGTGCTCAGGCTGGAGCCCAGGGTAGAGGGGCATGTCAGCTTCAGGCAGTTCAGTTTGCGCCTGGTGATGGCGAGGCTGGACCATCGATTGTTCGAGGTACGATCCTTGTAGCTTCTACTTTTTCTAGTGCGTTGTTTGACACAGGTGTCACACACTCTTTTGTCTTTGCTCAACTTGTGGTAGCGCTGGGTTTACCTGTGGAGGGGGTGTGTGGGGTGATGTCAATTGACACTCCGTTGGGGGTGCGGGTTGAGGATATCAAGCAATGCAAGGGGTGTGCCTTGGAAGTCGGTGGGTATCGTTTTCTGTGGGATTTGTTCGTTCTTGAGACGTCAGGGTTTGACCTAATCCTGGGAATGGATTGGTTGGTGTTGTATCGGGCGCACATAGACTGTTAATGTCGCAGAGTATCGTTCAGTTCGCTTGAGGGTGACGCTTATGTCCACCGTGGTGAATGGGATGTTCGAGCAGGGTGTGCAGGGCCGTTTTGTCAACAGATGAGTGGACACACGGCTCGAGTAGCATGCCTCATGCTTGATGATAATGAAAGAGGGGAGCAGTCTGTTTTCCCTCCTGTGGTGGATCGGTTTAAGGACGTGTTTCCTGAGGATTTCGTGGGGTTACCACCCGAGAGGGATGTCGAGTTCACGATCGAGTTGCTGCCGGGAGCGGAGCCAGTTTCTATTCCACCATACCGAATGGCACCGGCAGAACTCTAGGAACTGAAGGTTCATCTTGAGGAGTTGGAGCGTAAGGGGTTTATCCATCCTAGTACGTCTCCTTGGGGATCTCTCGTGCTTTTTTGCAAAGAAGGCCGATGGGTCATTAAGGTTGTGTGTTGACTATCGAAAGTTGAATCAGATGACGGTGAAAAATCGGTACCCTCTTCCTAGAATTGATGATCTGTTTGATCAGTTGAGGGGTGCATCGGTGTTTTCTAAGATTGATCTGAGGTCGGGTTATCACCAGTTGAGGGTGAGGTCTTCCGACATACCGCGGACAGCTTTCCGGAGTCGGTACGGGCTATTTGAGTTTGTGGTAATGCCTTTCGGCTTGACCAATGCACCGGCGGGGTTTATGGCCTTGATGAACCGGATCTTTCATCCCTATCTAGATCGGTTTGTGGTTGTCTTTGTTGACGATATCTTAGTGTACTCAAAAACTCACGACGATCATGCCCAACATCTTGACATCGTCTTGGGTACGCTAAGAGAGCATCGGCTATACGCCAAGCTATCCAAGTGTCAATTCTGGATAGGTGAGGTACATTTTCTGGGTCACATCATCTCGGAGGCAGGTGTGTCAGCGGATCCAGAGAAAGTGCAAGCAGTTGTATCTTGGGAGCAGCCCAAGAGTGTTTCTGATGTTCGGAGTTTTCTGGGTTTGGCCGGGTATTACCGAAGGTTCATTCAGGATTTCTCTCACTTGGCAGCACCACTTTCGGGCTTGACCAAGAAGGGAATCAGGTTCGAGTTGTCTGAGGCTTGTGGGAATGCCTTTCAAGAGTTGAAGAAGTGGTTGACGACCGCACCTATCTTGATCTTACCCGAGCCGGGTAAGAAGTACATTGTGTTTTGTGATGCGTCCGGAATCGGACTTGGGGCTGTGTTGATGCAGGATGAGCGGGTGGTGGCTTACAGGTCAAGGCAGTTGAGACCCCATGAGCGGAACTACCCCACTCCTGACCTTGAGTTGGCTGCAGTAGTGTATGCCTTGAAGTGCTGGAGGCACTATCTGTTGGGAGAATGGTTTACCGTGTTTACCGACCATAAGAGTTTAAAGTACATATTCTCTCAGCGGGATCTGAATCTTCGGCAGCGAAGATGGGTTGAATATCTCCAGCCTTTTGACTTTGAGTTGGTGTACACACCGGGTAAGGGAAACAATGTTGCTGATGCTCTGAGCAGGAAGGTTCAGAATCAGATAGTTCAGGAGTCCAGCACTGAGTGGAAGGTGATGACTTTGTTTGCAGAAATGCACCTGGAGGTGCAGGAGGAGAGTGGTCAGGTCACTCTTGCTTCCTTAACGATGGAGTCGACGCTTTTGAGTCGAGTTAAGGAAGGTCAGCTTGAAGATCCTGAGTGTTTGAACATGAAGGAAAAGCTTAAAGGTGGGGAGCTACCTTCTGGCTGGGTCATCGGTGTGGACGGTGTTGTTCGTGTTCGTGAACGTGTGGTTGTACCAAATTGTGTGCGGGAAGAGTTGACGCGAGAGTTCCATGCATCAAAGTGGGCAGTGCATCCTGGTTTGACCAAGATGTACTGTGATCTCTGAAGGCAGTTTTGGTGGCCTGGAATGAAGAAGGAAGTTGTGGGCTTTGTGGCACGGTGTCTTACATGTCAGCAGGTGAAGGCCGAGCATCAACGCCCAGGTGATTTGTTGCATCCATTGCCCATTCCGAAATGGAAGTGGGATGATGTAACCATAGATTTTGTCGTAGGTCTTCCGAGGACGCTGCGAAAGAATGATGCAATATGGGTGGTTGTGGATCGGTTAACGAAAGTGGCACATTTCTTACCGATTCAGGAGACCTTTACAGTCGACCAGTTGGGTGAGCTGTATGTTCGGGAGATAGTGTGGTTGCATGGTGTGCCGCGGACCATAGTTTCGGACCAAGATTCGCGTTTCACATCGCTTTTCTGGCAAGGGTTGCAGAAGGCGCTTGGTACGCAGGTGTTTTTGAGTACGACTTTCCACCCGCAGACGGACGGGCAGTTGGAACATACGATTCAAGTGTTGGAAGACATGTTAAGAGCTTGTGTCTTGGACTTTGGTGGTTCTTGGGAGAGACACCTATCGTTGGTTGAGTTTTCCTACAACAACAGTTTTCAGGCTACGATTCAGATGGCACTGTTTGAGGCGCTTTACGGGAGGCCATGTAGATCTCTGTTGTATTGGCTAGAGGCCGGTGAATCTGAGTTGTTGGGACCGAGTCTCATGCAGGAGACTTCGAAGAGAGTTAAGTTGATCAAGAAGCGAATGGCTACGGCTCAGAGTAGGCAGAAGTCGTATGCAGATCGGCGGCGTAGAACTCTTGAGTTTGGGGTGGGTGATAAAGTGTTCCTTCGGGTGTCTCCAAGGTTGGGTCACCGTCGGATACGAAAGCAGGGCAAGTTGGCGCTCAGGTATGTGGGACCTTTTGAGATTGTGGAGAGGATCGGACCAGTGGCTTACCGATTGGCTCATCCACAGCGGTATGGTGGGATGCATGATGTGTTTCATGTGTCGCAGCTTCGACGGTATCACTCTGACTCATCTCATGTGGTTGATGTTGAGGATGTGGAGCTTGAGACTGATGCGTCCTTTGAGGAGCATCCGACTCGTGTGGCGGATCGTAGTGAAAAGGTCTTGCGAGGCAAGGTTGTGCCATTAGTGCGAGTATTATGGCAGCATGGGAAAGTTCAGGAAGAAACTTGGGAGCGGGAATCGGATATGCGGGCTCAGTGGCCCGAACTCTTCTCTTCGATGGATCAATGAGGCTTGGAAACTCGGCTTGAGGACGAGTCGTCATAAGGTGGAGAGGTTGTGAGACCCCGGCTTTTGGAAAGGTATGTTTTTTGTTGTGTTTTGGGTTGAACCCTTTGTTTTTGGGGCTTTAAAATGTTTCCTGAAAGTATGAGAGGCCTTAGGGGTGTTCCGGAGGCTCGGGGCACGGAAGAAAGGAAATCTGGGCAAGACAGGCCAGGGCGCACGGCCTGCGCACGGTCAGGTAAACCGTGCGGCCTGCCCAGGCTGGACCGTGCGACCCCTCCTCCTCCGAACAGAAGCATGCGCACGGTTTGCCAAACTGTGCGGCTAAATCGTGCGACTCCTCCTCCTCCAGGCAGTGGCATGCGCACGGTTTGCGCACAGTTTTCCAAACTGTGCGGCCACTTAAAATTGGGAAAAATTACAAGTTTGTCACTCCAGGCTTTAAAACCCCACTCAGGATTTCCTCTCATTCCCTCCCTCTCCACCCTAGGCACGAACCAAATCGCCCAAAGGCTCCAAGAGACCGATCTCCTTTGATTCCAAGTCATTTTTGGTGTCGTTGGTTGCGGATCGAAGCTCCGGGTAAGGCTAATCTCATCCTTGGTTCTCTTTTTGGTTTAGGGTTTGCATCTTCTCTCCCTCTCGTTCTGAAGCTCTAAAACCCTAATTTTTGGGTGAGTTTTAGGTTAAAGCTCCAAAGGTTGGTTGGATCGAGGTCTAAGGACTCGATTGAGAGTGCGTTCAACCACGGTTTCGAGGTAGGTGGTCTACAAGTGATATCCTATAGTTATTTGGGTATTTGTGCATGTTTAGTTATGTTCTTATTTCTCCTTGGTTATGTTTTGGATAACCTTGGCATGTTTGGTAATAACAATGTTTAAAATGGCAAATGGGAACCCTCACGATCCTCGTGGGATGTGTTGGGATGGACTTGACCTAATTTAGGGCCATCCATGGGATGTGCCGGCTTTTCCCGGGTTTCGGGATTGTTATTAACAAAGTGGTCTTGTTGTAGTAAATTGTAAATCCCTTGATGAACATGTTGGCATGATTGGTTGAACTTGGAGTAGAAGTTAGGTGATGCACCTAGACTTAGCAACGACCAAAGGGACATTTGGAATGGGTTGAATGGTTGATTCATGGAATGATGAACGGGTTAAATGGGTTAATGAGTAAACTGATTTAAGACCATAACAGGATAGGTTATGGGTTTAATGTTGAATGCTTAGTGAGATAGGCATAAGACATGGGAATTGGGTAAATGGTTAAATGATGTGAAATGGTAATGTGTTAATGGGTTAAGGCGTGATGTGGATTCCCATGTGGGGTGTTGTGAATAGTGTTTGCCGAAGGGCAATGGTTTGGATGGTTGGTGGTTACTTATATATATAAGCATGTGCACAGGGCTTCATAGAGTGGGATATGACATGAGGATCTACGCCCACGGGTCGAGTGAAGACTGAGGTTCTAACTCCACCCTAAATGCACGGGTTAGGAAAGGGGATTGAGGGTCTATTCTCCTAACGGTTGCATCCACCCGGATTGAGGCTTCGAGGTGAGGTTATGGTTGCTATGAGGGGGTTGGTCCTAGTGAGATAGGATAATGATGTGTTTACCCTCTTGCATGTGATTGTTGGCCTTAGACCCGTGTAACATAATGTATGTGTTTAACCCATGGAAATGTGACGAAATGGTAGGTGATGATAATTGGTAATAAAAGAATGGTAATGGAATAGAAATGGCTTGGTTCTGAACTTGTTAATGGAACCTTAATTAATTACTTGGAAATTATCATTCATATTCCTTTTGCATGCACTAGCTGTTCATACTGGATATTTTGTAGACATCGTTGGTGGTGGCCTACTGAGTTGTACTCACACCCTGCTCGGGTCGCCGTTGAGTACCCAAGCAGACTTCATGTTTGCAGGTCAGGAGAAGGGCAAAGGTCCTTGCTAGATAGTGAGTGAACATGGGTAACACTTGGTGGAGGATCCGGACTTGGAGTTGGGACCATTTTGGGGATTTGGTCGTTGTCTTTATTTTGGGCTTTGTTCACTTTGCACTTGTAGTATGACATGGCATATTTACTGTTGGAAATGTTTGCTATACATGTTCCTTGCATGTTGGTTATTGTTTCCGCTATTTGGGTTATTCTATTATGGCTTACTCTGATAAAAAGGGGGTATAGTCTCCCCACTTGACTACATAGACCCCCGCTGCTAGTCGGCAGCCTTTGGCGTACGAGGAGGCGCGCTTAAGGTCATGTAACCACCCGGCTCGGAGCACCGGTTTAGTGGCTTCCGTGTCGGGGACGTTACACTCAGACTTCTCTTCTTCCTGTTGCTGCATATAAAGTTTGGCATCATGAACCACTTTGTTGGATTTCTTTGTTTTGTCTCTCCAAACATTTATCTTTTCAAGGGCAGCTTCTAATTCAACCAGAAGGTCAACTATTCCTTCGACTTCTTCTTCTTCATTGTCACTCTCTTCCCTTGTTTTGGAATTTTTGACAACTGCCACCATAGCATTTGCATTATGATCCTTGCAGTCCTCCAGATCTTCTGCCTCAGATTCTTCAGAACTGCCATCTTCTCTTGAAAGCAGATTCTTCTTTTTGAAGAAATTTATCTTAAAAAAATTTTCTTTCACGTAGGATGAAGACTTCTTCATGGGAATTTCAATTTCATACTCTTCATCTTATTGAAACTTCTTAGGGCACCTTGTTGCAAGATGTTCAACCTTTCCACATCAAAAGCATGCAAGTGGTAGTTTCCATTTGAACTTTCTTTTTCCTCTTTAAATATTTGATGAAAGGAATGACATCACCTCATTTATCTCTTCATCTTCATGTCCATCTTCAATGGTGATTTTCTTCATAGCTTTGAATGCCACTTATTTGGACTTCTCATTTTCCACAGCATCGTTATCATCATTTCTCATTTCATATGTTATAAGAGTACTGTGTAAGCTATCCAATATCAGCTCCTTTGGATCTTTATCTTCCAATATTGAAACATTCGAATTAAACTGAGGTGGAAGTTTTCTCAAGATGCGCTTAAGAATCTTTATATCTTCAATAATTTCTCTGAGACCGTGCATGTCTTCCACAACAACATTCACCCGATCAAAGAATGTATCAACAGACTCATTGGGGTGCATTCTGAGATCCTCATATTTGTTCCATAGAACCTGCAGTTTTGTCTCTCTGACTTTTGAGTCACCCTCATAAATATTCGATTTCTCCCACATAGCATGTGATGACTTACATGACATCACTTTTGTATAAATTTCATTTGATAGGGCACCCCCTAAAGCATTAATTCCCTTAGCATCAGCATCTAATTCTCTTTGATCGGCTTCTGATAAAGCATCATTGTCGATATTAGCTGATATTCCATGCATAGTTGTTGTAAAGACATTTATTTCTAATGATCAGAAGTAGTACTGCATCTAATTCTTCCATAATTGAAAATTGTTCCCACCGAAGATCAGAATCTCTTTATGATTGAAAACCTCCATTTCTTATACTGAGAAAGAACCATTGAATTTCAACATTTCTCTCTGATACCAATTGTTAGCCTAATTAGGTTAAATACCCTAAGAGGAAGGGTGAATCAGGGTATGACAGATTAAAACTTCTATCATTTCGGATCTTGTTTTGTTGTTAAAAAAACACCATTCTCTCTCTTTCCCATAGCAATGTATGAACAGAATTGAAATCATGCACGATACACAGCAATTTTACTTGGTTCACCCTCACTGGGCTATGTCCAATGAGCATACAACGACAATGTTCTGATTGTACCAAATTCACTAAGGCTCACTGCCAAGAATGGTAGTTCAGGCAAGATTTCATCTATACTCAGGTTCATTGTCTTTACAAGTCTTAGGGTCAGCTCACTGTTTTCCCAAGGGTCACTCTCTATGCCTCTTTCTTTGGCTCACTACCAGTGGAAAGGATCACCGTTTTCCTCTTCCTTTGCTCACTGCTCTTGGAAGGGATTCACTCACAGTTTATGGACTTGTAGGTCCCTTCATTTGCATGAAAGCATGCATCCACAATTGTAGATAGATGCTCTATTGAAGTTTCACTTTCATCAAATTGATGAATAATACTTTACCACAAGTGTACTGGGAAACTTCAAACTTTCGCGCAACTCTTGGGTGTCTTGCGTGCTTCATTAATGCCTTGTGTGCAACATGTGCCTTTGTCACGGAAAAACAATTTGTGCGCCACTTTATACTTGCGTGAAACTCACTACTTGCATGCAACTTCCTTCTTACATGCAACTCACTTCTTGCGTGCAACTCACTTCTTGCATGCAACTCCCTTCTTACGCGCAACTCCCTACTTACGCGCAACTCACTTATTGCGCCCAACTCACTACTTGCGCGCAACTCACTACTTGCGCAATACAGAGCTATGATTCTCTCTAAGTGTTGAACATCCTCAAATGAGGGGGGTATCCGCCTATTTATAAGCATTTTTTCGACCATGCGTGCAACTTGCGCAACTTTTCTGGAGTGTGCAAGTCTCATTCGCGCATGTCTCATTCGCGCAAACTCACCATTCACGCAAAACCATAACTTGTGCAAACTTCTTTCCTTTGCCATATTTTGATGTAATGACCTTGAAAAATGGCTTGCATGTAACTTTCCAAACCTCCTAAACACTTGTGTGCAACTTCCTTTGGCAAAAACACTTCTCCATTCTCCAATTTTTAGACCTGGAAAATTTAGCGAACACTAGGAAACGTCGTCACCTTGTATATGATCTTTTTGTACTGCCTTCAGAATGTTCATTCCTTTTTCATGGATCTTTGTCAACATAGTTTGTCAACAATATCTCTGGAACTCCACAACAAGTCATGGAAACTCACTTTGTGAACAAACACAATCAACCCAAAAATGTTTCAATGTTACCGTGAGGGATTTTTTCCCAATAAATACACATTTTCAATGGAGAAAGCAAGATGTGAAAAAACACTTTCTTTTTAGTGGTTGTAACACAAAACTCGTACTTCTTCACTTTAATGCTAGTGAGCACCCAAGTCCCTCACTTTGGTGGTAGCGAGCACCCAAGAAGAAGAAGAAAGAAGATGAGGTTTGTTCAACACAAACCCTTTACAATGAACGCTCTCAATTCACTACAATAATGAGATACGAAAATATGAGAATTGAGAGTAAAGGTGAAGGACTAATTGAATACAACAATGAAATGGAAAATGAGAGCTCAAGAGAAGGAAAAATGGTTGTAATATGGTGTCCAATGTGATCCAATCCTTCAAGGGGTGTATATATAGCCTCTAGAGGCCCCTTGACGCTCTTAGAAGTCTTTGGAGTCAATAAGAGTCATTGGGAGGTGAGAGGGGTCGAAGGGGTCAAGCCTTAATGGTTATGTTGACTTTCTGGAAAATATCCACTAGTCAGCCGATAGGCTCCACCGGCCCGCTGATGGGCTCCAGGCAGAAGCACCTGCTACTGGAAATCCCATCGGATGGCCAGTGGCTTCCCACTGGGTGGTTGCTGGTTACAGCAGGTGTTGGTCTTCAAAAAAGTTCTCCATGTGCCTCTTGAATCCATGGATTGGTCGGGAAACTTCCTAGGATGATGTCCAAACATAAATACTAGAAATACATGAAATGAAATGGTTAGAAACACATTCAGTGCTTGTGATCATTAAAACACCAAAGAGAGTGAGAGGTACAACATTTTCTTCTTACATATAAGCTTCGTACGATCTCATATAGTTCATCTCAATGTAATCTCGAGCCCGACATAATCCTAAGGGCTTCGATTTGATCATAAAAGGTGTGGCATGCAAATACCAGCGAGCTTGCTATGGTTTCCCATGGTAAAAACAAGTGTCTTGCCCGTGTTATTTTCGTATCATTTAACATGTGAAAAGTAACCCACATGCTTGGGTCCCACATCGATTCTTCCTTCGGCAGGCCGCTAGTTAATATTACAACTCGCTCTAACATCAAGTCGAAACAAGTCCAACTGGGTGTCGGTGCTCACACTATATCCTCCCATGTTGCCCCACACGTGAGAGGCTAAACACCTATGTCCTCTATGCGCCGACTTGTACGCACCCCATGTGTGTTATGCCTAACATGTGTGTGCTTTTCCCTCTCTTTATAGCCGCTTTAGGCTAGCTCCACCTATGTGAGCTCGGTTGGGCTTCCCCTGTGGAGTTCTGACTGCTTGGGTGTTGGATTGACCAAGAGATAGAAAAATTTTTACTAACTCCTTAAATATTTCCTTAGTAAAATATCAATGCCAAGCACAGGAGCCAATTTCAATCATCTCTTCTTTTCTTTTTCTTTTTAACCTCATCCAACTAAATTAATTCCTCTTATAAACATGGACAAAACTCCTTCAAGGATGGGCCTGTCGCCCTCGGCATCCTGGCCCGGAATCATCAGGGGCAAGTCGTTGCGAACAAACATGAATCACACTACGGTTTTTGGGAACCTGTGGTGGCTGAGGCTATTGTCATCCTTGCAGGTATGATGCTCGCCAAGGATCGCGGATGGGATAAAATCAACCTTGAATCAGACTATCTCGCCATTATCAATGCTATCAATTTCAACAACGGCGGCCTCCTGTCATTTGGATCTCTCGTCAGGCGAATCCTTTCTCTCCATCAAGGGTTCTCAATCTGCACATTCTCCTTTACTAAAAGGGAAGGAAACAATGTTGCTAATCAGTTGGCGGCCTCAAGCCCCTATGATGTTAACCAGCTCTGGCTAGACCATTTCTCTTCATAGCTTTGCGATTGTACGTCCGTTGATCTTCGACATTAATGAATCTGTCTTTCCAAAAAAAATCTTCAAATATTATTGTCTTTAATATAAATATATCTTCCTTAACTTCCAAAGGCAAGAACCTCTTCTTTGTTGTAATTTGAATAATGATAAGCAACTTCAAACACCAATCTTCCAAGACATCTTATCCAATCTTCATGCAATTACGAAGGTAGCGTCATACTTGGGAACTTCTTCAACATATTGTCATTCCTTGATAACAAATACAACTCGCATAAAGTGGGCTCAACATAAATAATGAATGAAATGAGAAGTTAAGACTGTTGTTATGGATGTTTTGTGTGGATAACATGAGCTGGTTATGTTGTAGTGATGGTATCAATTGTGATTGCATTGTAGGTGATGTAATGGCTGTTATGAGATATGGTAGTGTTGGATTGGTGTAAACCATTAGGTTGGGCTTGTGCGGCTATATAATATTCATTATATTTTCTTGTTATTTCTTAAGCATCGTCACCCGAGTTGGATATCCTTACCGACACCCATATGGTTTTGGGTTCTTGGTGTTTTCCCCACTATTTAGGTCGACGAGGGAACATATGGTTGGCTACTCCCTCTTTCCTGCTCTCTTCCAGACGTAATATAGGTTATTATGGCTCAAAGTATATATTTACATATGGGTTGTAATGGCTTAAGGTTTTGATATGTAATATACTGGGTGACTTGGTTATGTTGTGATGATCATGCATGGTGAGAGGTGTGCATGGTAGGATGACACAGTGTTGATGTATTTCATGTTCACATTACCCTAATATGATAAGGTTGTAATGTGTGGTTATGGTGTGGTATGTGGTGATTGTGAGATAATGGTTGTGTGGTGGTATATGGTGGTCGAAATGTGATGATGATGGTGATATGGTTTTTGTATGTGGCATTTGGTTGTGATATGGGATATGATGTGCGAAGGCACAACTACGAAAGGGATGGAAGCATCGGGACATTTGTCATTAGAGCATGAGAGTGTCAAACCAATGGAAAAATAGTTGTGGGGTGTCATCTTGATGTATATATTCTTTTGCTATTATGTTACTATATATTAGATGTGATATTAGGTGAGCAAGTCTTAGTGAGGTTGAGTGATAGTTGACGTTATATAGGTGCGAGTTAGTTCTACTATTTGTTTACTAAGACATTAACATGTTACTTTCACATTATATATATACATATTGCTTTTCAGATTTGTGGGTCAAACATGACTAACTCATGAAATTCATGGTTGGAGTTCATAAATTGTTGCCAAAAGATTACGTATTTCATTTAGAGTTTCCTCCAATGGCCCGAAGGTCTTCATTTTTTTATTGATTTTGATAATCCACCTTTCAAGGGGTGAAGTGAAACTCTTACAAAGCTCGTAGGCGTAAGTATTACATGGCTCGTAGGCCTTAGAGGAATTCATTTGCCCGTAGGCTTCAAACATTACATACAACACAGACTAACTACTTGGAACTGCTCCTCCCCAGCATCTTCATCGTGAAATCAGCTCTCCACCTTCGCATGGGTGTTCGACTAGGCATTCCCGTGCATGCACAGGTTTGTCCCAATGGCAGGTGTCATATCCTCTCCCATTTATATATGATTTGTACATACAGCCTGAGTTCTCTTTTTCATTTTTTTACAAAACCTTTCTTTTAGAGCATATAAATTCATTCTTCAAGATCACCAAAGATAAAAAGTAGTTTCACATCCAATTACTCTGTAAATTATATAGTACACATTCCCACAACTACTGTAGTTATTATAAAATGAATTAAAAGGAGACATATTTTATTAAAATCAATATCTATTTCCTCAACATATCCTTGGATCATGAGGGTTTCACAATATAATTTCACATAGTTGTTTACATCATGGTAATGGAACATCGTCCCATATTTTTTCCTTGGGCAGACCTTCAAGACCAGTTTGTTATAAATAATCATCATTACTTGAGATAATGGAACATCACCTCATATCTTGTTCTTGTGCAGGACTTCATGACTAGTTATAAATAATCTCCATTCCTTGAGATAATGGAACATCACCTCATGTCTTGTTTTTGTGCAGGACTTCATGACTAGTTATAAATAATCTTCATTGTTTAAGGTAATGGAACATCATCACATGCCTTGTTCTTGTGTAGAGTGCTTCCTGCATTGCTTTCATCCACAATAATACATATATGCTCTAAGTTGGCTCCTTAAAAGTTTATTGTTCTTTATGGTAAGTTTTGCGGGTATCTAATGTATCTTTAAAGCAGCAGAGTAAATACAAAACTCAACCAAACCACACAATATTAACGAACCGAACATTAAACTACTATAACATTCATCATTAATCCACCTCTATTAACTAGATGTTGTACTCTTCAAAATCCCACAAAACTTAATGTCACTTCATCTAATGACATGCCATAATGCATATCATGCCATGGCAACTATCACCGCACTAAGGTGAGCTTTAGGAAATTATTCTTTCACTTCAGCCTCGGTTTACAAACAATATGCAATATTGCTCAAGACTACATAATTTGAGTGTCATATTCGTAGTCTTTTTTCACAAGTCGGTCATTAGAACAGCTAATTCTATTGGCAAGTTTCTACATGTACATACAAAATCATTTAGAAGTTTTAAAACATTGATTGTCACAATCACATCTTTCACAATCCTCATGATCTCTTTTTTCTGTGTGAATTGCTCTAAGATTTCATACATGAAAGCAGACATGCTATACACTATTCTTCCTTAAAAAATCAAAGGGAAAAAACTTTTCAAATGGCATTCAAAGCAAAAGGAGATTCATACTACTTGTGGCTGGCCACGGGGCGGAACCGGTTGCCCTCCTTCCTCAACCATATAGTCGACCGCCGTGTTCGCTTCACACCATCCACGAACAGACGATGCCTGCCACCACCCATCCCCAAGCTTTTTAGAACAAGATAACATCTCTACCAAACAGGTCACTAGAACCATTGTTTTCTTTCAAAATAATATTGATAATCGATAATAATTAACCAACCTTTCATAGTCCAGGGTCTGGGTGACTATCCCGTTCAGTAGCAGCTCTGAACTGTAAACTGCAGCTCCTGCATGTGTCAATGAACATCGCTACAATTTCAATAACAATAATAACAACAACGAATCCCAATTGATGCATGCATATTAAATTTTCTAACCTCTCTCAAGGAATGGAATGCAGAGTGAATGGTCCTCGTCACAAGATAACACCAACAGATCATCTGGGAGACCATCCGCTTTTATGTTCGACCTCCTCGTTCTCTCCACCACCTGAAATCCATGAAATTATGCAGTGAATTTTTTTATTTTTCTACAAAGACAGAATGTGTTATGCATACCTGGCCATCAAGTGCCTTCACCAAGCTCGCTATAATTTTTTTACCAGGCTTTGTATTTGGGGTGATCAAAACCTTTTGACCCTGCAACCATCTCGTTGTTTCAACAAAAATGAAAAGAAGATCAACCAAACATGCCCCTCATGAATCCAATACCAAGGCAAGCAATCACCTTTAAAAGTGACTGGCGGCAAGCACGGGCCAATGAAACTGGCATGTTAAAACCCAAGGCTTTTTCCTTTTTAGAATCCCTCAATATGTAATTTTTCTCATCAATAAAACAGCTAGCCTGCCCACAACTCTCGAGCCATGATGGAGTCACCACTGGCACACCATGAGCAATGGCTTCGAGCATATTCCTTGTGCGCACAAATTTATCAGCCAAGAAATGTGTAGCATCTGAAATTGAGGATGCTGTGAACATTCCTAGCCTGCTCAAAATCTATCAAAAGAGATGAAAATCAGTCCTAAATCCAACTTGATTAAGGCTCCATTTGACAACGCTTACTGAAAATAGATTATAACACTTATCATGCAAATGCTATAAACAGTTTTCAATAATTGCAGTAAAAAGGACCCTTAATGAAAAAGCACTTTTCTAATGCTTATTTAAGGAGTTTTCTTCTGGAATTTAAGCACAAGTGTTTTTCAGAAACAGCTGAGAAACAGTGAACAAATACAGACCTTTTTTTGCTGTTTAACTGTATCAGTATCCAGATGATGACTGAAAAGGACTCGAACATTAGTCATCTCTCTCCTCTTCCTTAAATTTTTCAATGCAGAAGCAGGCTCTAAAGAAGCAAAACTTAAGCTACTGAGCTCTCTCATAAGGGATGATTTTGACAGGTCCCTCCTGCAAGAACGTTCCAAATAATCATTACCCATACAAATAGGCGATTCTGCATTCATCGGCGTCCCACAATAAGGAGTACTCGGTGCTGTGTCACTGGGTTTACACGTCCCTCTTGGAGACGCCACCAAGCTGGGTTTTTTCTTGGTTTTTTCAATAGATGCCGAAGAGCATGCATCAACCTTTCTGTCAGAACAAGCTAAACCATTTCTCTTAACATCTGGCTCCTGCATTGAATTTCTTTTAACATCACCTTTTGAACTTCTCAGCCTCATTCGAGATTGATTATTCATCACAACATCTGAGTTAGCAAAACCGTTCCTTTCAACATCTTGAACATCACTGGATTGATTGGAAGACAAGCCTTTTCTGGAGCTTTCAAATTCACCAGATAGATTAGAACATGCATTTGAAGACCTTTTTTTAGCTCTTGCGGTTTCAATGATCTTACCAGAACGGGTACACCTTGTTTCCCTCAACATATCAGACATACTTAGAGCACTCATGGCATTATTTTCCATTCTATGATTCCTTGTTCGCCAAGCAATGGGGCTTGAGCCTTCAAATTTCTCTTGCACATACTGATTCTTAACAGGCATTTCATCGGTTCCACTACAATCAGGGACAACTTGTTGTCCAGATTTTGACTTGATACTCTTCTGTTTTGACTTGTTTGGTTTCATATCAAGCTGTCTTCTGATTGCCACAGAACCATTCTGGGTGGAATAAGATAATTCTTTACCTAAACCGCCATCAGTCTGCTTTATTTTCTTCGCTTTTCCTGTTAAAACAACAGGATCAGAAGATCGTGCCCTCTTCTGCAAAGAATTCTTTTTTGAACTCACTGTATTTTTTTTGAATTTGCTAATATTCTTTGCACCTGCCTCATCAGCTTCAGTAACTTTAGATCCCCCAGATGAAGATTTCGGATCCAACTCTTCATTAAATTTATTTACAAGATTCTTTCTGATAGGTGCTTCAGCTGTTGGGGCAAACATGTCATTGCCCCTGGAATTGTTCAATAAAACTTCTGAATCAGAGTTAGCTCTTCCAGTTATTTTATTTGAAAATAAATGCTTCAGTTTTCTTGGATCAGTAAAGTATTTCCGCCCCTTGCCTTTACCGTCAAAAAGAAGCTCTTCCTTCCTCCTACAGAGAAGCTCCCCCCCACCCTCATCCTCCTGATTACCATTAAAGTCGAAAATTTCTGTATGCTCAGCAATGCTTTTGACACGGGCACTCCTAGCTAAGGACTGGGGCCCTTTGGCATGAAGGGCAGGGCCCGATTTCCCCTTGGTAAACTTGCAATAGCCATCATCTTTATCCATCTCCACCATATTAACCTTAATGAGCCTGTCCACAAAATCAAGTGCATTGGCTTGGGAGGCCTCTCCGGGGTCTTGAGAATTAACATAGCTTAACCTAACCAAACCATCGCTGCAGAAAGAAGGCTGTTGCAAGTTAGCTTCAAAGTATGTATCAACATTTCCCAATTCATCATTATCAGCAAGTGTATCTTCTTCAGAACCATCACTCTCATCCTTGTTTTCAATCCCTAAACCCGTCATCCTCTCGGTGTCGTTCACAAAATCACTTTTCTGATTAGTCCTACCACCAGCTTCATCTAAAGCACTTCTAATAAAGATCAAATCGTTCCCAGCAGATTGAATGTCATTGCCTTTCAGAGATTTTCCATGAGCTGCTGGATGAGAGGCCCCTAAAGAAGATGCATGTAAAAGAAAAAAAAATACCTTACGAAACAAATTAAGAGATAAAACGTAGTAAAAGTGCTGCTTAAAGATGGCCCAATTGCAAAAGTAAGAACTCCACAGGGATTGCAGAAAGAAGAGCAGCAAAAAGAAAAAGGGGTCAGGGAACCCTTTTTTACTATAGGATTAGGAGGCATTTGGTATTAAAAAATAGCAAAAATATCCTTACTGGAAAATTAAAAAATAGCAAAGACAATGAATATAATGTTGAATCTTTTATTCAATGCAAGGCCTCTATCTCAAATTCTCAGTTTCCCATTAATTTTTATATAAAATCCATATTTTAATTTATTTATTTACATTAATTAATCATTTTTTACTGAAGAACATTATAGAAATTAATTTTTATATAAAATCCATATTTTAATTTATTTGTTTACATTATTTAATCATTTTTTATTGAAGAACATTTAAGAAACCTGACATAACATTACAAGTAAATATATATCAAATATTACAGTATTACTTTTCCAGCAATTTAAATATAACTCTGCATTGCATACCAAACGCTGCAATGTTACTTTACCAGTAATCACTTTCCTTCCAATCACTTTCACTATAATAAGTTCACAAAAGTACCAAACACCCCCCCCCCCAAAGCAATGTTCTCAGTGATGGGGGGAACTACATGCACACTAGCAATAAAACCAGAAGAACAGATTGCACCACCTCTAGGACTATCTTGGCCTAATAGGACTGTGAGAGATATGAGAACATATTTTGCAATGCAAAGTCCCGAGGAGAAGGATGACTACATTGTTTTTAGATGAAAATTGGATGAATCACATGTATTTCCCTAGGGCATCCAGGATTAAAATGCTCTCATAGATAGAAGTAAAATTAGCTTTTGAGTCACCAACAATAATAATGCAAGAAAACAAACAGGATTAGAAGTAAGATCACAATAAGTTTAATTTGCAGAAGAGTGGTGAATGGTCCTTTCAAGATTAGTTGTTGAAAAAATGCAAAACCATTTGCCTAAAATCATATAAATTAAATGGGATGATTTCATTTGTGCATAGTATTGCACATACATTCTAACAAGCCATCCACATGCACGGGTGCCCTCATGCTCGAACATACACACATATATGTGCATGTATGTCTATATGTTCTACCTAATTTTTCGCTTAAAAAATGAAAAAACCAGCTTAGGAATTGAAGGTTTGAAAAGAAAGCAAAGTATATTATAATTTACAGGGCGGAAAAAAAAAACAGCTTACGGAAATACATAAAAGATACAACAAACCATAATTATCAAACAGGAACAAAATGTACCAAACAGGAACAAAATGTACCAACCTGCAGTGTGCTGCTTATCAGGAAAAGCCCCTGCAGGGTGATTATCTTCCTTTCCATGTTTCAGGCTGGGTGAATGACACCTAATCTTCTCCCCGTTACTTAAATGGCCGGCAGATCTCTTCAGTGAATCCTCATCAGATAATACATCAATATCATCCAAAACTTCAGTTCTATCCGTTCCTTCACCATCACTGTAAGAGTCTTCTATATATTGAGTGTTGAAATTACAAGTGCGGTGTGGATCATCCAATACTTCAGTTTCACCACAATCATTTAACAACTGGGTATCAAATTGGTCTTCGACTGGAACAGTATCATCAAAAGGCAAAGTACATTGAGTAAGCTGTAATTCATCAGCATCCCTGCCAGAAAATTTCTCACCTAGTTCAAGGAACAAACATTTAATTGACATCATTATTAATTTCTCCTCTCTTTTTTGGAAGGAAAGGAAAATAGTGGATGTTCCTTAAGAGATTCGGTAAGCTCACACATACACACAAACACCGCACTTATATAGTCAATAGAATCCAAACGTGTTCATATAAGCAACAATAATGAGGCTCAATGCTCAAATTTTCTTGGATTCGGTTAAACAAGCAAGTCCGAGACATATGAGGGCGAAAACATGTCCTTAATTTTCACAAATTTAGGGAGACAGCAAAAATTTCCTGATCCTTGTTAACATATTCTTGAAGGGAAAGGCGTTGAATCATCTAACCAAATGAGAATGTGCGGAGTAGCGTCCCAGAACCAGTAAAGAAAAACAAACTGAATTTCTTTATTCAATGATAAAATGCCCCATCGGTTCATTTGAGAAAGGCGTGCCCTTTAACAAACCAAAAGACGGCGAAAAACATACCAGACAGCGACGGAGGCGAAAACCGACTGTCGAAATCCTGGGCCTCGGTGTCACCGACAGCAACATCAGGATCACTTATGGTTCGTTTGATTTCATCATCGTTATCGTTCCCCAGGGAACCCATAGGTATATATTTAGTCCCTGCCAGTAAGGATCGAATTCAAGGCAGCCCTCAAAAATCACAAACATTCGGAGCAATGAAGTAAAACACACAACGGCACGACGAGAAAACACGAAAAATGAAACCGAAGAAAATCCTACGCGAAGACAGACCGGCGTGACGGGAACCGATGGTGACGGGAAAGCGAAGGAGTGGGGGTGGGGGGGGGGGGGCGAGCGTCGAGGTGGATCGGGAGTTGCATTTTGGAGGGAAACCTTCTAGGTAAACATGAGTTCTTAATATATTATATAAAAATAAGAAACGATAATAACAGGTTGGGCATTTGGTCTAGTGGTATGATTCTCGCTTAGGGTGCGAGAGGTCCCGAGTTCAATTCTCGGAATGCCCCATTTGTTAAATTTTTAATCTTTTCAAAAGGTTACTTGTCTCTAGAATATATATATATATAAATAAGCTGCACGTCTAATAAATTATTTCACACAAATTGATGGATAAAGTTTGTATTTCATCATCATTTTCTCTTTTTTTTAAATAGATTTTACCTTTTTTTTATTTCATTGGATGGATTTGCATAATCTTTTCAAAAGGTTACTTGTCTCAAAATATATTTTATAGAACAAAGATATAAATTTAGTTTCTCATTCCTCATTCTCATATTAAAATACTTAAGGTTTAAATCTACTAAATATACTAAACCTACGATTTTTCATCTGCAACGTGCCTCGCGTACCGGCCTCCACGCTTCAACTCTCTTTTAATTACACGTACTCCTACGATACACCGCGACTCCATCCAGCTTCGACAACTCCGTCGCGCAGCATTCTTCCTCGCCCGAGAAAACCCTATCTTCGAGGACTCCGTCGCGCAGCTTCGACTCCGCCTCCGCGCAGCTTCCTTCCGCAGGTCGAGAAAACCACAATCCGTCGTTTGCTCCATCTTCCTACCGATTGTTCCCTGGATTGCTCCTCTCACTCGTCCTCTCGACCTAGGGTTCTCGCAGCACGTAGTCACCGTCTACTCGCTGCCCTCCAGTATCCCTCCCTGAGCTCCCTCTCTGAATCCCCTCTCCCGCTCCCCTCAACGAATCCCCTCTCAAGTCGCGACTCTGACTCCGCGTGATCCACCCTCAACGAATCGCTTCAGCATCCACCAATTTCATACGACATCAACCGATTCCTTCGAGATTGATTCAGGTCGGTAATTTTGTCGCCTTATTTGGAGGTAACTGTGCATTTACCGAAAGCTTCATTTACTGGACTGAGGTTATTCCATCGGTCTCTGTTTTCGATTCATGTTCATGTTGTGTCTCGCGTTGTCAAATAACAGTACCCATTGCACGGATTTGTCGTATGCCATCTTATCTTCGAATTTCAGTTGTTCCATTTGTTTATCTTCGGTAGAAAGAGGTAACCCGAGCATATCTACTTGAATCCCAAAAAAAATTACGGGTTCAATGTTCATGCTATCATATCTATTTTGTTGTTCATAATTTAAACATCAGTAATTACAAAACTGCAATTATACCTTTACGCATTTTGCAGCTCTCTTTTACGCCGCTTAATATATTCTAACAGGTGACTGTTAATCTATTTATTTGCAGTAAACAATTTTCACAGTATTATTTTCCCACGGTTCATGTAATTCTCATTACTAAAACTGCACTCCTGTGCAACTAAACATCTGCAATTACATAATTGCAATTACCTCAAATAATTGCAATTACCTTTTCACGCATCTTTGTTTTTTCCAAATCTATGTAAATTACATCAACTACAATTACTTATCTGACATGCTTCTCTATTTGCAGTGCAGCTACTAAGCAAACATCATTCACTTACATAGACACATATTCTACAACCTCTGTGCATAGAAGGAAATGCAGCTTTCTTTGACACCACATAATATCATCTGAAAGGTTTCTTCTAATCTATTGAATTGCATTAATCAATTTTCATTTTATTATTTTGTCACGGTTCATATATTTCTCATTACTAACACTTTACTCCTGTCCAATTAAACATTTACACAACTTTCTCTTTGCCTATGGACTGTGCATTACATTATCAGTACATTCAACTGTCCATATTTTGCTTTGCACACCTTGACAATCATATATAAGGAACAAAATTGCAAACCTGTTTTCCCCGTCAAGCTACGGAGAAAAAATGTTACAGTTGAGGGACGATAACTACGGAAAATAAAACGTTTGTGACTTCTCTGTTCTGTTCCGTTTAAATACTTCAACTTACTGCCATTTTTCACATTAGTAGTATTCATCATTACTTCCAATTTAACATTACTGAAATCTACTGTAAAGTTTTCAATGTCTTCTACTGTTTTTTCATGTACTAAGTCACCATAACTACTATCAACTATTGGCATCACACATGCAGTCACAGAAATGTCATTGTGATCTCTATCTGTCAACGGTTTGTTGTGACTTAATTTTGTAGAATAAAACACTACACTAAATAACTTGTTTCCATACTAACGTAAATTAGACGTATGAAATTTGTTCTTCCACCAGATACAAACATGTCTCGCCCTACAAACTCTGCAGAGTTAAGGTTACAGCAGAGCCAACTTATGAAAAAAAAAACATAAATACGGTAAGTGCTCGATTTTCTTCTCTATCTCATGTCCTAATTCATATCATTGTTTTACTATATGTATTAATTACAACCGACACAATAATAGTGTCAACATCAACTGAAAATTGTTTAATGATGTCTACATAAATGTCAGGTACTACATCAACTGAACCATTGTCACCTGATGGCGTCACACATGCAGTCGCACGAATTCCGTTATCATCTTTGTCTGTCAATGGTTAGTTCTTATTATACTACACAGAATAAAACATTACACTACCAACTATTTTGCGTTCTAAAACAAATGACTAATACCCACCTTAATCATTGATGACAGTGCCTGAAATATCTGCTCCTCAACCATATACAAACATGCATAGCCCATCAAGCTCAAGAGATGCAAGGTTACAACGAATGGAACTTCTAAAGGAATGACATAAAGTTTGTAAGTCATCTGTTATTTTCTGCATCAAATTGTCTAACTAATGAATATAACACAATACAAAGTTTGTCATTACAGTGCTACGTTTGTTTATAATTGTGATACTAAATATCGTTGTCTCATTAATACATCTCATTACAACTGCCAACATAACTGTGCCAACATCTACTGCAGATTCTTCAGTGACATCTACCAATATGACTGCAAATGCATTAACTGGACCACTATCAACTGATGGCGTCACACACGAACTCACACGAATGCCATTGTCGTCTCTCTGTGCTAGTGATTAATTCTGTTATCTTTAACATAATAGTACACATTGTAACGTCCCGAACCCAGTTACCCAGAGTTGGTGCATTATTACATAACATTGGCATGATCACAAAAGATCAAGTCTCGAAAGACCGATTAGTTTAGTAGCCTTGGAATAACTAGATACATTCATAAAGCTTACATTACATCATAAAGTGAAAACTACAACAACATCTTGTCTCCACACTCATATCCCCTTATACTATCCCTGCAGGTCATTCAGAAAATACTTCTTCACATCCTGGGAAAAATAAAACATAGAAAGGGGTGAGCTCAAATGCCCAGTAAGGATAACAATATAGCGGTAACTATCATAAATAAGTATAAACATTTAAGGCAATGTATAACTAAAACAAAATCCTTTTAAACTTGAACTTCAACATAATATAGCAAAAATAAATTGAAATAATGCCATTTACTTATTCACATGGATATTCTACTAGTCGAATAATCACATACAATATCAATAACCACTTTCATAATGATGGAATTCATAATGTCAGACTATCATAACCACATAGTCAAGGCCTTGTGCCAAGACTACAAATAAGATTTTGTCAAGGCCTTGTGCTAAGACACTAGTTTGTCTCATGATACCCACCGATGCATCGAGGAGCTATAGCGGGCTCCACCCGTCACTTATTAAGTCCAATGCATTCCTCATATGAACAGGTTTAAACATAATATAAACATTCGTATTAAAACTAGCATACGAAATGTCAATACTTTCTCCATAAACCATGAATGGTATAAAAATAACACATCCACAGTCAAACATATCAAAAAACCTTCAATACAATATGGAAGTTTTGTATCATAATAAATCAACTTCATATAAGCTTAAAATCCATCAAAGGATGTTGACATAGATGAAATCAAAACTATTTGAGAGAAATATCTCTTTTTTTGAAATCATTTAAAAGTCACATAATTATAAAATAAAAAATTTACTTTGAAAATATCCTTATAAGCTTGTAAGGGAAGCTTCGAAGATTTTATAACGGCAGAAAATAGCCGCACCCGCCGTATAAGTTAAAAAAAGACATTCTTACCTTAATAATGTCGAAAAGGTTAAAAAGGACCTTGTTTGGAAAACGAAGGAAATATTCCTTTATAAACATCTTATAAAAAGTCAACAAGGGTATAAATGACTTTAAACCATAGTTTATAAAATAGTAAGAATTATTTGAAATACATTTTTAAGAAACATGGATGTGGATGATAAAGAGGTCACAGTAGATAATTACGTATAAACAACCTCGGATAATGAAGAGATTGTGAAATAAACCCTTACCTTGTACTTTTCCTTGGTCAAGGGTAGGTTAACCTCCTGTATAATGGTGAAATAATTGTTATTAAATTATACAAGAATAATTTAAATTAATATAATATCATATATGATCTTTTAACATTTCTTTGTTAATAATATATTAGTATTATCGTTGTTTCGGGTGTTAACTTACTCATTTTATTTTATATGTTTTGTTACATAAGCCGTGTTTATTATGGATAGGTTGTATCTTATTCATATCTGGAATGATATCAAGTCATTAAAAATTATTTTTAATCATTAAATGAGAGTTAGACTTGAATGGATACGATGGGGAATGAATCTCATCGCGTTCATGGAGACGGTAGTCCGTACGTATGTACGAGCGACAATATAATTCTTTTGATATTAAAATAATATATAATTGGATGGTATATCATATATACAGAATCATTATCATGTTATATTTATTATTTACATCAATTACACATCATTATCATACCTATCCAAATAATAATGTTTTGAATAACAATTACACCACGACGTGGAGACGGTAAGCCGTACGTACGCACATTTGGCGACATTCATTCAAAGAATGGATAGAATATTGAATATGGTTGTACCATATTTATAATAACATCACAGTATATAGAAGATACTGGATTTATTATTTTATAATGGAAATAACAAAGAAAGAAGAAGTTGAAGAAGAAAGGAACTTGAAAGAGGGTAGTGAAAACATTACCTCTTCTTCGGGTTCTTCCTTTTCATTTGATCAAAAGGGATCCTTAGGTTGAATTTATGATCAAACTAAGGCCTCTAGGTTTAAGTGAGGGAATTTGGGAGGATATTTGGGCAGGGGTTGGCCGAGCCAAATGGATTTGAAGGTATGAATTAGAGAGAAGGGGGAGTGCCCTTTTATAAGAGGGGTGAGGGGCACCTTTGGAAAAGCTAGAAATATTATTTTATAATAAATTCATATTCAGTTTCTAATGGCTCCAAACTGATTTATTTCGAGTCTAAGGTGGGGATGGGTCAAAAAAAAACTCAACCAATAGGTTTTAGACAAGTTTGGGTCACTTTATTAACCTTATCTTTTAGTTTTAACTCTTAGTTAATTAGTTTGACATTTACCATGTCTCTTTGTATTTTTATATTATATAGTTAATAAACTTACTATATACTTCTAAGCGACCCCTAAGTGGTCCATTAATGATACACCTATCATTATATAAGTTCTTTGGCCGAACCATATATTTTTATGAATAGAATATCAATTAATAATATAATATTTGTTTTAAAAACTCTTTTATGTCAATTTTGACACTATTGGGTATTTTGTTTTTGATAAATTCATAACAACATTATTACTTCGAAAAAAAATTCATAAAACTAGTTCTAATATGTTATATTAACCTATAAAATTAGTGTAATTCATAAAAAGTTTCAAATTACATTTATTTGGATATTTATAATATCAATTATTTTAATATTTCATTAATTAGGTAATTAGTGCATCACCATTGTGTCATAAATAAATTAAATTATTTAATGTATAAAAATTATAAATAAAATACCATTATATATTAAATCTTTTTATCTTTCTAATGAATGTTTATAATCGAATTTATCTTATGTATAACCCTATATTAATTTTTTTTAGTAATTAAACTTTGATTTTAACTCTTTTAACTCTTCTTTGAATTAAATAATAATAAATGTCCTAATCAAATCCAAGTGGGCCTAAATGATAATATTTTATTCCTAAGGTTGTTTTTGGTCGAGATACACTTGTCCAATAGAATTAGGACACATGTTAGGGTAATATTAATATCATTTTTACCCTTAATTACCCTATTTACTTTTAACCGTGGTAAATAAAAGTAAAAAGTTACTATTCACCAAAAATTATTTTTATCCTATTGAACCACATTTTACTACTTGATATTTACCCCATCTCTCGGATTTTCGAAATTCCACTCACATAAGCGGTAAAATTAAGTTTTATGTGAATTTTCAAATTCTCTTAGGATGTGGGTAAAAGACGGTGAAAAGTTCAATAAAATTTTTATATATCTAAAATTATTATAAACTGACTCCAATGAATTACATTGAAATTGTATAAGTATTATGTATCTATTTTGACCTAAAATAAATTTAAATAAAATAAATAATTCTTTAAATACAAATTCGGTTTTAAACTATAACTCAGTGTTTTTTCACTATTCATCAACAATTGAAAGTTTTCAAAAAAATACAAAAAATTCACCCTAGGCTAATTTCTATATTCCGAATCCAAAAATAAAGTCCATTTTGAAAGATAAAATTTATAAAATTTCAAAAAGTGGGTATTACTATTCATAACGGCTAGTTTGATTAGTTGTGGTGTGTGTTAGAACTCGAAGTTGCGTACAACACACGCTACTGTATTATTCAAAGAGAAGCGTACCGTGGAAGCTTGAGGTGTTACATTCTCCCCTCCAAATAATTTCGTCCTCAAAATTTCTAGAATACTACTACATAAAAAGACTTGGGTGATTCTTCAACATAAGTTCCTTGGGTTCCCACGTTGCCTCTTCCATCTTATGGTTTCTCCACAGAACTTTTACCAGACGAGTCGTCTGGTTTCTCAGCACTTGTTCTATCATATCAAGAATCTTGACAGGCTCTTCGCAATAAGACAGATCGGGTTCCAGTTCTAATTCTTCATAGGTGAGTACATGCGTTGGGTCAGACATGTATTTTCTCAATAATGATACGTGGAACGCATCGTGAACTTTGGAGAGACTTGGCGGCATTGCCAAACGGTAAGTTACAACCCCAATTCGTTCTAGAATTTCGAATGGTCCGATGTACCTGGGACTCAATTTTTCCTTCTTACTGAAACGTATAACACCCTTCCATGGAGATACCTTCAAGAAAACATAATCTCCTACCTAAAATTCCAAATCCTTCATTCAGTTGTCGGCATAGCTCTTCTGCCTACACTGAGCTGCTTTGATGTGGTTTTGGATTACCTTCACCTTTTCCATTGTTTCCTCCACCAGTTCTGGGCCTACAAGTTTTCTTTCACCAACGTCATCCCAACAGGTTGGTGTGCGACATCTCTTTCCGTATAATGCTTCATATGGTGCCATCTGAATACTTGAATGGAAGCTATTGTTATAGGAAAATTCCACCAGAGGTAAATATTAATCCCACATAGCCTGAAAGTCAAGTGAGCATGATCTCAACATGTCTTATAAGGTTTTAATAGTCCATTCTGATTGTCCATCAGTTTGGGGGTGGTAAGCAGTGCTCAAACAAAGTTCAGTATTCAGGGATTTCTGAAGGCTTTTTTAGAATCTTGAAGTAAAATGGGGATCACGATCAAAAAAAATTGATAGGGGTACTCCATGAAGTCTCATAACTTCATTAATATATATTCTTGCTAGATGTTCAAGTGGTAAATCTTCCCTTATAGCAAGAAAATGTGCTGACTTGGTAAGACGATCAACAATGATCCATATTGCATCGTTCCTTCTAGGAGTCTTTGGTAGTCCCATGACAAAGTCCATCATGATATTATCCCATTTCCACTCAGGTATGGGAATAGGTTGCAATACTCCACCAGGATGTTTCCTTCCAGCTTTCACTTGTTGACAAATCATACATCTTAACACAAAATCAGCAATCTCCCTCTTCACGTTGTCCCACCAAAAATGTTCCTTCAAATATCTATACATTTTGGTGCTCCTAGGGTGTATAGAGAAATTGTAACTATGGACATCGTCCAACAATTCCCTTTTTAGATCAGGTATATCGGGAACACAAAGTCTCTTCCCAAATTTTAAAATTCCATCTTCATACACAAAGTCATTCAATCTCCCATCATTCACAACTTTAATCTTCTTTTGAAAATTTTTATCATCATCATGAGAACTATTTATCCTTTATAGTAAATATGGTTTGGAAACCATTTGAAAAAGTATCGATATTTCACCTTCCATGGTTATTCCCATATCCAACTTTACTAGATCCATGAAAATAGGACCCCTCTTAACTCTCATCTTGTTCAAAACTTCATGATCCTTTCTGCTCAAAGCATCTGCCACCTTATTTTCCTTCCTCAGGTGGTAGTTTATCGTGCAATCATAATCCTTGAGTAGTTCAAGCCATCTCCTTTTCCTTATGTTGAGTTCTTTTTGTGAGAAAATATAATTCAAACTCTTGTGATCAGTATAAATATCACATTTTTCATCATAGAGATAGTGTCTCCAAATCTTCAAAGCAAATATTACAGCTGCTAACTCAAGATCATGAGTATGATAGTTTTTCCCATGAATTTTTAGATGTCTTGATGCATAGGAAATAACCCTATCATTCTGCATAAGGACACAACCATGTCTTTCTTCGATGCATCACTGTAAATAACGAACCCATCATTCCCCGATGATAGAGTCAATATAGGATCATTGACTAATATTCTCTTCAGTTCTTCAAAACATTATTCAAACTCTTTTGTCCAAACAAATTTAACCCCTTTACGTGTGAGCTTTGTTAATGGGTTAGCCAATCTGGTGAAATTCTGGACGAAACATCGATAATAACCTGCTAAACTAATAAAACTGCGTACCTCGGTTATACTCGTTGGTGCTGGCCATTCTTAGATTGCCTTGGTCTTAGAAGGATCAACATAGATTCCATCCTTAGAGATAATATGGCCAAGAAAAGAAATCTCCTGAAGCCAGAATTCACACTTGCTAAACTTCCCATATAATTCATGTCTTCTAAGAGTCTTCAAGATAATGCGCAAGTGATTTTCATGATCTTAGTAGCTTTTGGAGTATACCAAGATATCATCAATAAACACCACCACAAAATCATCGAGATATTCCTTGAAAACTCTATTCATTAGATACATGAATACAGAGGGTGCATTAGTCAATCCAAAAGGCATTACTGTAAACTCATAATGCCCGTACCTGGTTCAAAATGCTATCTTTGGAATGTCTTCCTTCTTCACACACAACTGATGGTATCCAGATCAAAGTTCAATATTTGAAAATTATTGAGCTCCATGCAGTCGGTCAAATAAATCATCAATGCGAGGTAGGGGATACTTGTTCTTTATTGTTATAACATTGATTTCCCTGTAGTCGATACATAACCTCATAGATCCATCTTTCTTCTTAACAAAAAGGATAGGGGATCCCCATGGAGAAACACTAGGGTGAATAAATCCCTTATTAATCAATTCATCTAGTTGTTTCTTTAGTTAAACTAATTCCACAGTGACCATTCTATAAGGGGTCTTCGATATAGGCCTTGAACTAGGAATTAAATCAATGGAAAACTCAATTTCTCGTTCTGGAGGATGTCTAGGTAAATCTTCCAGAAACACATCTATATATTCTTTCACAATAGGCACATCCTCTATTTGAACATTCCTTTCCTTACCCAAAGTTATTTCATTCTCTTCCTCCTTAATAATTGAATTTAGTTGAGCTATTGGGGGTGGATCTAGGTAAGAATCAGGTGGTGACGATTCTGCTCTAAAGATAAAGTGTTCTTTATCATCATCATCAAAAATTGTAACCTCCTTCTTCTTACAATAAATTTTTGCAACATGGTCCGAAAGCCAATCCATACCGAGGATTATATCAAATTCAATCATGGGTATGATGATGAGATCAACAGATAAAGAACATTTATATGCCCTAATGGGAACGGATCCACAGAACTTTGTAGCAATGATACTTCCCTTAAGAGTTTTAACTGAAAACTCCCTTGTTAAATAAAATTAAAAATATCTAATTTTCTTAGAAAACTGGGAAGATATGAAACAATGCGATGATACAGAATCAAATAAAGAATTGTCTAAACTTGAGGAAACCATTAAATTACCTGCCACCACGTCTTTTGGAGCTTCAACCTCAGCAGTAGTGATAGCATAATCTTGGCCTTGATCCCTTGGCCTTTTCTGAGGTAAGTTCCCCTGACGCTTAGGAAATTCATTTGCATAATGTCCCATCTCCCTGTAGTTGTAGCATTGTGTAAGGGTTGGTGTCCTGATAACCAAATGTTTTCTACTTTGATTATATGAATGCTCACTTATTATATATTGTTCATTGTTCTGCATGACTATAATATAAGAATGTCCTGGAATATTTGTTGCATTGATAAGGTCATGGTAGATCCCCTCTATGATGAGAACCTTGAAATTCTATAACAATATTCTTAAATAAAGTTCTACGGTTGGATGACATACTATGATAGGACATATAGTATACAGACCGTTATGTGCGAGTACTCGTAAGAAGATGAGACTCTCTCTCATGGAGTTCGCACATGGTAATCTCCAAGATGGGAGATTATGAGAACAGACCTGCCGGTAGAAATTCTTCATGTCTTGGTGTCATCGGACATTACTATCTACGAGCATGTGTAATGGTCCTTAGATTGGAAGATTATCATTAACTCATGTCATGACTCGTGCACTTAGATTTACTGACGAAAACTGTCACGCAGACAATTGGCGGGAAGTAGGGTACGTTGGGTGCCTCACGAGTGACATGTTGTTAATGGATAAGTCACGGAAGGATTTGTCCCTTCCATTTATGGAAGTTGATATCTCGTCCCTTTGATTGAAATAGAACTGT
Source organism: Viscum album (assembly GCA_963277665.1). Taxonomy (NCBI): domain Eukaryota; kingdom Viridiplantae; phylum Streptophyta; class Magnoliopsida; order Santalales; family Viscaceae; genus Viscum; species Viscum album. The sequence goes on along the minus strand of OY728158.1, from coordinate 1,022,073,848 downwards.
CGCATTAAATTCCATGACCATGGTGTAAACGACGAGTTTATTTCAGGTAGTCAAAGAACGACAGATCAAGCATATAGATTTATGACACTGCCATTAAACCTGCTTGATGAGATATCGAGACAAAGGGATTAAATTACCCAGAAAACATTCGTATGAGGTGATACGTCAATGTGGCGTAAACTTCTTTCTCTTGGGTGCCTTGACCCGTTGCTAGACAGTAATCTTAGACTTTACGCAAGCCCGCCTAATTCCAAAGAGAAAGAGGCCTAGAGGGTCACACACTAAGTGTATTCAAGTATCTTAAGTAGAATAAAGATTATTCCTGTATTTGGTTTAATAATTATTCAAGGAAGCCTAAATTGTTTTAATGTTGGAGGAAGAATAAAATAAAACAAGTACACGCCATGTATCAATGATAACACGCTGTGTAGTTTTATTTTGAAAACAAGTACACGCCATGTATTATTAAATGTACACGCCGTGTAGTTTTTATTTTGGAAAGGAAATGAATAAATTAAAACAAGATATACATGCCGTGTACATTGAATGTACATGCTGTATAGTTTTCAATAAAAAACAAGTACACGCTGTGTATTTATTAGTACACGCCGTGTAGTTTTTCCAGTCGGGATTTTGAGGAAATATCCTTTCATTAAATGATATTTATTATAATTAGTGTGGGCACATGTCAAGAAATTAATGAATCGACATGGGGTTTTCAAAAGGGAGTTAATGAAATAAATAAAATGCGTAACACGTTTATTTGTTGTCATAACTCTACAACCTCAAACCCGATTATAAATATCCTCACAACCCCAACTCTTTTCCTAACACAAGAGAATCGTTGTGCACAACAACTCTGGAGAATTATTTCAAGGCCGAAAGAACCTCTTCCTCCAAGAACGCTCTCAAGACCGAGAGAGATCGTCTTCCATCGGATCAAGACGATCTAAGGTGGACAACGCAAGAAAAGGTTTCTCCATGCTATCACCCATAGACTCCTTTGGCGACATCTCGAGATACGAGGTACATATGTGGATCACCGCTAGATGAAGTCTACACTTGGCTTCTGCGATGCAATGACGAATCACATCAGAACATGATCAAGAACATCAACGGAGAAAGAACATACAAAAGGTATTTCTTTTAAATTGATTAAATTAATTATAATCAACCTGTAATGATCCTACTTTTTGGTTCTGGGACTTTCATTTTCTTTGTCCATTTCTGTGATTCGGTCCATGGATACTAGCGTTTATCATCGTATTGATCCCAGACTGATCATTGTTAATAACAAAAAGCCAAGTGGGCACATCCACCCATGCGCTTCCGCTGTGCCCGGAACCTTCAAATGGTATCAGAGCGAGGTAACAACATTGATTATAGTTACTTAATTTTCATTGATAATTTATGCATTTATATTTGATTCAATTCGAAATAAATCATTCTATAAATCTGAATAAACGAGATCTGTTCTTCCTCTTTCATTTCTCGATTCATATCATAGAAACAACCTTTTAATTTTAATTTTTATTAAAATAAAAACGAGGATCTCATCTGGAGGAGCCGCTCTTTCTGTTTGTACAACATGGGAATACACAACATGTAATGAAAACTACACGCCGTGTACTTAGGTTCAACGAACCAGTACTGGTCCGCCAAACCACACCATGTGAATCGATTACACATAAGTATTTAACACCCCGTGTTGACCAAAATTAAATGGCGTGTGGGAACCAGAATACACGGCGTGTATGTTGGAGAAACATGTCGTGTAGTCCGATCTGACCCAAGTGAAACCATGTATAAAGGAGAAGCCGTGTACCACGTACACGGGATCTCCAGGCCGGTTACCGCATAATAAAGAAGTATATGCCATGCATGATTTATCTACACGCCATGTACTCTAAAATTTCCAAAGTACATAGAACACGCCAAAGCCCCCGGCGTGTACTTTGGATAAAAGGTGAAAAGAAATACACGCCGTGTAAATATAAACTACACGCTGTGTACTTTCCAAAAATTTCACCAGGTTTCCTCCAAAAGTATAAAGACATGTACAAGGGATATGGATGAGAATAATCTCAAGGAAATTCAGAAAGAAATTTAAGATAAAGAATTGATTAATTATAAGATCATAATTAATTGAATTCAATCGTGAATTATCTTGAATAATAGAACGATTAAAAGAATTTGAATTCTAAATATGCGTAAGTGTTGTTTCATGCTATGGATGATCATGATCTAGACCAAAGAACCTTTGTATGTGTGTATGGTTTCATTTAAATTTGTTTAATTTAAATTCGTTGGCCTGTGAGCCTTCTTCCAATAAAATTTAGGGTATGCATGCCCATGGTTTCTTTAATGTAAACCCCATGTAGTAGAGGATCTCCCAAGCCAGAGGAGACAGTTCGAAATCTGAAGCTCAGGAGAAACCAACCCAAGAAGATACAAAGGTGGACAGGTGGGAGCTACAAAACACGAACCATCAGGTTCAAGGTGTTTTCCCCAGGTCAGGGTTATCTTATCAAAATCGCTAGATAAGATAACCAATAGAAGCTCATGATCATGCCATCTTATTTTATTTCTGTCTGATTTCATGGTTTATTTATTATGTATGTGTTATCGTGATCACATAATTAATAAAATGAACAAGCATGCAAAGATGGAATAAAATTAAAACCGAACTATGCGTAAACATTATCAGAACATGGTTAATCACTTAAGAAAGCATCACTTAATATTAACAAGCATGTGATAATGTAAAACTACACATAAAAGATTAAAATCCCTCAATACCATATTAAGTCAGACCAAGCCTTCTGTTACTTGATTAAGGGAAAGACTCAATAAAACTATGTGTTTGAAAAACCCTTGTTGGGACACTTACTTTTATAAAGGAATCCCTTATGAAAGGTTTCAGGTTGACTTAACCATATTACATCAAGAGGAGTAGCCCTTTCTAGACTTGATGTAATATTGGAGGCAAGAGTTGAGAAAATCCAAGTCAGGATTTCAGGATTGGGGAGTCCACTCAACAGATCAAGGAATTGTAAGCTCATAGTTGGCAAAGACCCGCCTACCTAAATACCTTCAAAATAGCTTGACCAACCCTTATTGGGGTTATGCTAAGGGGAATATGGATCATTGCCACTAGAATGTCAAAGCAACTGGACATTCCGAGTTCAATGGTGAGGGCCATTGGGACTTGATAAAATAGTGGGAGAATTAATAAATTCATTTATTATTTCTCATAAAAATGTAATCAAGAAAGTACTGATAAATTTGCTCTTTTAATTTTTAGAATTGAAATGAAAAACTCATCAACCACATTTTCTCAGCGATCAATTCTAGATAAAGAAAATATCCTCACCGGTAGTAACTTTCAGATATGGTTTAGGTGCCTTTGGGTTATCCTATGCCATGAACGAAAGTTTTACATGCTAGAGTCCTCACTTCTTGATCCACTTTCCCAAGGGGCAAGTGATGAAGATTTCCTGGTCTATTATCAAAATTTGAGCGATGCACTCGATGTTCAATGTTTTATGCTGTCATCAATGTTTAGTGAGCTCATGAAGTCTCATGAAGACATGGATGCCTACAGCATGCTCGAGCACCTCCATGGTCTATACCAGGAGAGAGAAAAACATGAAAGGTTTGAGATCTCCAAGGATCTATTTCAGAGGAAGCTTGGAGAGGGTGCCCCAGCTGGGCCTCATGTAGTCAAGCTCATTGGCTACATTGAGCGCTTAGAGGTTCTAGGGTTTAAACTCCCTGAAGAACTAGGTACCGATCTCATTCTAGCATCACTTCCCCAAAGCTTCTCAAACATTATTGTGAACTTCAACATGAACAACATTGAGAAGTCTTTGTCTAATCTTCTTATCCTCATTCTCCAAGTGGATAATGACATGAAGCATGAAAAACCTTCTATCCTTATGGTGAATAAAAAGAAAAGGAAGGCGAAGAGATTTAAGCCCAAAGATTCTTCAGGGCCTTCCAAGAAAAGGAAGATCAAAGGGGAGGCAAGGGAACAAGATGCTGTTTGTTTCGCATGTGGCAAGAAGGGCCACTAGAAAAAAACTGCACCCAGCCAAGGAAGCAAGGGGAAGCTTCAGGTGCGTTTTTCATCGAATGCAATCTATCTTTTTCTAAAAATTGGGTAATAGATACAGCTTGTGTTTCTCACATATGTATCCAAATACAAGAACCAAGAAGATTCAAGAAGATTGATCGAGGGGAGGTAAATCTACGAGCATCCAACAGAACCAGACTTGCTGCTGTAACTATCGGGGAATACCACCTCACATTGCCAACTAAAATGATCTTGGTGTTAAAAGGTTGTTATTATGTGCCTTCTATAACCAAAAACATTATTTCAGTATCCAGATTAGATACTTATGGATTCATCTTCAAGTTTGGAAGTGGATGTTGCTACTTTTATAAAGATATCATTTGTTTTGGTAGGGCACATTTATATAATGACCTTTATGTGTTAGACTACACAAACCAAGTAATGGCAATCGATGACAAAGTAAATTCACATGACTCATACCATAACTAACTTTGGCATCACTAGCTAGGTCATGTCAATGAGAAACGTTTGAAAAAATTACATCAAGATGAGTATTTAGATTCTTTTGAACTAAAACCACTTGGTGTATGTCATGCGTGTCTACAAGATAAAATGACCAAAGCCCCATTTAGTGGGAAAGGTGAAAGAGCTAAAGATATTCTAGAATTAGTTCACACAGATGTGTGTGGACCATTTCCAGTTGAAACAAGGGGTGGTTTCTCGTACTTCATAACTTTTACTGATGATTTTAGTAGATATGGATATATCTACTTAATGAGGTATAAGTCAGATTCTTTTGATCGATTCAAAGAATACAAGAATGAATTTGATAATCATCTTGGTAAGAAGATTAAAAAACTCCACTCAGATAGAGGAGGATAATATCTTAATCAGGACTTCATTGATTTATTACGGGAGTTTGAGATTCTATCTCAACTCACTCCTCCTTACACACCTCAGTGGAATGGTGTAAGTGAAAGGAGGAACCACACCCTGTTGGACATGGTGAGATAAATGATGAGTCATGTGAGTATTCCATTATCCTTTTGGGGATATGCATTATAAACACCAGCACATATACTAAACAAACTACCAACTAAATCGATAAATGGTATTCCATACGATTTATGGAGTGGACACAAATCCATGTTATCGAATTTACATGTGTGGGGTAGCGAAGCATTTGTTAAGGCCTCTTCAGGTATCAAACTTGCACCCTGAGGAACAAAGTGCATCTTTATAGGATATCCCAAGGAAACAAGGGGATATTACCTATACAAACCCTCATACAAAAAGGTTATAGTGACAAGACGCGCCATATTCCTTGATAGGGAGCACATATCCAAAAGAAATAGTGTGAGCAAGATAGACTTTGATGAAGTTGAGCCTCAAGATACATAGAAGTTGGTATAAGAACCGATTCCACAAAGCCCCGTGGAAGAAAAATCTGTTCCAGAGACACAAGAACAACGTAGGAGCACAAGAGAGGCGAGAGAACCATAATGATATGGTTTTCGTGTCTCTGGGGATGGTGACTCATTATTGGTTGACAATGATGATCCTCTTACCTACAAGGAAGCAGTTGAAGGCACAGACATTGCAAAGTGGCAAGAAGCCATGAATTCTGAAATGGATTCCATGTACCAAAACCAAGTCTGGATTTTGGTAGATCCTCCAGTTGATGTAAATCCTATTGGTAATAAATGGGTATTCAAGAAGAAACTGGACATGGAGGGGCAAGTTAGCACCTATAAGGCACGACTGGTTGCAAATGGTTTTAGACAGCGTCAAGGAATTGACTATGATGAAACCTTTTCACCGGTTGCGATGCTGAAATCCATCAGAATCCTATTGGACATTACCGCTTACCATGACTTTGAAATTTGGAAAATGGATGTCAAAACAACATTCCTTAACAGGAACCACCAGGAAGATGTCTACATGACACAAACTGAAGGGTTTGTGACTCCAAAGGATGACAACAAGGTATGCAAGTTGCATAAATCCATTTATGGATTAGATCAAGCATCAAGGTCATGGAACATTCATTTTGATAAAGCTGTAATGGAATTTGGCTTTGTTAAGAACGAATGTGAGCCTTGTGTCTATAAGAGGTTTAATGGAAGTGCAGTCGTTTTCCTAATAGTATATGTTGATGACATATTACTAATTTGAAACGAAGTACCTGTCTTACAGTCAGTTAAGGCATGGTTGCATAAATTCTTCTCCATGAAAGACTTGGGCGATGCAGTATATATTCTTGGGATCAAGATCCATCATGATAGATCCAAGAGAATACTGGGCCTGAGTCAAAATACATACATTGACCAGATACTGAAGAGATTCATTATGGAACAGTCCAAGAGGGGATTGTTTCCAGTGTCACATGGCATTCATCTTTCCAAGAAAATGTGTCCTCAGACACATGAGGAAAGAAATAGAATGGAAAGGATCCCTTACGCATCCGCGATTAGTCCAGTCATGTATGTTATGCTATGTACGATGCTAGATGTTTCTTACACATTAAGTGCGATAAGAAGATATCAAGCTGATCCAGGAGACCACCATTGGATGGCAGTCAAGACTATCCTTAAGTATCCGAGGCGTACTAAGGATATGTTCCTGGTTTATGGAGGTGATGAGGAACTAGTCATCAAAGGAAATGTATATGATAGTTTTCAGACTGATCAAGATGAAATGAAGTCACAAACTGGATACATATTCAGTTTGAATGGAGGTGCAATGAGATGGAAGATCTCAAAGCAAAGTGTGGTGGAAGATTCTACAGCGGATTCCGAGTATATCGTAGCTTCTCAGGCAGCTAAAGAAGCAGTATGGATGTGAAGCTTCGTCCAAGATTTGGATGTAGTACTGAGCAGTAAATATCCTGTCACACTCTATTGTGATAATACTGCAGCGGTGACACTTGCAAAAGATATAAGGTCACATCAGTGGATAAAGCACATACTTCAGAAGTATCATCTCTTGAGGTATTTTTCTCAGAGAGGTGATGTTGCAATGAGCAGTATTTCCATGGAAGACAACGTGGTGGACCCCTTGACTAAAGCCTTGACTCAACAGAAACATGATCATCATGTGAGTTCTAGCGGACTAAAAGTCGTAGACAGTTGGCTCTAGTCCAAGTGGAAGTTTGTAAGGGTTGGTGTCCTGAGAACCAACTATTTTTTACTTTGATTACATGAATGTTTACTTATTATATATTGTTCATTATTCCGCATGACTATAATATAATAATGTCCTGGAATATTTATTGCATTGATAAGGTCATGGCAGATCCCCACTATGATGAGAACCTTGAAATGCTATAATAATATTCTTAAATAAAGTTCTACAGTTGGATGACATACTATGATAATACACATAGTATATAGAACATCATGTGCGAGTACTCGTAAGAAGACGAGACTCTATCTCATGGAGTTCGCACTTGGTAATCTCCAAGATGAGAGATTATGAGAACAAACCCGCCAGTAGTAATTCTGCATGTATTGGTTTTATCAGACATTTCTATCTACGAGCGTGTGTAATGTTCCTTAGACTGTAAGATTATCATTAACTCATGTTATGACTCGCGCACTTAGATTTACTGATGAAAACCGTCACGCAGACAGTTGGCGGGAAGTAGGGTACGTTGGGTGCATCACGAGTGACATGTTGTTAATGGATAAGTCAAGGAAGGATTTGTCCCTTCCATTTATGGAAGTTGATATCTCAGCCCTTTGATTGAAATAGAATTGTCGCATTAAATTCCATGGACATGGTTTAAACGACGAGTTTATTGCAGTTAGTCAAAGAACGACAGATCAAGCATATAGGTTTATGACACTGCCATGAAACCTGCTTGATGAGATATCGAGACAAAGGGATTAAATTACACAGTAAGCATTCATATGAGGTGATACGTCAATGCGGCGTCAACTTCTTTCTCCTGGGTGCCTTGACCCGTTGCTAGCCAGTAATCTTGGAATTTAGGCAAGCCCGTCTAATGCCAATGAGAAAGAGGCCTAGAGGGTCACACACTAAGTGTATTCAAGTATCTCAAGTAGAATAAAGATTATTCATGTATGTGGTTTAATAATTATTTAAGGAAGCCTAAATCATTTTAATGTTGGAGGAAGAATAAAATAAAACAAGTACACACCGTGTATCAATGATAACACGCCGTGTAGTTTTATTTTGAAAACAAGTACACGTCGTGTGTTATTAAATGTACATGCCGTGTAGTTTTCATTTTGTAAAGGAAATGAATAAATGAAAACAAGATATACATGCCCTATACATTGAATGTACACGCCGTGTAGTTTTCAATGAAAAACAAGTACACACCGTGTATTTATTAATACACACCGTGTAGTTTTTTCAGTTGGGATTTTGAGGAAATATCGTTTCATTAAACGATATTTATTATAATCAGTGTGGATGCATGTCAAATAATTAATGACTCAACATGGGGTTTTCAAAAGGGAGTTAATGAAATAAATAAAATGCGTAATGCGTTTATTTATTGTCATAACTCTACAACATCAAACCCGATTATAAATATCCTCACAACCCCAACTCTTTTTCTAACACAAGAGAATTGTTGTGTACAACTGTAGGTTCTGGGCACAACGGAAGCGCGTTGGTGGGTTTTCCCAACTTTAATTTTAGCATTAAACAACGTTCAATATGAGATCCGTCATGATATAAAACGTTGGATCTTCGGAATAGAACAAAGAACGAAAAAGAAAAGAAGAGTCCCTGAACCATAGAGATAGGATCATCATATGTTGGTTATAATTAATTTAATTAATTAACAAGAATTACCTTGGTGGAATTATTCCTTCGTCGATGTCTCCGGTCATGATCCTGTGATCCGTCGTTGCATCGTAGAATCCAAGTGTATGATTCATTTAGCGGTGATCCACACGTGTGCCACGTATCTCCAGACGTCACCGAAGGTATCTCCGGGTGCTAGCATGGAAGAACCTTCTCTTGTGATGTTCGCCTTCAATCGCCTTGGTCTCTCGGTCTTGAGAGCATTCTTGGAGGAAAGAGTTCTTTCGGCCTTGAAAAAATTCTCCAGAATTGTTGTGCACAATGATTGGTTGGAAAAGTGTCGGGGTTGTGAGGATATTTATAATCGGGTTTGAGGTTATAGAGTTATGACAATAAATAAATGTGTTACGCGTTTTATTTATTTTATTAACTCTTATTGAAACCCCCACATCGAATTATTAATTCCTTGACATGCACCCACACTGATTATAATTAATATCATTTAATAAAAGAATATTATATCCTCAAAATCCCGCCTGGAAAAACTACACGCCGTGTAATCATTAATACACGGCGTGTAATTGTTTTCCATAAAACTACACGGCGTGTATATTAAATATACATGGCGTGTACTTTTATTTTTCACTTTTCTTTATCTCCTCCTCCACATTTATTAGACCTTGAGTAATGGATATTTATTTCTTAAATAAATGTAACTGCATTACTCGCTAATAAATATATTATTTCACCCACAATATATTATCTCGAATAACTAGTGTCAAAATAAATACGATCAGGAATCCTTAAATAATTATTAAACCACAGTGGAGAATAATCTTTATTTAACTTGTTAAATTAATATTTAACTGAGATACATGGACACACTTAGTGTGTGACCCTCTAGGCCTATTTCTCAGTGGCATTAGGCGGAGCCTGCCTAAAGTCCAAGGTTAGCGTCTAGCAACACGCCAAGGCACCCATAGAGAAAGAAGTTAACACTGCAATGATGTGTTACCTCATATGAATGCTTACTGTGTAATATAATCCCTTTGTCTCAATATCTCTAATCAAACGGGTTGCATGCTAGTGCCATCAACCCATGTGCTCGATCATTCTTTCTTTGAATTTCTGAAATTGAACTCGCCCATACCTTACCATGGCCATGGATTTATTTTGGCTATATCAATTACATCAAAGGGCCTGAGATATCTAATTTTGTTATGGAACAGAAGGGACAAATCCTTTCTCGCATTATCTATTAATGCGGTATTACTCGTGATGCACCCAACGTATCCTACCTCACTGAAAACAGTGTGTCGTCACAGTTTTTGTCAATACATCTAAGTGCGCGAGTTGTAATACCCATTAATAATAATCTTAAAGTCTAAGAACCAATACACACATCCGCAGATAGGAACATCCAATGACACTATGAAATGTGGATTTCCTACTTGTGGGTCTCGTTCTCATAATATCCTCCTGGATATTACCAAGGGTTCACACCATGAGAAGGTGCCTCAAAGTTTTATGAGTCCTCACCCCTAATGGCATGTATTATTTGTGTCCCTCAAATAACATCATCCAGCCATAGAACATATATTCAAGAACAGTGTTATGGCACTTCCGGGTTCCTATCATAGAAGAGATCTGCTATGACCCATTAATACAACAACTGTCCTTAGGAGATTATCACATGCATTATCACACATAAGAACAATCAAGATGTGATAAGGCATTTATTAATGAATAAAGTACAAAGTAGTTGGTTCTAGGCCACCAAATCCAACATACTCCCACTTGGACTAGAGCCAACTACTAACAACCTTTAACCCGCTAGCTCTCACATGATATTCATGCTTCTGCTGAGATAGGCCTTTAATTATGGGGTCCACCACGTTCTCTTCTGTGGACACTCTTCTCACTGTAACTTCACCCCTTTGATAAAAATCCCTCAAGAGGTGATACTTCCAGAGTATGTTCTTTGTCCGTTGATGTGACCTTGGTTCTTTTACAAGAGCCACCGCTGTAGTATTATCACAATACAATGTAATTGGATCTTTACTGCTAGGCACCACATCAAGCTCCTGGAAAAAGTTCCGAATCCAGACGGATTCATTGGATGCATCAAAATCCACTATATATTTGGAATCCACTTTAGAATCAGTGACAACTGGCTGCTTTGAACTCTTCCAGCTCACAAATCCTCTATTGAGACAGAAAACATATCCAGATTGCGACTTCAGATCATTCTGATCTGTCTGAAAACCAGCATCAGCATACCCTCTGACGACAAGCTCCTCATCTCCTCCATACACCAGGAACATATCCTTAGTTCTTCTCAGATACTTAAGGATAGTATTAATAGCAGTCCAATGCTGTTCTCCTGGATCTGCTTGATATCTTCCTACCATGCTCAGTGCATAGGTAACATTAAGCCTGGTACATAACATGGCATACATGATGGATCCTATAGCCGAAGCGTATGGGATCTTACTCATTATATCTATCTCTTGTTGTGTCTGAGGACACATTTTCTTAGAAAGATGTAGGCCATGTGACACTAGAACCAATCCCCTCTTGGATTGTTCCATACTAAAACTCTTTATTATCTGGTCAATATATGTACTCTAACTTAGTCCAAGCAGCCTCTTGGATCTATCACGAATGATCTTGATCCCTAGAATATAGGCTGCTTCACCCAAGTCCTTCATGGAGAAACACTTGTTCAACCAGTCCTTAACTGACTGTAATACTGGTACATCATTTCCAATAAGCAATATGTCATCAACATATACTACTAGGATAAAGATCGCTTTCCCATTAATCCGTTTATAAACACATGGCTCACATTCGTTTTTAATGAACCCAAATTCCATTATGGCTTCATCAAATCAAATGTTCCATGACCTGGATTCTTTCTTTAATCCATAAATGGATTTTTGAAACTTGCAAACCCGTTTGGCTTCACCTGGTGTCACAAACCCTTCTGGTTGTGTCATATAGACATCTTCCTGAAGGTTCCCGTTAAGGAATGCTGTTTTGAAATCCATCTGCCAAATCTCGTAGTCATGGTAAGCTGCTATGGAAAGTATGATTCTTATGGATTTAAACATGGAAACTGGTGAGAAGGTTTAATCATAGTCAATTCATTGATGTTGTCTGAACCCTTTAGCCACTAGACTTGCTTTATAGGTGCTAACTTGACCTTCCATGTCCATCTTTCTCTTGAATACCCATTTACATCCAACAGGCTTTACATCAACTAGCTCATCGACCAGAACCCAGACTTGGTTCTGATACATGGAATCCATCTCAGAATTCATAGCTTCTAGACATCTTGCATCTTATGAGATTTCTACTGCTTCCTTGTAGGAGAGAGGTTCATCATTTTCCAACAATAATGATTCACCATCCTCGGTGACTAGGAAACCAAATCTCTCTGGTTCCCTTACCTCTCTTGAGCTCCTACGCAGTACTTGTGTTTCTATAACCTCTTCCACAAGGACCTGTGGAACTTGTTCCTGTACCAACTCCTATGTATCTTGAGCATCAACTTCGTCAAAGTCAATCTTGCTCCCACTATCCTTCTTGAGGATACACTCACTCTCAAGAAAGACGGCTTGTCTGGAGACAATCACTTTCTTGTCTGAAGGGTTATATAGGTAATATACTTTCGTTTCCTTGGGATATCCTATAAAGATACACCTCGTGCCTTGGAGTGCTAGTTTGTTGCCTGAGAAGGCCTTAACAAACGCCTCACATCCCCATACACATGTGTGAAACAAAGTGGGTTTCCTTCCATTCCATAACTCGGATAGAATTCCATTTTCTGCCTTAGTTGGTACTTAGTTTAATGTGTATGCTGTAGTTTGTAATGCATATCCCCAAAAGGATAATGGAAGATTCGCATGACTCATCATCGACCTCACCAGGTCTAACAATGTGCGGTTCCTCCTTTCACTAACACCGTTCCACTGTGGTGTATAAGGAGGAGTGAGCTGAGATAGAATCCCAGACCCCCGTAGAAGATCGATGAACTCTTGGTTCATATATTCTCCACCTCGATCCTATTGATGTTCTTTATCTTCTTACCAAGCTGATTCTCTACTTCATTCTTGAATTACTTAAATTTCTCTAAGGCCTATGACTTATACCTCATTAAGTAGACATAGCCATATCTACTCAAATCATCAGTAAAAGTAATGAAGTAAGAATATCCACCTCTAGCTTCTACTGGAAATGGTCCACACACATCCGTGTGTACCAATCGTAGAAGCTATGTGGCCCTACTTTCCACATGTAAAACACACCGCCTCCCATTCCTTGCCCTACCTCTAGATCTTCCCATTCTTGGAGGGACGGTGCTCGGGGGCTTCATAACGTTTATAAGTCTTTGGCCCCTTTGACTTTTCCTTCTTTTTCTTGTTCACCATAAGGACTAAGGGTTTGTCACGCCCCATGTCCTTGTCTACCTGGTGAATCAAGGTCAGAAGCTCCGATATACTCTTCTCATTTCCGCTCATGTTATAATTGACAATGAATCTAGAGAAGGTCTTGGGAAGTGATGATAGGATGAGATCTGCACGCAACTCATTCGGGAATTTAATCCCTAAGATGTCCAGGCATTCAATGTAGCCAATAAGCTTGACTACATGAGGCCCAGCTGGCGCAGACTCTCCAAGCTTAGTTGTAAACAAAGCATTGGAGATCTCATATCTCTCTTGTCTCGCCTTCTCTTGGTAGAGATCCTTAAGGTGAGACATCATGCTATACGCGTCCATGTTTTCATGTTGCTTCAAGAGCTCATTGGACATGGCCGATAGCATGAAACACTGGACATCTGTGGCATCATCCATGTGTTTCATATAGAGAGATAATTCCTCATCACTGGCCTCTTTCTTAGGCGCAACTGGAATAGGCTCTTCCATCACATACAATTTCCTTTCGTGGTGAAGGATGACACGTAAACGTCTCTGCCACTCTTGGAAATTGGTGCCGGTGAGAAGGTTTTCCTTCTCGAGTATGGTTCAAAATGATATGTTTGAAGTCATTTTATTTTCGTTTCTACAAATTAAGATGAGCAAAGGTTTAGTAATTTATTACAAAACTGAGACAAATAAATAAATTAATACTTATTAGTCTCCCAATATTTTATCGAAATTCAATATCCCTCACCATTGACTTCAGAATATTCTGTTGCCTGAATATTCTAGTGGCAAGGATCCATATTTCCCTTCGCATTACCCCAACTAGGGTTGGTCAAGCAAATTGAAGGGTTTTAGGTAGGCATTCAAAATGACAACTGTATTAACTCGCAGCTCCTTGATCCACTGAGTGGACTCCCCAATCCTAAAATACCTTTATTTTGGATTTCCTCAACCTTTGCCTCTTGGTCACACCAAGTCCTGCTGTGGAAATCAACCCTTGATGCGAACCAAGTCAAGTCAACCCAAAACCTTGAATTAGAATTTCCCGATAATTGAAAGCACCCCAACTAGGGTTGGTCAAGCACTTTGAACTATGGTTCGATTCTAACCAAGATTATGGAAGGCTATACCGACTTAATATTTGTTTTGAGGGATTTTATCCTTATACGTAAATTGCCATTTTATTATCTTTGATTACATGCTTGTTAATATTAAGTGTGATATACTTAATTGATTAACCATGTCTAAGATAATATTTACATATAAGATGGTTTTATTTTAGTTCCATCTTGCATGCTCATTTAATTAATTAATTGTGTGATCGTGACAACAAACCCACAATAAATAAACCATACAACTGACAGAAATAAAATAAATGGTATGATAATGAGCTTTTCTATTAGTTAGTTTAGCTAGCTGTTGATAAACTAACCCAAGACCTAGGGGAGAAACACCTTGAACCTTTCAGGTTCGTGTTTACAGCTTTCCACCTGTCCACCTTTGTATCTCCTTGGATTGGTTTCACCTTGCCTCCTGACTTGAGCCGCCTCCACTAGCTTAGGAGATCCATCCATTACATATGCATTTATCTCACATGCAGGTGAGGGGTAAAAAGGGGTTTTTACATAAAAGAATCCTTGGGCATGAATTCCCTACATATTAATGAGGAGATGGATCGCAGGCCATTTTTTTTAATTTACATAAATAAATTAAAAGAAACCATTCACATACAAAGGTCTCGGTCTAGCTCATGATCATCCATACATGCAACGATATTTACGCATAAATAAAACTAGCATTCAATTCTTTAATCGTTCTTGTTTAAGATAAATCACGCTCGAATCAATTAATTATCTTTAATTAATCAATACTTTTATCTTAAACCCTTTTATGAACTTCCTTGAGATTCTCATCCATCATAATTTTAAACAAATAAATTCATTTAAAATTATCCTTGTATATAACTTGTACCTTGGAGGCAACCTCGTGAATTCCCATTTATTACGCAGATGTTAAATTAAACACATATATATAAAAAACCTATCATGTGTTGTGCCTCAGCTTTATTCCTACACTATGGTACACGTCTCAAGGGTTTGTATAATATAATAATAAATTTTAATAAATCTGCGTAATTTGGGTGAGTACACGGCGTGTAGTTCCAACTACACGGTGTTTACTTTTCTTCACCGTCCATCTGAAGTACACACCCGGGGACATGGTGTGTTAATGTACTTCAGAAATTTTCGGAGTACACGGTGTGTACAGTGGGACACACACCGTGTAGTTTCCGTGTTACACGGTTTCCAGCCGGGCAGGCCGTGTATGGGGTACACGGTCCAAACCTAACCTGAAGGGACTACACGCCGTGTTCTGTTGGAACACATGGTGTGTAATCCGAAAACCACGTGCCACCTTTTCCTGGTCAACACACGGTGTCATAAATGACTTAGATAGGATCAATACACGACCTGATTTGGCAGACCAGTATGATGCATGAACCTAGACTACACGACGTGTACTTCTGAATACACACCGTGTATTCTGGTGTTGTATGACCAGAAATGTTTGGCTCCTCTGGATGAGTTCCTCTATTTTATTTTAATCAAAATTAAAAGAAAAATTCGTTTCTGTGAGGTGAACGAGAAACGAGGGAGGAGGAACAGATCTCGAGATTCATATTTCCAGAATGATTAAACTTGAATTGAAACAAATAAATTATTAAATGCGTAAAACATCAACGAAAAAATAAATAATTATAATAAACGATATGCTCCCTTTGATACCACTTGTAGGTTCCGGGCACAGTGGAGGCGTGTTGGTGGGTTTTCCCAACTTTAATTTTAGCGTTAAACAACGTTCAATCTGAGATCTGTCACGATATAAAATGCCAGATCTTCAGAATAGAACGAAGAATGAAAAAGAAAAGAAGAGTCCCAGAACTATAGAGATAGGATCATCATATTTTGGTTATAATTAATTTAATTAATTCAAAAGAATTACCTTGGTGGAATTCTTCCTTCGTCGATGTCTTCGGTCACGATCCTGTGATCCTTCGTTGCGTCGTAGAATCCAAGTGTAGGATTCCTCTAGCGGTGATCCACACGCGTGCCACGTATCTCCGGACGTCACCGAAGGTATCTCCAGCTACTAGCGCGGAAGAACCTTCGCTTGTGATGTCCGCCTTCGATCTCCTTGGTCTCTTCGTCTTGAGAGCGTTCTTGGAGGAAGGAGTTCTTTCGGCCTTGAAAAAATTCTCCAGAATTATTATGCACAACGATTGGTTGGAAAAGTGTTGGGGTTGTGAGGATATTTATAATTTGGTTTGAGGTTATAGAGTTATGAAAATAAATAAACGTGCTACGTGTTTTATTTATTTCATTAACTCTTATTGAAACCCCCATGTTGAATTATTAATTCCTTGACATGCGCCCACACTGATTATAATTAATATCATTTAATAAAACAATATTATATCCTCAAAATCCCGCCTGGAAAAACTACACGCCGTGTAATCATTAATACATGTCATGTACTTGTTTTCCATAAAACTACACGGCGTGTATATTAAATATACACGGCGTGTACTTTTATTTTTCACTTTTCATTATCTCCTCCTCCACATTTATTAGACCTTGAGTAATGGCTATTTATTTCTTAAATAAATGTAACTGCATTACTCGCTAATAAATATATTATTTTACCCACAATATATTCTCTCGAATAACTAGTGTTGAAATAAATGCGACCAGGCATCCTTAAATAATTATTAAACCATAGTCGGGAATAATCTTTATTTAACTTGTTAAATTAATATTTAACTGAGATACATGGACACACTTAGTGTGTGACCCTCTAGGCCTCTTTCTCAGTGGCATTAGGAAGATCCTGCCTAAAGTCCAAGGTTAGCGTCTAGCAACACGCCAAGGCACCCATAGAGAAAGAAGTTAACGCCGCAATGACGTGTCACCTCATACGAATGCTTACTGTGTAATATAATCCCTTTGTCTCGATATCTCTAATCAAGCAGGTTGCATGCTAGTGCCATCAACCCATGTGCTCAATCATTCTTTCTTTGACTTTTCGGAATTGAACTCACCCATACCTTACCATGGCCATGGATTTATTTATGCTATATCAATTCCATCAAAGGGCCTAAGATATCTACTTCCGTTATGGAACAGAAGGGACAAATCCTTTCTCACATTATCTATTAATGCAGTATTACTCGTGACGCACCCAACATATCCTACCTCACTGCGAACAGTGTGTCGTCACAGTTTTCATCAATACATCTAAGTGCGTGAGTTGTAATACCCATTAATAATAATCTTAAAGTCTAAGGACCAATACACACATCTGCATATAGGAACATCCAATGACACTATGAAATGTGGATTTCCTACTGGTGGGTCTCGTTCTCATAATATCCTCCTAGATATTACCAAGGGCGCACACCATGAGAAGGTGCCTCAAAGTTTTATGATTCCTCACCCCTAATGGCCTGTATTATTTGTGTCCCTCAAATAACATCATCCAGCCATAGAACATATATTCAAGAATAGTGTTATGGCACTTCCGGGTTCTCATCATAGCAGGGATCCGCTATGACCCATTAATGTAAAGCTGTCCTTAGGACATTATCACATGCATTGTCACACAGAAGAACAATCAAGATGTGATAAGGAATTTATTAATGAATAAAGTACAAAGTATTTGGTTCTAGGCCACCAACTCCAACAACAACAACTCTGGAGAATTCTTTCAAGGCCGAAAGAACCTCTTACTCCAAGAACGCTCTCAAGACTGAGAGAGTTCGTCTTCCATCAGATCAAGATGATCTAAGGCAGACAACGTAAGCAAAGGTTTCTCTACGATAGCATTCGAAGACTCCTTTGGCGACATCCCGAGATACGAGGTACACGTGTGGATCACCGCTAGAGGAAGTCTACACTTGGCTTCTATGATGCAATGAAGAATCACATCGGAACGTGATCAAGAACATCAATGAAGAAAGAACACCAAAAAGGTATTTCTTTTAAATTGATTAAATTAATTATAATCAACATGTAACTATCCTACTTTGTGGTTCCAGGACTTTCCTTTTCTTTGTCTATTTCTGTTATTCGATCCATGGAGATTGGCGTTTATCATCATATTGATCTCGGATTGATCATTTTTAATGACAAAAAGCCAAGTGGGAACATCCACCCATGCACTTCCACTGTGCCCGGAACCTTCAAATGGTATCAGTGCGAGGTTACAACATTGATTATAGTTATTTAATTTTCGTTGATAATTTACGCATTTATATTTGATTCAATTCGAAATAAATCATTCTATAAATCTGAATAAACAAGATCTGTTCTTCCTCCTTCATTTATCGATTCATATAACAGAAATGGCCTTTTAATTTTAATTTTGATTAAAATAAAAATGAGGATCTCATCCGGAGGAGCCGCTCTTTTTGTCTTTACAACATAGGAATACATGGCGTGTAATGAAAACTACACACTGTGTACTTAGGTTCAACGAATCGGTACTGGTCCACCAAACCACACCGTGTGAATTGATTACACCTAAGTATTTATCACCCTGTGTTGACAAGAATTAAACAGCACATGGGAACCGAAATACACGGCATGTATGTTGGAGAAACATGCCGTGTAGTCTGATCCGTCCCAAGTGAAACCGTATACAAAGGAGAAGCCGCGTACCACGTACACGGGATCGCCAGGCCAGTTACCGCGTAACAAGGAAGTACACGCCATGTATGATTTATCTACACACTCTGTACTCCAAAATTTCCAAAATACAGAGAACACGCCAAAGCCCTCGGTGTGTACTTTGGATAAAAGGTGAAAAGAAATACATTCTGTGTAAATATAAACTACACACTGTGTACTTTCCAAAAATTTCACCAGGTTTCCTCCAAAAGTACAAAGACCTATACAAGGGATATGGATGAGAAGAATCTCAAGGAAATTCAGAAAGGAATTTAAGATAAAGGATTGATTAATTATAAGATCATAATTAATTGAATTCAATCGCGACTTATCTTGAATAATAGAACGATTAAAAGAATTTGAATTCTAAATATGAATAAATGTCATTTCATGCTATGGATGATCATGATCTAGAGCAAAGACCCTTTGTATGTATGTATGGTTTCATTTAAATTTGTTTAATTTAAATTCGTTGGCTTGTGAGCCTTCTTCCAATAAAATGTAGGGCATGTGTGCCCATGGTTTCTTTAATGTAAACCCCATGTAATAGAGGATCTCCCAAGCCAGAGGAGACGGTTCGAAATCCGAAGCTGAGGCAAAACCAACCCAAGAAGATACAAAGGTGGACATGTGGGAGCTACAAAACACGAACCATCAGGTTTAAGGTGTTTTACCTAGGTCAGGGTTAGCTTATCAAAACCACTAGATAAGATAACCAATAGAAGCTCATGATCAATCCATCTAATTATATTTCTCTCTGATTTCATGGTTTATTTATTATGTTTGTGTTGTCACGATCACATAATTAATAAAATGAACAAGCATGCAAAGATGGAATAAAATAAAAACCGGACTATGCGTAAACATTATCAGAACATGGTTAATCACTTAAGCTAGCATCACTTAATATTAACAAGCATGTGATAATGTAAAACTACGCATAAAAGATTAAAATCCTTCAATGCCATATTAAGTCAGACCAAGCCTTCCATTACTTGATTAAGGGAAAGACTCAATAAAACTATGTGTTTGACCAAACCCTGTTGGGAAACTTACTTTTATAAAGGAATCCCTTATGAAAGGTTTCATGTTTACTTAACCATATTACATCAAGAGGAGTAGCCCTTGCTAGACTTGATGTAATATTGGAGGCAAGAGTTGAGAAAATCCAAGTCAGGATTTCAGGATTGGGGAGTCCACTCAAGAGATCAAGGAACTGTAAGCTCATAGTTGGCAAAGACCTGCCTACCTAAATACCTTCAAAATAGCTTGACCAAACCTTGTTGGGGTTTTTCGAAGTGGAATATGGATCCTTTCCACTAGAATGTCAAAGAAACTGGACATTTCGAGTTCAATGGTGAGGGCCATTAGGACTTGATAAAATAGTGGGAGAATTAATAAATTCATTTATTATTTCTCATAAAAATGTAATAAAGAAAGTACTAATAAATCTGCTCTTTTAATTTGTAGAATCGAAATGAAAAACTCGTCAACCACATTTTCTCTACGATCAATTATGGATAAAGACAATATCCTCACCGCCAGTAACTTTCAGTAATGGTTTAGGCACCTTTGGGTTATCCTACACCATGAATGAAAGTTTTACGTGCTGGAGTCCTCACTTCCTGATCCGCCTGCCCAAGGGGCGAGTGATAAAGATTTCTTGGTCATGATCAAAATTTGAGCGATGAACTTGACGTTCAATGTTTGATGCTGTCATCAATGTCTAGTGAGCTCATGAAGTCTCATGAAGACATGGATGCCTACAACATGCTTGAGAACCTCCATGGTCTATACCAAGAGAGAGCAAGACAGGAAAGGTTTGAGATCTCCAAGGATCTATTTCAGAGCAAGCTTGGAGAGGGTACCCCAGCCGGGCCTCATGTAGTCAGGCTCATTGGCTACATTGAGCGCTTGGAGGTTCTAGGGTTTAAACTCCCCGAAGAACTGGGTACCGATCTCATTCTTGCATCACTTCCCCAGAGCTTCTCAAACTTTGTTGTGAACTTCAACATAAACAACATTGAGAAGTCTCTATCTGATCTTCTTATCCTCATTCGCCAAGTGAATAATGACATGAAGCCTGAAAAACCTTCTGTCCTTATGGTGAATAAAAGAAAAGGGAAGGCGAAGAGATTTAATCCAAAAGCTTCTTCAAGGCCTTCCAAGAAAAGTAAGATCAAAGGGGAGGCAAGGGAACATGATGTTGTTTGTTTCACATGTGGCAAGAAGGGCCATTGGAAGAAAAACTGCACCCAACCAAGGAAACAAGGGGAAGCTTCAGGTGCGTTTGTCATCGAATGAAATCTATCTGTTTCTACAAATTGGGTATTAGATACATCTTGTGGTTCTCACATATGTATCCAAATATAGGAACCATGTAGATTCAAGAAGATTGATCGAGGGGAGGTAGATCTACGAGCAGCCAACAGAGCCAGAATTGCTGCTATAGC
Source organism: Viscum album (assembly GCA_963277665.1). Taxonomy (NCBI): domain Eukaryota; kingdom Viridiplantae; phylum Streptophyta; class Magnoliopsida; order Santalales; family Viscaceae; genus Viscum; species Viscum album. The sequence goes on along the minus strand of OY728158.1, from coordinate 1,022,052,388 downwards.
TATCGGGGACTACCACCTCACATTGCCAACTGGAATGATCTTGGTGTTAAAAGGTTGTTATTATGTGCCTTCTGTAACAAAAAACATTATTTCAGTATCCAGATTAGATACTGATGGATTCATCTTCAAGTTTGGAAGTGGATGTTGCTACTTTTATAAAGATAGCATTTGTTTTGGTAGGGCACATTTATATAACAACCTTTATGTGTTAGACTACACAAACCAAGTAATGGCAATCAATGACAAAGTAAATTCACATGACTTATACCATACCCAACTTTGGCATCATCGGAAAGGTCATGTCAATGAGAAACGTTTGACAAAATTACATCAAAATGGGTATTTAGATTCTTTCGAACTAAAACCACTTGGTGTATGTCATGCATGTATACAAGGAAAAATGACCAAAGCCCCATTTAGTGGGAAAGGTTAAAGAGCTAAAGAGCTTCTATAATTAGTTCACACAGATGTGTGTGAACCATTTCCAGTTGAAGCAAGGGGTGGGTTCTCGTACTTCATAACTTTTACTGATAATTTTAGCAGATATGGATATAACTACTTAATGAGGTATAAGTCAGATTCTTTTGATCGGTTCAAAGAATACAAGAATGAAGTTGAGAACCATCTTGGTAATAAGGTTAAGAAACTCCACTCAGACAGAAGAGGAGAATATCTTAATCAGAACTTCATCGATTTCTTACGGGAGTTTGGGATTCTATCTCAACTCACTCCTCCTTACACACCTCAGTGGAATGGTGTAAGTGAAAGGAGGAACCACACCCTGTTGGACATGGTGAGATAAATTATGAGTCATGTGAGTCTTCCATTATCCTTTTGGGGATATGCATTACAAACATCAACACATATACTAAACCAACTACCAACTAAATCGATAAATGGTATTCCATACGAGTTATGGAGTGGAAGAAAAGCCATGTTATCGAATTTACATGTGTGGGGTAGCGAATCATTTTTTAAGGCCTCTTTAGGTAACAAAATTTCACACTGAGGCACAAAGTGTATCTTTATAGCATATCCCAAGGAAACAAGGGGATATTACCTATAAAACCCCTTAGAAAAAAAGGTAATAGTGGCAAGACATTCCATATTCCTTGAGAGGGAGAACATATCCAAAAGAGATAGTGGGAGCAAGATAGACTTCTATGAAGTCAAGGCTCATGATACACAGGAGTTGGTATAAGAACAGATTCCACAAAGCCTCGTGGAAGAACAATCTGTTCCAGAGACACAAGAACTGCGTAGAAGCACGAGAGAGGTGAGAGAACTAGAACGATATGGTTTTCTTGTCACTGAGGATGGTGACTCATTATTGGTTGATAATGATGATCCTCTTACCTACAAGGAAGCAGTTTAAGGCACATACGTTACAAAGTGGCAAGAATCCATGAATTCTGAAATGGATTCCATGTACCAAAACCAAGTCTGTATTTTGGTAGATCCTCCAGTTTATGTAAAGCCTATTGGTAATAAATCGGTATTCAAGAAGAAACTTGACATGGAGGGGAAAGTCAGCACCTATAAGGCATGACTGGTTGAAAAAGGTTTTAGACAGCGTCAAGAAATTGACTATGATGAAACCTTTTCACCAGTTGAGATGCTGAAATCCATCAGAATACTATTGTCCATTGCCACATACCATGAATTTGAAATTTGGAAAATGTATGTCAAAACAACATTCCTTAACGGGAACCTCTAGGAAGATGTCTACATGACACAACCTGAAGGGTTTTTGACTCCAAAGGATGCCAACAAGGTATGCAAGTTGCATAAATCCATTTATGGATTAAAGCAAGCATCAAGGTCAGGGAATATTCATTTTGATGAAGCTGTAACAAAATTTGGCTTTGTTAAGAATGAATGTGAGCCTTGTGTCTAAAATAGGTTTAGTGGAAGTGCATTCATTTTCCTAATAGTATATGTTGATGACATATTACTAATTGGAAACAAAGTACCTGTCTTACAGTCAGTTAAGGCATGGTTGTATAAATGATTCTCTATAAAAGACTTGGGCGATGAAATATATATTCTTGGGATCAAGATACATCGTGATAGATCCAAGAGAATGCTGGGCCTGAGTCAAAGTACATACATTGACAAGATACTAAAGAGATTCAGTATGGAACAATCCAAGAGGGGATTGTTTCCAATGTCACATGGCATTCATCTTTCCAAGAAAATGTGTCCTTAGAAACATGAGGAAAGAAAGAGAATGGAAAGGATCCCTTAAGCATCCGCAATTGGGTCAGTCATGTATGATATGCTATGTACGAGGTTAGATGTTGCTTACGTATTAAGTGCAGTAGGCAGATATCAAGCTGATCTAGGAGACCGCCATTGGATGGCAGTCAAGACTATCCTTAAGTATCTGAGGCGTACTAAGGATATGTTCCTAGTTTATGGAGGAGATGAGGAACTAGTCATTAGAGGACATGTAGATTCTAGTTTTCAGACTGATCAAGATAACATGAAGTTGCAGACTGGATACATCTTCAGTTTGAATGGAGGTGCAGTGAGCTGGAAGAGCTCAAAGAAAAGTGTGGTGGAAAATTCTATAGCAGAGTTCGAGTATATCCCAGCTTCTCAGGCAGCTAAAGAAGTAGTATGTATGTGAAGCTTCATCCAAGAGATGGATGTAGTACCGAGCAGTAAATATCCTATCACACTCTATTGTGATAATACTGTAGCGGTGACACTTGAAAAAGAGCCAAGGTCACATCAGAGGAAAAAGAACATACTTCAGAAGTATCATCTCTTGATGGATTTTTCTCAGCGGGGTGAAGTTGCAGTGAGTAGTATTTCCACGGAAGACAACATGGCAGACCCCTTGACTAAAGCCTTGACTTAGCAGAAACATGATCATCATGTGAGGTCTAGCGGACTAAAAGTCGTAGGCAGTTGACTCTAGTCTAAGTGGGAGTTTGTAAGGGTTGGTGTCCTGAGAAACAACTATTTTGTACTTTGATTACATGAATGTTCACTTATTATACATTTTTAATTGTTCTGCATGACTATAATATAATAATGTCTTGGAATATTTGTTGCATTGATAAGGTCATGACAAATCCCTGCTATGATGAGAACCTTGAAATGCTATAACAATATTCTTAAATAAAGTTCTATGGTTGGATGACATACTATGATAGGACACATAGTATACAGACCTTCATGTGTGAGTAATTGTAAGAATACGAGACTCTCTCTCATGGAGTTCGCACTTGGTAATCTCCAAGATGGGAGATTATGAGAACAGACCCACCAGTAGCAATTCTGCATGTCTTGGTGTCATCGTACATTGCTATCTATGAGCATGTGTAATGGTCCTTAGACTGGAATATTATCATTAACTCATGTCATGACTCGCAGACTTAGATTTACTGACGAAAACCATCACGCAGACAGTTGGCGGGAAGTAGGGTACATTGGGTGCGTCACGAGTGACATGTTGTTAATGGATAAGTTGAGGAAGGATTTGTCCCTTCCATTTATGGAAGTTGATATCTCAGCCCGTTGATTGAAATAGAACTGTCACATTAAATTCCATGGCTATGGTGTAAACGACGAGTTTTTTTCAGGTAGTCAAAAAACGAAAGATCAAGCATATAGGTTTATGACACTACCATGAAACCTGCTTGATGAGATATCGAGACAAAGGGATTAAATTACACAGTAAGCATTCGTATGAGGTGATACGTCAATGCGACATCAACTTCTTTCTCTTGGGTTCCTTGACCTGTTGCTAGACAGTAATCTTGGACTTTAGGAAAGCCCACCTAATGCCAACAAGAAAGAGGCCTAGAGGGTCACACACTAAGTGTATTCAAGTATCTCAAGTAGAATAAAGATTATTCCCGTATGTTGTTTAATAATTATTCAAGGAAGCCTAAATCATTTTAATGTTGGAGGAAGAATAAAATAAAACAAGTACACGCCGTGTATCAATGATAACACCCCGTGTAGTTTTATTTTGAAAACAAGTACACGCCGTGTATTATTAAATGTACATGCCATGTAGTTTTCATTTTGGAAAGGAAATGAATAAATGAAAATAATATTTACACACCGTGTACATTGAATTTACATGCCGTGTAGTTTTCAATGAAAAACAAGTACACGCCGTGTATTTATTAATACACACTGTGTAGTTTTTCCAGTCGGGATTTTGAGGAAATATCGTTTCATTAAATGATATTATTATAATCAGTCTGGGAGCATGTCAAGGAATTAATGACTCGATATGGAGTTTTCAAAAGGGAGTTAATGAAATAAATAAAACACGTAATTCATTTATTTATTGTCATAACTCTACAATCTCAAACCTGATTATAAATATCCTCACAACCCTAACTCTTTTCCTAACACAAGAGAATCATTGTGCACAATAACTTTGGAGAATTATTTCAAGGCCGAAAGAATCTCTTACTCCAAGAACTCTCTCAAGACCGAGAGATATCGTCTTCCATAAGATCAAGACGATCTAAGGTGGACAACGCAAGAAAAGGTTTCTCCACGCCAGCACCTAGAGACTCATTTGGCGACGTCCCGAGATACGAGGTACTCGTGTCGATCACCGCTAGAGGAAGTCTACACTTGGCTTCTGCGACGCAATGACAAATCACATCAGAATGTGATCAAGAACTTCAATGAAAAAAGAACACCCAAAAGGTATTTCTTTTAAATTGATTAAATTAATTATAATCAACCTGTAACGATCCTACTTTGTGGTTCCGGGACTTTCCTTTTCTTTGTCCATTTCTATGATTCGATCTGTGGAGACTGGCGTTTATCATCGTATTGATCCCAGATTGATCATTGTTAATGACAAAAAGCTAAGTGGGAAAATCCACCCACGCACTTGCTCTACGCCTGGAACATTCACATTGAACATTGGTAGCTTTTTTCTTCCCCTTGAAATCACGAGCTTGGTGGACTTTTTCACCACACTTGTAACAGAATTCCATTCCTTTCAAGAAAGTACCAGGGTGTTTCTTCCCACATTTATTGCAGGATGGATATTCAACTTTTCCCTTCGTCCCCTTATTTCCATTTCCACAGTGATCAGCAGATCTCTTTTTCTCTTGCTTTGCTTTAAAGTCGTAAGACTTAGAGAATTGTTTTTCTGTCTTGATAGCGCATGAGACAATATCTTTGTACAACGAGAAGGTTTGTGAGACTAATGCTTGATGGAGAAACGATTTTAACCCATAAAATAAATAATCAATCTTACTTCTTGGGTTACGTATATAATCTGCAGCATACCTCGCTAACCTTGTAAAGTTAACCTCATACTTTGCGACATTCTCATCCTCCTTTTTCCTTAGACTCAGAAATTTCCTTTCCATATCTGTTCGATGGTCATGAGGAAAGTATTTTTCTAATAAAATATCTTTGGACTCCCTACATTCCATATTTGATACTTCATCATCTTCCTTCTTGTTTTGAATCAATGACCACCATTGATCAGCATCTCCAGTGAGGCGGTAAACTGCCATGATAACTTTTTCCCTTTCACTACTCCCCAAGGCATGGAATATTTTCTCTAAGGAATTTATCCATTGATCAGATACTAAGGGATTTGTACTCCCATTGAATTTCGGTGGTTGTTTCCTCATGAAGTGATCTAACATTGATCCTCCACACTGTGGATCTGGATGCTCTATACGAGTAAGGTTATTATTCATAACTTGAGTGAGTTGTCCCAGTATGGTGATAAGCTGATCAGAACCAGTTGTATCACCAGCTCCACTATAATTATCTTGAGCAGGAGGGAAATCCCTACATGGAGTGCGTGCATTGATACAGTTTCCATTTCTTCCACTAGGCACCATTTCTAAACAATGGCATACACTAGATTAGTTTATGAATCGCAATACATAAATCCAAACTTGTAAAACACTTAACATGAATTGAACAGTTTATGGATATAATCCATAATCATAAAAATGTTTTCTTTGAGGAAGTATATACTCATAAACCCTTCATAATAGTTTGTAAAGAAAATGATAATTATCCTAAGAATATCCCCCGGGAGTGTCGTAACCAAGAGTTCAGCAAGACCCGTTGTCGTGCACCAGTTCCCGTTCGAGTCTAGCTCAAAGTGGTGTTTTCAGGTTTTACCCCTAGGTACATCTGTGCTAGAGCAGACTCTACTTGCTCGTATCCAGATAGGGATATATTTCTCAGAAAACTCACAAAATCTATACAATACCAAAATTCTAGGAAGTTATTCTATACTAATCCGCAAAGTCCATCTTAGGTCTATGTGCTCTAATTAGAGTTTATCTAAATCTAGCCCCCAAGGTTTGTAATAAACTTCCTCTAATACCAACTTTAACGCCCCGACCCCAGTTACCCAGAGTTGGTGCATTATTACATAACATTGGCATGATCACAAAAGATCAAGTCTCGAAATACCGATTAGTTTAGTATCCTTGGAATATCTAGATACATTCATAAAGTTTACATTACATCATAAAGTGAAAACTACAATAACATCTTGTCTCCACACTCATATCCCCTTATACTATTCCTACTGGTCATTTATAAAATATTTCTTCACATCCTGGGAAAAATAAAACATAGAAAGGGGTGAGCTCAAATGCCCAGTAAGGATAAAAATATAGCAGAAACTTTCATAAATAATCATAAACATTTAAGGCAATGTATAACTAAAACAAAAGACTTTTAAACTTGAACTTAAGCATAATATGGAAAAAATAAAATGAAATAATTCCATTTACTTATTTACATGGATATTCTAATAGTCGAATAATCACATGCAATATCAATAACCACTTTCATAATGATGGAATGCATAATGCCAAACTATCATAACCACATAGTCAAGGCCTTGTGCCAAGACTACAAATAAGATTTTGTCAAGGCCTTGTGCCAAGACACTAGTTTGTCTCATGATACCTACCAATGCATCAAGGAGTTATAGCAGGCTCCACCCATCACTTATTAAGTCCAATGCATTCCTTATATGAATAGGTTTAAACATAATATAAACATTCGTATTAAAACTAGCATACGAAATGTCAATACTTTCTCCATAAACCATGAATGGTATAAAAATAACACATCCACAGTCAAACATATCAAAAAAAATTCAATACAATATTGAATTTTTGTATCATAATAAATCAACTTCATATAAGCTTAAAATCTATCAAAGGATGTTGACATAGATGAAATCAAAACTATTTGAGAGAAATATCTTTTTTTTTGAAATAATTTAAAAGTCACATAATTATAAAATAAAACATTTACTTTGAAAATATCCTTATAATCTTGTAACGAAAGCTTCGAAGATTTTATAACGGTGGGAAATAGCCGCACCCGCCGTATAAGTTAAAAAAAGACATTCTTAGCTTAATTTTGTAGAAAAGGTTAAAAAGGACCTTGTTTGGAAAACGATAGAAAGATTCCTTTATAAATATCTTATAAAAAGTTAATAATACTATAAATGACTTTAACCCATAGTATATAAAATATTAAGAATGATTTGAAATACATTTTTAAGAAACATGGATGTGGATGATAAAGAGGTCCCAGTAGATAATTACGTATAAACAACCTCAGATAATGAAGAGATTGTGAAATAAACCCTTAACTTGTACTTTTACTTGGTCTAGGGTAGGTTAAACTCCTGTATAATGGTAAAATAATTGTTATTAAATTATACAATAATCATTTAAATTAATATGATATCATATATGATCTTTTAACATTGCTTTGTTAATAATATCTTAGTATTATCGTTGTTTCGGGTGTTAACTTACTAGTTTTCTTTTATATGTTTTGTTATATAATTTGTGTTTGTTATGGATAGGTTGTATCATATTCATATCCAGAATGATATCAAGTCATTAAACATTATTTTTAATCTTTAAATGAGAGTTATACTTGAATGGATACGATGAGGAATGGATCTCATCGCGTTCGTGGAGATGGTAGTCCGTACGTACGCACAAGCGACAATATCATTCTTTTGATATTAAAATTTTATATAATTTGATGGAATATCATATATAAAGAATCATTATCATGTTATATTTATTATTTAAATCAATTACACATCATTATCATACCCATACAAATAATAATGTTTTGAATAACAATTACACCACGACGTGGAGACGGCAAGCCGTACGTACGTACGTTTGGTGACATGTCATTCAAAGGATGGATAAAATACTGAATATGGTTTTACCATATTTATAATAACATCACAGTATATATAATATACTGGAGTTATTATTTTAGAATGGAAATAACAAAGAAAGAAGAAGTTGAAGAAGAAAGGAACTTGAAAGATGGTGGTGAAAACATTACCTCTTCTTCGGGTTCTTCCTTTTGATTTGATCAAAAGGGATCCTTAGGTTAGATCTATGATCAAAATAAGGCATCTAGGTTGAATTGAGGGAAGTTGGGAGGATATTTGGGTAGGGTTTGTCCGAGAAAAATGGATTTGAAGGTATGAATTAGAGATAAGGGAGAGTGCCCTTTTATAAGAGGGGTGAGGGGAACCTTTGGAAAAACTAGAAATATTATTTTATAATAAATTCATATTCAGTTTATAATGGCTCCAAACTGATTTATTTTGAGGATAAGGTGGGTATGGGTCGAAATAAACTCAACCAATAGGTTTTATATAGGTTTGGGTCACTTTATTAACCTTATCTTTTAGTTTTAACTCTTAGTTAATTAGTTTGACATTTACCATGTCTCTTTGTATTTTTATATTATATAGTTAATAAACTTACTATATACTTCCAAGAGACCCCAAGTGGTCCATTAATGATACAAATATCATTATATAAGTCCTTTGGATTAACCTTATATTTTTAGGAATAGAATATCAATTAATAATATAATATTTGTTTTAAAAACTCTTTTATGTCAATTTTGACACTATTGGGTATTTTGTTTTTGATAAATTAATAAAAACATTATTACTTCAAAAATAATTCATATAACCAGTACTAATATGTCATATTAACCTAGAAAATTAGTGGAATTCATAAAAAGTTTCAAATTACATTTATTTGTATATTTATAATATCAATTATTTTAATATTTCATTAATTAGGTAATTACTGCATCACCATTGTGTCATAAATAAATTAAATTATTTAATGTATAAAAAGTATAAATAAAATACCATTACATATTAAATCTTTTTTATCTTTATAATTAATATTTATAATCTAATTTATCTTATGTATAACCCTATATTAAAAATGTTTTAGTAATTAAACTTTGATTTTAACTCTTTTAACTCTTCTTTGAATTAAATAATAATAAATGTCCTAATCTAATCCAAGTGGACCTAAATGATAATATTTTATTACTAAGGTTGTTTTTGGTCAATATACACTTGTCCAATAGAATTAGGACATGTGTTAGAGTAATATTAATATCTTTTTTACCCTTAATTACCCTATTTACTTTTAACCGTGGTAAATAAAAGTAAAAAGTTACTATTCACCAAAAATTATTTTTATCCTATTGAACAAAATTTTACTCCTTGATATTAACCATGTATCTTGGATTTTCTAAATTCCACTCACATAAGTGGTAAAATTAATTTTTATGTGAATTTGCAAATTCTCCTAGGATGTGGGTAAAAGACGGTGAAAAGTTCAATAAAATTTTTATATATCTAAAATTATTATAAACTGACTCCAATGAATTACATTGAACTTTTATAGGTATTATGTATCTATTTTGACCTAAAATAAATTTAAATAAAATAAATAATTATTTAAATAAAAATTCGGTTTTAAACTATAACTCAGTGTTTTTTCACTATTAATCAAAAATTGAAAGTTTTCAGAAAAATACAAAAAATTCACCCTAGGCTAATTTCGATATTACGAATCCAAAAATGAAGTCCATTTTGAAAGATAAAATTTATAAAATTTCAAAAAGTGGGTATTAATATTCATAACGGCTAGTTTGATCGGTTGTGGTGTGTGTTAGAACTCGAAGTTGCGTACAACACACACTACTGTATTATTCAAAGAGAAGCATACCGTGGAATCTTGGGGTGTTACAAACATCACTTGAAACTACTGTCCAGACTAACACAACTGATGGATATGTAACTTCATATTTGAAAACAATCCCTGAACATGATGCTCCTTAATCGAATACAAACATGTCTGGCCCATTATCCACCATAAATGCAAGGTTACTACAGAGACAACTAATAAAGGAATGACAAGTAGTTTGTAAGTACTACTTTTATGTTCACCATAGAATGTCCTAATTATTATGACTTTTTCAATATTTAATTTCATTATGTATTACATGTTAACAACATCTACAACAAGTGTAAATGATTCAGTTATATCTTTCGATGAGCCTGCTACTCAAATAACTGAACTGGTATCAAACTATGACATCATACATCGGGTCACAGGTAAGACTTTATCATCTTTTTCTGTCAATAATCAATTATATTTCAATTTCAAAATAAATAACAATACTTTAGCTTTAATTATTTCATTGACCACAAAATCAACACCAAATCTTACTGCAATATCTTCAGTGACGTGTACCAATCAGTCTACCACTACAATTACTGCAACGCTACCAACAATTTGCGGTAGAGATTGAGTCACACATGTACCATCATCTCCTTTATGTATAGATGATTAATAGTTTTTAAATTTACCAGTATCAATTATTACTATTCATGGGGCAATTAATAATTACATAAACTACTGATATTAAACTTATTAATTAAACACAGTGCCGGAACCATCTGCTCGTCCATCAACACTGTGTTCAAGAACAAACAAACGAAAACAAAGACCACCGGACATGACACTATCTCTACTACCATTTTGTAAGTAGACTGTCAACAATTTTTTGATGAACAAAATGTTGGTTGTTTAAACTCGGCATTCATCGTATAACTATTCGCTTAATTTTTTTCATAGCTTTAATGATTGATGAAGATATTCCAACAGATGATTCGCCTATCTCCCCAACAAAGTAAGCCCAACAATTGTCTCTAAAAGTTTATATCCCTGTTAGTTAATTTTTTATTTCTAACAGTTTCTTTAACATAAAATTCTGTGTTACCTATTCTTTTCATGACAACAAAAATATAGGTATGTCAATTAACAATATTCTCTATAATTAGATTTCAAATTACGGTTAATTTTTTCTATACATGCGAACCTAACATTTCCTGTTACAGAAAACTCAATAGAGCAGCATAATGCCGAGATCACAGGTTAGTGTGATTACTAAACCTGCATTGCTGTTCTATAATCAACCATCATCTTCTCAAAATATCACTGTGATTTTTTATTAATATGTTCTACATTATATTGTTTTTCAATCAGGTTATTCAGACATTAGTGACCCTTATAAAGTCTGTCAATATTGTCACTCTTTTATGTGGTTTGATGAGAGAAATAAGAACTATCGTAATAGACAAAACCCACGTTTCTCACTATGTTGCTCGATGGGAAAAATATCTTTGGACTTACTACCGTCATGTCCTACGTACCTAAGGATGTTGGTATTCAATTGAACTACAGCTGAGTCCCGATCTTTCCAAGACCACATGCATGTTTACAACTCAATGTTTGCATTCACATCCATGGGTGGAAAGGTAGATAGGTCATTAAACAACGGTCGAGGTCCATGTATATTTAGACTACATGGACAAAACTACCATCTCATTGGTAGTTTATGTCCACATGATGGACAACCACCACGTTTTTCACAACTATACGTGTATGATACTGCACATGAATGTCAGAACAGGGTCCGTGGAATTGGGTATTGGTCTATTTCAACATTACGTACTAAATTTTCAAACCATTCATCATTTAATATTAGCTAATAATGTGATTGATGCAACTTTGATGCTAGTAATAAACATTCGATTATTGACGACAATATTGTACTTAAACTACAACATATGCTACATGAGCACAATGCTTTGGCATGAGAATTCATAAGTGTAAGGGATGTTCTTAATCATCGCGAGGTACCAACATTAAATCTACAGCTATGTAAAATAAGACATACAAGTGAAGCCACATATAACCTACCGAACACTTCTGAAATTTCTATGCTGATTGTCGGTGATGTTGAAGATCTCAACCAAGAACGCGATATAATCATTCAAAGGAAAAGCAGTGATTTACAAAGAGTAGATGAGCTTCACCCATTATATCTTCCATTGCAATACCCCTTGATTTTTATAGGAGGTCAGTATGGATATGTTGACAATGTATTTCATCGAGTTACTCCTTTCACAACAAGTACTACACTCAGGAAGGTAACAACGAGATAGTACTTCTCCTTTCACTTGCAATTTCGTCAAAACAATGGCTCAACCTTATTACATTGTATAATATTGTTACATTAGTTTATTATTGATGCTTATACAATGATTGATTATGAAATACTATCTTTCATTCGATTCAATCAAAAAAGGTCGAGGGTTGAATTATATAATGGGTTGCAATATGCATTTCTACGAGGTGACCGTGAAGGGTTATCCTGTGGCAAACGTATCATTTTACCTTCACCATTTATTGGTGGGCCCAGGTATATGATTTAGAATTACCAGGATGCAATGTCTATTTGTAATTGGGAAGGGTATCCAGATCTATTTCTAACATTCACATGTAACCCAATGTGGCCTGAAATTACTCGATTTATTAGAAATAACAATCTTCATCCAATTGACTGCCCTAAGATATTATCTCAAATTTTCAAAATTAAGGTTGATCATATTATGAAAGATTTAAGAGAGGGCTGTTTATTTGGAAAATCATGAGCATGTAACGATCTATATATTTAATATTTATAGTTTTTAATTCATTTCTTATATTATATCATCTTCTATTAACGTTTTATAACACTATTTTTCCCATGTAGTTGTTCGAACCGTGGAGTTTCAAAAACGTGGCTTGCCTCATGTCCACATCCTATTATTTCTCTACCATGAAAAAAAAGTTAACACTCCTGCAGATGTTAAGAGAATAGTTTGTGCTGAAATTCTGAATCACTGTGCATACCCAAAGCTGCATGAAGCTGTTACAAAATTCATGATGCATGACCCTTGTGGTGATGCCAACCATTCCTCCCCTTGTATGAGAAATGGAAAATGTACAAAATTTTATCCAAAAAAATTTGGCACACAGACTATAGTTAACGATAATGGTTATGTGGTATATCGTAGAAGAGATGATGGACGTACGGCTGTTAGAAATGGAGTGCCTTTAGATAAATAGTTTGTGGTACCATACAGTCCTGTTTTGATTTTAAAGTATCAATATCATCTGAATATTGAGGTTTGCAATCAATCATCTTCTATCAAGTACCTCTTCAAATATATTAGCAAAGGGAATGATCGTGTTATAGCAGCACTCTATGAGAGCAACAACAGTGAATGTCCAGAAAACAATGTGGATGAGATAAAGATGTACTATGACTGCCGGTACATAACTCCTTCTGAGGCTTCATGGAGAATATTTTCTTATGATATCCACTATAGATATCCACTAATTGAGAGGTTAAGTTTCCATTTACCAGGAAAAAATACAGTTACTTATAGTGACAATGATAATATTGAAGATGTCCTTAATCATGGAAATATTACCGAATCAATGTTCACCGCATGGTTTAAAGCAAATCAAACTCACCCAGAAGGTAGATGTCTTAGTTATGTAGAGTTTACAACTAGATTTTTCTTCTACTACAATGAAAAAAATGGACTCCTCAAAAACAGGGATTCAGTATTGGTAGACTATACTATGTCCCTCCAACAACTGGAGAGTTGTTTTACTTGTGGTTACTTCTAACAAAAATAAAAGGAGCTACTTCATATGATGATATGAGAACAGTGAAAAATATTATTCATGGAACATTTAGAGAGGCCTGTTATGCTTTAGGACTACTGGAAGATGACGCTGAATTTATTGAAGCTCTAAGGGAGGTGTCAGCCTGGGGAATGGGACATTGTTTATGGAGGTTGTTCGCAAGCATGTTATTTTCAAATAACATATCTCTCCCAGACATTATATGGCATCAAACCCGTGACTTTCTTGCTAAAGATATTCTGTATGGCCAAAGACGAAGGCTAGAAATGCCAGGTAATTCTGTATGTTTCTCATTATATTTTAAAAAACAAAATTATGTTGTTTATTTATATATTCGGATGAACATAAATACTATCAACATAATTAATTCATATTATCATATAATTAAATGACTCCTCAGCTGACTACTGTATTATTCTATATTATAATCTTTTAAGAGTATTGTTCTCTATAATCCACTCTTTTTTTTACTTCAAGATTGCCTGTTAGTTACTGTATTCTCTCTGATCAGTTCATTCTACATCATCTATGACATCTTTTAATTGTTCTACATTATTGTAATGATTAGATATAGTTTAATTTAAACTTCTATGAAACTATATGCATCAATTTTGTAGATTTGACATTGACAGATCATCAGAGGCATATGTATTCTCTCCTTGAAATTGAGTAGATTTTACAGAGCAATGGTACTTTTCTTCAGTTTTATCCTCCTATTCCAGTTCCAGATTCTGCAATTGATAGTCATCCAAATCATTTAGTTGCAGAATAACTATATTAAAATAGGGAGTTACTTTAAAATTAATATAGAACTAAATAGAATATGCTTACCGATGAACATAAACATGTGATGGATGTCATTATGTCTTCATTGTCTTCTAATTCCGGAGGTTTCTTCTTCTTACATGGATATGGAGGTACGGGTAAAACCTTCATTTGGAATATGCTAACAGCTTTTCTCAGGTTAGAGGGATCTATTATTCTAGCTGTTTCTTTGAGTGGAATAGCATCATTAATGCTTCCAGGGGGATGAACTGCACATTCGAAATTTCATATTCCAATCTCTATTATTGAGTAATTAGTTTTCAATATTCAGTATGGTAGTCATCTTGCAGAAATTCTACACTTGACAAAAGTTATTATTTGGGATGAGGTGTCTATGGATCATAAGTACTACTTTGAATCTCTCAGCCGTACTCTAAGAGATATAATGAAAGTAATAAATGTTAATGCTCCGAATTTGCCTTTTGGTGGTCTAACAGTTGTATTGGGGGAGATTTTAGGCAAATACTACCAGTAATACCCGGTGGTAACAGAAGTGACATTGTCTTTGAAAGTATTAAGTCTTCATATCTGTGGCAACACTGTCAGGTCTTAACTCTAAAAAGGAACATGAGATTGCATTCGGCTACATCCACAAATAATTCAGAGGATGTCCATGAGTTTGTAAGATGGACCTTGGAAATTAGAGAAGGTAGAGTTGGAGAACCTAATGATGGTGAAGCTGTCATCCAAATTCCTTCTAAGTATCTTCTTACTAACTCTTAAAATGCTATGGCTTCAATTATTGACCATACATATCCTAATTTCACTGACAATTATGGTGATGTCTCCTATCTGAAAGACCATGCAATTTTAGCTCCAACCCATGATGTTGTTCAACAAGTAAATGATTACATGTTGTCTCTCACTGACTCTGATAAGAGAGATTACTTCAGCTCAGATTCTGTTTGCAATGCCATTTTTGATATTGATAGGGCATAAAACATATACACCTCTGAAATGTTGAATGGAATCAATGTATCTAGGTTGGATGCCCACAAAATTACACTACAGATTGGTGTTCCCATTATGTTACTCAGAAATATTGATCAATCTGTTGGTTTATGTAATGACACTCATATGATTGTTACACATTTAGGTGATCATGTGATTGGAGCAAAAATTTTGAGTGGCTGTAATTCGGGGTATTCGGCTTTCATTCCAAGACTAACTATGACACACTCTGATGATAGATGGCCTTTTAAATTACAGAGAAGGCAATATCCTTTAACAGTTTCATATACAATGACTATTAATAAAAGTCAAGGCCAATAATTGTCTTCTATTGGGTTATATCTTCGCAAGACTGTGTTATCTCATGGTCAATTATATGTTGCAGTTTCTAGGGTTACATCACCAAATGGTTTGAAAATATTAATACAGGATAATACTAACATGTCTACTGGGTTCACACATAATATTGTGTATAAAGAAATATTTGATAACCTTTCTTAGGTATCATTTAAAATAATCTATTTATATTTTACTATGGATTTCCTATGCATGATGTGTACTTCTATGACTTCTTTACGTGCTTACTATGTTTATATTTTCAATATTAAATGTAACAGTACAGAGAATAAAAATGTCACGATTAATAACCCTATTGAATGAGATTACACCAGAGGACGATGAGACACTACAGATTGAAGTTCGTTTGCGGAACATGTGGTGCAATTCATCACCCAAATCTTCCAATGATGTCTTCATGGTTGATCTAATACTATCAGACAAAGAAGTAAGTTTACGTTACATGAACAACTTTTGATTTATTTACATATTATTTTGTTATGTTCTGTACGTCTTTCAACATTTACACATGTTGTATCTATCTATCCTTTGTCATCCGTCTTCTTTACATACTAACATACTTCCCAATATACATTATTTAGGGAACTAATATTCAGTGTACAATAAGTAACCGTCAGCTTATCTCGAAGTACAAACATTATTTGCGTGAAGGAATTTTCTATATGATACAAAACTTCTAAATAGCTTCAAACCAAGGCAATTAATTGGGAAGTAGACATCCCTGCAGAATCATGTTTACATCCACGACATTTATTCGACCATGTGATGCAAACATACCATTTTTTAGTTTCGACTTTACTTTATATGATGCGATTATTCAAAGGAGTATTCCAGAGGAACATTTAATAGGTATATTTTATTAACAACTGTTTGTGACTATTATATGTAGTTGACTTCAATAAAATTATGATTACAATAATATATTTATCGTCTTTAATTTTTTAAAACCAAGTTAATTTCAGTTATCTATTTTATAGAAATTATTGGACGTCTATGTTACACACATCCAGTGCAATCTATGGGACATTCCAACCTACAGATGCAGATTCTTCTAGAGGATGACATGTCATTAATTTTATGCTCTTACTATATTACAATGCAGCAAAAAAAATTTATGCCTTACTATTACTTTATTTCCCTACATAGGTATTCAACTTAACTGTAGTTTATGGGGAGACTTTGTGAATGAAATGAAAAGTTATTTGGAAAATAAAAAAGAGTCATCATCCATTATTATATTACAACTTGTACGTGTGAAGCGACTAAGTGGTATGGTTTCTAACTACATTGTTCATTTTGAGCTCTTAGTAAATCTCTATACTTTTGAAGAGGTTGATTTGAAAGTTAAATTAGTTTAAATCATTTCAATTGTTTCAAACTTCTTATAATGACTGTTATTGTGACTACTACTATTAATGCTACAAAAATTCTGTACAACCTAGATATTACAGAAGTAAACAGCTTCAGAAGTAGGTGACCTTTGAACTAATCTAGATTCAGTAAATTTACATTTTCTCCTTTTTACATCTGAAATCTAATACAGAATGGTTGTTAATATTTTTTTGAAGTCTATTATTGTAATGTTCCGGACCCACCTGGTCCATTACTTTGCCAAAACATGGCTCCACCGAAACGGTGGCACCGGTCACGAGGGCACCGGTGACGGTGGCACCGTGACAGTCGCACACCGATCACGGTGGCACCATGAAGGTGGAACCATGAGGGTGATGCCATGATGGTGGCACCGTGACAGTGGCACTGTGTCCTCACCGAGGGTCTTCGTTCTTTTTTCCGACTTCTGACTTTTTCCATTCCCGCAACATATATTTTAACGTAAAGATGATTTAATGATTCTTTCAAAGCTGTTTAAAGCCCATAAATAATATCTAAAATCTCCCAAGAGTTGGGAAAACCTTAAAATTACCAAAACATGTGGTTTTTACTCGGTGTCACACCCTTTCCCCATACCTACCAGTACCGCCCATGTTGCGCGTTTTTACTCCGTTTAAAAGAAACGGTTTAACGCACAACCATTATGCCACCACCCTGATGGGAATAATTAAATAAGATTTAATACCATCATGTGTAACCTCCAAAATGCAAATGAAACCTTGATCTGACTTTAAATTGGTTCAAAATTCCTTATCCCGTAACAATAGGATCTCATATTTATATCACGCTAGAGTTTCTTCCTTCCCCTTCTTGGTTGGATTTCTTTCTTCCCCATGGTGCGCTTGGAGTCCCTCCTTCCCAAGTCTTGTGGTGTGCCTATGTGGGAGTTTTTCTGCTCATCCTTGGAGTCCCCAGAGTTCCTCCCTGGCAAGCCGTGCATCCTCAGTTCTCGGCGCGTAGAGAAAAACTTCATCGTTGATCATCCAGGTAGGTGTTTTCCTTCATCTCTCCTTAATGTGTATCATGCGGGGTGGGCACACTATTGTTCTGTGGGAATGGATAAAACCAAACCTTAACAAAGATAATAAATAGAATGTTAAAGAATTATGGGGTGAGTTTGACAATTCTGCTATACTCTTTTATAATTTCTATATGTTGTGAACTGTATGAGCTTATGCTCACTGAAAATCATGGCCATTGGTGGTCTTTCCTTGCACACTAATAAACCCTTGTCTTCTGTGATGATTAAATGAATGTAACATGGAAATTGGTTAATCAACTAAACTCTATTGATTAAATTAATGTCCAGTGAACAATAATCCTTGTGTGATCACCTCAGTTAACCAAAAAAAAAGAAGAAAACTTAGTGAATGATGTACTTGAGTCTGGAAACTTCCTTGCTCTATCTTGGTGGCATGTGTGTTTGTTTTGCTTGATGCTTATGGGGTGATGTGGATGGGGATGGGATTCTCTGTTATGGAATAGTTGTTAATTGTGAATTTGAAGCTGTGTGGGGCTGTATCTTGAGGCTTGGTTTTGTGACGTCCCGGACCCGGCTACCCATCGACCCGAGCCCCGAGCCCGGTTGGCCATATAACCCCTGGCTCGTCTCCCCGTAAGCCAGGGGCTGCCGACTAGCAGCGGAGGTGTAATGGTAAATCAATGGGGAGACTGTACCCCCATGCAAGAGTACACAACGGAATAACAACAAAGTAATATAGATAGCAGAAGCACAACCAATGGATAACAGGAGAAATAGGGAAACATACAAACCGAACAACAGAAGTAAGGAAAACCCTGATAGGTATACAAAAGCCACACAGGTAGTGTCTGATACAAAATGGATTCATGGAATGCTGATACAATGGGAAAGATGGAAAGCATTCTATACAGTAATACAAAAGAACAAAAATAGTCCATGAGAATCTCTATCCAAGCTCGATCCTCTGCTCTGGATCTCCAGCTAGAATGTATATAAGTCAACAACCTGAAGCTGGGTCTTTGCCCCTACTAGTACCTGCAACAGTAAAGTCTACACGGGTGCCCAGGAGGCCACTCGGGTAGGGTGTGAGACAAGTCTCAGTAGGCCACCACCAACAGTGTCTATGTGTAATCCAAATATGTGTTCACATGCAACAATGAGTGATATACTGCAAGTAAGCAAAGAAAAGTAAATAAACAACCCTCTCGCTCAAGTTCTGGAAGGACACCTGGCGGGTCTACCTGCTTCAGATCAAGGCTGTAAATCTGAACAAGTCACCTGAGTATAAGTACATACATATAGGTTATCACTGGCACAAGGTAAGCATGCCTCTCATCCATAAGCATTGTAGCTGGCGTGGGGTAGAAATGCCTCCCACCTGTAAATGTTATATAGGCACGAGGTATAAATGCCTCTCGTCCTCAATCGTTGTAGCTGGTGTGGGGTAGAAATTTCTCCCACCCATCAAGGTTATATAGGCATGCGGTATAAATGCCTCTCGTCCTGTTTCACAGAGATTCATCTGGCACGGGGTAAGAATGCCTCCCTCCCAACATGGGTTATCACAAGCATGTCAACACAGCAAAGCATAACCATTCACATCACAATGTATAAGTCATTACATCTTATATCACATCACATTAGCAAAGAATGGCATACATACACTTCAATTCATTCAAGGGGTTAAGGCTATCTCATCCTAGACAACCTCTAACCAGGTCAACTCATTTAACCTGGAAAATGTCCTTTCAAGTCATACCTTTAAGGTTCAAAGTTGAGAAAGGGGAAAAACTCAAGGCATAACACCTATGGTTGACCACTCCCAGTCCATACCTCCTCTAAACTCCCTAACAAGGTTATATTCATCCATCCCATCCCACATGGGTCATTTAGATAGTAAGCGATCAATATAAATAAGGGGTTTGGGGAAAGACAACCCCCGACATGATGTTATAAACCCAAAGCAATGGAAAACCCAAAAGGAGAACACATGACCACCTACCTTAGGGCTGTAGACGTAGGCTCGCTTGATATCGACCTCATATTTGCAACAGGTTGGAAGAGATTTATGTTTTAGTCCAAAGCCCTGAAAATAGGGCATATGATCTTGCATCAAAATAACACAACGGTAGGAAATATTTGCTGAGGATAAAGGGGTGCATGAGGTTAGCCTTACCAAGGGTGATCCAACGCCTTCGATGGATCAAAGAACAGACACCGGGGGAAGAAACGACAAGAGAATGAGTGAGGAGAGGGTTTTGGAGCTCAAAGGAGGCTCCCCTCGGGTTCTGTCCATGGGAAGAAGAAAGAATGGATTTTAGGCTTAAATAGAATTAAGGGAAAAATTGTAAATTTTTACCCAGACTAGGGTCACACGGTTTAGGCGCACAGTTTACCAAACTGTGTGCAAACCGTGCGCATCCCACTACCTCTGGAATGTAGGGATGCATGGTTTATCCAAACCGTGCGACTTTACTATTCATGTCATGCGCAAACTATGCGCCTCAGTCTGTAACTCCAAATCTCAAACTCCCAGGCTCCGAAAAAGCCCCATAAACTCCTCGAACCTTCCTTAGAATGTTACACACATTAAGCAAGCTTAAAGGAAATATTTTAAAGCAAAAATAACGATCCGTACCTTTTCCAAAGAGTCAGTTCATTACAACCTTCCCTCCTTAAAGAAACTCGTCCCTGAGTTGGCCTTCCGAGGGTAAAGAGGTGTCACCAGCGAAAAGCTCCGGCCATTGAGATCGTATATCAGCCTCCCGCTCCCAGGTCTCATCCTGTACCCGGCCGTGCTGCCATAACACCCGTACAAGAGGAACAAACCTACCTCAGAGTGTCTTCACGCTCTGGTCGACAATTCACATCGGATACTCCTCGAAGGAAGCATCCATATCCAGTTCAACCTCATTAGGCTGAAACACATGAGTCAGATCTGAAAAGTACCGGCGAAGCTGATATACATGAAAAACATTGTGTATGGCCTGATATCTCTGCGGAAGTGAAAGCTGGTAAGCTACTGGCCCGATCTGCTTCATCACCTCAAAGGGTCCTATAAACCTCGGTGAGAGCTTACCCTACTTCCATACACGTCTCTGCCCCAACCTGGGTGAGACCTTCAAGAAAAACCGGTCCCCAACCTCTAACTCAAGAGGTCGCCAGTGCTTGTTCACATAGGACTACTGTCTAGACTGAACTGTCTGCATACGCTTCCTAATAAGCTGTATCTACTCGGTAGTCTCCTGCAACAGACGTGGTCCTAGAACAACTGCCTCCCCTACTTCAAGCCAACACAAAGGCGAGCGACAAGGCCTACCATATAAGGATTCATAGGGATCCATCTCAATGGTATCCTGGAAGTTATTGTTATAACTGAACTCGACAAGAGGAATGTGTTTCTCCCATGAACCTCCAAAATCGAGAACATAAACACATAACATATCCTCTAGTACCTGTATACTGCACTCGGTCTGTCCGTCAGTCTATGGGTGATAGGCCATACTCAAAATTACCTGCATACCTAAGGCCTTCTATAAACCCAGCCAGAACCGAGACGTAAAACGAGGATATCTATCCGAGACAACAGAATGAGGTTCTCCATGAAGGCGCACTATCTCCTTGACATACAATCTTTCCAAGTTGTCAACTGTGAAGGTTTCTCGCACAGATAAGAAATGTGAGACCTTCGTCAGGCGGTCGACGATAACCCATACTGCATCACTACCATGAGGTGAGCTGGGTAAAACAGTTACAAAGTCCATAGAAACATCGTCCCATTTCCACTCCGAAATGGACAACGGCTGCAAAATCCCTGCCGAATGCTGATGTTCCACCTTCACCTACTGACAGGTGGAACAACGAGTAATGAAACAGGCTATCTCCCGCTTCATGCTAGGCCACCAGTACTTTTGTCACAAATCACGATACGTTTTGGTGATGCCTGGGTGAACTGCCCATGCTGAGGCATGGAAATCCCTCATCAGCTCCTCTCTGATGTCTGCTGGTCCCCATACCCTCCCACAGAACAATAAAGTATCACTCTCATCCATGGTCCAATATATAGAGGCATTATTAGCGACACTTTCTTGTAAAACAAGGCCTTCCAGATCTGATAACTGTCTTTCCCTAACCAGTTCCAAAATAGTAGATGTTACCGCTAAGGCTGAGAGAACAATCTGACCCTGACCCTCCTGAACCTCAACGTGCATCTCCGAAAATAGGGTCATCAGCTTCCACTCTTCATCATATTCCCGAAATACTTGTGACTGAGTTTTCCAAATCAGCGCATTGACTACTGAATTTCCTTTCCAAGGAGTGTAGGACAATTTGAAATCAAAATATTGTAGGTACTCGACCCACCTATGTTTCCTGAGATTTAGATCTCGCTGAGTGAAGATATATTTGAGGCTTTTGTGGTCAGTGAATACCACAAATCGCTCTCCCAACAAATAGTGTCTCCAACAGCATAAGGCATGTACAACTGCTGCAAGCTCGAGGTCGCGCGTTGGATAATTCCATTCATGAGGCTTTAACTGATGAGAACCATATGCAACAACCTGCTCGTCTTGCATCAAGAAAACTCTAATACCAATACCTGAAACATCACAATAGACCGTATAAGCCCTGTCCGACTCCAGCAAGATCAGTATCGGCACCGAAGTCAGTCTGCCCTTCAGTTCCTGAAAAGCTGTTTCACAAGGTTCCGACCACTCAAATCTCACACCCTTTTTGGTCAAAGATGTAAGCGGTGCTGCTAGGCGCGAAAAGTCCTGAATGAACCGCCTATAATATCCATCAATCCCCAAGAAACTCTTGATATCGAAGACATTCTTGGGTTGCTCCCAAGAGACTACATCACTCACCTTCTCAGGGTCAACTGAAACTCCAGACTTAGAAATAATGTGACTCAGGAAGTGAAACTTATTTATCCAAAAGTGGCATTTACTGAGATAAGCATAAAGCTGATGCTCTCTTAGTGTATTCAGCACGATCTCAAGATGGGTTGCATGGTCGTGTATCGAGCGTGAATAGACTAAGATGTCATCCACAAATACGACCACAAAAGAATCAAGGTAAGGGTGAAAAATCCGATTCATAAGATCCATAAACACTACAGGTGCATTCGTAAGCCCAAACGACATGAGGAGGTACTCATAGAGACCATACCTGCTCCTGAACACCGTGCGAGGTATGTATGAAGTCCTAACATGCACTTGGTGATAGCCCGACCTCAAATATATCTTTGAAAACACCTTCTCTCCTCATAGCTGATCGAAGAGGTCGTCAATTCTAGGTAAAGGATACCAATTCTTAATAGTCAGCTGATTTAACTTACGGTAATCCATGCAAAGATGAAGGGTACCATCTGCCTTCTTGGAAAAGAGAACCAGTGATCCCCAAGGAGAGGTACTGGGACGTATAAATACTTTTGCTTCCAGGCCCTCCAACCGACTCTTGAGCTCCAGAAGCTCCTTAAGTGCCATCCTATAAGGAGGAATGGTCCCTGGTGCTGCTCCTGGTTCAATCTCAATGGTAAACTCCACCTCTCGCACCAGAGGTAGGCCAGAGAAATCATCAGAAAAGACATCACTGAAGTGCTCCACCACGAGAGTATAAACAGTGGATTGTAACCCTTGGTCATTGAGATAAAGACTGGAAACCTGTGCCATGACACCGCCTAAAATCTGGTGTTCCGGTCCTACTCGTATCGCACTAAGATTCCATTATCCCTTATGCATATACGTGTCGCCCTCTAGTGACGTAAACGCCACCCTCCGATGATAGCAGTCAATCCGAGCTCTATAGGGAACTAACCAATCCATAACGATTATTACATTAAAACCTGTCATATCCAGAACATACAGGTTCCACAAAAAAAGGTAACCACCCACCTCGAGGGGACAATTCTGACAACAATGAACGCTCGCTGAATGGATACCTAATGGGGTATCTAACGTGATCATACCATGATATGACTCAACGTCAAGGCCCAAACTTCCAACAATCGCCTCTGATATAAAAGAGTGAGAAGCGCCTGTATCAAACAAAGTAGATACTAATATAGAGGCAACTAGAATCGTACCTCATATAGTAGATGGTCCGGCATACTGATCCTGTGGCGCAGGCTCGACTGCATACAACTGGTTGGTACCACGTCCCTGAGTCACAGCCTGGCTACCCTGAGCAGACCCGCCCTGCTGGTGCTGAGAGTCATATGCCTGATTACCCCTGCCTCGGCTGCCGCCACGACCTGATTGGCCGATGGTATTCCAGATTCCTGACTAACGTGATCCTACCGATCCAGTGCCAGATCGTATCACAGGCACAAATTCCTACTCACTGGACCCTGGGGGAAAAGTCTTGCAGAAGCGGTGGAGATGACCCAACCTAACACAGCCTCTACACTCCACTGGGTTTCGCGTACACTGCCTCTTCATATGCCTTGGCACCCCACATTGGTGACAGATAGTAGTAACACCTGAGACAAGGGTCTGACCACCACTAACACCACAAGAGTCCTCAAAACGCCGCTTCTTCCCAGAAGCAGATCCACTGGAACCCTTAGGTGCTGAACCGCCCTGATTCAAACTGTCCACATCTCTCAGATTCCTCTCCATGATCAAAGCCTGATTGTCGATCTCTGAAATGGTCATCAACCTGAACATGTTAACCTGCGACCGAATGGTGTAACACAACCCATCCTCAAATCTCCTGGCGGCTGTGAGATCATTAGCAGCTAGTGTAGGAACAAAACGCTACAACTCCATGAAATGGGATGAATATTCCATGAATGTCATGGTCCCTTGCTGCAGATTCATAAACTCCCTAGCTCTATCATCCCTCAAAGTCTGGGGAAAGAAAAAGTTGTAGAAGACGGTCTAGAAATCAGCCTAGACCATCTCTCTCTGCTGTCCCGACTGAGTGATGACGTCCCACCACCTCCTGGCTGAACCACGTAGCATATAAGCTACAAGATTGACTCTCTACTCTGGAGGAATCTCATGGTGCTCAAAGATGGTCTGAATAGACTCCAACAAGGACTCTGTAGCAAAAGGTCTGCCATCTCCCGTAAACATAGGAGGATGATGTGACTGAAACTCGCGGGTCAACTCTGCCATACTCAGGGCAGGTCACACTCCGCCTTGCACACTCTACATCAAATGGAAAAATCTCTCACGGAATTGGGCATCAGTGCCCATCTCAGGAATAACAAGAGGAGCCACAGGTGGCTCGATAGGAAGATCGGCTGGTGACTCAGGACCCGCCACCTCAGGAATGTGATCGTCTCCGCCTTCAGCACGCGCGACTCAAGGACCTCTCGGAGGCATAGTGATACAATGCCCAACGAAAGTCTCAAAATAAGAATAAAAAAAGTTAAAGGTTGAACTCTAGAAGCTAGTACAAGTACTAAGACTTCCTACCCCTAATATCACCTATCCATACCCATAGGAATTCTTAGAAAAACCCACAACTGCTCAAATTTAACTTAATCCAGTGATATGGCATTTACCATCCCATAAGGGCCCATAATCCTCATGAACTAAAAGATGACACACACTTGAATGTCATTTCTCATTTACTACTACTAATTTTTTTTGAATTTCCTTTAAAGAAAATTATTGGTATAGTTGGAATGTCATTTTCTGATCCATAAGGGCCCATACTCCTTATGAACCAAAGAGTGACACCCACTAAAACCACCTCATTCCTCAATTCACAACCTACAAGGAGGGTTAGCACAATTGCACACATATTGTCAAGGCATGGAAATAACCAACAAGGAATGCTTGCTGAAAATTTAGAAGTGGCATGGAAAAATGCATGACCTAATCATATTGTGCCTACCATGATGCATGTTCTAATGCATAACCCTCATTTCATCGGGGCGAACCATGAAACACAAATTTCAATCTCGCAAAAGTCATTAACATCACAAATCATGTGAAGCACCCACCGGTGAAACAGTATCAATAGTAAATAGCAGAATCAATAACAACATAATTTAGGTAACTTGGTCTTTTCCCCATACGTGGGTTCACGACGCCCAAGAACGGCTTATAACTAAGTCTCTAAGAATTCCCGGTCTCCAAGTCTATTGTTGACAAATAGTAAAGCAAGAAAGAAAGAAAAACTCTGATACCACTTTGTGACGTCCCAGACCCAGCTGCCCATCAACCCGAGCCCTGAGCCCGGTTGGCCACATAACCCCTGGCTCGTGTCCCCATAGGCCAGGGGCTTCCGACTAGCAGAGGGGTGTAATGGTAAATCAGTGGGGAGATTGTACCCCCATGTCAGAGTACATAACGGAATAACAACAAAGTAATATAGATAGCGGAAGCACAACCAATGGATAACAGGAGAAATAGGGAAACATACAAACCGAACAACGGGAGTAAGGAAAACCCTGATAGGTATACAAAAGCCACACATGCAGTGTCTAATACAAAATGGATGCATGGCATGCTGATACAATGGGAAATATGGAAAGCATGCTATACAGTAATACAAAAGAACAAAAATAGTCCATGAGAATCTCTATCCAAGCTCGATCCTCTGCTCTGGATCTCCAGCTAGAATGTATATAAGTCAAAAACCTGAAGCTCGGCCTTTTCCCTTACTAGTACCTGAAGTAGTAAAGTCTACATGGGTGCCCAGAAGGCCGCTCGGGTAGGGTGTAAGACAAGTCTCAGTAGGCCACCACCAACGGTGTCTACGTGTAACCCAAATAGGTGTTATCATGCAACAATGAGTGATATACTGCAAGTATGAAAAGTAAAGTAAATAAACAACCCTACTGCTCAGGTTCTGGAAGGACACCTGGCGGGTCTACCTGCTTCAGCTCAAGGCTAGAAATTTGAACAAGTCACCTGAGTATAAGTACATACATATAGGTTATCACTGGCATGAGGTAAGCATGCATCTCATCCATAAGCACTGTAGCTGGCGTGGGGTAGAAATTCCTCCCACCCATAAAGGTTATATAGGAATGAGGTATAAATGCCTCTTGTCCTCAATCGCTGTAGCTGGCATGGGGTAGAAATGCCTCCCACCCATAAAGGTTATATAAGCACGAGGTATAAATGCCTCTCGTCCTGTTTCACAGAGTTTCATCTGGCACGGGGTCAGAATGCCTCTCTCCCAACACACGGAGATTCATCTGGCATAGGGTAAGAATGCCTCCCGCCCAACATGGGTTATCACAAGCATGTCAACACAGCAAAGCATAACCATTCACATCACAATGTCTAAGGCATTACATCTTATATCATATCACGTTATCAAAGCATGACATACATAAACTTCAATTCATTCAAGGGGTTCAGGCTATCTCATCCTAGCCAACCTCTAACCAGGTCATCTCATTTTCCTAACATGGAAAATGTCCTTTCAAGTCATACCGTTAAGGTTCAAAGTTGAGAAAGGGGAAAAACTCAAGGCATAACACCTATGGTTGACCACTCCCAGCCCATACCTCCTCTAAACGCCCTAACAAGGTTATATTCATCCATCCCATCCCACACGGGTCATTTAGATAGTAATCGGTAAATATAAATAAGGGGTTTGGGGAAAGACAACCCCCGACACGACGTTATAAACCCAAAGCGATGGAAAACCCAAAAGGAGAACACATGACCACCTACCTTAGGGTTGTAGATGTAGGCTCGCTTGATATCAACCTCAGATTTTCAATAGGTTCTAAGAGATCTAAGTTTTAGTACAAAGCCCTAAAAATAGGGCATATGAGCTTGCATAAAAATAACACAATGGTAGGAAATATTTTCCAAGGAGAAAGGGGTGCGTGAGGTTATCCTTACCAAGGGTGATCCAACGCCTTTGACGGATCGAAGAACGGACACCGGGGGATGAAACAACAAGAGGATGAGTGAGGAGAGGGTTTTGGAGCTCAAAGGAGGATCCCCTATGGTTCTGTCTGCGGGAAGAAGAAAGAATGGGTTTTAGGCTTAAATAGAATTAAGGGAAAAATTGTAAATTTTTACCCAGACCAGGGTCACACGGTTTAGGAGCACGGTTTACCGAACCGTGTGCAAACCGTGCACATCCCACTACCTCCGAAATGCAGGGCTGCATGGTTTATCTAAACCGTGTGAATTTACTATTCATGTCATGCGCAAACCGTGCGCCTTAGTCTGCAACTCCAAATCTCAAACTCCCGGGCTCCGAACAAGCTCCGGACACTCCCTGAACCTTCCTTAGAATGTTATACACATTAAGCTAGCTTAAAGAAAAGATTTGAAAGCAAAACTAACGATCTGTACCTTTTCCAAAGAGTTGGGTTGTTACAAACTCCCCTCCTTAAAGCAACTCATCCTCAAGTTGGCCTTCTGAGGGTAAAGAGGTGTCACCAACAAAAAGCTCCGGCGATTGAGATCGTATATCAGCCTCCCGCTCCCAGGTCTTGTCTTGTACCCGGCCATGCTGCCATAGTACCTGTACAAGAGGAACGGACCTGCCTCAGAGTGTCTTCATGCTCCGGTCGACAATTCACATCGGATACTCCTAGAAGGAAGCATCCATATCCAGTTCAACCTCATCTGGCTGAAACACATGAGTCAGATCTGAAAAGTACCGGTGAAGCTGAGATACATGAAAAACATTGTGTATGGCCTGATATCTCTGCGGAAGTGCAAGATGGTAAGCTATTGGCCCGATCCGCTTCATCACCTCAAAGGGTCCTACAAACCTTGGTGAGAGCTTACCCTACTTCCGTACACGTCTCTGCCCCAACCTGGGTGAGACCTTCAAGAAAACCCGGTCCCCAACCTCGAACTCAAGAGGTCGCTAGTGCTTGTTCTTATAGGACTACTATTTAGACTGAGCTGTCTGCATACGCTTCCTAATAAGATGTATCTGCTCGGTAGTCTCCTACACCAGACGTGGTCCTAGAATAGCTGCCTCCCCTGCCTCAAGCCAATACAAAGGTGAGCGACAAGGCCTACCATATAAGGCTTCATAGGGAGCCATCTCAATGGTAGCCTGGAATCTATTGTTATAACTGAACTCGACAAGAGGAATGTGTTTCTCCCATGAGCCTCCAAAATAGAGAACACAGGCACGTAACATATCCTTTAGTACCTGTATAGTGCACTCGGTCTTTCCGTCAGTTTGTGGGTGATAGGCCGTACTCAAAAGTACCTGCGTACCTAAGGCATTCTGTAAACCCTGCTAGAACCGAGACGTAAAACGAGGATCTCTGTCTGAGAAAACAGAACGAGGTTCTCCATTAAGGCGCACTATCTCCTTGATATATAGTCTTCCCAAGTCGTCAACCGTGAAGGTTTCTCACACAGGTAATAAATTTGCGACCTTCATCAGGCAGTCGACGATAACCCATACTGCATCACTACCACAAGGTGACCTGGGTAAACCGGTTACAAATTTCATAGAAACATCGTCCCATTTCCACTCCGGAATGGACAACGGCTACAAAAACCCTGCCGAACGCTGATGTTCTGCCTTCACCTACTGACAGGTGGAACAACGCATAATGAAACTGACTATCTCCCGCTTCATGCTAGGCCACCAGTACTGTCGTCGCAAATCACGATACATTTTGGTGATGCCTGGGTGAACTGCCCATGCTGAGGCATGGAAATCCCTCATCAGATCCTCTCTGATGTCTTCTGGGCCCCATACCCTCCCACGGAACAATAAAGTATCACTCTCATCCACGATCCAATCTATAGAGGCATCATCAGCAACACTTTCTCGTAAAACAAGGCCTTCCGGATCCGATAACCGTCTTTCCCTAACCCGTTCCAAAAGAGTAGATGTTACTGCTAAGGCTGAGTGAATAGTCTGACCCTGATCCTCCTGAATCTCAACATGCATCTCCGAAAATAGGGCCATCAACTTCCACTCTTCATCAGATTCCCGAACTACTTGTCACTGAGTTTTCCGAATCAGCACATCGGCTACTGAATTTCCTTTACAAGGAGTGTAGGCCAATTTGAAATCAAAAGATTGTAGGTACTCGACCCACCTGCGTTGCTTGAGATTTAGATCTCACTGAGTGAAGATATATTTGAGGCTTTTGTGGTTAGTGAATACTAAAAAACACTCTCCCAACAAATATTTTCTCCAACAACGTAAGGCATGTACAACTGCTGCGAGCTCGAGGTCGTGCGTCGAATAATTCTGTTCATGAGGCTTCAACTAAAAAGAACTATTCTCAATGACCCGCTCGTCTTGTATCAAGACAGCTCCAAACCCGATACATGATGCGTCATAATAGACCGTATAAGCCCTTCCCAGCTCCGGTAAGATCAGTATCGGCACTGAAGTCAGTCTGCCCTTCAGTTCCTGAAAAGCTGTTTCACAAGGTTCCGACCACTCGAATCTCACCCCCTTTTTGGTCAAAGCTGTAAGCAGTGCTTCTAGGCATGAAAAGTCCCAAATGAACCACCTATAATATCCAGCAAGCCCCAAGAAACTCCTAATATCGAAGATGTTCTTGGGTTTCTCCCAAGAGACTACATCACTCACCTTCTCGGGGTCAACTAAAACTCCAGACTTAGAAATAATGTGACCTAGGAAGTGAACCTTATTTATCCAAAAGTGGAATTTACTAAGCTTAACATAAAGCTGATGCTCTCTTAGTGTATTCAGCACAATCTCAAGATGGTTTGCATGGTCGTGTCTCGAGCATGAATAGACTAAGATGTCATCCACAAATACAACCACAAAAGAATCAAGGTAAGGGTGAAAAATCCGATTCATAAGAGCCATAAACATTGCAGGTGCATTTGTAAGCCCAAATGGCACGACGAGGTACGCATAGAGACCATAACTGCTCCTGAACGCCATGCGAGGTATGTCTGAAGTCATAACACGCACCTGGTGATAGCCCGACCTCAAATCTATCTTTGAAAACACCTTCGCTCCTCGAAGCTGATCGAAGAGGTCATCAATTCAAGGTAAAGGATATCAATTCTTAATAGTCAGCTGATTTAACTTACGGTAATCCACGCAAAGATAAAGGGTACCATATGACTTCTTGGAAAAGAGAACCAGTGATTCCCAAGGAGAGGTACTGGGATGTATAAAGCCTTTTGCTTCTAGGTCCTCCAACTGACTCTTGATCTCCAGAATCTCCTTAGGTGCCATCCTATAAGGAGGAATGGTCACTGGTGCTACTCCTAGTTCAAGCTCAATGGTAAACTCCACCTCTCACACCGGAGGTAGGCCAGAGAAATCATCAGGAAAGACATCACTGAAGTGATCCACCACGGGAGTATAAACAGAGGATTATAACCCTTAGTCATCGAGATAAAGACTGGCAACCTGTGCTGTGACACCACCTAAACTCTGGTGTTCCAATCCTACTCGTGTCTCACTAAGATCCCATTCTCCCTTATGCATATACGTGTCACCCTCTGGTGACATAAACACCACCCTCCAATGATAGTAGTCAATCCTGGCTCTATAGGGAACTAACCAATCCATCCCGATTATTACTTCAAAACCTATCATATCCAGAACATACAGATTCCACACAAAAAGGTAACCACCCACCTCGAGGGGAAAATTTTGACAATGACGAACGCCCTCTGAACGGATACCTAATGGGGTATCTAATGTGATCATACCATGATATTACTCAATGTCAAGGCCCAAACTTCCAACAATCAACTCCGATATAAAAGAGTGAGAAGCGCCTGTATCAAACAAAGCAGATACTAATGTAGAGGAAACTAGAATTGTACCTCGTATAGTAGATGGTCCGACGTACTGCTCCTGTGGCGCAGGCTCGACTGCATACAATTGGCCGGTACCACAGCCCTGAGTCATAGCCTGACTACCCTGAGCAGACCCGCCCTACTGGTGATAAGAGTCATATGCCCGATTACCCCTGCCTCAGCTGCTGCCACGACTTGATCGGCCGATGGTATTCCAACTGCCTGACTGACGTGATCCTGCTGATCCAGCACTAGATCGTATCACAGGCACAGATCCCTGCTCACTGGACCCTGGGGGAAAAGTCCCACAGAAGCGGTGGAGATGACCCAACCTACCACAGCCTCTACACTCCACTGGGTTTCACGTACACTGCCTCTTCATATGCCCTGACACCCCACATTGGTGACAAATAGGAGTACCACCTGAGAGAAGGGTCTGACCACCACTAACACCACGAGAGTCCTCAAAACGCCACTTCTTCCCAGAAGCAGATCCATTGGAACCCTTAGGTGCTGAACTGTCCTGGTTCGCACTATCCGCATCTCTCAGATTCCTCTCTGTGATCAAATCCTGATTGAAAATCTCTGAAACAGTCATCAACCTGAACACGTTAACCTGCGATCGGATGGTGTAACATAGCCCATCCTCAAATCGCCTGGCTGTCGTGAGATCATCAGCAGCTAGTGTAGGAACAAAACGCTGCAACTTCATGAAATGGGATGAATATTCCATGACTATCATGGTCCCTTGCTACATATTCATAAACTCCCTAGCTCTGTCAGCCCTCAAAGTTTGGGGAAAGAAAAAGTCGTAGAAGACGGTCTGGAAATCAGCTTAGACCATCTATCTCTACTGTCCCGACTGGGTGATGACGTCCCACCACCTCCTGGCTGAACCACGTAGCATATAAGCTATGATCTTGACACTCGGCTCTGGAGGCGTCTCAAGGTGCTCAAAGATGGTCAGAATAGCCTCCAACCAGGACTCCGTATCAAAAGGTCTGCCATCTCCCGTAAACGTAGGAGGATTCTGCGACTGAAACTCACGGGTCAACTCTGCCATACTCGGGGCAGATCACACTCCACCTTGCACACTCTGTATCAAATGCAAAAAGCTCTCACAGAACTGGGCATCATCTCCCATCTTAGGAATAACAAGAGGAGCCACAGGTGGCTCGACAGGAAGATCGGCTGGCGGCTCAGCACCTGCCACCTCAGGAACGTGATCGTCACCGCCTTCAACATGTGCGACTCAAGGACGTCTCAGAGGTATAGTGCTACAATGCCAAAATAACGTCTCAAAAGAAGAAACCAACAAGTTAATGGTTGAACTCTAGAAGTTAGAACAGGTACTAAGCCATCCTACCTCTAAGATCACCTATCCATACCCATAATAATTCTTAGAAAAACCCACAACTTCTCAAATTTAACTTAATACAGTGATATGGCATTTCCCAGCCCATAAGGGCCCATACTCCTCATGAACTGAAAGATGACACACACTTGAATGTCATTTCTCATTTACTACTACTAAACAAACATTTGAATTTCCTTTAAAGAAAATGATTGGTTTAGTTGGAATGTCATTTTTTGATCCATAAGGGCCCATACACCTTATAAACCAAAGAGTGACACCCACTAAAACCACCTCATTCCTCAATTCACAACCTGAAGGAGGGTTATCATAGTTTCAAACATATTGGCAAGGCAAGGAAATAACCAATAAGGAATGCTCGCTGAAAATTTAGACGTGGCATGGAAAAATTCATGACCTAATCATATTGTGCCCACCATAATGCATATTCTAATGCATAAACCTCATTTCATCAGGTCGAACCATGAAACACAAATTTCAATCATGCAAAATTCATTAACATCACAAATCATGTGAAGCACCCAACGGTGAAACGATATCAATAGTAAATAGCAGAATCAATAACAACATAATTTAGGAAACTTGGTCTTTTCCCCGTACGTGGGTTCGCGATGCCCAAGCACGGCTTATAACTAAGTCCCTAAGCGTTCCCGGTCTCCAAATATATCATCGCCAAATAGTAAATCAAGAAATAAAGAAAACCACTGATACCACTTTGCGACATCCCAGACCCGACTGCCCATCAACCCGAGCCCCGAGCCCGGTTGGCCACATAACCCCTGGCTCGTCTCCCCGTAGGCCAGGGGCTGCCGACTAGCAGCGGGGGTGTAATGGTAAATCAGTGGGGAGACTGTACCCCCATGTCAGAGTACACAGTGGAATAATAGAAAAGTAATATAGATAGCGGAAGCACAACCAATGGATAACAGGAGAAATAGGGAAACATACAAACCAAACAACGGAAGTAAGGAAAACCCTGATAGGTATACAAAAGCCACATAGGCAGTGTCTGATACAAAATGGATGCATGGCATGCTGATACAATGGTAAAGATGGAAAGCATGCTATATATTAATATAAAAGAACAAAAATATTCCACGAGCATCTCTATCCAAGCTCGATCCTCTGCTCTGGATCTCTAGCTATAATGTATATAAGTCAACAACCTAAAGCTGGGCCTTTGCCCCTACTAGTAACTACAGTAGTAAAGTCTACACGAGTGCCCGAGAGGCCGCTTGGGTAGGGTGTGAGACAAGTCTCAGTAGGCCACCACCAACGGTGTCTACGTGTAATCCAAATAGGTGTTCGCATGAAAAAATGACTGATATACAACAAGTAATCAAAGAAAAGTAAATAAACAACCCTCTCGCTTAGGTTATAGAAGGACACCTGGTGGGTCTACCTGCTTCATCTCAAGGCTGTAAATCTGAACAAGTCACCTGAGTATAAGTACATACATATAGGTTATCACTGGCACTAGGTAAGCATGCCTCTCGTCCATAAGCACTGTAGCTGGCATGGGGTAGAAATGCCTCCCACCCATAAAGGTTATATAGGCACGAGGTATAAATGCCTCTTGTCCTCAATCGCTGTAGCTGGCATGGGGTAGAAATGCCTCCCACCCATAAAGGTTATATAGGCACGAGGTATAAATGCCCATCGTCCTATTTCACAGAGTTTCATCTGGCACGGGGTAAGAATGCCTCTCGCCCAACACACAGAGATTCATCTGGCACGGGGTAAGAATGCCTCCTTCCCAACATGGGTTATCACAAGCATGTCAACAGAGTAAAGCATAACCATTAAAATCACAATGTATAAGGCATTACATATTATATCATATCATATTAGCAAAGCATGGCATACATACACTTTAATTCATTTAAGGGGTTTAGGCCATCTCATCCTAGCCAACCTCTAACCAGGTCATCTCATTTGCCTAACATGGAAAATTTCCTTTCAAGTCATACCGTTAAGGTTAAAAGTTGAGAAAGGGGAAAAACTCAAGGCATAACACCTATGGTTGAGCACTCCCGGTCCATACCTCCTCTAAACTCCCTAAAAAGGTTATATTCATCCATCCCATCCCACACGGGCCATTTAGATAGTAAGCAGTCAATATAAATAAGGGGTTTGGGGAAAGACAACCCCCGACACGATGTTATAAACCCAAAGCGACGGAAAACCCAAAAGGAGAACAGATGACCACCTACCTTAGGGATGTAGACGTAGGCTCTCTTGATATCGACCTCAGATTTGCAACAGGTTGGAAGAGATATAAGTTTTAGTCCAAAGCCCTGAAAATAGGGCATATGAGCTTGCATCAAATTAACACAACGGTAGGAAAGATTTGCCGAGGAGAAAGGGGTGCGTGAGGTTAGCCTTACCAAGGACGATCCAACGCCTTCAACGGATCGAAGAACAGACACCGGGGGAAGAAAAGACAAGATAATTAGTGAGGAGAGGGTTTTGGAGCTCAATGGAGGCTCCCCTCTGGTTCTATCTATGGGAAGAAGAACGAATAGGTTTTAGGCTTAAATAGAATTAAGGAAAAAATTGTAAATTTTTACCCAGACCAGGGTCGCACGGTTAAGGCACACGGTTTACCAAATTGTGAACAAACCATGAACATCCCACTACCTCCGAAATATAGGGCTGTATGGTTTATCCAAACCGTGCGACTTTACTATTCATGTCATGCGCAAACCGTGCACCTCAGTCTGCAACTCCAAATCTCAAACTCCCGGGCTCCGAACAAGCCCCAGACACTCCCCGAACCTTCCTTAGAATGTTACACACATTAAGCAAGATTAAAGGAAAGATTTTAAAGCAAAACTAATGATCCGTACCTTTGCCAAAGAGTCGGGTTGTTACAGGTTTGGTTCCAGTACGTTGAGGGATCTCACAGATCCCTTTGTTATTGTGACTTTATGAGAGAACCAAGTGTGAATGCTTAAATTATTGTTTGGATGTTTCTATTTCTCTGGATTGTAGGTATGTCGGTTGGTTTCCCATTAGTGTAGATTCCACTTGAATTGGATCACTTGAACATGAAAACACGAATGGTTTAAATGGGGAATTGGTTTTGGGGATGAGTTGTGACTTGGCCGTGAGTGCTGTGCTTTTCTTTTATGAATGAATAGTAACAAGGGTGTTTGTGCTTAGGTTGGCTTTGGAAACCCTCGGTTGGGATGAGTGCTTGTTACCTATAAATATATTTTTAGTTTTATGTTTCTTATTCACGCCCCACCTATCACGACCCCCTCCCCACAAAGTGTACCCCTCCTGGGCCAGCAATGTGAGAAGAGAGATAATGACCCCCGAGTCCCGCCTCCAGTAGGCCCCGGGTTGGAGACTAGCACCGAGGGTATAATAAACATACAAATGGGAGGCATTACCCTATAAGAGAACACATGCAAAAGAGAGAGATAGAATAGACTCCAATCAACTCCAACTCAGAACTGAAATATAAAAGAAATCCAAGTACATATATGAAATGTCATGCAAAAGTACTACAACTGAAAGGGGAAACTAAAAGTACCCAAAAGAAAGTAATTAAAACGGCAGCGACCACAAGCCCGAACAACTCCTCCTCCAACCACAAGCTAGTATTAACCAGCTTGATCTCCAACCTGCTCAAAGTGACCTGAAAATAGTTTATATATACATAGGGTGAGTATAACAGTATACTTAGTAGGATCCTCCCCAAGCCTCTCGTGCAAAATCAAAGAAAGCATACTAAAGCCCAGTGAACAACAAGTGAAATTGACTCGTCACCTAAACAGGTATACTAAGTTCCCAACCTCTCCATGGCTACTCTCACCAAGTAACACATAAAAGTATATAGCATATAGTAAAGAATATCAAGGGTACCCTGCTACTACTTCCCCACTGGTTTTCCGCTTTGCCCCAACGACATACGTCCTGAGCATCTTTCTCCAAAGGCTTGCCCGTAGACACCTGGGATAAGCTCCACATATGCATCTCGTGCACCACAAAGGCTTGCCCGCAGACACCTGGGCTAAGCACCACACCATCCTCCCAACCAAAAGTAACCAGGTAAGTTCTGGGAGCCACCACAGCCCACATAACGTGTATCATACATCGGGTATTATACCTCAAGCCATTATAGACCATACACTAAGTAGGGATCCTCAAGCCATCACAACCTATACACGTTACACCTATAGTAGTACATAGGATACTATATCTAGAATATATGTGTGGGAAATAACCATAAGCCATTAAAGCCCTCTATACACATATATGGGGAAACTAACTGTTGCGCCTGTTGGCACATGTATCTACCAAGAGAAGAGAGCGGGGCTAAAGGGGGTAGTCAGCCATTCGACCTCCCATCAGAATGTTGGGGAAAACACCCCCCAGGGCTCAGAATCCCCGGGGTGTCAGTTTCACTTACTGAAATGGTGGAGTAGTGTATATAAACACAAAAAGTATAGAATATATATAATTCACATCCACACATGGGAATTACCTAGTCTTAGATACATCTGCAACTAACGTCTCTCAGACTCCACGCTGCTACTTCTAAGACTAGGTTTCCTATAAGCACACAAACATTTGAAGAGATTTATTAGATTACTCCATTCTCATTTTATCAGTTCCACTGTACATTAATTAATTCTTTAAACATTAATTAACCATAAATAATTCCACATTAAACTGAATTGGCATCACATTCAAAATCAACTGCTCCTTTTAAGATTCACATCACCTTTAAATTCCAGCATCTCCATCCCCGTGTATTATCACCATTTAATCAAACATTCATTACAGAATTACCTTCCCATATTCCCAGGCATTCTAGAAAAGCATCCTATGCTGCTAAACACAAAGGAGGCTCAACACGGTGAGTAGATATACTACCCGTTGAGTCTTTTCCGCCTATAGAAAGATCATAGACCCATCCTCCCTCGAGAGGCTAAACACGGAAAGCACATGGCATACCCCGCGCATCTTCGCCTCCTTAGGAAGAAGGGTAAGCAAGACCAGCTTCCTTGAGCAGTGGGGAAAAGTAAAGCAGATAAACATTCAAAGAATTCACAAGCATCCAACAACCACATCCATCCCATTCCATCACCCCTGGTGTCCTCCCCGACACCCACATGCATAAGCTGATGCATCTCGCCACCCTAGGCGTCATCCACTGCCACAACCACAAGTTCCCATGCCTCCACATATCACAACAGCCATCCAGGCTCACATTACATCATAAGCATTAGGAAAACAACAATCAAAACCATGTGATCTTGGCCCTTTAACAAACAAGATGGTAACTCAGAACCCTTTTAGAAATTCTCATACAATCTGTTCTTTAATCCATATTGAATTAGCAGATTTTTTTATTCGTAGGTTCAAATTACGAGAGACCGAATCAGTAAGCTATCACAATTAAATAACCATGCTTACTTCCCTAATTTGATTAACCTCAAATTAGAAAAACTACAACAACAGCGATAACCAGATTCATTTACATGCCTCTTTATCTTTATCCAATTAATTAACAATTAATTCCGGCTTTACGTTCATTATCATTTTCCATCATGAACGAACAAAAAATCAAAGAAATCATAGATATCACTCTATCTAGAAAAACATGAGGCAAACCGTTATCACGGTATAAAGCAACAACATGCGATCAACCAATTCTTTTAATCTGGTTCAAGTATTTAATTAGGTCAATTTCATTGTGATCCAAAGGGATAAAACATGATAATTCTACGATTGCACATATACAATTAGATAAGCCATGAATCCCCTACCTCGAAGAGTTCTTGACGTCCTTTATCGACACAACAGGTCACAATCCTCCTCTCATGACAACTGCATCCACCAGAGGATGCCACGGTACGACAGTACCAACCAACCCCAAGAAAAACCCATTAGAATCTTGGAAATTACATGGTATAATATGGAAGGGAGAAACAAGAGAAGATGATCCCCAAAGGAACGACGATAAAACATACCTTATTGGGAAGATTGACCGACATAGTTTGGTTGCAT
This sequence comes from Viscum album, assembly GCA_963277665.1. Lineage (NCBI taxonomy): Eukaryota > Viridiplantae > Streptophyta > Magnoliopsida > Santalales > Viscaceae > Viscum > Viscum album. The sequence goes on along the minus strand of OY728158.1, from coordinate 1,022,012,905 downwards.
CCAAAACAGAGCAGAACCAATCCTAGGAGTAAAGATTGATTGTGCAACTCCTACGGGAATGATTGAAAGGTTCTAGAATCTCTTTGCTGAGAACAAAGGGAAATAACAAGGGAGAATGATATCTCATCCCTTTTTGAATATTTAATGGGGCAACGGTTTAAGATCCGGTTAATTCTCCATTAAAAATGGATCGCATTAACCCACGCGGTTTGACCAAGTAAATACATCCTGGCCTTAGGAATAATTAATATAGGATTTATGGAATTTGAATCGGCCTTAAGAGTCCTTAAAACAAGTCTTTAAATGTATTTTACGTCAAAGGAAATGTCAAATGGGGCAAAACTGTAGGAAGATGGAAACACTGTTCACATAATCAAAATTTGGAAAAGGAAAGAAAAGGTCACCGTTATACCTCACCATTCTGGAAACACTATTCAAGCCTACCGATAGAAGGTCACCGTTAGAAGGTTACCATTCTGGAAACACTATTCAAGCCTACTGATAGAAGGTCACTGTTAGAAGGTTACCGTTCTGGAAACACTGTTCAAGCCTACCGATAGAAGGTCACCGTTAGAAGGTTACCGTTCTGGAAACACTGTTCAAGCATACCAATAGAAGGTCACCATTAGAAGGTTACCATTTTGGAAATACTATTCAAGCCTACCGATAGAAGGTCACCGTTAGAAGGTTACCATTCTGGAAACACTGTTCAAGCCTACCGATAGAAGGTCACCATTAGAAGGTTACCGTTCTGGAAACACTGTTCAAGCCTACCGATAGAAGGTCACTGTTAGAAGGTTACCGTTCTGGAAACACTGTTCAAGCCTACCGATAGAAGGTCACCATTAGATGGTTACCGTTCTGGAAACACTGTTCAAGCCTACCGATATAAGGTCACCGTTAGAAGGTTACCGTTCTGGAAACACTGTTCAATACTACCGATAGAAGGTCACCATTAGAAGGTTACCGTTCTGGAAACACTATTCAAGCCTACCGATAGAAGGTCACCGTTAGAAGGTTATCGTTCTGGAAATACTGTTCAAGCCTACCAATAGAAGTCCACCGATAGAACCTCACCGATAGAAACACTGTTCACTGAACCTCACCGATAGAAACATTGTTCACCTACCGATACTGTTCATAAAACTAGAAACACTGTTCACAGAACTGGAAATTTGGCAAAGTGTTGGGGATAAGTCACCTTGACCTCCCGGAACACCTCCAACACCACATTTTCACAAATTAATGGACTGGAGAGGTCCGGGCCATTACATTAGATACCTATCAAAACATTCTCATCCTCGAGAATTAAAACCCAACCCAAAAGAAAAGAGGGGTCCGAACAACCACCCCATAAGATACCTCTCAGGGGAAAACTACCATGAGTTATTCGAAAGCTGGAACAAAACTACGACATCCGAGAGTATGGGAACAAACAATCCATATCCAAATAATTCAAACATAACATCACATGAAAAGTACATAAATAAAACATGAAAGGTCTAACCACAAAGAAAACATCATTACATGAAAGGAGTTAAACATTAAACAACTCTGGGTACTAAGCACTTATCTATGACTCACACTCCCATGTACTCTCCTCCATGCCACCGTGTCGCCACAAGACACGAACTAAGGGGATAGAATGACCACGCAACACCTTCTCCTTGTGGTCTTGGATCTCCATAGGTCGCTCCTTGAAGGTTTCATCATCATCAATATCGATCTCTCCCCAATCGATAACATGAGATTCATCATGAAGATAATGACGGAGCTGTGATACATGGAAAACATCATGTATCTGACTCATCTGAGGGGGAAGTGCTACTCGATACGCCACAGCTCCAACACGAGCTAACACCTCGAAAGGCCCAACAAACCGAGGAGAAAGCTTACTTCCACGACCAAACCTTCGCTGCCCACGACGAGGAGTAACCTTAAGAAACACATGATCCCCAACATTAAACTCTAAGGGTCTCCTTCTTTGATCAGCATATGATTTCTGACGATCTTGCACTGTCTTCATCCTCTCATGAATCACCTGAACCATCTATGTTGTATTCTGCACTAGTTTTGGTCCGAGAATTGCTGACTCTCCGACCCCAGTCCAACATAATGGAGAACGGCATGGCTGGCCATACAAGGCTTCAAACGGCGCCATACCGATGGTAGAGTGAAAACTATTATTGTAAGAAAACTCTACCAAGGGTAAGTGCTTCATCCATGAACCTCCAAAATCAAGAACACAAGAGCGCAACATGTCTTCAAGAGTCTGGATGGTTCGCTCTATCTGACCATCAGTTTGAGGATGAAAAGCAGTGCTAAGGCATAATTGAGAGCCAAAAGCATGCTGGAGACCTCTCCACACTGTGGAGGTAAAATGAGGATCTTGATCAGAAATGATCTTCCTAGGTACTCCATGAAGTGTCACCACCTCCTCTAGATACGACCTCGACAAAACTTCCACTGAGCTCGACTCCTTGATCGCTATGAAGTGGGACGATTTTGTTAAACGATCCACTACCACCCATATAGCATCATGTCCTCCCAGAGCTCGAGGTAAACCTGTAACAAAGTCCATTGAGATGTCCTCCCACTTCCACTGAGGAATATCTAATTGTTGGAGAAGACCACCAGGAACACGGTGTTCGACCTTCACCTTCTGGCAGACTAAACATTGAGACACACACTCTGCAACCGCACACTTCAGCCCAGGCCACCAAAACTGACTCCTCAAGGATCGGTACATATTCGTCACACCAGGATGTACTGCCAAGGGTGAACTATGGAAATCTCAAAGATCCGTCTCACGCATCGCCAAGGGAACAAAAAGCCTGCCATGATACAACACTCGATGTTGTTCATCCTCCAACCAACCATCAGGGGCCTCACCACAAACAACTCTGTCTCTCCAAACTTCCACCTCTAGATCACCCAACTGAGACTCTTCCACCTTCTGCATCAGGGATGACTGCACCATCATATAGAAAAGACAACCTCTACCCCCAAATTCTCCCATATCAAGGTACAAAGCTAACAATTCCTCCATTACTCTCCAGGAATCACTAGATTCATGCACAACATCATTACGTGACTTTCTGCTTAGTGCATCAGCTACAACATTCCCTTTTCCAGGTGTATATGATATTTCAAAGTCGTATTCTTGTAAGAACTCCATCCACCGATGCTGTCACAAGTTCAAGTCACGTTGGGAGAAAACATACCTCAAACTCTTATGATCGGTGAAAACCAAAAAGTACTCACCAATGAGGTAATGTCTCCACAACTTCAGAGCAAACACCACGACTGCCAACTCAAGATCATGGGTGGAATAGTTGCATTCATAGGTATGCAACTGCCGAGACCCATAAGAAACAACTGACCTCTGCTGCATGAGAACACAGCCTAGCCCCAGATGTGAAGCATCACAGAAAACATCAAACTGGACTCCCTCCGCTAGAATACAAAGGATTGGAGCACTTACCAACTTCTCCTTTAGATACTCAAAAGCTGCCTGACACTAATCAGTCCATATGAACGCTTGATCCTTTCTGGTCAAAGCTGTCAGAGGAGTCGCAACTCAGGAGAAATTGGCTACAAACCTCCTATAATAGCCTGCGAGACCATGGAAACTTCGCACCTCTGACACGGTCTTGGGGGATGCCCAGGAAAACAACGCTTCTATCTTCGACAGATCCAAACCTACTCCCTATTGGGACACAACATACCCCAAGAAACAAACTTCTCGAGCCCAAAACTTACACTTCGACAACTTCCCAAACAACTAATGTTGGCGAAGAACTCCCAAAACGGCTCGTGGATGCTCTGCATGCTCTTCTTCATATGTGGAGTACACAAGGATGTGGTCAATGAAAACCACAACAAACTTGTCCAGGAATTCACAGAACACAGCATTCATCAACCCCATGAAAACATCTGAAGCATTCGTCACGCCGAATGGCATTACAACAAACTCATAATGCCCATGACGACAACAGAAAGCAGTCTTCAGGATATCCTCATCCTTTACACACATCTGATGATATCCTGACTGCAAGTTGATCTTTTAGAACCAACTTACACCCTTCAGTTGATCGAATAAGTAATCAATCCGTGGGAGAAGATAGCGGTTCTTTATTGTCACTTTGTTTAATCGATGATAATCGACGCACAACCACAAACTGCCGTCAGCCTTTTTCACAAACAAAACTGGTGCACCCCACGGTGACACACTTGGCCGAACAAAACCACACTGCAACAGACCATCAAGATGAATACGTAGCTCTCGTAACTCAGAAGGGGCCATCCTATACGGAGACATAGAGATAGGAGACGCTCCTGGTTGTAGCTCGATCCCAAAATCGATCTCTCGTCGAGGGGGTAAGGCTACAACCTCTTCTGGGAAGACGTCAGGGTACTCCTCTAAGACCCTAGGAAACACCAACTGCTGAACCTCTGAAGAACTCAGCATCATCTCAGCCATTATGGATGATAAGGATGGAACTCGTCTATGACCTATCCGAGGATTTCGATCACCAACAAACACCACTTTCTCTCCATCTGCATCAAAGCAAACTACCCTCTTCCTATAGCAATCAACAATAGCCTGCACCGAATACAACCAATCCATGCTGAGTATGAAATCATATGGTTGTATGCGTAAACATAGGAAATATCCCCAAGAGCGGTGTTTCCCCAACACTAGCTCACAGTCTCTACATACTTAAAACAAGTCGGATCGACCTCCAACTGGCGTAGTCAACGCCAAGGGCACTAGAAGCCTCTCTACCTCAAGTCCCAAAACATGGACAAGGGTAGGTGATATTAAGGAGTGTGTTGCTCCTGAATCAAACAAGGCATACACTAAGGTATAAAACAAGCAAAGGGTACCTCGAACGACATCTGGCTCGCCTGGGGCTGACAACGCTAGAGCATGAAGCTCACCACGACCTCCTCCACAGCCTCTCTGACCCTGATGACGACAACCACCACGGCCGCGCTCTTCTCTCTGAGGAAGGGGAGCGTCATGGGGCTGTCCTCTGCCTACTCCATCCACCCTCTGGTGAGCTAAAGCTGGTGAAACCTGCTGCTGTTTCCTCGGCTGGAACTACCTCAACGGAGGAACCTGGAGCGGAGCGCCCGGTGCACGATGACTGCTCTGAAAAGCCAGGCACTCCCGCTGCTGATGACCACGACCACCACAAGAAAAACAAGAGCATGATCCCTTGGCATAGGCCTGAGAGTTTCTGCCTCCAGAGAAACGAGATGGGAAGGGCTGGGACCTACCCCCAGGTGAATGGAAACACTTCTGCCCTGAAAACCGGGAACCCCGGACCACAGCTCTGCTTCGTGAGGAATCATGACGATTCCCCTCTCTTGATGATCCGGTCCTGGACAAAGTCCTCTCAATAACCTCTGCCCTCGCTGGCACCTCAAGATATGTCTTCATCATAAATGGGGTGACCTGACATTGGATCTCTAGATGCAAAGCCTCCTCAAAATGCCTCGCCCTGGGCTCCTCATCTGGTAACAGGTCTGAAGCATATTGTAGAAGGTTCCTGAAACGGATTCCAAACTCTTGAACACTGGAGCTCCCATGTCGAAGGGTAATAAGCTCCTGGCGACTGGACGCCTTCGCAGTCGAAGAAAGAAACTCAACTCTAAACCTGTATCGAAACTCCTCCCATGAGATCGCTGACTCCTCACGATCCCCGAGGAACAAGAACCACCACTGCCTCACTGCTCCACGCAGCATCGTCACAACCAAGGACACCTAGTGTTCCTTCTGAGCATGAATTGAACTGAAGCCTATCTCGACCTCCTCCAACCAGTCTTCTATGACTGCATCTAAAACGGAGCCCTCGTACTTCTGTAGACTCTGGAGTTGAAACTCTCGGAGTGTCTTCCTCTAAGTGTCATCATCTTCAACCTCTACCTGACAGCGATTTGCTGGAACAGCCTGATGGACATCTTCTGTGCAAACCTGACGAGGACGTCGATCTGGAGCCATACCTGTGAAATAACAAATGTTAGAGCTCCTAAGCATGGAATATGGAAGAATCAATATTAATATATTAATTGTTTTCTTTTATTAATTTTAGGTTAACCTATCCCAAGGTCTACCCATTCAAATACAGGCACAAAGAAGAATGATTCATGATCCTTTCCTAGGTCTCTACCCTGCAACTAGTATCACATTGTTTAGTAGCCATCGTAAACTTAAAGGTTCGTGCAACAGATCATAGGGGGCCCTAAACGCCTATATCTCTGCTGGTCTCTAGTGTTTACCCCACTTGCTAAACATGAATGACATCGTTGCCCTACCATCCCATGCATCCTCACCTGTGCCTAACTCCCAACTCCATCCTATCCCTCAACCTGCCTCTGATACCACTCTGTCACGACCCCCTCCCCACAAAGTGTACCCCTCCTGGGCCAGAAATGCGAGAATAGAGATAATGACCCCCGAGTCCCGTCTCCAGTAGGCCTCGAGTTGGTGACTAGCACTGAGGGTATAATAAACATACAAATGGGAGGCATTACCCTCTAAGAGAACAGATGCAGAAGAGAGAGATAGAATAGACTCCAATAAACTCCAACTCAGAACTGAAATATAAAATAAATCCAAGTACATATATGAAATGTCATGCAAAAGTACTACAACTGAAAGGGGAAACTAAAAGTACCCAAAAGAAAGTAAAACGGCAGCGACCACAAGCCCGAACGGCTCCTCCTCCAACCACAAGCTAGTAGTAACCAGCTTGATCTCCAACCTGCTCCAAGTGACCTGAAAACAGTTTATATATACATAGGGTGAGTATAACAGTATACTCAGTAGGATCCTCCCCAAGCCTCTCATGCAAAAGCAAAGAAAGCATACTAAAGCCCAGTGAACAACATATGAAACTGAATCATCACCTAAACAGGTATACTAAGTTCCCAACCTCTCCATGGATACTCTCACCAAGTAACGCATACAAGAATATAACGTATAGTAAAGAATATCAAGGGTACCCCGTTACTACTTCCCCACTGTTTTTCCGCTTTGCCCCAATGACATACGTCCTGTGCATCTTTCTCCAAAGGCTTGCCCGCAGACACCTGGGCTAAGCTCCACATCTGCATCTCATACACCATAAAGGCTTGCCCGCAGACACCTGGGCTAACCACCACACCATCCTCCCAACCAAAGGTAACCAGGTAAGTTCTGGGAGCCACCACATCCCACATAACGTGTATCATACATCGAGTATTATACCTCAAGCCATTATAGCCCATACACCGAGTAGGGATCCTCAAGCCATCACAGCCTATACACGTTTCACCTATAGTAGTCCATAGGATACTATATCTAGAATATATGTGTGTGAAATAACCACAAGCCATTATATCCCTCTACACACATATATGGGGAAACTAACTTTTGTGCCTGTTGGCACATGTATCTACCAAGAGAAGAGAGCGGGGCCAAAGGGGGTAGTCAGCCATTCGACCTCCCATCAGAATGTTGGGGAAAACACCCCCCCAGGGCTCAGAATCCCTGGGGTGTCTATTTCCATTACCGATAGGGTGGAGTAGCGTATAGAAACAAAAAAAGTATAGAATATATATAACTCACATCCACACTATAGGCATTACCTAGTCTTAGATACATCTGCAGCTAACGTCTCTCAGACTCCACGCTGCTACTTCTAAGACTAGGTTTCCTATAAGCACACAAACATTTGAAGATCTTTATTAGATTACTCCATTCTCATTTTATCAGTTCCAATGTACACTAATTAATTCTTTAAACATTAATTAACCATGAATAATTCCACATTAAACTGAATTGGCATCACATTCAAAATCAACTTCTCCTTTTAAGATTCATATCACCTTTAAATTTCATCATCTCTATCCCCGTGTATTATCACCATTTAATCAAACATTAATTAAAGAATTACCTTCCCATATTCCCAGGAATTCTAGAAAAGCATCCTATGCTACTAAACACAAAGGAGGCTCAACACGGTGAGTAGATATACTACCCGTAGAGTCTTTTCCGCCTATAGAAAGAGCATAGACCCATTCTCCCTCGAGAGGCTAAACACAAAAAGCACGTGGCATACCCCGCGGGTCTTCACCTCCTTCGGAAGAAGGGTAAGCAAGACCAGCTGCCTTGAGCAGTGGGGAAAAGCAAACAGATAAACATTCAAAGAATTCACAAGCATCCAGCAACCACATCCATCCCATTCCATCACCCCTAGTGTCCTCCCCGACACCCACATGCATAAGCTGATGAATCTCTCCACCCTAGGAATCATCCACTGCCACAACCACAAGTCCCCATGCCTCCACATATCACAACAGCCATCCAGGCTCACATTACATCACAAGCAGCAGGAAAACAACAATCACAACCATGGGCTCTTGGCCCTTTAACAAACAAGAGGGTAACTCAGAACCCTTTTAGAAATTCTCACACAATCTGTTCTTTAATCCATATTGAATTAGCAGATTTGTTATTCGTAGGTTCCAATTATGAGAGACCTAATCAGTAAGCTATCACAATTAAATAACCATGCTTACTTCCCTAATTTGATTAACCTCAAATTAGAACAACTACAACAACGGCAATAACCAGATTCATTTACACGCCTCTTTATCTTTAGCCAATTAATTAAAAATTAATTCCGACTTTACGTTTATTATCAATTTCCATCATGAATGAATAACAAATCAAAGAAATCATAGATATCACTCTATCTAGCAAAACATGAGGCAAACCGTTATCGCGGTATAAAGAAACAACATGCGATCAACCAATTCTTTTAATCCGGTTCAAGTATTTAATTAGGTCAATTTCATTGTGATCCAAAGGGATAAAACATGCTAATTCTACGATTTCACATATACAATTAGAGAAGCCATGAATCCCCTACCTCTAAGAGTTCTTGACGTCCTTTATCCACACAACGAGTCACAATCCTCCTCTCACGACAACTACATCCACCAGAGGATGCCACAGTACGACAGTACCAACCAACCCAAGAAAAACCCATAAGAATCTTGGAAATTACATGGTATAATATGGAAGGGAGAAACAAGAGAAGATGATCACCAAAGGAATGATGATAAAACATACCTTATTGGGAAGATTGACCGACATAGTTTGGTTGCATCCAAAACAGAGCAGAACCAATCCTAGGAGTAAAGATTGATTGTGCAACTCCTACGGGAATGATTGAAAGGTTCTAGAATCTCTTTGCTGAGAACAAAGAGAAATAACAAGGGAGAATGATATCTCATCCCTTTTTGAATATTTAATGGGGCAACGGTTTAAGATCCGGTTAATTCTCCATTAAAAACAGATCGCATTAACCTATACGGTTTGACCAAGTAAATACATCCCGGCCTTAGGAATAATTAATATAGGATTTATGGCATTTGAATCGGCCTTAAGAGTCCTTAAAATAAGGCTTTAAATGTATTTTATGTCAAAGGAAATGTCAAATGGGGCAAAACTGTAGGAAGCTGGAAACACTGTTCACATACTCAAAATTTGGCAAAGGAAAGAAAAGGTCACCGTTAGACCTCACCGTTATGGAAACACTGTTCAAGATTACCGATAGAAGGTCACCATTAGAAGGTTATCGTTATGGAAACACTGTTCAAGCCTACCGATAGAAGGTCACCGTTAAAAGGTTACCGTTCTGGAAACACTGTTCAAGCCTACCGATAGAAGGTCACCGTTAGAAGGTTACCGTTCTGGAAACACTATTCAATCCTACCGATAGAAGGTCACCGTTAGAAGGTTACCATTATGGAAACACTGTTCAAGCCTACCGATAGAAGGTCACCGTTAGAAGGTTACCATTCTCGAAACACTGTTCAAGCCTACCAATAGAAGGTCACCGTTAGAAGGTTACCGTTCTGGAAACACTGTTCAAGCCAACCGATAGAAGGTCACCGTTAGAAGGTTATCGTTCTGGAAACACTGTTCAAGCCTACCGATAGAAGGTCACCATTAGAAGGTTACCGTTCTGGAAACACTGTTCAAGCCTACCGATAGAAGGTCACCGTTAGAAGGCTACCGTTCTAGAAACACTGTTCAAGCCTACCGATAGAAGGTCACCGTTAGAAGGTTAACGTTCTAGAAACACTATTCAAGCCTACTGATAGAAGGTCACCGTTAGAAGGTTACCGTTCTGGAAACACTATTCAAGCCTACCGATAGAAGGTCACCGTTAGAAGGTTACCGTTTTGGAAACACTGTTCAAGCCTACCGATAGAAGTCCACCGATAGAACCTCACCGATAGAAACACTGTTCACTGAACCTCACTGATAGAAACACTGTTCACTGAACCTCATCGATAGAAACACTGTTCACCTACTGATACTGTTCATAAAACTGGAAACACTATTCACAGAACTGGAAATTTGGAAAAGTGTTAGGGATAAGTCACCTTGACCTCCCAAAACACCTCCAACACCACATTTTCACAAAGTAATGGGCCGGAGAGGTCCGGGCCATTACACCACCCAAGTTGATCACTTAGTGCCGAACACCCCCATTTCATGGGGGAGGGTGTTTTTCCCAACACTCCTATGAGTGGCTGGTTATTAGATCCTTTTATGCTCCCTTTCTCGAATATCCCAAGACTCTTTGGGTAGGATGTGACGGCCTGAGGTCCGTTATAGCCCAATATTCTTCGGGTAGGGTAGTGGTGGTGATTGGCCCAGGTGTGTGCAGGCAGGTTTTTTTCCAAGAGTCTTCAGAATGAGACCCAGGTGTCTTCAGGTGTGGCAATAGTTGTTTTATCCCAGGTGTTTGTGGGCATGGTTACTCGTGGTGGTTGTGGCCCAGTTTTTGTGGGCGGGATGGTGGTTGTGGCCCAGGTGTTTGCGAGCGGGATGCGTGGTTGTGGCCCAGGTGTGTGTGGGCAGGGTGTGGTAGTGGGAAAGTGGTGCAGGGTACCAAAATGTCAATGTGCTATTACTATATATTACTTGACTTGAGTTATTTGGGGAGTGTGCCTTGGTGAGTCCTGAGTGGATAATTTTCCTTGCTAAGTGCTTTGGTTATCACTTTTCCCACGGGGCATTAGAATGACTCCTCACTTGTGCATGAGGGTCTTTGGTTTTCCCTACTGAGTATACTTGTATGCTCACCCTATGTATATAAAACTGCTTTCAGGTTTCCAGGAGGACTTCAGGGATCGTACAGGGACGTACTAGCTCAGGCGTTGGGACAGTTATAGTTGCTTTTTTTCTTTCTTTGGTACTTTACCTTTGTAGTCTCCTTGTACTTTGTGGCATTTAATTTTGGAACATGCATATGAGAATGGCTTGTTTTTGGCTTTACCTGTACTTCCACTTTTGGTGTTGTTGGGATTTACTATCTTATCTCTCGATCCTATTAAATAAAAAAAGGGTAATGCCTTCCATCTTGTGTGTGATTCTATACCCTTGGTGCTAGTCGCCACTTCGGGGCCTATTGAAGGCGGGTCTCAGGGGTCATTATATCTCCTTCAACTTGAAGAAGGAAGGGTCTAACAATCTGTTTTCCCTTCCCTCATATTGGTGAAGGTGGGTCATGACAGAATGGTATCAGAGCCAAAGGTTGAGAGATAGGATGGAGTTTGGAGTTAGGCACAATGAGGATTGCATGGGATTGTAGGGAAACAGTGTTAGGTGATCTTGGTGTGTGAAATAGTCCAGGGAAGACCGGCTAGGACATGGGATTTTAGGCCCCCCTGTGATCCGATGCAAGGACTCTGGGACTACCAAATGACCAAGTAAGGCTACACTGATTGCAGGGTAGAGACCCTAGGTAAGGTACATGCATCATAATGACTTGTGTTCTTGTGTTTCATGGGTATTTTGGGATTTAAAATGAATAAGAAGTCTAAGAAAATTTAAGAACAATATTCTAAACTACTTGGGCTTAGGCACTCCTTGTTTACCTTGCAGGTATGGAACCTGGGAGACGACCACGAGTAGTGCAGGCGATCGAGGCCCATGAGGTTGACTTGGCCGATTGGCAGTGGACTGACCGAGAGGAGGAGGACTATCAGTGGTAGAGGACGCTTCGTGCCTTTCAGTGGCAGACCCTTGGGAAGTATGAGGGTAGCATCTCAGACATGGAGATAGAAATCTGGCTAGAGGAGCTGGTGATAGCTTTCAACTTGATCCGGGCTCCAACGGAGTATTGGGTTCCTCTGGCTGTAAGCCAGATACGTGGAGCAACGTGTCAGTGGTGGACACTTTATCTTGGGGAGAAGAGGGAGGCTGAGGTTATGTGGGCTGACTTCGAGAAGGATTTTTGTGCGGAATTCCTCTCTTCCATGATGAAGGCTAAGAAGAGGTAGGAACTACTCTCCCTCCAGCAGGGGAGTATGTCAATGAGGGAGTTGGGGATCAAGTTCAAGGATCTCCTTCGCTTTTCTCCCGACCTCTTTCCGGATGAGGAGTCTCGGGCGAGACGTTTAGAGGAGGCACTTCGACCTTCTCTCCAGTATGTTGTTACTCCCTTCACCCTACCGACGTACTTGGAGGTCCAAAAGAAGGCTGAAGTAGTGGAAAGGATGCACACGCTGGGAGGTGTATCGCGAGAGGGAGTCCAGTTGGGCTCGTCGAAGGGGAAATCCATCAACAGCAGGCCTCCAGCGTTAGGGCCCTTTAGGTTTCGACCAGTAGGAAGTAGGCCTTAGCAGTTCCAGTTCCGATCTCCCAGCCCTCGCCCTTTCCTTTCAGGCCTAGGGCCGAGATGCTTCATCTGCGGAAGCCATGGGCACCTTCGGAATCAGTTCCTGGACAGAATATAGTACAGAGAGGGTGGGAAGGTTCAATGCCCACCTCAGCAGCAGTAGTTTCCAGCTAGGCCCTTTCAGCATCAGTAGTAGGGGTAGCAAGCTCCCGCTCCTCCGAGGGCAGGCGTTGTAGGAGGGGGCCGACCTCAGGACGCTCCTCAAGGACCTCGACCAGGGTGTGGTCGGGGAGGTGGCTGACAGTCGAGGGGCAGGGGAACTGGGCGTGGGCAGTTTCACACCGCAGAGGCAGCAGTTCCAGCAGGACCAGAAGTCGTTCGAGGTACGATCAGCCTGTTTAGTACTCTTGCCTATGCCTTGTTCGATACAAGAGCTTCAGACTCCTTTGTTGCGCCCAGTCTGGCCCATGCTCTGGGTTTAGATGCTGAGAGACTTCCAGTTCCCCTGGTGTTGAGTACACTAGTTGTAGGTCAGACCGACTTGTTTTTTTGTTTGCCGAGGGTGTAAACTGATGATAGGGCCACATCAGTCTATCAGGGATCTTCTACTATTTCAGATACATCTATACGATGTCATCCTAGGAATTGACTAGTTGTTATATGTTTGTGCCATCATTGACTGATTCCGAGGAAGGGTTGTGTTTTCAGATTTGGGCGGCCGACGTGTAACTTTCATCGGTGAGCGGGGTTTCCAGAAAAGCAGCAGGTGAGAGGATCCCCTCCTTTCCTTGTTAGCTGAAATATCAGTGGAGTCGGTGGATGCAGAAATGGTGAAAGTCCTAGGGATCGTCAGTGAGTTTATAGACGTCTTCTCTGAGGAGGTCGTGACTCTACCCCCTCGACGTGATGTTGAGTTCGGGATAGACTTGCAACCTGGTGCCTGTCCGATTTCGATGGCTCCCTACCAGATGGCACCTTTCGAGTTACGGGAGTTGCAGATTCAGATTGATGATCTGATGAAGAAGGTTTTTTTTTGACCAAGTGTGTCACCATGGGGTGCTCTAGTCTTGTTCACAAAGAAGGCAGATGGTGGTCTGAGGCTATGCATAGACTACAGGAGACTGAATCAGGTAACGGTCAAGAACCGATACCCTCTCCCGAGGATAGATGAACTTTTTGACTAGTTAAAAGGGGCAGTGTGGTTCTTCAATATTGACCTACGGTCGGGATATCACCAGTTGAGGGTGAAGGAGGGCAACATCTCGAAGACTGCCTTCAGGTGTAGGTATGAACACTTTGAGTTTGTAGTCATGTCGTTCGGTGTTACAAACACTCCAGCTGTGTTCATGGGGATCATGAACTCCGTCTTCTAGGAATACTTGGATCGGTTCGTAGTCGTGTTTATTGAAGACATTTTAATCTACTCAAGATCAGAGGAGGATCACGCTGATCACCTGAGAATGGTTTTAGAGGTCCTATGACAGCACCAACTCTATGGGAAGTTGTCCAAGTGCAAGTTTTGGACTCGAGAAGTGCACTTCCTTGGGTACGTAGTATCCGAGCAGGGAATAGCGGTGGACCCATTGAAGGTCAAGGTGGTTGTTTCTTGGGAAGCACCCAAGAACGTGGCAGAGGTTCGTAGTTTCCTTGGGCCAGAAGGCTACTATCGGAGGTTCGTGCCCAACTTCTCCCGAGTTGTAGCACCTTTGACAGCTTTGACCAAGAAGGACCAGGATTTCATGTGGAATGGGCGGTGTGAGGTAGCCTTCAGCTATCTGAAAGAGAAGTTGGTAAGTTCCCCGGTGCTGAGGTTGCCAGAAGAAGGGGCGACATATGAGGTGTTCTGTGATGCTTCAGGACAAGGCCTTAGGTGTGTGCTGATGCAACGACAAGGGGTGATCTCTTATGGGACTAGACAGTTACGTCTCCATGAGCGTAATTATGCCACCCACGATCTGGAGCTTGCAGTGGTCATGTTTTCACTAAAGTTGTGGCGGCATTACCTCATCAGGGAGCGCTTCGTGGTCTTCAAAGATCAAAAAAGCTTAAAGTATATCTTCTCCTAGTGGGACCGGAACTTATGGCAGTGAAGGTGGATGGAGTTCCTTCAGGACTATGACTTCAAGATTTCCTACACCTTAGGAAAAGGGAATGTGGTGGCCAATTCCTTGAGCAGGAAGTCGTAGGAGGATGCGGTTTGAGAGTTAGAAGATGCTTGGAAGACGATGGAGGAGTTGGCTTCCCTACACCTGGATGCGAGGATAGATGGTGGTAGAGGTTGCCTGTATCAGATGACAGTGCAGTCTTCTCTAATACGGCAGGTAGAGGAGTCTTAGTGGAGAGACATAGAGAGTGAAGTGATGCATGACCGAGTTAACCAAGGTGATGCTCTAAAAGGGTGGATGGAGGATGGTTAGAATCAGATGCTTTTCTGAGGGAAGTTGTTTGTTCCAGAGGCGATGCACGAGAGGGTTCTCGGTGAGTTCCATAACTCACCCTAGCAGTGCACCTGGGAGTTTAAAAAATGTACTGGGGATTGAGGGGTCAGTTCTGGTGGCCCGGGGTAAAGCGGGTGGTGGCAGAGTTTGTGGCCAGGTGCCTAGTGTGTTAGTAGGTGAAGGCTGAACACCATGTTCCATGTGGTCTATTACAACCTTTTGATGTCCCCGAGTGTAAGTGGGACGACATCTTGATGGATTTCGTTACAGGGCTACCGAAGGTTCAAGGAGGCTGCGACGCTATCTGGGTAGTGATGGACCGGTTGATGAAATCGGCTCACTTTTTGGTGATCAAGGAGTCGGGTGTAGTGGATGCCTTAGCACGGAGGTACGTGAATGAGTTGGTGCAATTTCATGGAGTTCCGAGGTCCATAGTCTCAAATAGGGATGCATGGTTTACATCACGAGTCTGGAGGGGATTGTATCATGATTTTGGCACCCAACTACATCTTAGCACTGCTTTCCATCCCCAGATAGATGGACAGACAGAGCGCACCATCCAGACGTTGGAGGATATGCTACGTGCATGTATTCTGGATTTTGGGGGATCGTGGGTGCGAAAATTGCCTCTGGTAGAGTTTTCCTACAATAATAGCTATCACTCTACCATTGGCATGTCTCCGTTCGAAGACTTGTACGGAAGGCCATGTAGCTCACCCGTGTGCTGGACCGAGGTTGGGGAAACATATGTTCTTGGCCCGGAAGTGGTGTAGAGAACAACAGAGAAGGTTCAGCTTATACGAGAGAGGATGAAGGAAGCTCAGGACCGGCAGAAGTAATATGCCGATAATAGGAGGAGACCCTTGGAGTTCAAGGTCGGGGACCACGTATTCTTGAAGGTCTCCCCTCGGCGTGGACAATGAAGGTTCGGTAGGGGGAGTAAGCTTTCTCCAAGGTTCATCAGACCCTTCAAAGTGTTGCGGCGGGTTAGAGAATTGGCTTATCAGCTAGCGCTACCACCACCGCTACTGAGAATACATGACGTCTTCCATGTGTCACAACTACAACGGTATCTACACGACGTTTCACACGTCCTCGATTAGGGAAATCTGGATATCAAAGATGATGTGACTTTTGTGGAAATACCAGTGAGAATCGAGGATCGTGAGGAGAAGGTACTCCATGGACGGACCATTCCTTTGGTTCATGTGTTGTGGAGGCATGGCGGGCTCGAGGAAAGTACCTGGGAATGGGGGACATAGATGCACGCCCAGTACCCAGAGCTGTTTTGAGTTTTTTTATGTTTTGTTTGTACTTTTTGTGATGGAACGCTTTACTTTGTTAACTATGGAATGTGCAGTTTTCCTTATTATGTGGATGTGTGTGAAGAGTACTGACTATGGGGAGGGGAGGACCTGATCCCTAATCAATACGCATTAAGGTGGATGTGATTAAACCCATGTGGGCGAGTCAGTGCCACCCAAAGCAGATAATATCTTGACATGGAGGAAGAAACTCCCTAACCCATATGACTGGATAGTTTGACCCTCAAATGTTGTCTGGTTACTTGAGAAATAGGTATTCCTATATGTCCATGAGTTTCACTTCTGAGAGGTATCTTTTTAGGTGGTTGTTCGAAACCCCTCTTTTCTTCGAGTCTAGTTTTGATTCTCGAGGGCAAGAATAGTTTGAGAGGTATCTGATGTAATGGCCCAGACCCACCTGGTCCATTACTTTGACAAAACACGGCTCTACCGAAACGGTGGCACCGGTCATGGTGGCACCGTGACGGTGGCATTGTGAGGGTGATTCCATGACGATGGCACCGTGAGGGTGACCCTGTGATGGTGGCACTGTGACTTTGGCACTGTGTCCTCACCGACGGTCTTTGTTCTTTTTTCCGACTTCCAACTTTTTCCGCTCCTGCAACATATCTTTTAACGTAAAGATGATTTAATTCCCCTTTCAAAGCCGTTTAAAGCCCATAAATAATATATAAATTGCCCCAAGAGTCAAGAAAACCTTAAACTTACCAAAACGTGTGGTTTTTCCTCAGTGTCACACCCTTTCCCCATACCTACCAGTTCCGCCCCTGTTGCGCATTTTTCCTCTGTTTAAAAGAAACAGTTTAACGCACAAATGTTATGCCACCACCCCGATGAGAATAATTAAATAAGAATTAATCCCATCATGTGTAACCTCCCAACCACAAAGGAAACCATGATCCAACTTTAAATTTGTTCAAAATTCCTTATCCCATAACAATAGGATCTCATCTTTATATTACGCTAGAGTTTCTTCCTTCCCCTTCTTAGCTGGATTTCTTTCTTCACCCTGGTGTGCTTGGAGTCCCTCCTTCCCGAGGCTTATGGTACACCTATGATGGAGTTTTTCTGCTCATCCTTGGAGTCCCCGGAGTTCCTCCTCGGCAAGCCACACATCCTCAGTTCTCGGCATGTAGAGAAAGACTTCATCGTTGATCATCTAGGTAGGTATTTTCTTTCATCTCTCCTTACTGTGTATCATGTGGGGTGGGTATGATATTGTTCTGTGGGAATGGATGAAACCAAACCTTAACAAAGATAATAAACAGACTGTTAAAGAATGATGGGGTATGTTTGAAAATTCTTCTATAATATTTTATAATTTCTATATGTTATGAACTGTATGGGATTATGCTCACTGAAAATCATGGCCGTATGTGGTATTTCCTTGCACACTAATGAACCCTTATCTTCTGTGACTATTAAATGATTGTAACATGGAAATTGGTTAATCACCTAAACTTAGTTGATTAAATGAATGTCCAATGAACAAAAATCCTTGTGTGATCACCCTGGTTAACCAAACAGAAAGAAGAAAACTTAGTGAATGTACTTGAGTCTGGAAACTTCCTTGCTCTATCTTGGTGGAATGTCTGTTTGTTCTCCTCGATGCTTATGGGGTGATGTGGATGGGGATGGGATTAGATGTTGTGGAACAGTTGTTAGTTTTGAATCTAAAGCTGTGTGGGGCTGTATCTTGAGGCTTGGTTTGGTTCTAGTACTTTGAGGGATCTCACAGATCCCTTTGTTGTTTTGACTTTACAAGAGAACCAGGTGTGAATGCTTAAATTTCTATTTGGCTGTTTCTCTTTCTCTGGCTTGTAGGTATGTCGGTTGGTTTCCTAGTAGTGTATATTCCACTTGAATTGGATCACTTGAACATGAAAACAAGAATGGTTTAAATGGGTAATTGGTTTTGGGGATGAGTTGTGACTTGGCTGTGAGTACCGTGCTTTTCTTTTATGAATGAATAGTAACGAGGGTGTTTGTGCTTAGGTTGGATTTGGAAACCCTAGGTTGGGATGAGTGCTTTTTACCTATACATATATTTATAGTTTTATGTTTCTTATTCGCGCCCACCCAATTTGAGCACTTAGTGCTGAACACCCCCATTTCATGGGGGAGAGTGTTTTTCCCAACACTTCTATGAGTGTCTGGTTATTAGCTCCTTTTCTGCTTCCTTTCCCAAATAGCCCAAGACTCTTTGGGTAGGTTGTGATGGACTGAGGTCCATTATAGCCCAAGATTCTTCAGGAAAGGTAGTGGTGGTGATTGGCCCAGGTGTGTGTGGGCAGGTTGTTTCCCAATAGTCTTCGGGATGAGGCCTAGGTGTCTTCGGGTGTGGCAGTAGTTGTTCTGGCCCATGTGTTTACGGGTGTGGTTATGTGTGGTGGTTGTGGCCCAGGTGTTTGTGGGTGGAATGGTGGTTGTGGCCCAGGTGTTTGCGGGCGGGATGCATGGTTGTGGCCCAAGTGTGTGCGGGCGGGGTGTGGTAGTGGGACTGCGGTGAGAATGGCAGGATTGGTTCAATGCGTATGATGTCTTCAATAACCAGTGGGAAAGTAGCGTGAGGTACCCAAATGTCGATGTGCAATTACTATATATTACTTGACTTGCGTTATTTGGGGAGTGTACCTTGGTGAGGCCTAGGTGGATAGTTTTCCTTGATAAGTGCTTTGGTTATCTCTTTTCCCATGGGGCATTAGAATGCCTCCTCACTTGTGCACGAGAGTCTTTGGTTTTTTCTACTAAGTATACTTGTATGCTCACCCTACGTATATAAAACTTCTTTCAGGCTTCCAGGAGGACTTCAGGGATCGTGCAGGGCCGTACTAGCTCGGGCGTTGGGACAGTTGCAGTTGCTATTTTTCTTTCTTTGGTACTTTACCTTTGTAGTCTCCTTGTACTTTGTGGCATTTACTTTTGGAACATGAATATGAGAATGGATTATTTTTGGATTTACCTGTACTTCCACTTTTTCTGTTGTTGGGATTTACTATCTTATCTCCAGATCCTATTAGAGAAAAAAAGGGTAATGCCTTCCATCTTGTATGTGATTCTATACCCTTGGTGCTAGTCACCACTCCGGGGCCTATTGAAGGCGGGTCTCGGAGGTCATTATCTCTCCTTCAACTTGAAGAAGGAAGGGTCTAGAAATATACTGTCCCTTCCCTCATCTTGGTGAAGGAAGGTCATGACAGTTATTGTATATTTTCCAAGTTTGGGTTGGAAATTGAATCATAGTTCAATACTCCACCACCGATATCTGGCAACCCTTCTATATATGTACCATATTGGAACAATAAGAAAACTATTTCAGATGTCAATAACTGTACAGAGGTTACAATAAGAGATATGAATGTTGAAATTTCAATAATCAGTATTTTGAATTGTTCAATTATGTCCTCACCTAATCTGTATATTATTTCGTACTAAATATTTTATAGCCTACACGATGCATACTTGCTGTAAAAATACAAAAAATTCAAAGCACATATATTTGGTTTTATGAGTCATGCATTTCTTGTATGAAGAAAGTACGCCTTTCAGATGACAGAATTTGGTGCCAAAATTGTAAAGTGTCTCCTCATAGCACTACTCCCAAGTTTCTTTCATTTAAATTATTAAATTTATTATTATAAATTCCTTACTTGCGAACTAATAAATTAAAATACTTATTGGTACCAACGATGTGGTCATCATTTTATATTCAACAAATTTAGAGTGCAACTAAAGGTTACTAATAATACAAACTCCTTTTCAATAGTTTTGTTTGACAAACAAGTCATGAAATTCATACACAAGACAGCTGTTGACTTGAGAGCTTCATAGATACAGGTAAAACCAACTATATCTATCATGTTAATAAATTTTAAAATTATTATTCCTAACATTGAATATTGTTTCATAATTTGATAATCAGGACGACGAAGAATATGGATTTCCTCCTGAACTGAACATTTTCAAATCAAAGACAGTGATCTTATCAATTGAAATATCAAATTTCAATATTCAAAATCATCATCGTTCAACAGAACAAAACACATACAAGGTAATTTTCATTAGCAACAATGAAAACTATATCAGGAAATTCAATGACATCTTTTCATACAATTAGGTAATAGCTAATATCTATTCCAAAATTCATTTATTTTTTAAACCTACAAATCATTAATTCTATTGTAATTTTTATGAAATATGATCAGAGCATTGACTTTACTGGAGTAAGTAGTGAGATTGAATTGAATCAGCTACAATCTTTTCAATTCTTTTAATTCTTTTTCCCTGTCTGTAAATAACAACATACTGGACTATTGTTCTTAACGTTCCATTGTAGGATCATCAGACTGTTGAATATTTTCAACCCAGTGCAAAGCCTCAATCATGATTTGTAACATCATCTTCAATTATTTCAATAGTTCACATAAATATATGTTTCCTTACATAAAATATGTTTAGTACTTTGCTTTATCGTTATAAAGGTTTTCAATCGAGCAGTGGGTCATTGTATTTTGTTTCGGTTAATATTTTCTTTCACTTGCAGAGAAATCTGTTGAATGACTTTGATGATGAGGATGAAGTCAAGCATAATGTGTCAGTGATTGGTGACTCCACACCACCATCAACTGATGCCACTAAAGTTCATATTCTCATAAAGGATAACTTAAAGACAAATACAGACAAATTTGACTAAAGGTTTGTCTTACGGTACATATGCATTTTGGAAACACTATTTCAGCTATCTCATAATTTCAAATGTCCTGTTACAAAATATTTATCCACTTCTATGTCTACTTATGATGTATTTTACTAATGCACTAATGATATTTTAAATTCATAAATTCAGTAATGTTGATGGAAAAATTATTATTTTTCCATTAAAACATATTTCTGCATGTCGAAATCATATGTTCTCTTTGAATAACATTATATTGAATGGTTATTAATGATGTCAATCTTCCAGGTGAAAATCAACCCTATAAAATGCACCAAGCATTCTTTTGCATCTATATTTCAAACAAAGTGTTCATGTGTTATCAAGTCCTTATCCAACGACTCATTATTTCTGGAGGTTGATTATAATTTTTTAATTCTGGACATTATTCATGCAAGATGCTTTTCATGGTCGAAGGTTTTCTTCTAATGTTGGATGGTTTTCATGGCAGATGTTTTTTTTAGAATCGGTTTTTCATGCTAGACGTCTTCATTGTTGGACATTTTGTTGTACTTTACGATTTCCATTTTGCTGGATGGACTTATGGCTGGACCTTACTCATTTGATTTCAATGTTTTCCCTTCTATTATTGAATAAATGTATACTGTTTAGTATGACCCAAAACAGCTATACTGTTCCTGTTACAGAATTATTTTAAATGATTTAGAGATCTTATAACATACCTATATTTTGCTGCTCCTCCCCAGTAAGCCTTAGCCTGCTCTGCCTCCTCCTCCTCTGCCTCTGTATCAGTCAGCCTTAATAAAGTGTATCATAAAGAGTCCGATTGTGTTGATTCATCCGCAGTTGGGTATGGTGTGTGTGTCACTACAGATACTGCATGAAATCTGGAGATTGAATTGTGTGAGACATCTGGAATATGTGTAATCTCTATAATCTGTTCAGTCTGCCCCCTCACCTATTTCTAATACCAGTTTATTGTTGTTCCAAATAGATTTCACACATGGACTACATTATACTTATATTACACACACGTTATGGCTAAAATTTAGAATCTGGAATTTGATTATTGTTATCATTTTATTCTCATACACAATACCTCTCATCTACTTATTTTCCCCCATTTACTTTCACCCTTCATCTAGAATGTTATCTCTTCACTCCTGAAAAAAATCACCCCCTCCATGGCCATGTACATATGGTTCCAAGCCAACAATGGAGCCCAGATGATCTGGATCTTTGACCAGTGGGACACATATTACAACCCATTGGATTTCAACTAATTCAGCCTGCCATGCTTATAACAGTTCAAGGAGATGATTAAATAGTTCCACTGTTGCCTTATGGGTGTAGATGTAAAGTATCCAACATCTTATATCAAAAATTGGTTTCTTTCATGTTTATTCATTTTGTTTGGTTCTGTTATGATTGTTTGTGCTTCTTCATGTTTATTCATTATATTATATAAAAATAAGGGATTTATGTAATTGAAGTTGATGAAGTGAAATACATATTAATGTGGGGCCATTTATTTTATCAAAAGGTCAGGTATGTTTTCTAATCCGCTTTAAATACTTATTTTAATTCGAATTTCAGTGTACTGAACTGCAAGATTTTCCTGAATAAACTATGTTCCAAAATGAAATATGTTATGAATAACATACATTTTGACAACTCCCAGGAAAGGGTTAAAAAACATACCTTAAGGGAACTATACTGGTATGTTTTATGTTATAATTTGTTTTGTATTACATTGAGTTGTCAATCTGTAATTTTTAACTAATATTTTGGTATCCTAATTACTGCAATGGACTTCTCTAACAGGTTGCATTACCTTTACTTTCCATCATCCAGTGATATTAAGGATAATGGTCCAGAATCCTCAAAACAACAAATTTTACAGGTCTTAACAGTCCCAATCATGATTTTCCTCTGTTCTTGAGTCCATTTCTATATTCTTGTGGCAGTTGTTATGAGCATAAATGAATTTGAATTTGTAGGTACCTATTGCCCAACAATTTGGAAGACATATTAATGAAAGTTAGTAGAATCGAGTTTGCATTTTCAAGTATTAGTGGACCATTTTGTTCTATTTATTTGTTATCTTATTCTCTTTTAGAATTTGTTTATGCTTTAATTTATTATTTTTACTTTATTATTTACTTCTACTAATAAGATGTCACAAATTTCTGTGACTTTTTTTTCTTCTGTAACTATAGATTTTCGATTTTCTTTTTTCACATTATCATTTACATCGTATATTATTTGAACTTTCTTTATGATAGAATTAGTAGTATAACAGCCTTTAGAGTTGGTGTAGATTTTGAAGCAACTGTCATTCCTTTAACGATGCAACTCCTATTTCCATTCCTATTTATTTTTTTATGTTTCCAACGAGTTTTTGAATAAATATTCTCTTATTTTCTTTATTAAAGTGTTATGAAATCCCATCAAACCTTTTCTATTTACCCATTGTAGGTATGAACACGAGGTGAAGGGTATCAAATAAGGGTATGTTTTTAATGTAATGTAGCAAGTCCGAATCATGATTTTTTCTTAATTTTTAAATTAACAATCATTGAACTTAGGAATTATAATCTTCTTTATTTGATAGGTTTGACTGATAATGTTCTAATTTATTTTTTCTATTATCCATGAGTAATAACATGTTGGTTATTACAAAACAATAGAGGTTGGAGGTAAATTTTAGCAAAGATACAATTTTCACTCTCTCTGATGTGCATTCATGTTGACACCACAACATTCCAACCATCATAAATCACGCTTATAAATGATTTTCTAACATGTTCATCATGTTGAAACAAATTCATGCACTCACATGACCATTTATTTGATGTCTATGATTTTGAGATGTTCATGTGCAATTTCTTTGTAGGCTAGGTTTGTGTTTTGATTTATTTTCTTTTCTATTCCTCTTGATATCAATTCATGAGAGGGGTGTATAAAGGGAATACCTAAATAAGGAGATTTAAACTCTAATGGATAATATTATCTCTCCCTCCCATTCTCCATCCCTCACAATCTAAAACTATCACAGTCCATGTATGCACATATACCAGTTCACTTTCTATTTTTCAATGATACACTCCTTCAGATGATGATTCTTTTCATGGTAGATAACTTGATTCAGATGATGATGCAATTATCGAGGGCTTTAACTATTCTTTTATTATGTATAACTCATTTCACAGTATTTTTTTCTCACCTACATTTTCTATTTTCATATTTCTTATGCAGGTGTTTCCAGATTGTATATGATCACCATAGTAGGTTGATATGGATAGTTTACTATTCGGCATTAGTATATTCTAAATGAATCCCTATAAGATATGAATTTTTAATACTTAATAGGGCCAATAAAATATTAATTAGTAAGTATTCTTATTTTTAAACATTATTTTATCTGCAGGTAAACATTTTGGATGAATGTATAGGTGCTCAGCTCCTTGCTTATTACCTCTTATTCCACCACTATAACTCCTTATGACAACTAAAGACCCAGGTATGATAGAAATGTTATTATCTTGAAATTTTTTCATATTGGAAATCAATAAGTTAGTTAACAAACAAATTTTATTAGGTACATTTAGTTCTAATATATCTTATATGACATGTTTTAGAGTAGTGAATCATTTTTTCATGTATTTTATTTCAATACTGGATCATTTTTTAGAGTAGTGGAACATGTTTTTAATTTTAGCAGTAGTCCTGCATTTTTTTTAGGTACTGGATCATCTGATTTGTCAGAGCAGTGGATCTTGTGATTTGTTTCATCAACGGATCATTTTTTAGAGCAACAAATCTTGTATTTTAGAGAAACGTATCATGTATTTTTGGATAGTAGATAGTTATATTAGTTCAAATAAATATGACATGACATTTTTTTTGGATTAGTGGATCATTTTATTCTATTTTATTTCAGTTATTAGTTTATTTTGGATCAGTGGATCATGTTTTAGTTTATTTTTTACTTCTCCCAATCAGATTTAGTATATCTTCATACTTAATGATTTATACTATATTGATGATGTATCCTTATTTTATACTAATGGTTTATTATTGCTGCTAGTTTCTGGTGTCTTTTTCTATAGTGGGTTTTGCTCGACAAGTGTCACCTATGGATTGAGAGATCTTAGATGGTATCCCTTAGAGATTGAGCAGTCTTATATTATTAGAATCCCTACTAGCAGAACATCAACAGAATATTTTGACGTTCAAGATTTTGTATAAGGTGACATCATTAGTTGTTCATTCGAAAGCTTCAACTGAAATTCAATGAATGTTACAAATAGAATCATCAATATTTTTTCTTGAATTATTGATCGATTTTTTATCGTTATCTATTAAAATTTATCATTTGAACTTTTAACGTATTGATTATTAAAACCAATATCTTTTCATTTGAGCTTTACAATAGTTCTGAATGAAATGAACTAGGAGATGGTCATGTAGGTTCATACAAACATCCAGTGCTTCAAATAGAAGCCCGAACAATATTGCAGTGACTACCACACTAATGCTGCCTTTTTGTGCACATTTACTGCTTTGTATTACATTTGATTTGATTCTATGGATGGTTTGTGCAAGGGAAAAAACTCAATAGTTGAGGTTTGAGGTATTTATTGGGTTGGATATGATAAATTCATTACAATGGATGTATCTTACTAGAAGGTAAAAACTTGATTACTATTGGTGGAATGGAGTGTTTACAATAATAATTTATTATGTTAGTGTTTTAGTTTAGTCCATTTGTGGTTTATTCTATATAATGTTGACTCATAATAAGCAGTCTGAAAGTTGTTTTTATTTGAAATAGAGATACAATACTTTATTTAAGCAGTTTCAGCAGCTGTTATCCATTTTCATGCTTACTTTCAACTTTTCTCTGCTCCCTGTCTCAATAGCCTAGCTCAAGCACATAATTAAACTATTTATCATTATCTCAACTCAAGCTAATAAATAAAGTTTAACTTTGAGGGGAGGAAAGAGAGAAAGGGGCACATGAACATCCTGAAATACTATTAAAGCATTCCATAATAGGATCTCGCTAATAGACTCAAGTATAGAAAATCTTCAGTTGACCAAACCAATATGCATGTAGAAATACATGAACCAGACACATGCCCTATAGTAAGGGACAATTGTTTTTCACACCACTAATAGAAACAAGGATGTCTTTAGTTAAGGATAAAAAATTACATGCATATCTCCTCGGAATTGGTCCTATAAGAAGAATACCTGAATCCAAATCAATCATGATGACATTTTATATAGTACCCAACCCATAAATTTCATCCATGTTGCAATCATTTTCACTCTATGGAGCATTGGAAGAATGAAATTACCACACAGGTTGCTTTGCATTCTAATATGTAATATGTTATTACTATAAGATAATATGTTTTTCAATCTAATCATTTCTTCAATGTTTTGTTTTTTATAACTTTATGTTCTCAATTACATCATTATTTATCAGAATTATCAAAATTTTAAATGCCAATTTCAATGTTCGTTTCATTCACTGAATTCAAATCTCCAAACTGAAAATCATTTTTTATTTCTTATTGATTCTTCTATATTTTTTCAAATGTATTTATCCAAAATGTAATCTACTATCATAATGATGTTTCTATATTTTGTCTAATTGTATTCTAATAATAATTATCATTAATTTTTGATTTCAAAATATTGAATATTTATGTTTATTATTAAGATTGAAATGTTGTATTATCTTCTTAAAGAAAGAATTGAACCATATCAACGTGTGAACGCATAATCTGTGAATTGTGTTATATCATCGTGTGAATGCATGAGAGAGTACTAATATATATATAAGCTGCATGTCTAATAAATTATTTCACACAAATTGATAGATAAAGTTCGAATTTTATCATCATTTTCATATTTTTTTAAATAGATTTTACTTTTTTTTATTTCATTGGATGGATTTTCATTTCTCATTTTTAAGTTAATTTGAAACTCTCATCATCATGATTATGATTAATTTAGTTTCTCAATTTAATCTTTCAAAAAGTTTATTTCCTAGAATATTATTTTATAGAAATTAAGAAATAAATTTAGTTCTTCGTCCTCATTTTCATATTAAAATACTTCAAGGTTGAAAAAAATAAAAGCCACATGCCTGATAAATTATTTCACACAAATTCTTATATAATCTCCTTTCCATCATCATTTTCATCTTTTTTTTATATAGATTTTATTGTGTTTATTATTTCATTGGATGAATTTTCATTTCTCATTTTTAATTTAATCTTGATATATTCATAGCTCCTATGATGCACCTTAATGGTATATATTCATGTGGGTCTCAGCAAGGTCTTGAGTTCGAGCATTGCCAAGTTATTATTTACATTTGTGTGTTTATTGATTTTCTTTGTAATGTAGTTTTTTCCCGGATTGATATAAATTAATATATTTACAACTCTATTCATTATAATTATTATTAATTTAGTTATTCAATAATGAAAATTAAAGAAAAGAATATTCGCGTGACTTGGTTTTGATAAATAGATAAACTAATCTTGCACAAAAATATCACATTCATTCTTTTCACTAGTATTTGATGAATAAATACATGCACATGTATACAATATTTAAATTTCATGATCTAATTAAAATTTCAATCCACATTTAGTTGCTAAGAGTATTACTCTATTATGATTTAAATCATGTGGATTTATAACTAAATGAAAACAAATGAACTTAAGTAGTTCAATAAAGTTGTATTAAGTGATATTTTTTTTCAATAAAAGTAACATGAATGATGAACACATGTCAGTTTTATGTGGAATTATAAAATCATCATGGGCTTACATTTTTAAATTGAGTGAACTTTCTCAATAAAGCCTGACCCAACCCAACCCATCATTTATTTTTGTTGTTGTTATTATTATTATTATATTAAAATTGTTTTTTTATTTTTTTTAGTCACACATACAAATGAATAAATATTAAAAATACATCGACCAATCATTGGGAGGGATGGTTAAATTGTTTTTACAACTTTAATTAGTCATGAACACATGGAATCAAAAAAAATCAAAAAACATATAAGATAAAAAATATATTACATTTTGGACAACATAGAGTCAAAGTCACATATCAAAAGGTTGTGATTATAAATCCATGGATTTCTACCTAGACACCAAAAACACAATGGACATGATTGATTTCATTCATAATACCTTCAGATACAATCATTACTCAATGTATTAAAAGGTTTCAAAATTTAAGGTCTATCTCTCAAGACACTGTTTTGCACTAGCATGGTGGGATCATAGTGGTTTGGGATCGCGTTGGTGGTACAATTGACTATTTCCAGTGGCATGAGGGGGGTAGTGTGGTTCTTATTATCGTGGTGTTGTGATATTGTCATCCACACTTGGCCTTTTCCAGTCCCCCTCATTATGTTCACCTTATTTGTTGGTGTTTGTTTCATTTATAGTGTGTTTATGAGATTCTTCGGTCATTACATTCCAATATTATTATAGGGTAGTTGTTTGGAAGGGTTCTCTTAGGTGCTCTTCTCTGATTCTGGTAGTATGTTCTCATGGTGATGGATCTACATGGAAGAAAACATTTTATGGTGGGTGTTGGCTATAATGGAGACATTTCGAAAGATGATGTGGAGCTTCTAGTGGCTTGGATATCATCTATCGGTGGCTTTGGCAGTGTGATGGTTCGATGTAGGATCAACGACGGTGGATTTTTTTGTTCTTTTTTATGATACAAGTTTTGAAGTTGATTTGGTATTTAGCGATGATAATGATGACAATGCCACCTATTGGATCATCACCGACTGTTGTTTGATTGATTCTTCTCTTTCGCTTAATCAGATTCTTGTGTGGGTGGGTGTGGAGTGCTCAATGGTGTTATGGTTCGTCTCAAACTCATCTCTGTGATGATTTGTTTCGATGATCGGTGACAAATGTTGGCATTTTGAGGATAGTCGACTTAATTTATCAGTGACGATGAATGAGGGGAGATTAGCATCGGCCCCGATAGCAAGACGACGACATGGACAACGATGGGTGCTCGACATGACCTACCTCACTACTAGGGTTACTCGGTCGGCGTGATGCAATTTAAAGGGATCGTGTTTACATT
Organism: Viscum album; assembly: GCA_963277665.1. Classification (NCBI taxonomy): domain Eukaryota; kingdom Viridiplantae; phylum Streptophyta; class Magnoliopsida; order Santalales; family Viscaceae; genus Viscum; species Viscum album. The sequence goes on along the minus strand of OY728158.1, from coordinate 1,021,983,627 downwards.
AACATGACAATAAACTCAAGTGTGTTGCTTTGTTATCCCAAACATTGACCTGACAACTTTTCAAGGCTCATTGGTTTTGCGACATTTTGTCTTTTGAATTATGTATTTGTGGCTTTCTAGTATGTGAACTTGTGACTTGAACTACCACAAAATTGGCTTTATCTAGTGTTAATCTTTATCAATGCTAGAACGATTGTTTTTAACATTAATAAAAGCTATATTTCATAAAAAAAGTTATATATAATTAAAAATCACATATTAATATATAAATATATCTATATTGATACAAATACAATATATTTTATAAAATATGATTTATATAATACGAAATATGCATTCACACTTAATATATAAGATATTTAGTGGGAAATGGTTTATAAAATAATTTAAAAATAATATTAATTAATTTTTTAATTATTATTGAGTAATAGTCATTTAATAACAATTTAAAGATAAAAAAATTCAATAAATTAATAAACAATCTTAAATAAATTGAAAACATGACTTGAACTTCAAACGGTCACAACTTTTGATCCGGGTGTCCATTTGAGCTCTACCATACATCAAATTGAAGTTTGAGAAAAGATCTACATCTTGGTGACTAAAGGTAACCCTAATTATCATTTTTTGGGGTAAAAGGCTTGAAAGACCTCAAAAATTGAGTTTTTTGTCAGGCTACCCCCATTTTTCAACATTTTATGGAATTTCATCATCGTTTAAGGGAGTATTATTATCTTTTTTTAGTAAAGACTCAATTTATTCTCAAGTATTCCCCTCATATAGATATTATGGCATTCAAGTTTTATCATTTTTCATATTTTACTATTATTTATAATTAGAAATATAAACATATATACGTATTTTCATATATTCACACATAAAAATTAAATCTTATAGATAAATATGTAAACATATTAACATATAAAATATCTTTCTATACATATAAACCATATCTAAATAAAAAATAATACCCATTTTATTTAAAATAAAAATGTATGAATATTTATATACTTATACAATTAATGTATATATAATGTTTATATATATATATAGATATATTTGTGTGTGTGTATTGACAAACAGATATATATTTATCTATATATTCTAATATATGTATATAAATATTAATATACAATGTATATAGATAAATATAAATATGTATAATCACATTTACAAGCACACACACACACACACACATATGTATACATGCATGTATGTATTTATAAACACACACACAAAACATATTTTAAATATGTATTTAAAAATAATTATATTAATATATATAAATACATGGGTAAAAAAATGTAGCTAAATATATATAAATAAATAAATATATAATAAAATACAGAGCAAAGCAATACAAAGGAGTGATAAATGTGCATATCCCTCAGGAGAAGGTCTCAGGTATGAAACTCAGTGAAGGTAAGGGTGCACAGGCATGTAAAGAAGGTAGCCAAGCGCTGTTAAAGGGGGGATTTAAGTTTTGATAAAGGGTTGGTGTGTGTGTGTGTGGCGGCGGGGGGGGGGGGGGGTGGTGGGGTTAGATGAGTGATATTAAACATAGGGTTTCAAGCACTAATAGGGGGTCTCCATATCTGATTTTTTTTCGTTTTAAAAAATTATTTTTTGACTTTTATCAATGTTTTTTAGCGCTAATAAAAGGGGAATTTATCAACATTTTTTTGGCACCAATAAAAGGGACCCCCTTTTAATGGTTATTAGATTATCAAAACTTTTTTAGCACTATTGATGACTCTTTTTAGTGCTGTTAAAAGATTGTTATGTAGTAGTGTTGTGTGGGTTCCCACATTAACCCTTAAAAGTGGTCTTATGATTTGAAAAAAAATGATTGGATGGAAAATAAAATAATAAAAAACAATTTCTTGGTCAGAAGAAAACACCGCCATGAAAATAAAGAAAACAATGATGGAATAAATCTCAACACATCACAACATAAGTTCCCATATAGAGATGAACATGTACATACCAAACATGCCATCATAACTAACGATCAACATAAAGAACCCAACACATACACCTCAAACTTATTATTAACTAGTAATATACTCTCCCCCCCTTTTACATTCAAGTTTAAAAAAGAAACAGTTTCTTTACATTAATCTATCACATCACATCAATGCTGCATTTATCATAATATTTAGAAATTGTAAAAAAGAATACCATGCTACAATTTATTCAATCCTATAAGCTTACTTGAGTTGTAGCTCAATGTAGGAAACAAGATAATTAATTAATCTCTCTGATTTTTCTAGAACACTCCTCTTTCCCATTTACCTCAGATGTAATTATGCATTGAAAGTTCACTTTAACTCATCATTCTATGAACCATGAAAACTCCCCATAACTAAAATAAATCCTTGTGATCTTTTATCACAAATCCAATATATAGTTAGTAAACAAATCAGTATTCCATGAGACTAAGATATATACCATTTCTCTAGAGAACCATATACCCCCTTGTCATACATTTTCTACACAAATAATTTTTGGGAGTGTGAATCTAACTTCAAGTGTCGATTACTTCTACCAGATAAAGAATGACCGGATGATACATCAGTCTTGGAGTTCAAGAAGCAGCATCAATATATTCAGTAGGTGATAGATTTTTTAGATGATTTTTTTCGATAATCATGTGTAGTGGTCTATCTCTATGATCCAGATGATGTTCATTGGACATTACTAAGGAGTCTTCACATTTTATGGAAAAGGGTTGTCTAACCTTCACTGTTTGAAGTGCCCCAGACCCACACTCTAGATTCCAGTGCTAAAAACACATGATTTTAAAAATTACACCAAGTGAGATGATCCAATATAAACTCACACAAATTTTACATTAGTATTACATCTCAAAATAATTTCACACAACTCATGGAAATTTTTGGTTTAGTGTCTTTGAGGACCATCTACATAAGAAATTAATTTCACAACACATGTGAATATTTCTCCATAACCAAACTCCTATATAATCCCCACAAATTATACTTATCTTTATAACATAGGGAAATGAAATATAATAAAGGGGTGGACTCCAATGCTTAGTAAGAGAAAAATTATCAATATACCATCAAGGGTTTGATCATAAGCATATGAGAAAACATGAGAAGGATAGAAATTTATTATTAAAAAGAACACGGAACAATAAGAGTTGTCTATAAATCATGATAGAAGGACATGTTATCTCAAATCAACAAACACATATCATGGAAAAAGAGTGTTAAATCATGAGATGATAAACATGATCTGTAATGAACCACGTTGTTATGGGTTGAGAAATTAGAAAAAATTTGAATTTTTTCTCCTGGGAGTGTATCAGGAAAAATAGTAATTTCTTATATTAGATGATCTTGAATAATTTTTTTAACCACTTTGTTGGTCCTAAAACAGGATCTTTACCCTAGGATAGGAGTCTGATGGAATTCCAAACCATTTGAATTTTCACAAAATATTTAATATCACTACTGGAGTTTCTATTTTTTGAAATAACTCATTAACGATGGACTATCATCATAAAAAATCATTTATGATGAGAGTCCATCGCTAATGAGTCGTCACAAAAAACAACATCAAAATCATGTTTTCTTGAAATGGTCCATCACAAATAATGATTAATTGTGATGGTCAATTCATCCATCGCTAATAATACCTAATTTTTTTTAAATAATCAATTGTGATGGGTCCATCGCAAATAACATTATTTGCAACGGAAGCTCCATCCGTTGTAATTACTAATATTTTCAAAAAAAAAAAAATACAAAGAATAATTAAAATAAAAAAATAAAAAATAATAAAAATAAACATAACATTAATATATCATTTCAAACATAATATTTTTTCACCTAAAAACAAAAATAAATCATAAAAAATCAGAAAGCATCAACTAATATCAGGTGGAGGAGAATCACTTGAAGGATCGAGGGGATGAAACTCCATACCAATGTCATGTGAAAGCCGTCGCATATACTCGAACATCTATTCATCTCTGCGACATTGATGCTCATGCTCCTCCTCCCTATCTCCCTGCATTTACTATATCATCTCACTATGAGCACTCGCCCTCTCCTCATACTGTCTAGGGATGCCGAAGATGACTCTTTATGAGCTCCCTTTGAGATGACTGACGACATCTTAAAAGTACCATAATAATTCATAGGTGTCATTTGTGAACCAATAACGACCAACCAGTGTCATGACCTAACCCAATGGGGATCGAGCCACAACTACCCCAAGCCCACCGCTATAGGTCAGGGGCTGGAAAAAAGCACCAAAAAGCATAACTAGTATGAGAGACCTTTTCCTAGTGTACCTATATGCACACACCTAACCATCTCAATGTATAAGTGTAGATGAATAATAATAAAAAGATGCAATATTTAGAATGTAACCATTCTTGTCAAAAACCTCTAGGGTGTATAAAAGTATGACAATGTAAAATGAAAAATTAAAGGCTCAAAATACTCATCCAACTAAAAAGATGTCCCAACATAACAAAATTGAAAAAGTAAAATGCTGAGAGAGACCAACTCCTGATCTCCTAGATCCAACCACCATATGTGGTCCAATGCACCAGGTATCCCTAAGCCCCTCTGTAATCACCACCGACTTATCCATCGTTTGTATAAGACATGAAATGTGTGGAAAAATCCCATGTAGGGGTGAATATATACATACCCAATAGGACATCCTGAAAGTTGAAGGGGGGGGGGAATAAGATATATGATAGGAATAGATAGCAGAAAACTCAATCCAAAGTAAGAGAGTATAAATCCAACAACATGGATACAAATACATATATATGATTAAACAAAGAAACCTAAACTAAAGGGGGGGATCTCCATCTCCTAGCCCAGCCCAGGAAAAGAGTACCATCAGTTCCAAAAGGTCCATCACTGATGCCCTACATCTCATGCGTCTATCTGAAGAGACATCCAAGTCAAGCCACACATCGTCAATGTACCACAAAGTAGAGGGGAAAAATATCTAGGTAGAGGACCCATGACCTGGTATAACAGGATGGTTCCACTCAGTAGATAGCTAGAGGAACCACGCCCTGTCCCAAAAAGAGGGTGCCACTCAAGTAATCGGTAGAGGAACCATGCCCAGCCCAGTTAGAGGGTGACACTCTAATAATTGGTAGAGGACCATGACCTATCCTAGTAGGAGGGTGCCACTTTAGTAGTTGAGGACCCATGCCCTGATACAAAAATAGGGTTCCAATCAGATAGTAGATAGAGGACCCATACCCATCCCAGCTGGAGGGTGTCACTCTCGTATTTGAGGACCCATGCCCTGACTCCGCAGGAGGTTTCCACTCAGTGGATAGGTAGAGGACCCATGCCTTGTACCAATAAGAGGGTTCCACTATGAGATTATATAGAGGACCCATGCCTTATATCATATGAGGGTTACACTCTATAGATAGGTAGAGGAACCATGCTCTGTCCCTGTAGGAGGGTTCCACTCTAGTGTATCTGGTGATCCTGCCCGATCACTATTGTCATCAAGCATTTCCTAAAGAACCCTCACACTCTGAACATATTGAATCCTATCTCAAAATCTACTATGGATGGCACCATCATGTTCAACATGAAAAAACACTCAAGATAGGCTACTTGTGGGCCAAAATCTATGTCCAAACAAAGAAGATACGAGAGGTTGAAGTTTCCTCAAAAGGAAAGTAGGGGTACACGGTGTGTAAGGGACCCACAAAGTGTGTGGTCCCACTTCTCTACCTGGTCATGTTTATGCAGGTACATGACTAACTTCTCGTGTAGCACTACACAACATATAGGTGGACTACACAACATGCCACAACCACCCGGAGTCCTACCCGTGCTCCCTGGTCGTGTCCATGTACTTTAGTACATGGTGCGTCCTTCCACACGGGGTTCTGCCCTGTTTCTTTGGCCATATCTGTGTATATCGGTACACGACATTTTCTTGGCCACATCTTCCTACACGGGGACCTACCCATGTGTTTTTCAACACGACTTGTCTACTCAGGGAGGGATACACGGTGTGTGGCCCCGCCACACGATGCGTCATCCTTAACTTTCCCAAAACCCTAGCATCACAACCATATGGGTACTACACGACTTGTGTTCATCCATACACACACCGTGTAGTTGGGATATTTCTATAAAGTTAGATCTATTCCCGCATGTTCTAGATCTAAGTCTGATGCTTCAGATATCACATCCAAGCCTCCCAAAATCAGTGTATATTGCCTCTATTATTCATTTTTGGACATCTGATGGTCAAAAAATGAATCTCGATTGATCCATGGAGTTTTCCGTACACCCTGAACATGTCTCCCAATTCCAAAACTCTAATTTGGATCTCGGTTCAACAAAAAATTCACTCGAAACCCATAGATCACCCCAAATCGATCCTTGATCGCTGGTCCATTCATCGCACGTGGAACCGTCGTAAATCTGGGGGTATAATCGGGTTTGGTCCCACCCAAAAATGTCGAATCATGACCCCGTGGTCCAAAAATAAATAACGTGAAGAATTATTGGGAGAAATAAATCAAAAAAAGGTTTATCAATCATTAGACAAGCATTATTGGCCAATAAATACAAATCAGAATGCCCAGGGTGAGAAAAACTGAATAAATAATTTAATGTTAGTACACGGGAGCATGCAATGGCTCAATTCAAAAACAGATCAAATAAACAATATGATTATGCTCAATAATTTAATAAATAGAGTCATAATCGATAAATTGATGAGTCTTACCTAGTTTTTTATTGTTCTTCTTTGAAAAACATGTTCTCCAATAAATGAAAGGAGTTGCTGCATTCACTGCTCGTCGATCTTCCTAGATCCAGAGGTTTGTTGTCATCTGATTTGGATTCCCCAATGAGAGGAGGAAGAATAAGCTTCTCAATGATCTTAGGGTTATGCGGCTAACCCTGTAAATCCCACCATAAGGGTGTTTAAATAAGAAAATCTGAATTAGGTTAATTAATTTATTAATTAAATTAATTATTTAATTAACCCGCTGAATGTATTTCCAATGAATATTTTACCTGAACGCCCCACACTGACCAAATTTAGGTCATACCTATGTAAAAATTTCCTTTCTTACTCAACTATGTTATCATATTTCTGATATGAGATTCTTTTTGAGAGTTATCCCATTTTATTTAAGAAATTGTGTGCGCATAATATAAAATATATTTAATATTTTTATAAAATTAATTTCGATAACATCGGGACTCGGAATCACACACCGTCCTAGTGCCTTGAACCAAAAATATATCTAGAATTATTCTAAATTCTTACAATAAAAAAACAGAATCTTTGCATCATTCTCTCCTTCAAAATTTTCATTCTCAAAAAGAAAAACTAAACAAAAAGCTCAAGATATTGATCCCACATCTGCCTCTCCCACTCCTAGGAGATCTATTTTATGCTCTCATGCTTCCACAACACACGGACCAAAGGAATGGTCTATCCACACACGTTCCTCTCCTAATGATCCTTAATCACCATTGAGTTATCTACAAACGTGGTTCCATCCTTGATGTCTAGATCACCCCAGTCAATAACGTGTGTGGGTTTATGTATGTATCTCCTCAACTACGACACATGGAAGACAATTTGAACCCACTCCAACTATTGGGGTAGGGAGAGGAGGTAAGAAACCTCACCAAACCTATACAATATCTCTAACAACCCGATGAATCTTGGGGATAACATACCTCCTTAGACGAAACTCTGCAATTCTCGTCATGGGGAGACTCTTAGAAAAATGTGGTCTCTCTAATCAAACTCCAAGGGTATAAGACATCAATTTGATTAAGATTTATTCCTTCTCTAAGCTATCCTCATTCACTTATGGATGAACTTAACCTTATATGTTGTCACATGCACTACCTATGGACCCACAAGAGATGCCTTGATGATCTTTATCCAACACCAGAGTGATCTGCAGGGTCTTTCGTACAAGGCCTCAAAAGGTGCCATACTGATAATAGAGTGATAAATATTATTTTATACAAACTTTACCAAGGGAAAGTGATCCTCCCAACTCTGACTGAAGTCTAACATGCAAGCCCACTGCATATCCCCCAACACCTAGATAGTGCACTCAGTTTACCTATCTGTCTGGGGGTGGAAAGTTGTACTCATCCTCATTTAGGTCATGGAAGCCTCTTGTAGACCTATCCACAACCATGATGTGAAACACACATCACGTTCAGAGACAATAATTAAGGTAACCCCATGAAGGTGAACAATATCTCATATGTACATCTTTCCCAAACTCTCCACTAAAATCTACTCCCTAATAGCAAGGAAGTGCATCAACTTCATGAGTTGGTCAACTATCAATAATATGGAATCATGGACTCTCATAGTCCATGGAATAACTATAACAAATTCCATGGATATGTAATCCCATTTACACTTTGGAATATCAATGGACTACAAAAAACCTTCTAGAACCTGGTGCTCAACCTTCACCTACTGATAGGTGAGGTGCTGTGAGATGAACTCATCCACACTCTATCTCAGGCTGGCCCACCAAAAAATCCACTGAAGGTCTCTATAAATCTTCCCCACACTGAGATGTAAAACCAAATGAGAAGTGTGAAACTATCTCATCATCTCCTTTCACATCCTGACTGAGACCACCGTTTTTCCCTAGAAAAGGATGATGTGATTCCCTCCTTCAGAAAATCCATTGGGCAAATCTTCTAAGGATATCTAATCACACAAGAACTCATAGTTGATGTATCCTAACTAGGACTTTCTCACACGATGGAGAAGTGGGAGAATCAACACCATCAACTAAAGGAAAGATGTGCCCTTATGCTCAACCAAGGTTATCTGTAAGGATGCCAACTGCTCAGATTCCCCCTGCAACAAAAGAGCTTGGTACTTCCAACTAAGGAGAATATATTAGCATGTTTCCCTTCCCCGATGTATAGACTATCTCGAAGTCATGGTCCTACAAGAACTCCAACCAACACCTCTGTATCATGTACAAGTCTCTTTGTGTAAATACTTACCTGAGACTCTAATGGTTTGGGTAAAACACAAAGCATTCTTCTAGAAGACAGTGCCTCCACATCCTTAGATAAAATACTACCGCCACTAGATCTAGGTTGTGAGTCACATAGTTCTTCTCATGGGGTCTCAACTGCCTCAACCCGTATGTGATAACTGTCTACTACTGTATCAACACACAACCAAGTCCAGCTCCTGAGGTATCATAATACACTACATACTCCATACCCTCCTCCGGTAGTCACAAAATAGGAGAACTTGTCAGCCTCACCCTCAACTCCTCAAAGGATCTCTAAAACTTCTTATTCTTGGTAAAAAACTGCCCTTTCTACATCAGGGTGGTCAAAGGGTATGAAATCCTAGAGAGGTATACCATAAACCTCCTATAGTACCCCTCCACTCCAAGAAAACTATTCACTTATAACACACTCTTGGGTGGATCCCAAGCAAGAACTATATCGATCTTTGCCACATTCATGGATAAACCATGACCAAAAATGAAATTCCCTAGGAATATAACCTCATGAATCTAGAGCTGACACTTTGAGAGCTTACCATAAACCCTATGATCTCGAAGAAAATATAGGACCATCCTCAAGTTCTCTACATGCTCCTCCTCTGATGCATAGTATACAAGTATGCCATCAATGAAGACAACCAAAAAATGGTCCAAGTATAGATGTAATATCTAGTTCATCAAATCCATAAACATGGATGTGGAATTTTTCACACCAAAGGGAATCACCAAGAACTCATAGTGTCCATAGTCACATCAGAATGCCAGCTTCAAAATATCAGCCCCACAAACTCTCAACTAGTGGTAGTCGAACCAAAGATCAATATTAAATAACCATCACACACCTCACAACTAGTCAAATAGGGTGTCAATCCCCAGAAATGGATACTTTTTCTTTATCATGACCTGGTTTAGGTAATGATAATCTATCCAAATTCACAATCTCCTATCCACCTTTTTCACGAACAACACTAAAGCTGCCCAGGGGGACATAGTGGGCTTGATAAAACACTTCTCTCAAAGGTTTTCCAACTATAACCGAAACTCCTAAATCTTGGTAGGGGACATCCAATATGTCATAGAATATATTGGAGTGGTCTCAGGATGCAACTCGATACAAAACTCCACCTCCCATCTTAGAGGTAGTCCCGAAACATCCTTGAGGAAGACATCCATAAAATCCTCCATGACTGAAGAAATCCATATGCCTGAAGAAAATGATGCTCCAAGGGCTAAACTTGCCAACCGATGGGTGATGGTATACAACCTATTTATTATGAAACCAACATTCCATGCCATGACATATCTCTCACTCACCAAGGTGAATCTCATCCCATTAGTGTAAAGGCATCTGGCTCATTCATAGTGATAGTCAATCTAGGACCAGTCTGTGAATAACCAATCCATACCCAATATGTCATCATAGGGTTCCATAGTGATGACCAAAAGGTCCCATGAGAACCTCTCTCCACCAAGAGATAGCTTGCACTGCTAGAAGATAAAAGATATCAAAGAAGAATTCCCCGTAGGAACCTCAAGACAAAGTTGTTGGGCTAACGCCTCAACTAGAAGCTCTAGATATTGTATCAATAGTAAAGAGATGAAGTAATGACTCACGTAAGAGTCTAATAATACTTAATAAAGATTATAATAAACATAGATAGTACCTATAATCATTTCGCGTGCTGTTGAGTTGTAAGCATCCATCGCCTGTAGCTGTCTGCATCTCCAACCGCCAGCTCCCTGATCTTGATGTGGGCTACCCAGTGGTGGTGGTGGAAGGATATCATAGATTCATCCACCACCCAATGATCCTACTCCTAGATCTAAACCTGTTCCTCTTCCATCTCCACCTCTCCAGGGGCCTCCCTACCCTCTCTAGGGAGATCCTTGATCATGGTGCTACCTCTATCATGGTTATCTATTAGTTATTTGTCTGCAATCCTCGACATGTTTGGTTAGGAAATAACACACCATGTGACCTTACCTATCACATGAATAACACCGCCTCTCTCTAGGATACCCTGGTCCTCTGTGCTACCCATAACCATGTGCTTGATCTTGATCCTGGGAAGATATCCTGCACTGAGATCATATCAACTAGTGTTTGTTAGCTGCTGTAGAGAAATCATCTCTATAATATCCAATGCCATCTTTAGATACCTAGTGTCTCTCTAATAGGAATATATCCATCACTAGTTCCTAACACAACACATTAGTATAGGTGGGAATGAAAAAGGGTACCACACTAACACAAATATTTCTATGGAGTCACTGCTTAAACTTCCGTACTCAGAAGTAACCATCCCAAATCATGTTAAGGGAGTACCGCATATGGTCTGTGAACCTTGTGTAATACTCATCCACTATCTTCCCTCACTATTGTATCTCCAAAATCTCTTAAATATAAACCGAGTGCTAACAGGATTGGTAATACTCCTCACAAAACAACTTTTGGAAGTCAAGCCATGGGAATGTTGATTCATTATGCAATTGAGTAACAAGATTACACCAGTGCCCAACTACTCCATGTAAAAGGCTAGATTCCAATACAACCACCTGATCCATCGGTGTCCAGATAATCCTGAAAATATGGACCATTGACTCTAGACAATCCTCCGCTGCCTGATAATTTTTCTCGCCATGGAACCTTAGAGTCCTCTGGCATTGGAACTTGCAAAGTGTGTTATGCCTGCACACATACTCAGCCTATACTGCTAGTATGATTTTCTACTCAGTAGGTGGGGTGATTCTACCTATCCACTTGGAGTAAGTATCTCACATGATAGACCCTGAACTGAGGCCTCATCACTCATAGGATCATTGTCACAATCTGGAACTGGTAACCTAACAAGCTTTCATCACAAAGGCATCCTAAAAGTTTATTCAAGACACACCATGGTTAGATGAGCACGTGTGAGCACACACACACACATAAAATGGGGAGATTAATCAAGAAAGAAAGTTAACTAATCAATCCTATATGATGCATGTACCATTATTACCAGTAACCAATTTCTCGATATTCTAAGTTGACAAGAATGTATTCAAGGTCCTAGTGAATGGATACATCAACCTCTGCACCAACACTTGATTCCCTGGCTCAAAATCCGAACTCGAAACACTTTGACACTGTTTCCCTAAATTTAAACCAAATCCTCATAAGGTGACTACTCCAAACACCATCCCAAGGAATGAACTACTCTAATACTAATATATCATGACCCAAACCAATGGGGATTGAGCTACAAATACCCCAATACTGCCTCAATAAGCTAGGGGATGGAGGTAAGCACTGAAAGGCATAAAAAGTATGGGAGGCCTTTGCCTAATGTACCTGTACGCACACACCCAACCATCTCAATGAAGAAGTGTAGAGGAATAATAATAAAAAGATGAAATATCTAGAATGTAACCATGCATGTCAAAAACCTTTAGGGTGTACAAGAGTACGATAGTGTAAACTAAAAAGTAAAGGGTCGAAATACCCACCCAACCAAAAAGATGTCCTGACTTGAAAAAATGGGAAAGTAAAATGCTAAGAAATCCCAACTCCTAATATCTAAGCTCTGATCACCATATGTAGTACAATGCACTAGGTATCCCTAATATAATCTATAATCACCACTGACCTATATTTCATCTACATAATAAATGATACATGAGAACAAAGCCCGTGTAGGGGTGAGTATATACATACCTAGTAGGACATCTTGAAAGCTGATGGGGGATCAGTAAGAGACCCAATATGAATAAATAGTAGAAAAATCAACCCAAATCAAGAGAGTAAAAATCCAACAACATAGATATGGATATATATATGCTTAAACAAAGAAACCCAAAGAGAGAGAAGGGAATATCCATCTCACTACCCAGCCCAGGAAATGAGTGTCATCAGTTCCAAAAGGTCCATCGTTGATGCCCAACATCTCCCATGTTTGTCTAAAGAGACAACCTAGTCAAGCCACACCTTGAATCACTATGATTTATAGTCGAGGGGAATAATCTCTAGGTAGATGATCCATGACCTAATAAAATAGGAGGGTTATACTTAATAGATAGCTAGAGGACCCATGCCTTGTCCTAAAAGGACGGTTCCACTCAAGTAATCGGTAGAGGACCCATGCTTAGCCCAACTGGAGGGTTCCACTCTAATAGTCAGTAGAGGAACCATGCCCTATACCAGTAGAAGGGTGAAACTCTATTAGTAAAGTAACCATGACCTAATATAAAAGAATGGTTCCAATCAGATAACATATAGATGAACCATTACTAAACTAGCTCGAGGGTGTCACTCTCATAGTCAAGGACCCATGCTCTAACTCTGTAGGAGGATGCCACTCAGTGGATAGGTATATGAACCATGACCTATCCTAGTAGGAGGGAACCAATCTGAGAGTAGATATAAGACCCATGCCTCATCTCACAGGAGGGTTCCAATATATAGATAGGTAGAGGACCCATGCCCTATCTTGGCAGGAGGGTTCCACTCTAGTGTCTTTGGTGATCCTGCCTGATCACTTCCATCATCGAGCATCTCCTAAAGAAGCATCACATTTAGAATATCTCACATCATATCTCAAAATACACTATGGAGGCCACCATCACATTCTACATGAAAAAAACTTATGATAGACTACTCACAAGCCAAAATCCGAGTCCAAACGAAGGAGATACGAGAGGTTGAAGTTTCCTCAAAAGGAAAGTAAGGGTACATGGCATGTGGTCCCAATTCTATGCCTAGATATGTCCCTATCGGTACATGGATCACTACTCGTATAGCACTACACGACATACAGGTGGACTATACGGCATGACTCAGCCACCTGAGGTCCTGCCCATGCTCCCTGGTCGTGTCTGTGTACTTTGGGATACAACATGTCCTTCCACACAGGGTTCTGCCTCGTGTCCCTAGCTATGTATTCCCACATGGGAACCTGCCCATGTGTTTTGCCACATGGATTTTCTACCCAAGGAGGGATACATGGTGTGTGGCCCATCCACATGATGTGTCATCCTTAACTTTCCCAAAACCCTAGTGCTGCAGCTGTAGGGATACTACATGGTGTGTGTTCATCCATGTACATGCCACGTAGTCAGTTTTTTTACATAAAGTTATATATACACTCACACATACCATATCTAAGACTGACACTTCGGATCTCACCTCTAAGCCTCCCAAAATCAGTGGATCTTTCCTCTGTTCGTCATTTCCACCCATCCAATGGCTGGAAATCAAATCTCTATTGATCCATGGTGTTCGCCATACATATAACGCCACGACCCCAGAAGCTTAGAGTTGGTGCATTATTTCATTACATTGGCATGATTACAAGGAAGTCGTATCCCAAAGGACTAAATATTTTAGTAGTTTTGGAAAATAAAATACACACATAGGTTCAACATTACAACTTGAAATGAAAAAAAACATATAAGTTTTATTGGGAACATCCACAAATCTAAGTTTATCCCTGTAATTCATTCATAATACACCTCTTCGAATCCCGGGGAAAAATAAAACATAAGAAAAAGGGTGAGATCAGATACTTAGTAAGGGTAAACAATACAATAGAAGATATCATAAACATAAATATTAGGCATGGTGAATAACTAAAAACACATGCCATTAAAAATAAACTCATACATACTATGGTAGGAATAAGAGCTGAATAAATAATGCCATAATAAAACATAATCATGGGTATTCTACTAGTTGAATAAGTACATGAAATTTCAATTACTAGCTTCATAATGAGGGAATTCATAATACGGGACATCATAAGCATATTTTCAAGCCCTCATGCCATGACCATAAATAATCATACTATCAAGGCTTCATGCTAAGACCATAGTTTTTCTCATGAGACCCACCGATACACCAAGGGGATATAGCGGTCCCCAACCGACACTTACTAAGTCCATTTCATTCCTCATATGAATGAGTATCAACATAAACAACATAAACAACATACACATTCATATTGAAACTAACATATGAAATGTAAATAACTTTCCCCGATCATTAAACATAAACACTAACCATTCGAAGTAATATGGTGAATAGTTTAAAGATAACACATCCATAGTCAAACTAATCACAAACCATTCAATAAAATATGGTGGATGATATCACAAGAGACAAACCTCAATGAATTACAAGATTCAACAAAGGATGTTGACATAGATGAAGACACTTTTAAATGATATCATTGAAAAATCCTCGAGGAAATAATCCTTAAACATTCCAAAGTGTCCCATACCACATTGAAACATTCAAATCATAACCCCTTAGAATAAGGGTATAATTTTGGCCCGATGGCCTGAAAGGCCGACACGCCAGGCCCGAAAGCTCAAGCGGCCCGGTCCGACAAAGCCCGTGTTGGGCCAAACTGGGCTCAGGCCGTAGGTACATCGAGTCGGGCCTCGACCTATTCAAGAAGGCCCACGAGCCAGGCTGGGCCAGCCCGAAAAAGCCTGACTGACAGGCCCGCGTGAAGCCCAACCTGTCTGTACAAAAATATAACGGGAAACTGCTGGTAGGGAGATTCGATCCCCCTACCTCAAGCTTCCAAGGTTGCGCCTGGACCACCAGACTATATATATATATATATATATAATTATATGTTAACAAAAAATAATATATATAATAATGTATATATATACATATAAATATTATTATATATAATTATAATGTGTATGTGTGTCTATATACAATATATATAATGATATATAATGATATATAATTATATATATATATATAAACAAAGCTATTAATATATATATATATATATCAATGGTTTAATGTTATATATATATATATAATAACTTGTTGTATATTAATAAAAAAATAACGCTCACCTAATGATGTTTGTGCATGTCCCTTAACCTCCTTATTTTTTTAAGTATGTTACAACTTGCATATATTATATATACAATACATATATAAATATATTTAGAAAAAAAAATTTAACCCACCCACTACGGCGCACCCCCCAACCCCTAATTATTATTTTTATAATTTTCTCAAATTATATATATATACATATCAATCATTTAACATTATATATATATAATAACTTATTATATATTAACAAAAAATATAACATACTCACCCAATGATGTTCGCGCACACCCCCAACCTTATTATTATTTTTTAAATATAATGAAACTTGCATATTATATATATGTATATATAGATATATATACAAATCTATTAATAATATATATCAATGATATGATATGATATATATATATATATATATAAACAAATCCATTAATAATATATGTATATAAAGCTATTAATAATATATATCAATTAAGTGTGACTTTTAAAAATTCATTAATAATATATATATATATAAATGATTTAATATAATATATATATAAACAAAGCTATTAATATATATATATATCAATCATTTAACATTATATATATATATAATAACTTATTATATATTAACCAAAAAAATTACCACCCACCCAATGATGTTCGCACACCCCAACCTCATTATTTTTTTTTAAAATTTGATGAAACTTGCATATATTATATATACTATATATACATATATAAATATATTTAGAAAAAAATTAACCCACCCACTATTGTGCACCCCCAACTTCTAATTATTTATTTTCATATAATATATATAGATTTACATATATAAATCTATTAAAAAAAATAATATATCCACCCACTGTAAAATTTCAATAAAATAGAAAATAAAAATTTTTACAAAAAAAATGTTTAACATTTAATAAAAATAAATATAAAAAACTTACGTTTAAAAAACATTTAAAAAAATGTTTTAAATTAAAAAAACGCTTAAAATAATTTTCATAAATAAGTAAAAAAAATAAATTTTAAAAAATGTTTTAAATAAATGATAAAAAAAGTTTAAATAACAACGCTTTTAACCCACCCATTGCTGCGTACCCCCAATCCCTTATTATATTTTTTTTAATTTTCACATAATATATATAAATTCACAGGCATATATAAATCTATTTAGAAAAAAATAACATATCCACGCACTGTAACATGTTAATAAAAAAATGTTTTTACATAAAACATGTTAAATGTTTAAAAAACATGCATTCAAAAAAACGTTTTAAATTAAATGTCTAAAAATAAATGTAAAAATCATTTTTAACAAGTTTTAAAAAATGTCTCAAAAAAAGGTTTAAATAAAAATGTTTTAAACAAATTTTTAAATTTTTTTTAAAGAAAACATTTAAATTAGTTTTTAAAACAAAAACTTAAAAAAATTTACATTAAAATTTGAAAAAAAAGTTAAATGTTTAAAAAAAATACTTGTAAAAAGAACACGCTTAAAAAAAATTAAAAAAAATTTTAAATTAATCATTTAACAATAAATGTAAAAAAATGTTTGAAAGAGATGTTAAAAAACGGTTTAAATAAAAAAAGTTAAATAAAAAAAATAACAAACACTTAAAAAATAGTTATAAATAAGTTAAAAAAATAAATGTAAAAAAATGTTTTAAAAAAATGTTAAAAAATGTTTAAATAATAATGATTTAAACTCACCCATTGCTGTGCACCCCCAACCCATCATTAATTTTTTTTACAATTTGCACATAATATATTTAGATTCACAATATATAAATCAATTTAGACAAAAAAATAAAATTTTCACCCATTATAAACTTTTAATAAAAAAAATAAAATAAACATTTTTACAAAAAACGTGCATTTAAAAATAAATGCAAAAAAACATTTTAAATAAATGTTAAAAAATTATTTTAATAAAAACGTTTAAAAAAAGTTTTAAAACAAAAAATTATTTTGAAAATAATAAAAGCCCACCATGGCCTGACTCGAAAAATACGAGTCTGGCCTGAAAAAACCCGGCCCGCCCTGATGGTTTGGGCTGGCCCAAGGTTGGGATCAGGCCGCCTCATGTGGTTGTTTAGGCCGGCCCGACCCGACCCGAATAGTGGTCAGTGGCCCGATTTTTTGCAAGGCAGGCCCGGACCCAAATTACACCCTTACCTTAAAATATCACGAGAATAAGGAGACTCTTGATATGATATACCAAATAGTATTATATACCCCACAAGTAAGAAATAAGTGGTGAACAAGGCATATATCTCATAAAAGTTAAAGTGATATGAGATTTTTTTTACTTTGGAAAGAAGATTTCTTTTAGAAAATCATTTGTATTTGTCATGAAATCAGATTGTAAACATATATATCCTAGAAAATAAAAGGTGAGGTCATTGAAATTATATTTTAGGCTTAAATAAATTCTTATTGAGGTGAAATCATTTAAAATAGTTTTTAAAGAAGCTTTAGAAATAAAACATTTTAGTGCGGTTTAAGGAAAATATTAAAGGATTTTAAAGAGCAAAGGCATGTTTGATTTCATAAAACCAGAAATGAACCAAAATATATTTTTAATGTTAAAATGTGTGATTTTATAAAGATAAATATGACTTAAAATTTATTATATAGTGAACTTCAAAATAGTTAAGAATTCGAGAAGTTCCTTGAATTGAGCTTGCATTTCGATTTTTTTTTTGAAATATTCTTTTAAAACATGTAACTAACCATAAAATAAAGAAGGATTATAATTGGTATACATATATATAACATTAAAACATAATTTATGAGGATTAAATAGGAATAAATAATAATTTCATTAAGGTGAGTAGAGAATAAGAACAACCCGAATAAAAATGGAGGTTCGGGTATGAAATACTTGTAATCAATTGAATCGTATGACCCAAAATTAATAATCATAAAATGATACATTGAATATAATGAAAATAAATATGTTCATGATATGAAACATCAATGGGAATTATACATACACCATGCCCAAGTAGTAGTAGTGAATACATAATATCTCACAAAAATGGAAGCGAGATGAAGAAACCCTCACCTTAAGTCCGAAGCTGTTCTCCACTTGATCTTAATGACCCGAATAATAAAATTTAGGTTCATTAATTAATAATTACAGAACCACATATTCATTTAATTGATTTATTATAACCTTATTAAGTTCATTCATGGTCTTTTTGATGGGTTAAGAGGTTTAATTTCATTGTTCGGGTCTGTTTGTTTCATGATCGGTATACTTATATACATAAATGGAGAATAATGTAAAATGAGGATGGTTGTATAGAATTGAAGTTATATGTTATTAGTGAACATCAAGAAGGTTACATGGTTGTAAATTTTATTTGGTTACTTGGAGTGAAGATGAATCATTATTTAATGATAACCGTTTGGGTTAATTAGCAGTTTTTGAACACAACGAACTCATTTTGCTTTATAAATCAAAACCATGTGTAAAAAAAGATTACAGAACCATAGATGAGACATAATACATATATTATATTTTTTTCAAATATAATAAGGGTTTCATGAATATTATTTAATATGGTAATAGAAATTGAAAACCCATCATCCTTGAATGTGGTAAATTAACACATCTCAAATGGTGTTTTTTACTACTAGCATAAAAGAAGGGTAAAGGAGAGATGATAATAACTTATTACATCATCATAAAAAAATTACAGTACATTTAATTTATTGGATTTTTCATAAAATTTGGATGATAGGGGAGTATAGAAAAGAAAACAAAGGAACTTTAAAGGAAAGTAAAAGAATTGAAAAGAGGAATTTACCTCTTGAATTAATCTTCCTTGAGATCATCTTTAGGGGAGAGGATTTGGTCTTTTTATGAGACCAAGAGTTGATGGATGTGGGGGAGGATCTTGGGAGGAGATTTGGGAATAATTTAGACAATTCAAAAGGCTTTATAATAGTGAAGAGAAGAGGTAAGGACAGGTGATATTTATAGTGGAGGAGAGGAGGGGTTTCTCATCATTTTAATCATTAGTTTAATATTTTTTCTCAAGACTATGAATAGTCTTGATTCATGTGACCAAAAATAGTAATAAGTGCATGTGAGTTGGAACCAAGTATTCCTACATCATCCTTACATAACCTATGACTCAATAAACCATGTATTTAGGATTTATCGTAAATTATCGTATTTTACTATTCATAAAAAATTCATGTATTTTAGAAAAATCCCAAAAATTCACCCTAAATATTTCTTGACATTTAGAATTCAGAAATGGACTCCATTTTTTCAAAATAATTTTCTAAATATGTGAATTTTAATTTTTAAATTAAATCATTATTTACTTGAAAAATACAGATTTTATATTTAAAACTACTTTTATAATACTTTAAAAAATTAACTATGGTATCATAAAATTATCCTAAAATCATATGACAAAACAATATTTATTTAGGAATGCATTTTATGAAAATGAATTAATTTAAAATTGTAATTAATTATTTATCACTCAAAAAAATACGAATACTTAATTAATAATTTATAAAATATTCAACTTCATTTATATGGTGCCTAAATTTTATTTATAGTAGAAAAGTTGGGTGAAATGCCCCATTATTAAACAAGATAAAAAGTACACTAGCCCCTTTTGTGGAAAAAGAGGGAATCCATCACAACACATGTACTAAGGTCCTTTAGGCCCAAGCACAAAGCTTAAGAGAGTCCAAAGGCTCAGAAAAACCATTACATACAGAAACCATTACTAAGTTAGGTTACTATTCATAAGGGTATATTACTATTCATAAGGGTAGGTTACTTTTCATAAGGGTATGTTACTATTCACCAAAAATTAAGTTTGTTCTATCAGACTCTAAAAATCACCCTAAACACAACTGTGTATATTAGCTTTTCAAAATTAAAATCACAGAATTGCCAAAATTATGTTTATTGGCTTGGTTATAAAAAAGTGTTGTTTTGTAGAGACTCAGTGTTTCATGCATTCAATATTAAATTTATTTGTAAATCCTTAGGGTGTTACAATACACCCTGAACACATCTCCCTACACCGCCAACTCTAATTTAGATCTCGGTTCAACAAAACATTCACCCACAACCCATGAATCACCCCAAATCCATTCTTGACCACCGATCCATTCATTGCATGTGAAATCTTTGTGAATATGGGGGGTCTGATCGGGATCGGTCCCCCCGATAATGTCAAATCACGACCCCATGGTCCAACGATGACTAACGTGAAAGTTATTGGGAGAAATGAATCAAAACAATGGTTTATCAATCATTGGCCAACCATTCTTGGACAACAAATACAAATTGGAATGCCCAGGGTGAGAAGAACTAAATAAACAATTTAATGTCAGTACACAGGCGCATGCAATGGATCAATTCAAATGCAGATCAAAGAAGTAATATGATCATGCTCAATAATTTAATCAATAGGGGTAGAATCCAAAAATTAGAGTCATGCTTATTTTTGGATCGTTTGTCGTTGAAGAACACGCTCTCCAAAAAATGAAAGGATTCTTGACATTCACTGTGTGTTGATCTACCTAGATCTAGAGGTTCTTTATCATTTGATTCCAATTCACCAATGAGAGGAAGATGAATATGTTTCACAATGATCCTAGGGTTATGCAATTAACCCTGAACATCCCTCTATAACAATGTTTAAATAGGAAAATCTGAATTAGGTTAATTAATTTATTAATTATTTAATTAACCATCCAAACATACTGCCAATGACCATTTTATTTGAAAACCATAAACCAACCAACTTTAGGTTACACTTAGGGTAAAAATTGAGTTTCAGACTCAACCATGGTCTTATATTTCTGACTCAAGATTTCATTTAAGAGTTATCTGATTTTTTTAGGAAACCATACACGCATAATATAAAATGTATTTAATATTTTTATAAAATTCAGTATGAGAATAGAGGGCCTCAGAATTGAATTCCTTCTCAATGTCTGAATATGAAAATATATATAGAAATATTCTAAAGTCTTATAAATAAAAAAGGGTCTCTACACCCGACCTTTATCAACACTATGCAAAGTCACTTGCATCCAAGCCCCCTCATCAAAAACCGACTCACCAGTGGCATCTACTTCGCTCTCGGCTTGAATCTCTCGTGAATGAGAAGTGTCAGTTTCATATGTTTCTCTAAAATATAATTATAAATTATAATAACAATAAAATTAATATTAGTGAAATTAAAAAAAAACTACTAACCACAATACGCCGCTGTTGGTCGCCTATAAGTTATCCTATATGGAGATCAGTGTACATCTTCTTATAAACTTTGAATTCCTTGATAGAGGGGTTAATATAATCTTGTAGAATATAAAAAATATTTTATAGTTAAAGTATATATACATTAATAAATAATATTACTTACCATATGTCATTGATATATACCAGATGTATGACTTACAACCCTATGTGTGACCTCCTACCTCCTTCGGATCTGATGTCCAGATGATGAAATCCTCATAAAAGTATATTGTAGAAAGTATGAGCATAATCCATCCCATACCTGAGCTGATATATAGCCAGTTCGGTGAGAGATGCAAGACTGGATAAAAATAGTAGCAGAAGCTCTATCCATAACTCACTTTCTGAGGTTGTGTAAAAACTAACGAAAACATTCACGTATACAAATTTCTCATGCCTCTTGAATAGGAGCTCTCAGGCTATCAACAATAAAAGATAATAAATTCTGTAAGACAATTAAAAAAATATGTTAGTAATTAAATAAATTTTAAAAAAATATATTATTTAATAACGTACAATTCAGTGTTTGAACATTTGTTGATGAATGACAATGGGAAATTAATCCCATGACACACATGGATTAGAAAAATAATTTCTTAGAATCACACCAGCCTACCCAATTGATAAATGAAAAAAACCATGAAAATAAAAAAAATAATCAGAATATTATTACAAAAAATAATACAATAACTTAATATAAAATAAATATCTTAAAAAATTGAACATACCTTTGTAAATGAGAATCAAAGTCAAGATATGTGCATATCTATGAAATAGGGTATGAAATCATCAATAGATAAAGACCACACACCCTCCTAATAGGCACAACATCCTATGGATCAAATGAATTAAGATCATCAGTAGAAAGTCCAACATCAACGAGAGAAGAAAATAGATCATCAGGAGCATCTATGGCCACATGATACAAATAATCTTAACGATAAGAAAATTTTAATACATATATCGAATATAAAAAACTAATAAATAAACGAATATAATAAATTTACATTTAAATAATTATTAATACATATATAAAATAGAAAAAACTAATAAATACCAGAATGAAATAATTACCTATAAATAAATAGTAGAACATAATAATCTAACCTGTAAATATTTTTTAGTATATATATCAAATATAAAAAAATAATAAATATCATGAATAATATAATATTATTACCTGTCAATAATTTTTAATATGAATATAAAATATAAAAAACTAATAATTACTAGCATCAACAAAGGACTATAATAGATCATTGGGTCCAACCATCTGAAACAAAAAATATTACTTATAAATAAATGTTAATTCAAATATCAAATATAAAAATAATAAGAAATAACTAAATATAATACACCAATCATTATCTTCTTCCTCATATTCATCGAGGGAAAAGTCTTCATCCTCATATTCAGCATCGTCAACTTCCATACAACTTTTAGTTTCATCATCCCTTATTACTTCATCAAAATTATTAATATCATTAGCACTTAACTGAGGAGTTTCATTATAGATATTTATATCACTTTGGATATGAGATATATTTTGGTATGTTTCTTGAAAAATTTCAATATTTTTCACTTCCACAGAACCATTTTCATTTTCAATAAATTTATTGTCATGAGATTTCATTTCTATTACACTCCACCAGTTATTAAAATCTCTTGAAACATCATAGTAATTTTCATAATAAACTTGATGTGTTTTATGATCCAATATAAATGGTTCATTTGATGCATGAAGACTATTATATTTAATGTTAATGACTCAATTTCATGGATGAACTTGCAACCCTTGATCAATAATAAACCAATGACATTTAAACATTATTACATAATTTGGCCCCAAATAACATAACTCAATTATTTCATCCATCATTCCATAAAAGTTAACTTAAATTTATTTATGATGATATCCTTTAAAAAACACCACTATTCATTGATTTCTTTAATTCAACATATATGTGTGTATGGAATTAAAATCCATTAAACACATACCCATTATAAGATTTTACCAATTTCGATGGAGGGTTTTTGAGCACACATAATCGACTATCAATTTTATTTTCATGTTGTGTTTTCTGAAAAAAATACAAATTATTAATAATAGATATCATTATAAAATTGATTTAATGTTCCATAGAAAGTAAATTAACTCACCAGTCTTTGAAACCAATATGAAAAATTCTATTGATGACGTTTTTCAAGAGCGGCAGATGTAATTTGTATAATTTTTTTGATATGGTAATCATATAGTCTACAAAAAATAATGTAAATAAAGGTATCTATTATAATTTTTTTAAAAACATAATAAAAAGTATCACTTACTATACAAATCTTTTCATTTCTTTACAATTCAGAAAAACATATGTATGATATTTGTGTTGTTCTTCATCTGAACGACATTACTCACGATAACCACCAAAACCAAGATCATTCTGATTAAAAACTAACAAATGATGGTCTGTAACATCATCAAAATTTGTCTCATTTCAACCC
This sequence comes from Viscum album, assembly GCA_963277665.1. NCBI lineage: Eukaryota > Viridiplantae > Streptophyta > Magnoliopsida > Santalales > Viscaceae > Viscum > Viscum album. Next base: position 1,021,958,955 of record OY728158.1, on the reverse strand, counting down.
ATCCAATTATGTTTTTAATGATATTATGATTGAAAATAATAAGAGAAGAAATTTAAAATTTACTCCTGTAAGTATGCTTCTGCAATTGACCCTTCAACCGATGCTTTGCTATGTAATTTCTTCTTTAATTTTTGAAAACATATTTCAAATGGGTACATCCATCAGAATTATACCATCCCTCCACATTTAAATTCATATGAAAAATTAAATATTAAATGTTCCATTGATTTAAAGAAGGCTGGCATGAATGTTTTCTCTAATTTATATAAAATTAAAACAAAATCATTTTGTATCATACTCAATGCATCATAATCTGATGTTGCTACACAAATATCTTAGAATAAATATGATATTTCAGTCAACATATTCCAGATTTAATAATTCAACAAACCTCTAATACTAATAGGCAGTAATATTTCAATTATGTCATGACTGTCATGACTTTTTAACCTGGTAATATGCCCATTTCAAATGCAATGATAAAAATTAGAAGCATAACCTTTTGGTAATCTCAAACATCGAATCCATTGATAGAATAATAAATGAATTTATTTATAAAGTGCATAATATTCTTTTGTCTTCATTAAATTGTGTGATATTTCATCTTTAAATAATTCATGTTTAGGATGTATGTAAATTTGGGCAAGATCTAACCATTACTTTGCATTATCTTTGGTCTCATCGGGTTTGTCCAACATGATATAAAATATGTTATAATTTTTTTTCTCATTATGTATTACATCTAGCATGTGATGAACCAACAACTCAAACCAATATGGAAGGTCCCAAAAAATACACCACTTTATCCAATGATGATCTCTACCAAAACTATTTATTCTTTTGTTTGTTTATAGTTGGTCCAAAAGTAACAGGAGGTGTGATGTCCTGACCCGGGTGCCACATGCCGGTGCCCTAAGCCAATTGGTCACATGGCCTCAGGTGCGCCCCCCAGTACACTAGAGGGTTCTGACTAGCATTGAGGGCCTAATATTTATATTGTGGGAGACTATACCCTCTTCATCAAATTAGTACAACAACAAAAATAAATAAACAATAGCCAAATGGTAATAAACAATAACCAAAATAATACCATAATCGATGAAGACCAACATCACATGATAATCCCAAAACATGTATAATTGACCATAACTAAAACAATAGATATTTCATGCCATATATGTGTCAAGTGTCTATATACAAAACCAAAATAAAGATACAATAAAAAACCCCCAAGCGGGTCCCAACATCATGTCTAGTTCTGTCATCCCTACTCTATCCCAACTAATCCATCTAACATAGGGATCTTTCCCTTATCTTGTCCTACAAACATGAAATCTATTCAGGTACCGATCAGGAAACCTAATTAGGGTGTGAGTACAAGTCAGTAGGCCACCATCAACATCATCTAAAATAATATCTAGTCTATAACAGTGTATAAAGTTATATAAAGAATAAAGTACAATAAATAAAGTAAACAGTTATCACACATCATTATTATTTAATTAACCACATAATTTCCTAGGTTCACATTGACACCCAAACCATTAATACCTACTTTGGACCATACTGTAATCTGAACCATATATAATAAATAACACAAACCATTTTTTAATTATGCATTTAATTCCAATTTCATATCACAGCCACTTAGAACCACAATCTAATGCTAATATCATGGGTCCTATAATGTCATGTTTGGCACCCCATGGGTATTTGAAGCATCAGTCCCTATCCCACACCTATTTGGTATTTTGAGCATCAATCCCCATCCCATATAATAATATTCACATGCATGCAATTGAGGGCATAGAGCATCAGTCTGGCACCCCATGGGTATTTGAAGCCCCAATTCTTATCCCACACCCCATTTATCAGTAAATCACATATATCAAATTTATCAAGGTTAATCATCATTAACCCTTTTATCACTTATTCACATCATGATTCACCATCTCAATTTATCAAAACAACCACAATTCATCACTTTAATCACATGGAATAATATAAACATTTCATAATTAATCCATCTATCAACATTTAATCATAATATCCATTAACCCATAATGGTTAGTTAAAACAACCCATTTAATTCCCATTTTCACTCAATTCCATATCCCATTAATCAACCAATTTCAGAATCATGATTCTCACCAATTTCAAAATCACATTATTCCACCAATTCCATAAACCCATGAATTAATTATCCAAATAATTAATTCAATTCAAGATGAAATTTCCAAACATGAAAATTGAAATCACACAATTACATACGTGTAATTATAATCAATACTATGTGAATTGAAAATTATACCACCTACCTCAAGGTCATTTATGGATGTTCACAAAAGAAGAAATCCCCAAATTGAAGCAGAATAATCACAATCACAACAACACGAAAGATCTAGGACCAAAACCTAAGATCAAGATCAAACGAATTAATATCCATCAAAACCTAGATCTAAACCATCTCCAATGGAGGAAAAATTATCCATCTTCATCAATAAAGTGAGATGAATCAAAATGGGGAAGAAATTACTTACCAACAGAGAGACGATCCTTCAAATGGATCTTCAATTCTTTAAGAATGGGGGTTAAAGCAACCTTGGAATCCTTCTGAGAGCTTCAAAAAAATGTAAGAATATGTTTAGGGTTGATTCGGGGTTAATAGGGGTTAATAAAAGGGGGTTCAAGATTTTTTTTATAATTTTTGAGAGGATTAAAAACCTGTATGCATAGTTTCCTGAGCAGGGGGACATAGTTTGCCAAACCGTGTGCCTTAACTATGCAACTCTCCTTAGGGGTGCACAATTTCTACTAAGAGGGTGAATAATTTAACAAAACATGTGCCAACTGTGCAATACTCCTCTATCTAGGGATGAACAGTTTATTGTGGGTAGGCGTATGGTTTGGGAAAACCATTCACCAATCATGCACTACCACCTTTCCAAAATTCTCTAATTTCTCTCAAAACAACCCCATAGTAAATCCCAAACAAGATATACCAAAACAAGTGTAAAAGATTACATGTAAATGGGAACGATACATCTCCAAAAAGGTCAGGATATTATAATCTCCACAACTTATAACATCCCATCCTCAAGCTGTACTCCCAAGAATCTCTAAGATTTCAAGGTAAAAATATTGGGCCACTGAGCCCATATATATTTTTCTATCTCACAAGTTTCATCCTAAACATGTACATGGTGCCAAAATAATTGAACTATCAGTATGATATTTCCCTACAAAACTTTCTCAAAGTGACCCATAACACGAATAAGATGCTCCTAAAAGGATGCATCAGCCTCAATCTCAACATCATCAACAACAATCACATGAGAAGGGTCGGGGTGATACCACTGAATCTATGACATATGAAGACATCGTGAATTGAACCATACCTCTATGGAATATCCACTTAGTATGACACAATATATATTCTCTCCACAATCTAAAAAAGGTATAACAAACTTGTTAAACAACTTTCCCTGTCTTCGAATCCTACGATGACCCAATCTAGGAGACACTTGAAGGAACACACGATCACCCACTATAAACTCAAGGGGTCATTGACGTCGATCAACATTTGAATTCTACATAATCCGAGCCATAAAAATATGATTCCACATCAACTGAACCTAATTTGATATCTCTTACATGAGTCTCAGTCCCAAAAAATCCGACTCACCTGTCTTCATCTAGTATAGAGGTGATCTGCATGTCCTACCATAAAGAGCCTCATATGGTTCCATCTGAATAATTTTCTGATAACTATTGTTATAAGAAAACTCAACAAGAAATAAGTGATTCTCCTAAGACCCACCAAAGTCAAGAAATCATGCTCATATCATATCCTCAAAAACCTTTATAGTATGTTATGACTACCTGTATGTCTTTAGGTGGAAAGTCATACTCAGAAATACCTGGATACCTAATGGTTTCTATAAGCCTTTCCAAAAGCGTGAAGTAAATCATGATTCATGGTCTGAAACTATACTCTATGTAACCCCATGGAGTCAGACTATCTCCCAACCAATCTACTAAGAAAGTCTCTTGAATAGGAAAGAAATGAGCTACTTTCATCAATTGACCCATAACCACCCAAATATCATCATTCTTCTAAGGAATCCTCAGAAGACCAACCACAAAATCCATAGTAACATCATCCCATTTCCATTACAGAATGGGAAATGTCTATAGTAACCCATTAGGTAATTGATGCTCAGTATTCACCTATTGAATGGTGTAACACCATGTTACAAACCCTACAATCTCCTTTTTTATGCTCGACCACCAATACTATCAACGTAGGTCACAATACATTTTGGTCACGCCCAGATGTACTACCCACTTTGAAGCATAAAACTCATGCATTAGCTCCCATCACATACTAATAGGTACAATAACATGATTCCTGACATAGATGATCTTATCCTTATCTATGGTCCAATCGGAAGGTGAATCCCCACCTTCAAGGATTTCTCTTAAGGAAAAACACTCTAGATACTCATACTACCTCTCCCAAATCTGGATCTAAAGTGTGGATTCCACTGATACTGATATGAGTTTCATCTTATCCCAGCCCTCCCGAACCACAACATGTATCTCAGCCAGAAAAGTCATCATTTTCTACTCAGAACTATATTTTTGAGATACATGAGTTTCTATCTTCCTACTTAAATCACTAGCAACGTTTTTTCAATTCTTGGGTGTATATTCTTACTCAAAATCAAATTAATTCATATACTCAACCTATATTCACTATCATAGATTCAAATATCACTGCGAAAAGATGCACTTTAAGATTTTATGATCGGTATATGCAATAATTTTTTTTCTCAATAGATAATGACACCAACACTTCAAGGTATAAAAAATTGTAGCTAAATTGAGGTTGTACATAGGGTAATTCCATTCATGTGGCCTCAAATTTCATGACCCATACACCACAACTCAGTCTCCCTATATGAACACTACTCCAAGTCTGATCCCTGATGCATCACAAAACACTGTATACTCCTCCCCTGGCTCGGGTAGGATCAAGATCAGTGTGGTATTAAACCACTTATTTAACTCCTAGAAATCATTGTCACAATCTCCTTACCATTAAAACTTTATCCCCTTATTGTTCAATCCCTAAAGAGGTGTTTCTATGAGGGAAAATTCCTAGATAAACCTCCAATAATAGCCCCTAAACCCAGAAATATATGGATATAAAAAACATTATTGGGTTGCTCCTAAGAAACCACTGCCTACAATTTATATGGGTCCATTGAAGCAAATTATTATGATATTATGTGGCCTAATAAATGTACCCAGTCAATATAGAATTGACACTTATGTAGCTTGGCGTATAGCTGATTCTCAGTTTGTGTACTCAGGATGATGTCAAGATGTTGGGCATGATCGTCATGAGTCTTGGAGTACAAAAAGATGTCATCCAAAAACACAACCACAAAATGATCTTGGTACCAATGGAATATTTGTATCATTGAGTCCATAAACACAACAAGAGAGTTCGTCAGCCCAAACAACATTACACCAGACTCATAAAGACCATACATTCTTCTAAAAGTAGTCCATGGTATATCAAAAGGTCAAAATATCAACTGATGATACCCTAAACTCAAGTAAATCTTAGAGAACACAAAATCTCTTCTCAAATGGTCAAAGATACCATCAATACATGAAATAGGATACCGATTATTCATTGTTATCTGGTTTAACTTCTGGTAATCAATACATAAGTGCAATGTATCATCAGCCTTATTAGAAAAAAAACCATAGAACCCCAAGGAAACATTCTTAGATGAATAAATCCCTTATCCATAAACTCTTCCAACCGAGTATTAAGCTCTTGAACCTCTATTGGTTCCATTTTGTATGGTGTAATAGTAACCACCTCAACTCCAGTAATGATCTTAATCGTAAACTCAACATCCCTATCAGGTGGTAGCCCTGAGAATATATCAAGAAATGCATCTTGGGACTGATCCACTATGGTTGGAAATACATCATGCTTTACACCCTCATCACCTAGAAAAAGACTTGCAACTCAGGCGGTGATCTCCCCTAGTTGCTGACGTACTGGCCCTGCATGACATGACTGAATACCCCACTCTCCACGATGCACTTAACTATCACCCTTAAGAGATGTAAAGGTAATTATCTTAAGGTAACAATAAATGTGGGATCATTATGATACCAACCAGTCTATAACCAAAATCAAGTTAAATCCTAACATATCAAGGATGTAAATATCCTAATAGAAACGATACTTACAAACATCAAGAGAATACTCCTTGCATAAACATATGTATCTTGACTGTACCCCCAAACATGTATCAATCATTATAACCCACTTAAAAACTCCAATTCTAGACTCAAACCATTCAAAAGTTTATAACATATAAAATAATGAGAGGATCCTTTATCAAATAAGGAACTATAAAGTGTAGAAGCTATAAGAATATCACATCTAACTATCGACGTCCCAACCTCGCTACCCACAAGTGTAGGATGAACTGTATGGAACTAACCTACCCCTCTCCCCTGTGCTGCAATATAATTTCCTTAATATTAACCAATCTACTAATATGGGTTCTCTTGAATATAAATACCGTGACCATTATCTAGACTTCCATGACCAGTATAACTCCAAATGTCAGACTGGTATTTGGTAGAAGACCCCCTTCCATCACTATAATTCTTCCTAGCTCCTCTATCATTAACCACATGTCATGGGTTCCTATATAACCATTATAGATGTACCATGCTACCACAATCTCAACACTATCAGTGGTTAGGGTCATTGTATATGGAAGTAAATTGGCCTACCATACTGGTGGAAAATAACTCAAGTAATGTCATGAGTAACAAATCCTCCCCCTACACACTCTGCTTGCTATCTCTATGGTTGAAATTTTCAAAGTAATGCTTCCTATTATCAGAAGAAATACCTATTTATCACCCAATAGAAACCACCCATCCTTCAGTGGAAACCTCATTTGGGTTCCCCTTAGATACGAGAGCCCGATTCACCACCTCAGAAAAAATATTCATTTTAAAGATATTAACCAGGGACTTAATTTCACATTTAATAACATCCTAAAAACATATCACTATTATATCCTCATCTCCTACCAATTATGGGACAAATTGATTCAAATAATTAAATAAACCAACATAGTCCATCATATACATACTCCCCTGGTTCAGCCTCATTAAATCTTTTTCCCTCTCTTTCCTAATAATCTCAGGGTAAAATTGCTTTAAGAACTTGTCTTGAAAGTCCTTAAAATCCATGTTCTCCAGTTTTCCATCCCATGTCTAGATATCCCACCAATGTTTCACTTAACCAAATAACATATATGAAACCAGTTTTCATCTCTTCTCATAAGGAGTCTCTAAGTGGTCAAGAATCGTATGGATAGACTCAATCTAGAAATTAGCTGCCTCAGGTCCACCCTCTCTGGTGAAAGTCAGAGGGTGCTGCAACTGGAACTCTCGTGTCAAGTTATAAATACTATTCACAACCCACACTAGATATATTTCCATAAAATACATAAATAGAGAAAAGTTCTCATGAAACTTATCTCTTGCTTCCTCACTCAGAACTATCGGAGCCTTTGGCTCTGCTATTAGAGGTACATTTCCATCCATGTCCTCCAACCATCCTATCAACAAGCGCCATTGTGGAGACATATCTATAAAATAAAAAACACATGTATTAGGACACATTAAAAATAATTAACATTTTTTTAATGATATGGATTTACAATAATCCATAACAATTCATCTCCCATTCCCCGACACATGGTCAAAAGTGAGTCACTATCACTACCCTAAACCATCCCTTATATAGGTCATGGTTAACACAGGGTAAACATTTTCATATCACAATGCTTATCATTAGACACCCATTTATCCATTTCATGTTACTACATTTAGTATCATCTTACCCATTTAATTTCACCATTTTTATTTAAATTACACTCATAAAGAAAAATAATTTCATTTAAACAACTCACCCAAGACCTGCTTTTTCATGCGTGCCTAGAATGATGCATGTCAATGTAAATCCTGAGTGCCTAGAATGATGAATGTATACAAAAATCTCATTAAATATTGTTTCATGAATAAAAATCTTATAAAAACAATAACATCACACAAAAATTTCATCACTCGAGGTGAAATAACATTCAATTGTAACAACAAACATCAAGAACATCTATCCCACCTTGGGTACTTGGGTCTTTCCCCACACATCGGTTATCTACTCCCATTCATGAGATCATGAACAAAACCAAACTCATACTAATATCATATCTACCATTCCCAATTAATAAGTCAAAAGAAAAAAAATAAAACTCCTTTGATACCACTTTGTGATGTCCTGACCTGGGTGCCACATGTAGGTGCCTCGAGCCTGTTGGTCACATGACCTCAGGTGCACCTCCCTACATTCCATATGCTATCGATTAGCAGTAAGGTCCTAATATTTATATCATGGGGAGACTATAATCTCTTTATCAAAAAATCACAACAACATAAATAAATAAACAATTGACAAATGGTAATAAATAATAACCAGAATAATACCATAAACAATGAAGACCAACATCACATGATAATCCAAAAACATGGATAACTGACCATAACTAAAATAGTATATATGTCATGGAATATATGTGTCAAGTTTAAATATGAAAAACCAAAATAAATACACACTAAAAACTTCCCAAGAGGGTCCTAACATCACGTCTGGTTCCCTCATCCATGCACCATCCCAACTCAGCCATCTAACATAGAGCCTTTTCCCTTATCCTATCTTGAAAACATGAAGTACATTCAGGTACCAACCAGGCATACTAATTAGGTTGTGAGTATAACTCAGTAGGCCACCAGTAATTATGTCTAAAACAATATCCAATCTATAACAGTTTATGAAATTGTATAAAGAATAAAGTACAATAAATAAAGTAAACAGTTATCACACTTCATTATTCTTTAATTAACCATATAATTTCCCAAGTTCATGTTGACATCCAAACCATTAATATCGGCTTCAACCCATGCTGGAGACTAAACCATACATCATAAGGAATCACAAACCATTCTTTCATTATGCATTTAATTCCACTTTCATATCACAACTACTTGGAACCACAATCCAATGCTAATATCACGGGGCCTAGAATGTTATGTCTGTACCCCCATGGGTATTTGGAGTATCAATACCTATACCACACCTCATGGGTATTTGAAACATCAATCCCTATCCCATATAATAATATTCACATGCATACAATTAGGGGTCTAGAACATCAGTCTGGAACCCATTAGGTATTTGGAGCATTAGTCCTTTATCCCACACCTCATTTATCAATCAATAACATATATAAAATTTATCAAGGTTAATCATAATTTACCCTCTTATCACTTATTCATATCATGGTGCATCATTTCAATTTATCAAAACAACCATGGTTCACTACTTTAATCGCATGGAATAATATGAACATTTCACCATTAATACATTTATCAACATTTAATCATAATATCTATTAACCCATCAAGGTTAGGCTAACAAACCCCTTTAATTTCCATTTTCACCAAATTCCATATCCCATTAATCAACCAATTTCATAATCATTATTTTCACCAATTTTATAATCACATTATCCCACCAATTCCATAAACCCATTAATTAATTAACCAAATAATTAATTCAATTCAAGCTGAAATTTTCAAATGTGGAAATTAAGATTCCAAAATTATATACATGAAATTATAATCAAGACTATGGGAATTGAAAATTAGACTGCCAACCTCAAGGCCGTTGATGGACATTCTCCAAATCAGAAATCCCCGAATTGAAGCAGAACAATCACAATCACAATGACATAGAATATCTAGGACCAAAAACTAATTCAAGATTAAATAGATTAATATCCATAAAAATATAGATCTAAACCATCTAAAATGGAGAAAAAATTATCCCTATTCATCATGAAAGAGATACAGGAGAGAGAGTAATTCAAAGAGGGAAGAAATTACTTACCAATATAGATATGATCCTTCTAATGGATCTTTAATTCATTAATAAATGGGGTTAGAGGAGCCTTGGAATCCTTAAAGGAGATTAAAAAAACATAGGAATAATTTTAGGGTCGATCTAGGGTGATTAGGGGTTAATAACATGGGGTTTGGGATTTTTTATAATTTTTTAGAGGATTAAAACCCACACACACAATTTCCTGGGTAGGGACGCACGGTTTTCCAGACTTTTCACCTTAACCATGCACCTATCCTTAGGGGTGCATGATTTCTACTAAAAGGGAACAAATTTTGAAAAATTGTTCACTAACTATGCAATCCACCTATGTCTGGGGATGCTTGGTTTTATGGGGGTAGGAACACAGTTTTGAAAAATCGTGCGCTAACCATGCAATACCCCTTCTTCTTCAAAAATTCTCTAATTACTTATGAAACATCCATATAGTAAATACCAACCAAGATATATAAAAATAAGGGTAAAATATTACTTGTAAATGGGAATGATAAACCTCTATAAAATTTTGGGATCTTATAGGAGGTAATTATGAGATGATAGATTTTACCTGAATACCTAAGAGAACTGATAGAGGTCTATTTCTTTCAATTTCACCTTTTGTAAAATTATTATTTTTACTTAAAAAAGGGTGATACATAGGAAGAAATATCTAATGATAGTAAAAATAACTAGTCTTTCTCTCAATACCAAGAATAAATGCTCTTTTATCAGCCATGCGGTTCAGACATGATTTTAGACCATGTGTACTTCATCCAAGTAACATACCATATGCCAAAAATTTATCAATCTTCCACATTAATGAAACCTTTAGTGTAAAATTTTGATATGAAACTATATCAGTTTTAGTTACACTGTTGTTCCATAGTGAAATTAACTCATCAATTAGTCGATTTAAATAAGCCTTGATACTCTTCTTTAGATGTCCTAGAATTAATAATGCCATATATATATATATGGTTTCTTCATAAAAATCTAAGTAGGTAAGTTTTTGTACAGTAATAAAAACAAGCCAATAAGAATATTGACTTTCATAAGCACTAAATGGAAAAAAACCACCAGTTGAAGGACCCAACCATATGTCACGAGGTTCTGAAGTAAAAGAAGGATGCATCTGATCAAAAGTGTTTCCATTAATCATCATCGCATGGATGATTTAAGTTTTTACTAATGGAAATATTTTATTTATGTCATTTCATAAATTAATCTATGTTGAGAGACATAAATAGATGCTATAAATGAGGTTTAATTGGAAAATACCTCATCTGTTTCATAAGAAATATGAACTTTCCTTGTTGTTCCTCTTTATACCTTGGTTATCAATATATTGGACAATTAACTAATGATTCAAAATCACTATAATATAATATGAAGTCATTTGAACACCCATGAATCTTCTGATAACTAAGACCCAAATTATAGACTAACCCCTTACTTTCATAGAAACATGCAAGTAATATATTTCTATCAGGAAACAATAATTTAACTAAAGAAAATATTTTATTGAGGTAACTATTTGACATTCTATAATTTGATTTAATAGACATAAATTTTGCAACAACTTCAAACTTTCTCATCCGACATCCCAGATATAAGGCCTCCTTAGAATATTTTAAAAAATTATAAAATTGAGAAGTTTAAGATTTAGGATTTAGAATATCATTAAGAGTTATGGTTTCTTAAATATATGGTACAACAACATCATGTACTAAATTATGAAATTATGGATCCAGAACTAAAAAAATTGTATTTACTGAATTCTGTTCACCATGTTGATACCAAAAAACACAATCTTTTCAAAAATAAAAATGCATTAGATGAAGTCCAATATTGTAAAATGTTTCAAATCTCCTAAGATCACATTTATTACATGAAAATTTAATTTTTACTTTATAAAAAAATTCTAAATTTGATGATGAAAATGATATAAAATTTTGACAGGATTTATACCAGATCCGTTAGGATCTTAACAATGATTTATTCATTCACAATCACATAATAGAAACTAGTGTCTACTTCCTGAGTCTATAGTTATCTAAAAAAACAAAAAAAAAAATAAGAATAATTATTAATAATTATGACCAATTGAAAATTATTAATATATTTTAACATCTTGAAATATTCTATGGAATATGGTCGGAGTGAGCCACTGAGTTAACACTAGACTCCGGGGCTCGTAGAGGCTCAATGAGGATAGAATAAAAAAATTAAATATATTACATCACATGCATGCTATTTTTCAAAAATAATGGAATATCTCTCAAATGATGTCTCATATGGGAAATATGAGTCCAATGTTAGGTTCATGATATAGGTTTTACCCTAGGTACGACATAACATTTGTGTGCGTCAGGTGTTTGGTTATATTGCACGTGAGGGTAATTAATTTAATATTTTATTATAATTATTTATAAAAGAATAATGTATCTTCCAAAAAGTGAATCCTATAAGAAATCAAATACCATTGTTAGGTTTGGGATGTGGGGTTTACCCTAGGTCTGATATAAAATTTGTGTGCATTAGGTGTTTGCTAACATCGCAGGCGAGGGTAATTCATTTAATATTTTTATTATAAGTTTTTAAAAAAAAATTAAGTATCTCATAAATAGTGTATTATATGAGAAATTAGAGACCACTATTAGGTCTGGGATTTAGGGTTTACCCTAGATGTGACATAACATTTGTGTGCCTTGGGAGTTTGGTAGCATCATGTGCATGGGTAATTTATTTAATATTTTTATTATATTTTTTTATAAAAAGTCGAATTATCTCTATAAAGGTGTATCTTATGAGAAATATAGGACCACTGTTAGGTTGGGGATACAGGTTTTATCCTAGGCGTGACATAACATTTGTGTGCATCAGGTGTTTGGTAACATTGCACGCGAGGGTAACCTTTTTAATATTTTATTAATATTATATATATATTTTTAAAAATTATCATTATTTACTAATATTTTCTAATTATTACTAATATTTCCTAATTATTTATTAATTATTAAAAAATTTAATTATTAATACTAAATTTTTAATTATTACTAAATTTTTACTAATTGTTGTGAATTTTTAAAAATTGTTGGTATTTTTTTTAATTTTTTAAAAATTATTACATATATTTATCATATACTACTAATTATTTATTAATTATAAATAAAATTAACTAAAACATATTTATTATTACTATTCTTTTTGTTTATTTTAATGAAATCTAACAAATAGTATACACTAACAAAAAATTCTCAAAACATTTATAAACTACCATAATTTTTTTTCATGGATAAATATATCCTTTATTAACCAATAATCATTATAGATAATTTTTTATTATATATTGTTTTTTCATTAAAATATTTTTTATAGATATTTTTTTATAAAAAATGTTTTTTATAATAAATTTTTTGTTAGGACATTTTCTTTAAATTGATTTTCTCATCATTTTTATGGAACACTAATTTCCTATTTATTTCATATGTTATATGTGTGTGTGTACTACATGATTTATTAATTAAATATATATACATAAAATATATCTTTACACATTTTTAAACAAATATACACATCAAAACTACACACACACACATATTCAAATGTTTACAAAACTATAATCACATGTTTTAAATAAATGAAAACCAATCATAATATAAAAATAAAATATGGTTTAACATTACAACAAAAATAAGATCATTATCATAATTCATCAAAAATTATATCACCATAAGAATGCTTTCAAAATAATCACAATAATGCATACCATTCGATAATCTATTTAAAATAATAAGTTCCAAATTATTTTGATGTAACTAAAAATACACACGTTACACACAATTATATATATATAACTTGTAATATTTTTCATCATATATATATATATCTATCATATATATATATGATTACACACACACATGTGAAGTGTGTGATGTTAGCAGGTGCATACATATCGAGAGTCAACAGGGTTGCCAGATATATCAAAATAAACAAAGAGGAACATCCAAATTGAAAAATTTGTTAAATCTAAAGGTTAAACTTGTGAAAAATAGCTCAAATAAATTGAAATAAAATTGAATAGAGTCTAAATATGTTATATTTGATGGTATAAACCCAAATAGAGAATAATAAATTTTCACTAACCCTAAATACTAAATAAATAATAAAAATTGGGTATATTTTTTGACCTAGGGTTTGAGCAAACCAATTTCTACATGATTGAATGAGAAATCTCAAAAAAATTTATAAGGAGAGAATAAGAGTCCATAACTAGAGTATTCAAACCTAAATCTTACATAAATCAGGCATGAATGATGATTTTGGGGGTGGACCGTTTGTCGGTGTGTGAAGGGAGTCGTTGGGTGAAGAAAATCAGGGGAGGATGGGAGAAGGGTTCACATGAATTTAATTAATTTTCATTTATTATGGGTTAATAAAAATTTATTTTATTCTATAACTATTTTTTTGATAAAATCCTTTTGCAATAAATATTACTATTCATCACCAATACTTTGTGGTGAACTTTTTTCATTAGGCCATCACAAATAACCATTTTCCTCAGAAGGTCATGTAATTGTGCCAAAATCATTTACGATGGGATCCATATCCCATAAAAAATGGTATCAGATATATTGTTATTTGTGAGGAGTATTCTATTTCATCATAAATAACTTGACATTTTGGATCATTTGTGACATAATCCTCTCCCATCGCAAATAGTTTGTTGTAAATACCCTTTTTCCAATAGTGTATTTAATTAATTAAATATTAATTTATTTATTCATGTTTTTTAGTGATATCTTATTTTGGGAGAATCATATTGAGATTCTTACTTCATGGTTGAGTCTATAATGATGCATTTTTCCTAAACAAGTCATAATCCTGTCATGGGCACTTGGCCCGAGCCTAGACCCCTTTTCTTTTCCTTTACCATTTTTCTTTTCTCCTTTCCCATTTGGATTGTTATGTACATGGTTCCCCCAACTTTTGGGTGTCAGGTGATCAATATAGGAGAGGGAGAGAAATAGGGATAGAAACATGGAGTGGAATATCGTGCCAGGGAGCTCTTTCAATTCCAGATTTTTGTGTGGCTGTTGTGGAGCACAAATTCGGGTGTCAACATTTTATGTTCGAAGGTAAGCTATTTTTATGTCTTTCATCGTAGATCCCCATATAATTGTTTCTTTTTTTAAAGCCTTATATCTATTTATAGGGACCCCATGGGGGTTGATCTATGGTTTTTTGGGAAGAATTAGGGGTTTCAGAGGCTTCGTAAGGGGTTTTTGTTCGAGAAACCGGTGTACACGACATGTAGTTCATAGAACACACATTGTGTGTTCTTCATTTTGAGAAATGTGAGGAAATAGGGGTTACATGATGTGTGTGTTTGGGACATTCCATGTGGGATAACTCATGGTGTTTCCTGGGTTATAACCTTACACCTTGTTTTGGGGTCACATGGACATGTGAGACACATGGCTAGTTCCCATGTGTAGCGCATGGTGAGAGGCCATGTGGGGAACTTGTCTAGACCATGAGTAGGGTACATGACCAGATACCCCATGTGAAGTGCACTCTATATAGGGTTGGTGAACACCATGTACTTTGGGAAGTACATTTAAGGTTAACTAGAGGTACATGGCCTGTGTTGATGGTTGAGGGTACACAACGTGTGTATGAGGCATATGTCATGTACTTACCCTTTTAAGGCCTTTTGTCTATATTCTCACACTGGTGTCAGAATTGGACCCATGAGTTATCCATTCTAAATATTTTTACACATAGATCGCAATTTTTTAATTATTTTGGAATTTAGAGTCCATATGAATATTTTCTTACTAGGAAAGTGTTGTAGGTAGGTTTTATTTGAGGTTCTCTTTTAGAATCCTCATGTAGGTAGAGTTGTGAGATTAGTGATTGGATTGACTTGAGTATTCCAAGGTGATATATTTTTAGGTTCTCTTGTAAGGTTCTTTAATATAGGATCCAATGATGTATTGGATGAGGCATTTTAGTATGGTTTCTTATGGTTTGAGTGGTCAAGGTTATGGACCGCTCACTTGAGGTTTTAGATCTGATGGTTGAGGATCGATTCAGTTGGATCCTTCAGGATGGGTTTCCACTATGGGGTGTTGATCATAATTGGGAGCTATTTAAGAGATGTTGACCTGGGTTTGAGGGACCTATTTGTATTCCTTTATGGGTGAGATAATACTTTAGAATGGGTTGTATATCGGGAAGGCTTAATGAGGTGTTCTTGCAATGGGCTTTGCCCTAAGGTTTTTCTTGTGCTGAGGATCCCCTATAGGGTTTCTTACTCTTGAGTGTTGGAGTTGGTGTCCCAGGACCAACATTTTTTACTTTGATTAAATGTATATTTTATGTTTTAAATATTAATAACTTCTTATTACATATTTTTCATTCTTTTTCATGACTTTAATTTAATAATGTCCTAGGATATATGTCGCACTGATAAGGTCATAGTAGTTCCCCTCTATTATGAGAACCTTGAAGTGACATTATGATATTTTTAAATATAGTTTTAATGTTGGAAAATGTAATATGATATTACACATAGTATATATACTATTAGGTGTGATTACTCATAAGTGGATTCGACTTATTCTCATGAAGTTCACACTTGGTAATCTACAAGATAAGAGATCATGAGAACAAACCAGCCAATAGGAATTCCACATGTTTTGGTGTCATCAGATATTACTATCTACGATCATGTGTAATGGTCCTTAAACTTTAATATTATCATTAATTCATTTCATGACTCACTCACTTAGATTTACTAACAAAAACCATCAGGCCATATATTGGTGGGAAGTCGGGTACATTGGGAGAGTCACGAATGTCATATTTTTAATGGATAGGTTGAGGAAGGATTTGTCCCTTATATATTTATGGAAGATTATATCTCTTCCCTTTGTTTATAATAGACAAATTTCATTAAATTCCATAGTCATGGTGCAATGGCATGTTTATTTCAGATAGTCAAAAAAAGACATATCGAGCACATAGGTTGATGACACGAATGTGAAATCTTCTTGATGAAATATTGAGACAAGGGACTATATTAAACAGAGAGTATTCATATTTGATTATCATCATTGTGACATTAATTTCTTTCTCTTAGGTGACTCGACCCATTTCTAGACAATAATCTTAAACTTTAGGAAAACCTGTCTAATACCAACGAGAAAGAATCCTAGAGGGTCACACACTAAATGCTTCCATTGATCTCGATTAAATTCTATTTGAATTTAATTAATGGAATAAATATTATTCTCAAGACTGAGGAATAATTTTAATCAAGTTTTATTGATAGAAAATATTTATTGATGAATGAAATATTTAATTAAATATTTATTCACATGTTCAATAAATGCTAGGAGTTAGAACAGTCCAAGACTGTGTCCGGTGACAAAATATTCATTTACAAGATAGTTAAATAATTTTTGTTATTATGAAAGTTATTTCACACACCAAAAAATAATAATAATAATATTATTATTAGAATGGGGTTTAATAAATATTATTTTATTATTTAAGGATCAACATGTAATTAAATAATATTTTAACTTAAACCCTAGCTCTATAAATAGATGGTTATATCTATTATGTAGGGTTAATTGAAAATCGAGATATAAAGAATTGTTTCACACAATAAATTCTCTCTTGAATTCCCTTTTCTCTATCCCTATCAAGAATAATAAATTCAAGAGAGATTTATTCAATATTGAAGGATGAGTGATCAGAACGATTGATCTAATTTGAATGAACACATTTTAGACATATTAATCATCATCATTCAATGTTTTATTTTATTAAAGGACAAAGAACATATGAAGAATGTCCAGAGATTTCATTGGAAATTATTGAGGATTCTAGTCAGATAACATGAGACTATATGGCGCGTAGACGGAGTACACGCCGTGTACCCATGTGCACTGCCCCTGGATATGTCATGGGATACAATACATGCCAAGAAGTAATTAAACATGGTGCATTTATTGTACACTGTGTGTAGAATAGAAAACCTGGAACATAAAATGTAGGATTATACGACATGTAGCTGGCGTACACACCATGTAGTCTACTTGGTTTAGCAGAAAAATTCATACATGTCGTGTGCTCATAAAAATAGTAAAACCACATATGATAGAGAACCTAGGGAAATAATGACATAAAAAACATGTATATAGCTTTTACACGCCACTTAGTTAATTATTTCCCACATCCAAAATACACACCGAGTTCCTCAGTGAGTTATACAGACACATGACATGCAAGATACATGATGTGTAACTGGATTATACATGTCGTGTAGTGTCGCATCTGAAAAACACATCGATTCCTTCGGCGGGTTATGCAGACACATTAAAATTTCAATACACGACATGTTGATGGTATGTACATGCTGCATAGTCTGACTGAGATACAAACCAAAGCCCCAGACATGTAACCTAGGTACAAGAAAACCAAGATACATGGTGTGTAACTCGTAAGTACATACTATGTAGTCTCACAATAAAGGAGAAAATTAAATTACATTAAATTGAAAATTATAGCATTAAAAACTTATTGATTTGATTAGTACTTTAAGTGTTTGACAATTTAATAATGGTTTTAAATAATTTTAAATGCTTAATATATTTATTGTAATAATTTTTAATAATTGGTTCTACCATTTATTTTTCATGAATTCCATAAATATGGGTATCTACAAATGAATCTAGATGGTCATTAAGATGAAATGGAATTAATTAATTAATGTACTAACATTTATCTTAATAATAAATAATGAATAAAAATGAATTTTAACCAGTTTACTTTTGTGTATATGTTGCATATATGATCGTTCATGAGCTTGACCAATACCTGTGTATGTGTTGGATGTTTTAATTTAATTTATTACATGGGTTTGAAATTATTTAATATTAAATTAAATATGATTTCATGTGTGACATACCTCCCTCAATTATTATGCAGGACCAACATGTCCATGGTTATTTATGTAATCCCCATTAACCAATCATTTGGTTCCCCTAACCTATGTGAAATTTATAAATACATGTAATTAATGGAGTATCCCAAAGTTCATAGAGGCGGTTCAAGATGGGACCATAATGATGAAAACTCAGGTGATGCATATGTGGATAGGTGTAATGCTACAACTCATTCCAAGAATGACATAAGGAGTTATCCCCCCCAGTTCATAAGTTTATTTATTGTCTATTCAATAAATCAACCATTAAAACCCATGCTTCAGGACAATAGACCACTAGGCCTTAAACATGCTTACCCATATTACAAAAGTAGCCAGCTAGTAGTGAGGGTTTAATTAAGTGATATTGGGGAGACTATACCCTCTATTGATGATAAAATTAATGATCATATGGTAATAAAACACCATGGAATCATAAATACCAAACTCAACAGAATAAATAATAGATATCGATAATAAAAAGCCAAAAGAAACAACCATACATATCAATAAAGTTTATATGTTAGAAAATCATATAGAAAAAGATATGAAATATTACCCATATCCAATCATATAAGAATGTACTCAAAATACCTAAAAGAAAATCTAGATCAATGCATAGAACCACCATGGTTCATATTCCATCCATCCCATACACCTATGCATCCTTGATCACAATAGTTTAGAGAAAAAACCCAGTACCTAACCTGATATCAAAACCATAAAGTCTACACACTTCTTGAGGGGTCCATGTAGGGTGTGAGTATGGACTCAGTAGGCCACAACCAACATGTGTTGTCTTACATCCATAGTTATATCATGTATGCATACATAAATAAAAAGAAGAAAATCACACATAAAAACTAAATAACTCGGTCCACTTATTCTCAATATCTACAAGTGAGTATTTACCTACTTTAGAAAATGTTGATACATCTTTGAATATATTCCATAAAATATATATTTTCATAGATTACATGTCTATAAAGATATAGCTTCATTGGCAAGGACCTGTGGCTTAACGTCCAAGAACCCACATAAGGATATCAAACCTAAAGAACCCTCATGCTCCTCCCATTAACATATCATCAACACCTCATGCCATCTGATGCCTCATGTTCCACTAATAAAGTAAACAAAATCTCATCACCATGCCCATCAATACATCCCACGTCCCTAAGACCTCAGTTCAAAAAGTCACTATCAGCTCAACTGCCTAAAATCCCAAGGTACGATGATATCTATCCTCCCATATATAATAAATACTCATCATCTCAATAGCCCTACATTCCAAGGCATGATGATATCCATAATCCAATAATACCATCCCATCAGTCTCAAATATAAATTGTGATCCTTATCCCCTAACTAATGGTTTCAAACACCATCTCCTATATCTTTATACGGTGAGAACCTCCTCCATAACTGATAGTCAACACCATCCCCTAATACACTAAATCTATGGAGGCCTAAACCAAAAACGAGTGGTCAAAACCACCTCAACTAAGTCCTATTTATGTGTACATGACTCCAACAATAATGTCGACCAATATCAATGAGTTGAATTCACCAAAATTTCCTAAGCCACACCATCTGAAAACCTCATTGTCGCATGCTAACCTCATCTCCCATCCGTGGTATGGTCATCACCATCCACCTCATCTCAATGATCATATCACCTCAAAAATAATGGTCAAAACCACATCACAAATCTCAGGCCATGTCCTTTGCTTGAAAAAAATCATCATCTTGGCCCTGGTGATCAACACCACCTCAATACCATGGGCTATGCCTATCACGTTCCCATAGAACTCATGCAGTTACATCAAGATTTAATTAATTTAAAAAATTTAAACAATCAGCATAACCTACCCAACAAACTACAATCCTCATACTCTACTTAGAATATTTAAATAGGATAGATAATGACCATCAACATCTAATAACCATAATTAAATGATTTAAAGACAAGCATTAATTTATTAAGGGTTTCACCCAAACAATCCACATATGAGTATTTAGGTATGAATACCATAACACACATATATTTAAAGAGAAATATAGGCACTGCCAACTTTATACTCATAGGCATTAACTCATCGAATATCAGCCTCTAATTCGAGCCTAAACAAGAGAAATTGAGATTTTAAATAAACATCTTGAAAATAGGGTAAATATGCTCACATGGAAATAACATTCTAAATGAAAAAATAAAAGAATAAAGGAAGAAATAGGATTGATAGTATTACTACTAGCTATCCAATGCACCCAAAAACATTCAAAATAGATCTCAGACAAAGGAGATAGGCCAAATCATATAGAAGGAAAAATGAGAGAGCTTCCCCCTACCATGTGCATGACTGAGGATGAAAGAAGAAAGAAAGAGGAAATTACGAGGGAGAGGTAAAAAGGTAAATTCACCCTCTTTAATGAACGAAACAGTTAGGATGCATAGTTTGGATAAACATGTACCAAAAATGTGGTGCCACTATAAAAAGAGAACCCCCTTTAAAATAGGTCACATGGTTTGGCCGCACAGTTTGGCCAGATTGTGCACCAACTGTGCGCACTCACTGCCAAAGTGGCACTAAGCGTGCGAAATAGGCTGCACAGTTTTTCAAAATGTGCACATCCCTTACACAGCCTCTGTTAAAAACTATATAAATTTTGCATATCTGTGCACGCCACCTTTTATAGTTTATCTAATGATGATCTAGTTCAAATATGGTACATACGGTTTCCCCTTAAGGGCTGCATGGTTTAAACAAACTGTGCATCTCTTCCTGCACCTTTTGAAAATGAGTTTATGGGACCCGATGCTCCTGAAACTCATCTTAACCCCTAATTCACTTACCGATCCTTAAAAAATATCTTGAAATAACAACTTAGAGTATTAATACACTTGGATTTAAGTTTCAAAACTCAAAATCAAAGTTGGTCTGCTCACCAAACTCAAAATTCAAATTTACATGAAAAATAACCTATTCCAAAAACCCAGGATGTTATAACCTCAACACCTTAAGATAAATCATCCTTGAGATATAGGGTATCATGATTATATAATAACTAAAATATCCATCTCATAAAAATATCCTTATACACCCTGGTTACTCATCCACAAGTCAATTCCTCTTGCGGTGCTCCCCACCTTAGAAATTACCTACCCGATCGGTCATTGACCCAAAACAACATTCTGATGGTCCAAACCAACCATCCTTTGGATATACATTTCCTCACATGACCAACTATCATTATTTCACCTCATTAGGTTCTCTTTACATATATTTTTCATACATGACACCCATATTTCTACATCGTAGCCGATGTCCATGAATTCCCACATCCCATCTGATGATCAATCTTTCCCATGTTATCCATGATACCCACAAGATCCTGCATCATAACCAATGCTCAAAATTCATGCATCACATTTATTCTCAAAAAACCTACATCATATATATATATATATATATATATATATACATTCATGCCCACAAAAGTCCCAATGCCTATGCATCTCATACAAACCACTCATCATACTCGATGCCCACATACTAACTAGCACCCGGTTAGTTGATTTACAACACATGTACCACGTACACCCATATCGGTCATGAATAAAAAAAAATGACACACCATGATCAAGGCATAACTCTAACTTTCATTGGGTCCCCAGCCTACTCTGACCCTGCCATCTTAACAACGTGTACCCGACTAGAAGCCCGACTACCCGAGGCCTGACCTCCCTATGGAGCTACACCAGCTACCAGCTACTAACCCCATTGATGGGAATATCTCTCTATCTGCCATGATCTATTCATGTAGTATAATCCTAGATAATAGCTCCTGGTACCTTCCCCACTCCTACCTTAGATCCCAGAGTCTGACCCGGTCCCTAATTCCTAGATGTCTGAGAAGTCTTATTACAGAAACTCTCTAAGTTCCCCATCTACCCACATGCCCAGCACTCATTTTGAGGTTGATCACATTGAGTTTGAACATGTACTAACTATCTACATTGGAATCACACCATAGATGAACCAATCCTTGGTGGTCTTACCAAATCTCTAGCCCGACTGCTCGACCAAGGAACCTCACAGATCCACTTTTGGCTACCCAAAGAATCATTTCCAGTCTTTTTTGGTGCTACCACCCAGATTGGATAATTTTATTCCATCGGATTCCCTTAATCTATCAAATACTGATTTATTTTCTAGGAGAATGAGGTTAACCTAAATATATTTACCTGAACCCTAATGGAATCTCTCAAGCCATCCTTAAACTATCTCACCTTGGCGATGTCATCACCTACCATAGAGAGCGAAAATCAGGATAGGTATATGAAACTCACCACATAATCCATAAAATATGTATCTCCCTATTTTAGGTTCATGAACTTATGGGTTTAATCCACCCTCAATGTCTTTAGGAAAATGTTCTTGAAGAACCTGACCTCAAAATCCTTCCATGCTAGTCCCTCATGCCCGCCAATCTATACCTATATGTTCCACCTATGACTTTCTAATCCTATGAGAATATAAGTAGATATATTCACCCTTCGACCTAGGGGTATCTCAATCTGGTAAAAAATAATCTACATAGACTTGATCAAGTTCAATTCTTCCTACAGTCCACCCTCACCATGAAATAATGGTGGGCGTTGAGACCAGAATTAATGAGTGAAATAATCCATAGAAGGCTCATTTCACTAAGATCCCCTTTCAATACTTTGTATAAATCACACTAAGATTTAATTTAGATGATTGTCTAGAAATGGACCAAAATATACCATATTCTGTAGCTTCCCCACTTACATCAGAGCCTATACTTGTGGCTCATGATCAACCTGACCCTCAAAGGACTCATCTCATGCATGCTCTAGTGGCACCACATCTCTGCCCTCCCGATGTTCCACCATAATCCATCTAGGTGGTATCATATTGAAGACCAAACACCATGGTCAATACATTCATAATAGTCATATATATTATAAATAGGGAAAGTTGTAACAAGAAACACATCTCACCACCCTTACACTTCCCTACTGCACTCATATCACATGTCATCTAGCCTCATGGCCCCTTTACTACCCATAACAGAGTCATGAAGCACATATCATCCAGCCTCATGGCCCCTTTACTACCCATAATAGATCCAGGCATCACATATCATATATATCATATATCCTTGGTCTATGGTGGCTGAGTATAATTCCACCAAGAAGCTATATAGAAAAAAATATTTAGATATTTCTTTACAATTTAAACAACTCACCCCATTCCTTTATTCATGACTAAACTTATTAAATCTAGGACCAAACATACTATATATGCAAAGAATCACATACTGATATCAACAAGAACTAAATACTTATGCTAGATGTGTATATTGGCACCAAAAAGGATATGCAAGAAAACATTGTTTAGCTTTTTATTGACACTTTAAACAACCCAACCCCTCTTAGAACATTCTAGGTTCCCAATGATAATCACAAGAATATAAACACATCATATGAAACTAAGTTCCTATAATGATTCATAAATAATCCTCCCTTACCATACCGAGCCAAGGTTCAAAATCTCATAATTTAATAACATCACACCCAATTGTGCCACTCGAGGTGGAAATCAATCAATTGTAAAAGTGAAAATTATAACATCAATTTCACACCCCTATAAAATTTGTCTATCCTCCATGCATGGGGATACAAGCACCCAAACATGATCTCTTTACCCAGTTTCGACCAGATCTTGGTATTTGGTCTACCATAGCCCAAATAATAAAACCAAAAAATAAAAGAAACACCTTTGATACCACTTGTAAAACCCCGACTTGGGACCCACTTAAAACCCATGCTCTAAGTTGATGGACCACTAGGCCTTAGGTGATCCTCCCTATACACAAAATACTGCCGACTAGTAGCGAGGGTATGATTAGGTGATAGTGGGGAGACAATACTATCTGATTATGATAAAATTAATGATCATATGATAATAAAACACTACAAAAGCATAAATACCAAACTCAATGGAAGAAATAATAGATAATGAAAATAAAAATCCAAAAGAAATAACTATACATATTAATAGTGTACATGTTATAAAGGAATACAAAAAAAGATATGCAAGATTCCCAATAGTTGATCATATAAGAATGTACTCAAAATAACCAAAAGAAACTCCAACTCAATGTAAAGAACCACCATGGTTCTTATGCCATCCATCCTATACACCCGTGCATCCCTAATCACTATAGTCCAGAGTAAGAACCCATTCCATGACCTGATCTCAAAAACCATAAAGTCTACATGTGTCTTGAGGGTCTTATGTAGGGTGTGAGTATGAAATCAGTAGGACACCACCAACATGTTCTTATCTTAAATACATAATTATATAGTGTATGCATGCATGAATAAATATCAGAAACCCACACATAAAAACTAAATAACTCGATCCACTTGTGATCAACATACACCAGTGAGTATTTACCTACTTTGAACAATGCAGACACATCTCTGAATATATTAAATAAAATATATATTTTCATACATTACATTTTTGAAAAGATATATCTTCCCTGGTGAGGAACCATGGCTTAATGCCCAGGCATCCATATAAGGATATCATACCAAGAGAACCCTCAGGATCCTCCCATAAACATATCACTAGTATCTCATGCCATTAAAAACCTCATGTGCTACTAATTGAGTAACCAACATCTCATCAGCATTCCCATCAATACGTATCAGGTCCCTTGGACCTCCATTCAAAAATTCATTATATACTCAACAAATCAACATCCTGAGGTATGATGATATCCATCCTCCCATATATAATAAATCACCACCAGCTCAATAGCCTGATGTCCTAAGGCACAGTGATATCCATCCTCCAATAATACTATCCCATTGGCCTCAAATATAAACAGTGAGCCTCAAACCCCAGCATATGGTCTCAAAAACCATCTCCCATGGATTTTTTCAGTGATAACCTCATCCATAACTGATGGTCAACACCATCCCCTAATATTCTCAATCTACAGAGGCATCCACCCATAATGAGTGGTCAAAAACACCTCAACTAAGTCCTATCTATGTGAACCTGACTCCAACAGAAATATTGGCCAACATTGGTGAGAGACAATCACCAACATTTCCTAATCCAAACTATCTAATAACCCCATTTCCATATGCAAACATCGTTTCCCATACAAAGAATGGTCATCACCATCCACCTCATCCCAATGATCAAATCACCTCAAAACCAATGGTCAAAACCACCCCACAAATCTCGGGCCACACCATAAGCTTGATGAACCTCATCATCTCATTCCTAGTGATCAACATCACCTAAATACCTTAGGCCATGCCCATTATGTTCCCATGGAACTCATGAAGTCATATCACAATTTAATTAATTTAAATAATTTAAACAATCAACATAACCTACCCAAAAAACCATTAGCTCCATACTTAGGTTAACATATTTAAATAGGCTAAAACATTCCCATCAACATCTCATAACCAAAATTAAAAAATTTAAATATAATCATTAATTTATTAATGGTTTCACCCAGACAACCCACATATGCATATTTAGGTACACATCCCATAACATGTGTATATTTAAGGATAAATATAAGAACCACCTACCATAGACTCATAGGCATTAAATCATTGAATATTGGCCTATAATCTGAGCCGAAATGAGATAAATTAGGATTTTTGACAAACACACTAAAAATAGGTCAAATGAGCTTGAATGGAAATAACATTTTAAATAGAGAAATAAAATAATAAAGGAAGTAAGGGGATTGATATTATTATCGCTAGCCATCCAACATACTTGAAAACATTCAAAACAGATCTCAAACGAAAGAGATACTCTAAATCCTAGAGGAGGAGAATTGAGAGAGCTTCCCCCAGCTGTGTATGCGACTGAGGAGAAAATAAGGAATAAATAATAAATAAGGAGGGAGGTGTAGAAAAGTAAATTAAACCCATTTAATAAAAAATATGATTAGACCGCATGGTTTGGCTAATTGTGCACCAACTATGCGGTGCCACTATCTAAAGAGCACCCCCTTAAAAACAAGTTTCATGGTTTGACCACATGGTTTTTCCAAACTATGTGCTAACCGTGCACACTCATTGCCTAAGTGGAACTAAGCATGCAGGATAGGCCGTATGGTTTTTCAAAACATTCGCAACTCATGCACACCCTCTGTTAAAAATTATAGATATCTTTCATGGATGTGCACCCCACCTTTCTTGATTTGTCTAACTATACTCCAGTTCAAATATGGGATACACAAATTTCCCTTAAGGGTGACATGGTTTAAAAAAACTGTGCACTATTTCCTACACCTTTTGAAAATAAGTATCTAGGACCTGATGCTCCCAAAATTCATCCAAACCATTGAGTCACTCACTGATCCTTAAAACACATCTAGAAATAAAACCTTAGAGAATTCATACACCTAGATTTAAGTTTTGAAACTCAAAATCAAAGTCGGTCTGTTCACCAAACTTAAAATTTCAATTTACCCTAACAAATGATCCGTTCCAAAAATCCGAGATGTTACAATGTAGGACCTTCATGTTAGGGGTGTCCATGGTTCGATTTGATGGGTTTTTTGGAATCGAACCAATCAAGAGAGGTTGGATTGGGTTGGGTCAGGTCGGTTCAAACATGGTTTTTAGCTCAGAACCGACCTGACCCAACTCGTATTGAATCGGGTTGGGTCGGGTAGGGTCGATGGGTTTATGGAGAAAAAATCAGATGCTTTCTAGATATCCCACATTACATCTTCTCTTCAACCCAGTGTGTCCACCATTACACTATTATCCCCCACTATCAAAAAAACAATGAGGAAAACCATTCAAACATTCTTCTAAAAAATCGAATGATTTTTTTATAATGATACAAAAATAAAAAATCGATCCCCACTTCATGGAAAAACTCCATTGATTATGGGTTCAGTTCCACATCCAATCAACATAGCTTCCCAATCCACTATGGTTGGATAAATCATATGAAACAATATCTCTCCTCTTAGATCTATTGAAAAAGAGCTCCCATCCCTGGTGGATATGAGGCCACTATCGTAGAGGAGAGGACAGGTGTGGTGGAGATAATGGAGGAGGAAGACGTCAGTGATGTGATGACCTTGGGGTCAGTGTGGTGGAGTGGTGACTGAGGTGGAATAGATGATGAATGATAGGGAGGGATATATAGATTAAATAATAGGTGTGGGGGTGATGCACGATAGTGATGACACCATCCGGTTATGTGATGGATGGAATGGATGTAGGAAGACAAGGAGGAAGACGATGATGCCTTGGGTCTGGAGGGGGAGGTGGTGGTACAAAATTATGACAAGACGAGGTCATGTGGGAGAGAATATTGGTGCATGAGAGGTGGTCATCGAGTAGGTTGGGTCGGGTTGGGTCTTATTTTTTCCAACCCGTGACCCGACCCAAATTGACCATGGGTCAACCCAAAGTAACCCGAACCATTCATATAATTTTTTGAACCCAACCCAACCCGACCCAACCTAGTTGGGTCAGGTTGTGTTGATTGTGTTGGTTTAGGTTTGGAAACCCCTAATGAGTGTCCATGGTTATTTATGTAATCCCCATTAACTAGTCCTTTGGTTCCCATCACCTGTGTGTGTGTTATAAATACACGTAATTAATGGAGTATCCCAAGGCACATGGAGGTAGTTCAAGAAAAAACCATAATGATGAAAAATCAATTGATACATAGGTGCATAGGTGGAATTATGAAACTCATGCCAGGACTGACATAAGGGGTCCCCCTAGGTCATAGGTTATTTTATTATCCTCTCAATAAATCAACAATTAAAATATCTCATGATTAAGTTATTTATTATTTATTTATTTATGTCTTATGAATTATTTATATTATGAACATAGGATTCTATCACATAAATAAATTAATTAATGTGAAAATATGGAATTTAAATAAATGGATTATGCATAAATTTTTTATCCAACATAGTTAATTAATTAAGTAAAATCCACTCAATATTAACAAGTTATGTAAAGGATATAAAAATATAAAATTTATGCATAATAAAATAAAACCCATTAGCTAAATATTAAGTCATACTTAATCTTCCATTACTTTATTAGGAATTAAACTCAATATAAATAAGTGCTTGACCAACCCATGTTGGGACACTTAATTTTATAAGGGGAGTTATTATGAAGGTTTTGGGTTGAATTAACCATTTTACATCAATAGGAGTATCCCTTGCTTGAATTGGTTTAATTTTGAGGCAAGTATTGAGGAAATCCAAGTCAGGATTTCTGGATTAGGGAATCCACTCAATGGATCAAGGAGCTACAAGACCATAGTTGGAAAAAACCTACCTACCTAAATACCTTCAATTAGATTGACCAACCATTGTTGGGGTTATGTGAAGGGGAATATGGATCCTTTCCACTATAATTTCCTAGAAACTAGACATTACTAGTTCAATAGTGGGGGATATTGGGACTTGATAAAATAGTGGGAGATTTAATAATAATTAATCATTATTATTTCTCACATAATTTATAATCAAACATATTACTAATAATTTCCACTTTTATAATTTTATAAAATGAAAATTTCATCATCCACACTATCCTTATGATTTATATTAGAGAAAGACCATCTCCTCACAGACAGTAACTTCCAGGAGTGGTTCAGATGCCTTCAGGTTGTGTTTCACCATGAACAAAAATCTTATGTGCTAGAATCTTCAATGCCCAATCCACCTTCCAAGGAGGTTTGTGATTAAGAGTTCCTTATTTATGAAAAAAATTTGAATTATGTGGTCAATTTTCAATGTTTGATTCTATCATCTATGTCTAGTGAACTAATGAAGTATCATGAAAACATGGATGTTTATAGCATGCTTGAGAATATCCATGGCCTATATCAGGAGAGAGATAGACATGAATGGTTTGAGATCTACAAGGATCTTTTTAGAGAAATATTGGAGAGGGTTCTCCAACTTGACCTCATGTAGTAAAGATCATTGGATATATTGAGAATTTAGAGGTTCCAAGGTTTAAAATCCCTAAATAATTGGGCACCAATCTAATTATTACATCGCTCCCTTAGAACTTATCTAACTTTTTTTTTTAATTTTCATATGAAAAACATTGAGATATATCTTCTAGATCTACTCACTCTTCTTCACCAAGTAGATAAGGAGATGAAGCATATGGTGAACAAAAATAATGTCTAAGATAAAATCCCTAAGGCTAAGGATTATTTGAAACACCCTTCCAAGAAGAGGAATATCAAGGGAAAATCAAGGGAATAAGATGTTGTTTGTTTATTATATGGTAAGAAGGGACATTGGAAGAAAAACTACACCCAACCTAAGAAGAAAGGAGAAGTTTCAAGTGTGTTTATTATTGATTGTAATTTATCTATTTTTATAAATTGGATATTAGATACAGTTTTTGGTTATATCATATATATTCAAATATAAGAACCAAGTAGATTTAGAAATATTGACCATAGGAAGGTAGATATATGAGCACACAACAAAAATAAACTTGCTATTGTAGCTATCGATGACCACCACCTCACGTTGTGATCTAGAATGATATTGGTTTTGAAAGATTGTTATTATGTTATGTCTATTACCAAAAACATTATTTCTACATCTAAACTAGATACAAATGGATTTATTTTCAAATTTCAAAATAAAATTGTCTTCTTTTATAAGGATTTTTTTTATGATAAGGCATATTTAAATAAGGGTCTTTATGTGTTAGACTACATAAACCAATTAATTACAATCGATAACTAAACTTATTCACACAAATCATACCCCGACCAACTATAGAATCACTATATAGGTTATGAAAATGATTTTTTGACTAAATTTCACTAAGTTGGATATTTATATTCTTTTGAACTAAAACAACTTGGTGTCTGTTATTCGTATTTACAAGGAAAAATGAACAAAACCCCATTTAGTGGGAAAAGTGAAAGGGCCAAGGATCTTCTTAAATTAGTTCATACCAATGTGTGTGAACCATTTCCTATTGAATATTATACTTCATAACTTTTATTGATGATTTTTTTTGATATGGATATATCTACTTAATGAGGTATAAGTCAGATTCTTTTGATAAATTCAAAGAATACAAGAATGAAGTTCCGAAACAACTTGGTAACAAAATTAAGAAACTACACTTAGACCATGGTGGATAATATTGTAATAAAAAATTCATTAATTACTTATGCGAGTTTGAGATTTTATATCAACTCAATACTCCTTATACACCTCAATGGAATGGTATAAGTGAAAAGATAAACCATGCCTTATTAGACATGGTGAGATAAATGATGAGTCTTCTATTATATTTTTTGGGGATACACATTATAAAAATAAGTAAAAATACTAAAACAAGTACCAACTAAATTGATAAATGGTATTATATAAAAACTATGGAGTTTAATAAAATCCATTTTGTCAAATTTACATGCGTGTGGTAGAAAATAAAATTTTAAGGCCTCATCTGGTAAAAAAATGCACCTGAGGCACAAAGTGTACCTTTATAGGATAACTTAAGTAAACAAGGGTATATTACCTATACCAACCTTTAGAAAAAAGGTAATAGTGGAAAGACACACCATATTACTTAAGAAGGAGAACATATCTAAAATAGATAGTGGGAGTGAGATAGACTTTGATGAAGTCAAGGATCAAGGCACATAAGAGTTGGTAGAGGAACATATTCCAAAAATACCTATGGAAGAAGAAGCTATTCTAGAGGCACAATTACTTCATAGTAGTATAAGAGAGGTTAAATAACCAGAACAATATGGTTTTCTAGTATATGAGGATGGAGACTCATTATTAGTTTATAATGATGTTCCTATAACTTACAAGGAAGTTGTTAGTGTCATAGATGTTTCCAAGTGGTAAGAATCCATAAATTTTGAAATGGATTCCATTTACCAAAACCAAGTATGTATTTTGGTATATCCTCTAGTCGATGTAAATACTATTGGTTTTAAATGACTATCCAAGAAGAAACTAGACATGGATGGGTAAGTCAATACCCATAAAGCACATATGGTTACAAAATGATTTAAACAATTTTAAGGCATTGACTACAACGAAACATTTTCACCATCCAATAGGTTGAAATCCATCATAATTAAACTTGAAATTATAGCCTTCCATGATTACGAGATTTGGAAAATGGATATAAAAATATACTTCCTTAATGGAAAACATTAGGAAGATGTCTATATGATAAAACCTGAAGGGTTTGTGACTCCATATGATGCCAACAAGGTATGAAAGTTGTAAAGATCCATTTATGTATTAAAGTAATCATCTAGGTTATGGAATATTCATTTTTATGAATCCATAAAAAAACTTTTTTTCATAAATAATGAATATGATCCATGTGTCTATACATAGTTTAGTGGGAGTGCATTCATTTTCTTAATAGTACATGTCGATGCAATATTACTTATTGAAAATGAAATACTAGTCTTACAATATATTAATGATTAGTTGAATAAATTATTCTCCATGAAGAACTTCATAAAGGAAATATACATTCTTGGGATCAATATACATTGCGATAGATCTAGGATACTTATAATCTTAATCCAAGGTATATATATTGATAAGATACTGCAGATATTCAATATAGAAGAATACAAGAGGGTATTTTTACTAGTGTCACATGAAGTTCATATTTCTAGGAAAATGTGTTGTCAGAAACATATGGAAAGAAATAGAATGGAAGAGATTAAATATGCTTCAATGACTATACCAATCATGTATTCTATGCTATGTAATAGGATAGATGTTGAATACGCATTAAGTGTAGTAGAAAGATTTCAAACTAACCTATGTGGCTACCATTGGATGATAATCAAGACTATCCTTAAGTACCTGAGGTGTACTAATGTTATGTTCCTAGTCTATGGAGGAGATGAGAAACTATTAATCAGAGGATATACAAATTCTAGTTTCCAAATAGATCAATATGATTTTAAATCACCAAAAAGACACATCTTCACTTTGAATAGTGATATTTTGAGATGGAAGAGTTCAAATAAGGTTGTAGTCATAAATTCTACAACAGAGTTTGAGTATATTGAGGTTTTTAAGGAAACTAAAGAAGTAGTTTGGATATTAAACTTAATTTAAGAGATTTATGTGGTACCTATAAGTAAAGATCATATCACACTCTACTGCAGCAGTGACTCTCATAAAGGAGCCAAGGTCACATCAGTGGAATAAACACATACTTTGGAAGTATCATCTCTTGAAGAATTTTTATTAGATAGGAGATGTTACAATGAGAAGTATTTCAACAAAATAAAATGTGTTTTACCCCTTTAATAAATCCTTAACTCAGATAAAATATGATTATCATGTGAGGTCTAGTGGACTGAAAATCATAAGTAGTTTGCTTTAGTCCAAGTTAGATTTTTTTGGAGTTGGTGTCCTAAGAACAAATTTTTGTACTTTGATTACTTGTATATTTGATTATTTTAATATTAATAACATATTATTACATATTTATTATTATTATACAAGTATTTAATGTAACAATATCCTAGGATATTTGTTTTATTGAAAAGGTCATAACAGTTCTCCGCTATGATGAGAACCTTGAAGTGAAATGAAAATATTCTTAAATATAGTTATATGGTTGGATTATGTAATATAATAAAAAAATAGTATGTATATTGTTAGGTGTAAGTACTCATAATAAAATGATGCTTATTATCATGAATTTCTCACTTGGTAATCTCTAATATGAGAGATTATGGTAATAGAATCGCCGGTAGGAATTCCATATGTTTTGGTGTCATCAGACATTCCTATATATGAGCATGTGTAATGATCCTTAGAATTTAAGATTATCATTAATTCATTTCATGAATTTCACACTTATATTTATTGAATAAA
The DNA here is from genome assembly GCA_963277665.1 of Viscum album. NCBI lineage: Eukaryota > Viridiplantae > Streptophyta > Magnoliopsida > Santalales > Viscaceae > Viscum > Viscum album. Next base: position 1,021,924,933 of record OY728158.1, on the reverse strand, counting down.
TCCTTCACACCATATATTGGTGGGAAGTAGGGTATGTTGGGTGCATCATGAATGACATGTTATTAAAGGAAAAATCAAGGAAATATTTTTCCCTTCCATATTTATGAAAGCTTATATCTTGGAACTTTGATTGGAATTGAACCTTGGCAATAAATTCCATGTCCATGGTGCAATGACATGTTTATTTAAAATAGTAAAATAAATATGCATCGATCACATAGGTTGATGACACGAACATGCAACCTTCTTGATGATATATTAATACAAAGATATTATATTACACAATGAGAGTTTGTATGTGGTTTTTTCATTGAGAAATTATTATTTTTATCTTGAGTTTCTTGAACTATTTCTAGAAAATAATTTTGGAATTTAGGGGAACTCACCTAATTCTAAGGAGAAATAATCACAGAGGGTCACACACTAAGTGTTTATATTGATCTTGATTAAATTCTATTTGAATTTAATTAATAGAATAAATATCATTCTCAAGACCAAGGAATAATTTTATTCATGTTTTATTGATTGTAAATATTTATTGATGAATGAAATATTTTATTAAATATTTATTTAGGTGTTCAATAAATTCTATAGGAGTTTAAATGGACCAAGAGCATTTTTGGTGACAAATATTCATTTACAAGGCGGTTAAATAATATTTTTTAATATGTAAGTTAGCATGCACACCACAAAAATATTATTGTTATTATTGACACGGGGTTAATAAATATTATTATATTATTTAAGGGTCGACATGAAATTAAATAATATTTTAACCTAAACCATAGCTCTAAAAATAGATGGTCATGTCTATTGTGTAAGTTTAATTGAAAATTGAGATATAGATAATTGTTTCACACAATGAATTCTCTCTCAAAATAATTTTCCTATCTCAGTCTCATGAACAAGAAATGCATGATAGATTCCTTTAAGATAAAAGGAAAAATGATCAACATGAATGACATAAGACAATCAACTCACTGTAATAGTATACAGAATCAATTAAAATTACTTAAAGATTAAAGGAAAATGTGTGGATTAATATTAAAGGGATTTCACCCTTATATCCTCACAATGCAATTAAAGCAATCTAAGAAGGGTTTTTGGAAGATCAACATCATCAAAAAAATAAAGAATCCTAAGATTAGGTAATTACATTCTTTAGATCTAAATAAATTAATTATAAATTTAATGTGAAATATCTACTATTGGGGTTTCAAGAAAATCTAAATTAAAACAAATTTTAATTTAATTCCCCCAAAGGTGATTCTACTATTCCCAAAAACTTCATTGAGGTGGTCATGAGGACCATTGATAATTCCCCTATAGGCATGGTGATGATTTTGAATGCCCTTGAGAGTGTTATATTGATCAAGGATCAGTGGTTGGATGTTGAGGGACACTTAGATATGTTTCTCATGCCGATATTGTCTCATTCTTGGATGCAATAGAGGAGACCCTTATAAATTGTCTTAGTTCTCTCTTTGTGGATTCCTTAAAGTGTGAGTTGATTGTAATGGTTGGGTTTGGTGTCAAGTCACCATTGAGTTTTCTTATATCTAATGTGGCCTATGGTTTGAGACAGATGTGATCTAGGGGACCGTGTGAGCTCCATGTTTTGGTTGAAACAGATAGGGGTTAGTACTAGCTTACCGTAGGTGATGCTGGGTTCCCCTTTATAACCTATAGATCAGTAGTGGAAGCCCATAGTGGTTGTTTGGATGAGGTAACCTAGAGGACCATGGGAGCCCTAAGCTTTGTCAATCATGATATAGTCATACTAATGTTTCAACAGTTCAGATGATGGGTTCGAAAGTTGATCGAACTATGCTTTATTGCTTATGCAAGGATTGTTTGAGTCAATTTTATCTAGACAAATATTAGAGGAGACCTTTGGGATATCTTTGTACTGGGTGTTATCCTTGAGTTTGATCTAGTTCTCACCTATGTTGTTGGTTGGTTGTTGTTAGATGGGTCTAGGGAGCTAATGGATGATATGGAGGAGTTAAACCCCCTCTACTCTAGTGAATGTTTTACCCTAGATAGAGGTTGAGAGTCTGTGGTCCAGAACACTTGATGAAAATAAGTTATATGTTATCACCCCCTGAATTTATTTTATGGATATAGTTGGTTTTGCAAGACTACTGTTCTCTAGATTGGTTCTCTCAAAGTTATTAAAGTTATCATCGCCAGTTTGAATCATACCATTAGAGTCCCAATGCTTGGTAGAGTTTCATGTTATTTTCTTAAACGCCTATGGTTACACCCTGGGGTCCTACATTCATGCTTGTTTCATTTTTGATGTCTTGGAGATCCTATATAAATCTGGAAGACGTGCCTAATGTATGTGGATGGGTAATCCATGTGCTATAAGTTCTTTAACATGGTCCAAAGTGGGGGTAGATTTACCTCGAGTGTTAGGCTAGAACCAATAGTTAGCTATTTTTATTTTTTATTACCCTACTTTATTTTATGCAGTTATTTATTCTATGAAAGTTATTATTGTTTTTATACTATGTGGGAAATATCTTATGTGCATTCAATTGTTATGAAAACATATGTTAGGACCACCTTTGAGGGTGGCCTACTGAGATTTATTTCTCACCCCTTGTATATAGTGACCCATACTTTTCATACATAGATATTACATATTAATAGATGAATATTCATTACATAACATTTCAATTCTTACCATAAATTATTTTGGTCTAGTATATTTTGAAACTTGGAAACATAACCAACTAGTTCATAAAATATATACATCATCTCCCACTTATTTCTTCATAACTAGAACTCTTTTTAAACATATCATAATTAATATCTTTATCTATAACTTGAGGAAAGGAAACATAAGAAACGAGTGATATTAGATGCTCAATAAGGATAAACAAGGGAGATATCAATGATCACATAAGCATAACATGAAAATAAGGGTACAAGAACATGATCTTAACATTTTTAAACCATACCCTACATATCAAAGATCATAATATTAAGTTATGGAATAAATCTTGGTAGTTCATATCACCGGTGGAAATACCACCTATACCAATAGTTCTTTCCCAATGATTTGAGAAAACTGTTGGAATAAATAACCTATACCAATGGTTCTGTGAAACTGTTGGTATATATTAATATATGTTGGTTTTCCCAATGGTTCATTAGGAACCATTGAAAAAACCTCTTCAATACCCAACGGTTCATAAAAACCATTGGGATATACCTACCTAAAATGCCTTGAACCTCCTCCCATCCTCACTTCCCCTCACGTCGTGCCCACTTCTTCATCCCTAAAACACTACTCCTCTCCATACTGAATCCCCTCACCACCACTCCCACCCCAAGTCCCCCTCACTGCCACTCTCATCCCCCTCACTGCTCGCCACTCCTCATTCACCGCTTGCTGCTCCCCGCTCACCCCTCCCTGCTCGTTATCGCTCACGCATCCCCTTATCATCCTCCTCTAATCGAGAATCCCCTATAAGGATTGATAACCAAACAGACAATCCTAGGTTTGGACATTATGCTCGTGTACTGGTGGAAGTCGACATGGCCAACACGTTAGTGGAAGAAGTTATTCTCACCACTAGGGATGATAGTTTCAAACTGGAAATCCTGTATGAAAGGAAACACAAGTTTTATAAGGAGTGCAATGTATTTGGTCATGTGGAACTTGAATGTAATAAATCCAAGGTTTTCACGATTTGAAATATCAAAGGGCATGAAATCCAAGCATGCTGGAGGGATAACACTAAAGTCAAGAGGAAAATAGAAAATAATGTGACTATTGGCACTTCTTCTAGGGAGGACCCTCAGTCCATTGGAGCTACTGGCCCATCTCTTGATGCTGATGAATCCCTTGATCTGGAACCAGATGTGGCTACAATTTTTGGTATGGTTGAAATTGAGGAGGTTGAAAAGGATTTCAATGTTCCTCAAGTTGATACACCGCTGAAGATGATGCACATGGATGCCTTTTTCCAGAGAGAGTGTGCAAAAAGGGATACCAGTGGTGTAACTACTCCCTCTTTACTGGACACAACTATGTGTTCTAGTAATGAAGGTGCTGACCTGGTTATAGATGTGCAAGATGGCTAGTGCAATGCTCAGGATTCAACTAAAGGCAGTGCAGGGGACCGACCTGTTTAGCACTCCACTCAAGACTCACCCAAAATCCCCCACAGCAAGCAGATTCCGGGGGAGATGGAGTTGGGGGCCTTTCTTGAAGATGGACCTGCTCACCGTATGAGTGTGATTATGTCTCATCAGACCACTACATCTTCTCCACAGGAGCAGGGGCCCTGCCTTTCTATGCCTATGTAGGTGGAGAAGCAGGTAACTGGAGACTCAGAGTTTGGTGGCATGAATCAGGTCTCTTCAACTCCACAGGAGCAAGTTCCTATCTCAGGGTTTATCTCAGGGGTACCACCATCTGTGCTGGTGGAGGTACAGGTGCCTGGAGACACCCAGACTGATGGCATGAAGCGAATTATGTCTCAAAGACAAGATGGTCCTGCTGATGTGATGCAGCATGAGACTAATGACCAATTCCAGTAGGTCTCTTCTGGGAAAACTTCCAGGAGGAGATCACGCCAGGGCTCTCCCATGGGCATTGATCAATCTACTAATAAATTTACTCCAATTAGTGGATAATTATGGTCGGATTGCAGTGAAGAATATGAAATCTCTGAGAATCCCTCTGAGGCCGAGAAATCAAGAAAGGGGAAAGGAAAGGGAAATATTAAAAAGAGAAAAGTGGAACCAGTACAGAAAGAGGGGCCTCAAACGAGGGGGAAATCTTCAATCAAATGAAGATCTTTTTTTGGAACTGTAAGGGGCTTGGGAACTCTCCCACAGTCAAGGCCCTGAGACATTTTATTGTGACCAATAAACCTTTGATGGTTGCAATTGCTGAACCCAAAATGATGTTTGAAAACTAGAAAGCCTTTAGATGGGACTCCCTTGGGTACTCTTTTGTTTCTCAAAACTGAAGTGATAGTGGGGTTGAGTCACTTTGGGTTCTTAAACACAAAAGTATTTTCATTCAATTGATGAAAAGGATGCACCAGGTTGTTTCTGTGGATATTGGATTTCAGGGAGCTATCATCTCTCTCTCGTTTGTTTATGCCTCAAACATCTAAATTAAAAGAAGGGGTCTCTGGAAGGATCTTGAGTCTATTTCTGACCAGTTGGCTAAGAGCTGGGTGGTCTTGGGTGACTTCAACACTATCCTCAGACCTGATGAAAAGACTGGTTCTCACTTCAAAAAACTGGATGCAAATGATTTTTCAGTGTGTATTGACAAATGTAATCTGTCTAAAGTCCCAATTGTTGGAGTAGAGCGCACATGGTGTAGGTACAATTTGAATGGATGCCAAGCAAGTAAATTGGATAGGTTCTTTGTTCAGATTAATGACAGGAATGATGCTATCACCACTTCTAGTCTCACCTTGCCCAAATGTCTCTCTGATCATAATCCGATCCTTGTAGATATTTGTGTTGGTAGGACACAGTCATCTCCCCTGCCTTTCAGGTTCAACAATGCATGGCTTGTAGTTCCTAGATGCAGGGAGGTCATCCTTAATGCTTGGGAGACTGAAGAAATTGGCAGCCATCTTACAATAATGACCAGCAAGCTGAAAAACACTAAGAAAATGCTCAAAGAATGGAGCAAATCATCTTTCTCCAACCTGGAGCATGAAATCCAGGCTGCTGAACAACGACTTCTGCTTTTCCAGAATACATGTCAAAATCAGTACATCCCCTCAAGGGATGAAATCCAGGACCTTGCTCATCTTGATGATCTTCTCCTACTGCAGGAACGTAAGGATCCAATACAATGTCAAATGGATGCATAAAGGAGATAAGAACTCAAGGTTTTTTCACTGCTTACATAGAGAAAAGAAGTCCAAGAGAGGGGTCTCTGCGATTGAAGTTAATGGGTCTCTTTATACATCAGAGTTGGAAATTTCCAATGCTGTGGTGAAATACTTTGAAGATCTGTACTCAGAGAAGGGATTTGATGGAACTTCTCTCTTGATAGAAAATATTCAACCAACAATTAGTACACTCCAGAACAAGCTGCTTGTGGAAACCCCAATGGAGAGGGAAATCAAATATGTTATTTTCTCATTAAACATTGATTGTGTGGCTGGAACGGATGGGTTTACCAATAAATTATTCATGTTTTACTGGGATATTGTGCGACATGAGGTTATTAATGTTGTACGAGAGTTTTTCATCCATGCATCCATGGCCTATGGTGCCCATGCTTTCTTTATTGCTCTGCTTCCAAAGAAAGAAAATGCCTTGGACATCAAAGATTTCAAGCCTATGGATATTGGAAACACCATCCCCAAAGTTATCAGCAAGATCATTTCCTTAAGGCTTGTACACATTATCAGTACAAAGATTACTTAAAATCAGTTTGGATTTTTCCCTGGAAGACATATTCAGAATTTCCTTCTCACTGCCTCAGAATGTGTCAATGCCATGAGGAAAAATATGACGAATGGATGCTTTTCCCTCAAGATGGACATTTATAAGGCCTTTGACACCTTGAAATGGAGATTTATTTTTTCGGTTCTCAAAAAACATGGATTTTCTAAATTCTTCATCAGACTTGTCAAGACACTTCTTCATAATGTGAGACTTTCTACTATCATCAATGGATCACCCAGGGGTTATTTCCAATGCTCTAGGGGAGTCAGACAGGGGGACCCCTTATCTGGACTCCTCTTCACTCTGGATGAAGATTATTTGAGTATTTTCTTGAATGATATGGTGTAGGATGGTCTTTATAAGATAATCAAGGTGGTAAGGGATATCTTCACCCCCTCGCACCTCCTGTATGCTGATGATATTCTTCTTTTTGGATAGGCCAATAGAGGTACAATATCCTGCATTCATAAAATCTTTTCTCATTATGAGGATGTCTCTGGGAAGGTGGTAAGCTGGAATAAATCCTTTATTGTATTTGAGAATGGAATGATTGTCTCCAAGCAGAACATAATTGCCAAGCGGCTTGGATTTAGGATAAGTGCCCTTCCTTTTATGTACCTTGGAGTACCGATTTTTTATGGAAGGGTGAAAAGATGCTATCTTGAATCCATCTACTCCAGAATTATTAATCAACTATCTACCTGGAAATGGAAATCAATCTCTCAAGTAGGAAGAATTTGTCTTGTGAACTCGGTTATCACTTCAATGTTTGTCTATGCTTTCTCAGTTTATCGGTGGCCTCATGCCCTTATCAAGGAACTTCAAAGTATAATCAGGAACTTCATATGTACTGGGTGCATATATGAGAAGAAACACATCACTATTGTCTAGAAAGATTGCATCAAACCCATTGAAATGGGGGGAATGGGTGTTAAGGACTTTAAAGGCTTCAACGATGTTCTTATAAGTAAATTCACTTGGAACTTGTTGACTTCTAATGATGATTCCCTAGATTTTCTTGCACAGAGATTCATATCAAAGCTACATAATGGGTACTCAGCATATATATCTTCCTTCATATGGCCTGCCATTAAACATGATTATATTGGAATCATGTACTGCTCCTCTGGGTTGGTTTCCAATGCATCCAACCTTAATTTCTGGACAATGAAGTGGCTAGACAGGCCCATCATTGAATGCATGGAGATCCCTTCGCAGCTGAAGGATATCTCAATTGCTGACATGCACCGAGACAGGGACCTTTAGAATTGTCTGCTAGATCATACTAGGATGGATATGCAGTGGTATACCTTCATGGACATGGAAACTTTGATCTGGACACCCAACACCTATGGCAGGCTCACTTCACTGGATTATTATAGACAATTATGTGGCAGCAATGCGACTTCTCCCTTGTGGTTGCAAAATTTTAAAAAACCTTTCATTATCCCTTCCAATTACTTGATACTATGGAAGATTTGGAAAGGCAGGATACCTGTGCAACATCTTATGCAACGAACGGGAATGCACTTAGCCTCTTGCTGCTATTTGTGCACCCAGGCTGAAGAAACAATTCACCATCTTTTCTTTGCCTGCAATTTATCTTGTAGATTTTGGGAACATTTTCAAGAGGTCTTTGGGACTCCGTTATCATTGAACAGTATTGATGATTTCATGAACTCGGTTACTACATCTGGTCAAAATGAGCAGGTTTTTGCACTTCTTCTCACTACCATTGCGGCAGATTTTGCTCAGATTTGGAGGGCGCAAAATCAAGTCATTTTTGAAAACTACAGGCCTTCTTTGAAGGCTGGTATGACTGTTGTTTACAGGGAAGTGAAAGCTGCTTCCAAGATACAAATAGGTACAATGAATAATAATATTTCTGATCTCATAACGCTGAAAACACTTGGGGTGTCTGGCAGGGTCAAGAAACCTTTGATGTTGAAATCGATTAGATGGATTCCTCCGATTTCTTCATGGTTGAAAGTGAATGTTGATGGTGTGACATTTGGTACACCAGGACCTTCTGAGTGTGGTGGGTTGTTCTGTAACCAATGGGGATTCGTTAAGGGATGCTTCTATCATTATATCGGAATTGGTTCTGTGCTTGAAGCTGAATTATGGGCTATGATTAAAGCTGTCAACTATGATATCCACTATGGTTGGAGGTATATATGGGTTGAATCTGACTCAAGTACAGCGGTGCACATTCCGCGGGCAAGGTCCAGAGATGTTCCTTGGAGGATTCTCCCATCATGGACTACATGCCTGCATCTCCTTGAGGGTCTTTAACTGGAAGTCAGTCATGTTTATAGAGAATCAAACTAGGTTGCTGATGCTCTATCCAAGAGGGCGGTCATGGAGGTCTCCTCATGATGGTCCTTTGTCATCCCGGATTTTTGCTCACATCTTGTTGATTTGGACGTGCATGGTATTCTCTATTCTCGTCTTTGTAAACCCCCTTGCACCACCACTTTTTTAGTTTTTTAATTTTTTGTAAGGGGCGGTCTTTTTCTGGATCCTGGACCAGCTTTTATAATTTAGAGCTCATAAAAATGTTAAGAATATTTTATGTGTAGAATTATTCATACCATTGATGCTTTTTGGATTCAGTTTTCATGTGAATGGAGTGTTATAATTTTCAAATGAAAATGTTATCTAATGAATATTGTTTTAATATGTACATGATGCATGTTAATGTAAATTGGTTTATGGATAAATGTGTTGTTATTTTTGGATTCACATATAGTTGAATGGGTAACCATATTTTATTAAATTATAAAGTGTTATCTAGATGAAAAGTTCTCTATAAATATGTCATTAACTCATGGGAAAGGTGTTGGAACTTTTTTAGAGATGTGATTAACAAGAATATATTTTCGTATTTTCTCCATGTGGATTTTTTCAATGGAATAACAACACTATATGAAGGATTCATTTTGAAAAATTATTTTCCTTCAAAAAAAAATGTGAAGTCTATCTTATGTGAAATTTCCATTCTAGTGTTGTTTTATATCAACAAGTATGTTAATGAGGTAGGTTTATCAACTTCTAAGTTATAACACTAAATGAGGCTTTCTTCTCAACATTGGAGCACTTTTCTTTGTAGCTAAAAATGCTTTATTTTCTTTGTTATTTCTTATTTCTCACATTCTACACATGTTTATGTTGAGGAAACATGGTTTTCTCTTCTTTCACAAGTTTATTATTGTTTGAAAAATGCATATTCACTTGAATAATTAGAGAACTCTCAATGTTTTCTGTTTTTTTGGTTTATATTTTTATAACTCATCAGGATATATGATCAAACATTCTTTCTTATCATGTTCAACCTTCTTCATAGGTGTGGATCCATTTGTAGCAATTGATTTAGAACATGATAACATTTTTCTATTTTACCTTACCACTAATCAAATTCTTTTGACTAGGAATAAAAGTCATACATATGATAGCTCCATGACCAACATAATTACACCTTTAAAAAACTTCTTCAACTACTTTTGATTTTCCTTAGAAAATCTCTTAGGATCTTCTTCAGAAATGTTAAATACTAATCCAATTCTACTATCTCTTTATTGGATGGTTTCCATTTTCAGTTCAAATTTTCTATCATAAACCCTGTAGATCTTTATTTCTATAATTTCTCCTTATCTAACTTTGATCCTTGTTTCTAGGGAATATCATGGTTCTTTTGGGTCCACCTCAGACATGATTTGGAATCAGTTACTGAAGGCAAAGCATTTTGGATCATCTTGGTTCATTTTCTACCATTTGCCACCATTTGAGGTTGGTTAATTTTGACCTATTTTTTTGTCCCAATTTAATTTTGGGATTTTGGTGATTTATGTGCCCATGAAAAATCTATCTTAGGTATGAATTTCATGAATAAGACTACTTTACATCTTTCCCCTCTTATGATTTTCCTTATATGATATCATTCATTTTTATGTATGTTTTACTCCAGATTTGGAACTAATGGATATAATTATTAATATGGATTGACTGATTATTATTAATTTCATGATTTACTACAACCCAAATGAATGAAATTGTCCAAGATAATAGAAACAAAAACAAGGCAAACTAAATCTAATGGAAATGTCCCAAACAAACTTGTATCGAACATAACCAAACTAAGCTCAAACTTGAGCCAAACTGATTATATACCATTAATTGGAAGAGTAATTGTTAATTAATAGGAATATACTATTTGATAGTATCATTTTGAAATATGGATATGTTTCCCCCTTGCTTGTAGGAACATGATTTGACTCATGGGGAGCTGTGGTTCTTATATGTTGGGAGGTGACATGTATAGTCACAGGAGACAAGTATGTTTTAGTTTAGTTTTATTTTATTTTCTTTATCACATTGACCACTTAGGTCTTTTACTGCTTTCTATGGACAGATGGTAGTTATATTCTACGAAGGGGTTTAGATTGATTCAGTCTGTCGACTTTGATCCAAGGTAAGATTCTATGGTTACTACTTGTCTCGCACCTCATGTATTTTTGTATTTCGGTGTTTTTGACTCCATATTTTGTTTTTGGTAGGGCGTTGGATCATTTCATGTTGGTTCGGTTGGATTTGGTTATCTACTTCTTATCTAGGTAAGGATTTAATGATATTGGTTGGTTTCTCACTGGTTATTTAGTGTCCTTTATGTGTTTTAAGGTTTTTAATATCCTTTGTGTAGTGCGTTGATCCCTGCTCATTGGTTTCAAGTCACCAAGTCAAGGGCGACTCGCCTTCATGTTCATAAGTAAGTAAGTATATGTATGTGGGTTCCCTTGTTATGTGTATTGTCATCCATGGCAGTGATTATGCACGTATGGGGATAAGTGTTCCCATGTATATATATATAAATGTATACGTAGGTGATTTGAGACTATTATATGCATATAAGCATATGTGCAAGGATCCCCTTGCACATGCTCATGGCCATGTGGGTGTGTGCATAGGGGATATACATTCTCGTATGTGTGTGAAGGTGCATATACCCAGTGGGGGAGCAACATATTTTAGTTAGAAAGCTCCAAGAGCCAAAGTGGATGGCTTAGTTTCACCTTGAGGTAGGGTCCCTCTCCTAGCCTCTTTAATTCAAGAATTATTTAAATTGAATTTAGATTATTTCTTAATTCTGATTAATTATATTGAATTTTATATCCTGAATAACTGTTATTTAATATAATTGTTTCATTTGATAAATAAAGTCATGTTTTTATAATAAAACCCCTCCAACGGAGGTGCGCTGTCTGCAAAAACTCATAGTAATAGTTATGTTGATCTTGTTACTTAACTTATTGCATTTGATTTTTGCTGAATGAGTTTTAGAATAAATGTTAAATATAATTAAATGAATTGTGTGATAAATAAATGCCATTATTTTATAATAAAACCCCTCCAATTGAGGTGCACTATCTTCTAAACCAAAGAGTAGTGATATTTATTTGTATCATGTTTAGATTTGGTTTGAGTTTTCCATATGTCTCTTGTTGTTGTTTGTTTTGTGGCTAGTTAGTTTTTATTTTCTTTGAATAATATAAATTGGCTTATCATACCCATTTAGCTCAAATGACATTACCCGAGTAGGCATACGCCTTGACCATGACACTTTCCTTTTCACCCTTTGAATATTATAAATGAAATTTCCATGTTTAGGCGAAGTGAATGAATTTGTAAATAGTTTATGTAGGGTGTTTGATTCTTTTTCGTCGTTTCGTTTCCCTTTAGACGTTGCGTCATTGTGTCGCTTTCTACAACCTTATGGCGATCCCTTGTTATAGCATATTAAATATTTGATTTGTTCTATCATGTCTGTTTTGACCTTATCTTATGTAGAAACCCATTTGGGGTGTTTTCCTAGCCTCTTGGACACCCCTTTGGGTGTTTACCTGAGCCCATATATCTAAAAACACAGATAATGTGGTGCTCCCCACCATAAGCTTCATCTTACCACCACAAATTCATATGATTAGTGCCTCCTCCTTTGAATATTCATATTGAAACATTTCTCCCATGTTCTAATGAGAATAATTATAGTGGGGACACTCACTAAAGGCATTCTTCTCCCTATGGTGGACCTGTGTACAGTGAATTATAGAAAGATGCTGGAGAGATCCCTATGTCATTTTCCATATCATTTTTCGAAAGTTGGGTGTTTTGGTGTATCAGGATTTTTTAGTGGAGAAAAATGGATAAGTGGTAATGGTATCCGATGTTTTGAAGGGAATATTGTATAAAGAAGTGTTGTTTCATGCCATGGTGTGAAGGTAAAAGGGATTTTGTTTGGAAACACAATTCAAAAATGAGTTTCTATGTCATGAGGTTCAGGATTTTAAAAGGAAAGTTTAAATGGTTTTTTTATGCCATGGATATTCAGTTGGAGGTTTAAAAGCTTGCCAAAGTTATAGACAATGTGTATAATTAAAATGGAGGTATTCTCACAAGATATTCAGATATTTTAAGTGGTGGATTTAAAAGAAGATATCCATAGACTATATTGATGGATAGTTAATAGTTTTCAATAGATGATGATTCAAAACATGAAGAAGTTAATGGAAAACTACAGTGAATGTGACCAAATATCTTGGAGTCTTATTTAGTATATTTATTTGAATTCAAAAACATGTTCTTTCACATGAACACTTCTAGAATAAAGAGAAGATTATAGAAGCCTGGTGTGATCCACACCATTCATAGTTGTGAATGAAAATGGATAGCATATATATATATATTGCATGAGTCCATTATGATAAGGGGAGATACCTTTACAACATTACAACATCTAGTTCTTCAATAAAGAATAAGGGAAGGTAGACCTGGGCTATATTGATATATTTGTTTCAAATAGGAAAAAAAGGTAAGAAAAAGAGGGTAAACATGGGAACAATTTTTCCATTGAATAGATCTAGGTAACCTTTAAAGACATATGCTTACCATTGTTGCATTTCAAGTGAATATAAAGACTTAACCCCCACACATGAGGTGTTGGTCTCATCTGGTTTAAAGGAAGGGGGAAATAAGCATTGAAGATCAATGATCATCTATTCGAAATCAAAAGTAAAAGGTTTGTCAGTGACCCATGCTAATTTAAAGAATACCATCATGTCTATAAAATACATCTTTTATCCCTTTAATGTCATGCCAAATGTGGTTTCCAACCAACTAAATCTGATTTCGATTCCGATAGGCACTCAGTAGTCTTATACTTTTTGATAATCACAAAAGTGGAATGAAAAGTAACAAATAAGTAAATTTAAATTAAATGAAATAAAGTAGAAAAATCTCTATAACTTCTGTAAAATTTCATATCCCTTGAGATATAAAATAAATGTTTAGAAAAATTTTCTCCCCTTACATTCTTCTAATAGTATCCCCTAGATAAGACTTCTTTTAAACTTAATAATTCTCCCTAGGATATTCTTTCTTCTTCTTTTTGAATCAATTAGGAACATAAAAGCATTATCCCCTTGGAAAAATTTATTCCCCCTTTGGGATGAAATAATTTCTGTTCCCTTACCCCCTTTCTAAAACAACAAAAACACATACAACCAATCTCCCCTTTGGTATTATTAAAAAGAAACACCAAAGAAAAAACAACACAGGCCACACATGGACCTCTTCCATAGTTTCAATTGGTATACAAATAATATGAAATAAAAGATAATATTAAGTATTCTCATATTCAAGCAAGGGAGTCAGTGTGTTAATAAATAGAGTTACCAACACAATAGTCAAAATTAAAATAAAACAATAGAGAGAGAAAGTAAGAAGATATGGAAAATGAAGTGTCTCATTTTATAGTGCTTTGGATGATTGAGAGTCCTCAAGTTTGGCTTGGTGAGGATATCGAATAGTTTCTTTATAAGTTAGAGAAAAAAAGAGTATTGTGAAGTTCTATTTTCTATTTATAGGAAAGGATCTTGATCTTCAATGTACTCCACTCTTCCATAGTCAAATGTATCAGTGTGTAATATCTCATATGATGATCCCTTTCATCATTCTATACTCTCCACATTCTAACCACATGTGCATGAGGGAAATCCTCTAAAATAAATATAGCACTGCATGCACCCATTGAAGGATAATGATCAAGTTTTTTTTGGATCCTCATACTGAATCTAACATTGTCTTCAATACATCTATGCAAAGGGTTAAGGATAATAATTAATTAATTTCTATGCATTAACTCCCATAAAATAGCCATTTGAAGTATTTAATTCAAATCAAGAACAATAATGGTGGAAAAAGATGATGGTGAATCAAATATGATGGTAGTAAAGATCAACAGTAGAAAAAAGATGGTTGCACCCCTGGAGGTATCTCATATAGAGGTAGAACAAGCTTGGTGGTGGAATGTCTGGTTGTAGCATGATCCTAGTGATGGAACATATGGCAGTGGCATGAACTTGGTGGTGATACATTCAGTGGTGGTTAATCCTAGTGGTAGCATATTCTGGTGGTAGCATGCTCTGGTGGTAGCACACTCTAGTAGTATCACACACTAGTGGTAGGTAATCCCAATGATGGAACACAGATAGTAGTAGAAAATTCCTGACAGTAGAAAGATCTAGCAGTGGCACAGTTTGAACTAACAGTGGATCTTTTCAATACTCAGCCTAATATTCTTTATAAAATGACATACTATCATAAAACACTAGGTTAATTAGAAGCATATGAAACTTGATTTGTGAGAATTAAAATAAGTAGGTTCCAACAATCTTCCCCTTTTTTATAACCACTAATCAGATAATTTTATAAACCATGTGTAAAACACAATTAGGCATAAATTGAAATGTTTGAAGAGTAACAGTCTGCCCAAAATTCTAAAAAGATAATTTGAGATTTATAAAACACAATTATGAATATTTTTTTTTTTGAAATTGATCTGGTATCAAAGGTATGGTATCAAATCAAAAACAAAATTACTTAAATTGCATCCAAATAAGTACAATATCAATGGATAAAATCCATATAAATAAGTTTGTGTCAAATAATAACATACAAATAATTATGGGATAAAAGATAACATATTAGAGGATAAGGTTGGTGTCATAGGTAAATTACATTATTGTTCTCCCCATTTTGGGATTATAAAAAAACTAGAAACAATAAATACAAAAAGGAAAGAGATTAATAATAAGAGAGAAATTCCATTAAGGACAAAAGTCATCTATACAAAAAAAAATACTTATAAAAGACTATGGCTAATTCAAATAACTCTCATACTAGGTGGTGTGATCAGTAGGTCACCTTCCCTTTCCAGAAGTAGGAGGCACTAAGGTAGAGTATGAAGGTATAAATATAGAGGTAGGAAGTTTTTAGATCACAATAGGTTGGAGATTCCAGACAGCTTCAACCGAAGACATATCGAAAGGATAGAATTAAGGAGGTAGAGGATCAGAAGAAGAATCAGAGGCGAAGGATGTCATGGGAATCACCTCTTGAGAAGCCACTAGATTATTGGATATATATAGGAAAGGATTAATAAGATTGAAAAAGTATATAATAATGTTTCCTACTCTCTCCATACTACTAAATAAATCTTTCTTCTCCTCCATAAATAGCTTGAGTATAGTTATCATCACTTTTAACTGGTCAACCTATTCCTTGAAAACCCATTCTATAGAATCTTCCTCAATTAATCCTAATGATATGAATGTACATCACCCATAAAAACATGTAGATAATCTTTTACTATATAATAGATTGAATCAGCATCAACTAAAGCTGAGGGAGTTGGAGCACTAGATGTAGATTCAACAATAGGAACATTCTCCAATATCTTACATAAGGAATCTTGACTAGAAACAAAGGAGGTCCTCATTTCCTCCATAACAGATCAAATGGTTTCTATCTCACTGTCCAACCTTCAATTTTAAATCTTCCTAAATATGAAAACTCATCTTGGGATGAATATTACATACAACCATCTCAAAAGGTGTCTAGCATCAGCTTCACTAAGCTGAGTGACAGGAGGTTCCTGATAACTCAAAATTCCACTAAAATCTAATATAATTCTTTCTCTAAAATATTATAAATATACCATGAATACAAAATCTGAAGGTACTGGGGAAAAAACTCTTTCAACATGAGGTAAAGCAGCCTCTACAGGTTATGATTTGGTAGGTATGTCTAAGGGAAAAGTCTGAAGCTCACCTGCTTGGTCAATCTGCTTAACTAAGGATCCCTTAAGATATGTCCCAACTCAAAATGAGACAGTAGGTCCACCATGCTCTGGTGGAATACTATGGTCATCACCATCACTATCTCCATATGAGTCTGGATATGATAGCCCAGGCAATTTGGAACCATAGGAGGGATCCCCCTTACATGATACCTCATCCTCTACCAAGGTAAAACCACCCCGAGCATCTCTATTATCTCCAGTATATTATTTAACATTTTTAGAATCTTAATAGTCTAAACCAAGATAGAAAAAACCTAGAAACTTTACTACTCATCATGTGAAGCTACTTCCATATGAGGTGCATGATTGTGCAGGTTTACAGGTGCTTTGGAAGACCGTTGGAGGTGCAGGTTTACATTTATAGGTGTAGGTTTATTGGTGTAAAGTGTTCTTTGGAAGACTGTTAGAGGTACAAGTTTTCAGGTGAAGGTTTATAGGTGCAGGTTTTACAGGTTTAGAGATGTAGGTTTTATAGGTTTATAGGTGTAGGTTCACTACTTGAAGTGGGTTTACAGGTTTGGTTTATGTCCTCTTCCCATGTCCTCTACCCAGCTTTGATGTTTTCTAGGGAGTAGAGGATATACCAATAGTTTACAGAACCGTTGGTATTCAATATCTTGGATAACATATTCCAATGGTTCATAAAACTGTTGGTATTCAAATGCTAGACAAAATATGAAAACGGTTCATAGAACCGTTGGTATTCAGTCTAGAAAACATATATCCAATGGTTTCATGAAAATTTTGGGATAGAATACATACACATATATATCAATGGTTTTACTTAAACCATTGGTACAAATTAATTTCATACTACCTATGCCAACGATTCTCTAGAAACCGTTGGTATAAAGCTACTGCAACACCTAGCATACCAACGGTTCATGAAACCATTGGGATAACCTATCCCAACAGTTTTAAACTGTTGGTATAGGTGAAATTTTCAGTAGTGTATGACATTAATCAAAAGGGAATAAAAGAACATGAACCATGAATGTTTAACATAGGCACAATACACTAACCATAAGCATAGAAAATCATTTCCTTAGTAGTCAAGTTTCATTTCCAAGGATATCATAGTGGAACAGTTTCACTCTTTAAACCATCATAGTAGTAAAGGTTCACTCCCAAGACTATTATAGTGGACAGAGCTCCTTACCAAACTGGATTCACTCCCCATTCTAGTCCTATTTATCTTATGAGATATCAATCTTTACCCAATGCATTGGATGGAAATATAGGTCCCACCTGTCATATAATTAAAAGATCATAAAGTATTCATAATATCATAACTCATGAAAATAAATAGGTTTCATAAACATTTCATTATAGCATAACCTAAGGAAAATAAATGGGTTTTATAAATATCTTTTCACTATAAACATAAACCATCTAGAGAAGAAATAATGATGGAATCCTTTGATCATATCACTATTAAATAATAATTGATAAAATTGGTTGTTTTATTCTATTAATATAAATACCATTAAAATATCATTACAACATTCTTGAGGAAAATATCCTTTCCACTTTGAAATCACTTACTTAAAAAACCATGAAATTATAAAGGAAATAATTTTATTTGAAAAGAACCATGTAAAATTTTAAAGGAAAATTCAAATAAAAAATTATCTATGATGGTGGTAAAAAACATTTATTATGTATAAGTTAAGAAAAATCCTTCCTTTAATACTTTTTTTGGAAAATTCACAAAGTATATTGTTTGGAAAATGAAAAAAAGATTCCTTTGAAACTGTTTTGTAAAAAGTCAAACATGGGTAAAAATGAATTTAAAAAATCATAGGATAATGTAAAAACCATATTTAAAACATTTTTATAAAACATGGATATAAAAGAAAAAGGTTTTCCATCGAAGATAAAAATGAAGTTGATTTTCCTTAAAAAAAATATTTTTGGTGTATTGAGTGCATAAGGTGAGAAAAATGAAATTAAAACATGTATTTTCAAGAAATAACAAAAGTATAATAAAATTAATTAGTATCTTTATTATTTTATCATAATATTTCATCATCATAACTTAATCATAAACAATCTCGATAAACAATGAGATTATAACATAAAAACCCTTACCTTGAGTTTCCCTTGCTTCAAAATCACTCTAAACTCCTATATAATAAATTTAAATTTATTATAATTCTATAATATATTCATTTTAATAATTATAATACCATATATTATCTCTTTATAACATTTAAACACCCCTTTTATCAATAATTATTTATTAAAATCTCTATTTTCAAGTGTTAACTATTTTGTTTATTATGAGTATTTTAGTTCTATAGTTCTATTACTTGTAAATTTATCTTAGTTAAATCATCTATATAATATTAATCATGATATAAATATCATATATATTCATTATATACATATTTATAGTTATCTATAAAATTTATAGATATAAAAATGAATTACAGCATTCACGGAGAGGGTAGGCCATACGTACGCATGGATGATGTTTTCATTTTTTGACAGATGGAAAGAAAGAAAGGTAAATATTAATTAAACTTTATAAGATAATTATTATATAATATATATCATATATATTAATCAAATTCTTCCTTATTACCATCCAATTAAAATATAAATGAAAAACTAATCACATCACTTTGTGGAGGTGGTAGTCCACACGTACGCAAGAACGATGTTATCATTTCCCAAAAGATTGGATGGTAAGTATTTAGATGTTATATTATAACTAAAAAGGTATAATTATATCATAAATATCACATATAAACATTAAAACTATCATAATAATCATCCATAAAACATGGATATGAAAAATGAATTGTAACGCTACGTGGAGACGGTAAGTCGCGCATACACACGAGCGATACTTTCACTTCTAGTTTGATAGGAAAGAGAGTTTATAATGGTGTTTTAATAATAATAATTAAATTTATGAATATTTAGTATACTTAATTTATTATTATATAACAAATAACATAGATTTATATGAGGTAAATAAGAGTAAAACATAAAGTGATCGGTTAAGGTAATTACATCTTCTTTGAAACAACCCCTTTAGATCTCCTCTAAAGGGCTCTATGGTAGGTCTTTTGGGAAGAAAAAACCTATATAATTTGTATAGTTAAGTTAATAAGATATATTTTTAGATATTTTCAATATGTAAGGGTAAAATTTGTGTAAATAAGTGAGGAAGGTGGCTCCCTTTTATAATTTAGGTGAGAGGAACTTTTGGAATTTCTCAAAAGATTAAATTATAATAAATTCATTCTCAAGAAAAATGCCTCAAAATAAATAAGTATTAGATTATTAATTGGTATAGGTTTTTAATAACATCAAAAAATATAATTTATACAAGTTTTTGTGTCATTTTAAAGCTTATCATTTTGATTAACCCTTATAAAGGTTTGAATTTATCAGTTTTAATTTTAACTACGGTAACCACTTTTTCAATATTAAAGGGTTGAAATTTTTACTTATAAGGTGAAAATTGTCCCATAAATGGACGAGTTATTAAATTTTATACCATATAATATCCATATTGTATTATTTCAATTTTTTATTATTTTTAAATAATTTAATAAAATATTATTTTGATAAAATATCATTATTGTCAATTTTGACACTATTCATTTAATTTATTTTAAAAGGCATAACGACAAAGTTGAAATTCAAATATAATATTTTAACACAACAATAATATTCCACATTCACTTATAAAATTCTTATAACACTATAACACACCCAAATTATATCACTTTTAATATTTTCAAAATCATTTATTCTTTTCCATTAATAGAATAAATACTTTTTTGGCATTGTATAAGAATTTAAGGTAATTATATAATACCTAAAAATTATAAATAAATTAAAATAATAAATATAATTTCATTATTCAAAAAATTAATATTAATATTTTTTCATAACTAGTTTCCCCCCTAAGTTAAAACATAAAGGATATTTAAAACTAAGAGAGTGACATTTTGTAACTTTCTTTGATTTAAATAATATATAAATCATTTTATGGAAAAGTGTATATTAATATAATAAATTTTGAGACTAAGGTGATAATGTTTGAATTAAATTCATCCAATAATAATTAGTATGAAAAATTATGTCCTTATCACTTATTTTTAATCTAGATTAACCTGATTTACTATTTACCGAGGTGATAAACTTTACCACTATTACTATTCATATTGACAAAAAATAAAAGAGTACAATTTACCAAATTTTAAAATAATAATTAAAAATATGTAATTAATTTTTATATAATTCAATACCTATAAATTTCAAAAATTAATTTTAATGTAAGTGCATGAAATGCGACAAAAAACACTTTTAAGAAAAAATACATTTTTAAGCAAAAATATGGATTTATTAATATCCTATACTTATAAAAATATTTTTAAAATTTTACAACATTTTATCAATTAAATAATATATAAATTTAATTAAAACCATTTACCAATATATATTAATTTAATTTATTATGCACATAAAAAAATTTTCATAAAAAATATCAACTTTATTTTAAAATATTTCTTGTTTTTAATTCTAATCATTTGATAAGTAATGAATTCATTTTATAAATGTGAAGACCGTATATTTTTTTTTATAATTTAGTTATTACTCTTCATACCCATAAATCCAATGACTAGGTTATAATGAACCCATAATATTTTAATAATGTTACGCGGTTCGTCTAAACTAGCTGTTGTGTGTAATGCAAGCTATCGAAGAAATCAAATTTTTTAAGGAGAAATATTTTATAAAAATCTCAAGGTATCACATTATACCCCATAAAAATGAATTTATACCTAAAAATTCCTCACTATGATACAAAAGATAAGGATAATTCCGCCTCATTACATCCTTAGGTTCCCATATTACTTCCTCAAATTGGTGGCTTCACCATAAAAATTTGACCAGGTGAGTGGTCTTATTTAGTAACACTTTCTCTCTATGATTAAGAATCTTTATTGGGGGTTCTTAATAAGAAATATATTTCTAAAGTGGTATGACCTCTGAGTTTAGTACATGTGAAGCATCATTTATGTACTTTATAAAGAGAGATACATGAAATACATCATGAACTTAAGAGATATTTGGTGAAAACACCAATCAAAAAGATATCATTACAATATAACAAATAATTTAAAAAGGATCGATATATCTTGGGATTAGATTTCCCTTATTTTCAAATTACATAACCATCTTCTAGGTAGTTATTCATAGGAATACCTTGTCACCAACTTCAAACTCTAGATCTTTTCAATGATTGTAGGCATAAATTTTTTATCAACTCTAAGCTGTTCTTATGTGCTATTGAATGAACCTAACCTTATCTACTATTTACTCATCCATATGAGATCCCAATAGTTTTATTTATCTTAATTCATTCCAGTATATTATATTTCTTTATTTCCTACCCTATAGTTCTCTATAATGATCCATTTGAATGCTAGAGTGAAAACTATTATTGTAAGAAAATTCCACCAAAGGAAGGTGTTGATCCCAACTACCTTTTAAATATTGTGAGGAATATCTCAACATGTATTCTAAAGTTTTAATGGTCATATTAGATAGAAAGTTTTTATGAGGGTGACAAGAAGTACTGAAACCAAACTCTATATCTAGATCCTGTTGAATACTTTTTCAAAACTTTGAAGTAAGCCTCATATAACAATCAGATACAATTAATAGTGGTACACCATGAAATATTACCACTTATGTAATGTATAAATGAGTAAATTGATATAGAGATAAATATTATCTAATGGAAATAAAGTGTGTTGAATTTTTAAGATGATCAACTAAAACCCAAATAACATTAAGCCCATTAGATGTTTTGGGGAGTCTGATGAGAAAATCCATGGCGATGTTTTCCCATTTCCATTTTTGTATGGGTAATGGTTGTAACATCACATTAGAATTTTTTCTCTCATCCTTAACTTTATGAAATACCAAGCATCAAGAAATTTAATTTTTAATATCTCTCTTCCTATCATCCCACTAGAAATACTCATTTAAATATCTATATATTTTCATACTTACAAGATGAATATAGAATGAAGAACAATGATATTCATCTATTAGCTACTTATTAAAACCTGGTACTGAAGGGACACATACATGGTTCCTGAACCTTATTATTCCATCATAGTCAAGTTTGAACTCATGAAAATTTCTCACCTTCTTTTATAGATCTACATATTTATTCTATGCCTATTTAATCTTTACTTGGATAGATAGTTGAATACTCATTTGAGAAAGCTAATATTTCTACCCTTACTTTAATATTTAAAGTTCCATACTTTGCAAGTTTAGAAATATTAGATCTTTTGTGATCCTCATAATAGATAATCTAGCATAATCCTTTTGAAAAAGAGCATATGTCACCTTATTTGTTTTCCTAGGGAGGTAATGTATTGAGTAGTCATAATATTTAATTAGATCTAACCATATTATTTATTTTATGTTCATATCTTTTTGAGTGAAAATATACTTTAAAATTTTGTGATCATTATATATATCACACCTTTATCTATATATATAATTCCTCCGTACATTTAAAGAAAAAATAACCAAATATAAATCTTAATCATATGTTGGGTAATTTTTCTCATGTAACTTCAACTATTATGAGGAATAATATATAACCATATCATTCTAAAAGAGGATGCATCTCAGTAACTTATTTGATGCGTCACTATAGATTACAAACCATTATTCACTATAGGGTAGTGTAAGTACAAGTTCACTGACTATCTATCCCTTCAGTTCCTTAAAACATTCCTTACATCTATCTATCCAAAGGAACTTAGCTTCCTTCTAAGTTAACTTTATGAGTGGATTCGATAGCCATGAAAAATTATCCAGTGTTAAATAACTTTTGTCTTTGAAGGGTATACTAATATACCCTCACTTGAGATTATACGACCTATGAATGAATCACTCCAAATCCAAAATTCACACTTGATAATTTTTTCTTAAATATGTTCCTTCCTTAGAATATTGATCACAATTCTCAAATAATCTTCATGATCTTCCTTTATCTTAGAATAAATAAGAATATAATCTATAAATAGTACAAAAAACTAATCAAGGTAATATCTAAAGACTCTATTCATTAAATCCATGAAGATAATAGGGGTATTAATAAGACCAAATTACATCCCTATAAATTCATAGTTTCCATGACTTATAAAAAATTCTGTCTTGGGTATACCCTCTTTTTTGACCCTTAATTCATTCCAGTATATTAGATTTATTTATTTCCTACCATAGAGTTCTTTATAAGGATCCATTTGAATTCTAGAGTGAAAACTATTATTGTAAGAAAATTCCACCAAAGGAAGGTGTTGATCCCAACTACCTTTGAAATCTTGTGAGGAATATCTCAACATTTCTTCTAAAGTTTTAATGGCCATATTAGATAGAAAGTTTGTATGAGGGTGACAAGAAGTACTGAAACCAAACTCTATATATGTTGAATACTTTTGAAAAACTTTGAAGTAAGCCTCATATAACAATCAGATACAATTAATAGTGGTACACCATGAAATATTACCACTTATATAATGTATAAATGAGTAAGTTGATATAGAGATAAATATTATCTAATGTAAATAAAGTGTGTTGAATTTTTAAGATGATCGACTAAAACCCAAATAACATTATGCCCATTAGATGTTTTGGGGAGTCTGATGAGAAAATCCATGGCGATGTTTTGCCATTTCCATTTCGGTATGGGTAATGGTTGTAACATCACATTATAATTTTTTCTCTCAACCTTAACTTTATGAAATACCAAGCATCAATAAATTTAATTTGTAATATCTCTCTTCTTATCATCCCATTAGAAATACTCATTTAAATATCTCTATATTTTCATACTTACAAGATGAATATAGAATGAAGAACAATGATATTCATCTATTAGCTACTTCTTAAAACCTGGTACTGAAGGGACACATACATGGTTCTTGAACCTTATTATTCCATCATAGTCAAGTTTGAACTCATGAAAATTTCTCACCTTCTTTTATAGATCTACGTATTTATTCTATACCTATTTAATCTTTACTTGGATAGATAGTTGAACACTCATTTGAGAAAGATAATATTTCTCCCCTTCCTTTAATATTTCAAGTTCCATACTTTGCATGTTTAGAAATATTAGATCTTTTGTGATCATCATAATAGATAATCTAGAATAATACTTTTGATAAAGAGTATATGTCACCTTATTTGTTTTCCTAGGGAGGTAATGTATTGAGTAGTCATAATAGTTAATTAGATCTAACCATATTATTTATTTTATGTTCATCTCTTTTTGAGTGAAAATATACTTTAAAATTTTGTGATCATTATATATATCACACCTTTATCTATAGATATAATTCCTCCATATATTTAAAGAAAAAATAACCAAATATAAATCTTAATCATATGTTGGGTAATTTTTCTCATGGAACTTCAATTATTATGAGGAATAATATATAACCATATCATTCTACAAGAGGATACATCCCGGTAACTTATTTGATGCGTCACTATAGATTACAAACCATTATTCACTATAGGGTAGTGTAAGTACAAGTTCACTAACTATCTATCCCTTAAGTTCCTTAAAACATTCCTTACATCTATCCATCCAAAGGAACTTGGCTTCCTTCTAAGCTAACTTTATGAGTGGATTCGATAGCCATGAAAAATTATCTAGTGTTAAATAACTTTTGTCTTTGGAGGGTATACTAATATACCCTCACTTAAGATTATACGACCTAATAATTAATCACTCCAAATACAAAATTCACACTTGATAATTTTTTCATAAATATGTTCCTTCCTTAGAATATTGATCACAATTCTCAAATAATCTTCATGATATTCCTTTATCTTAGAATAAATAAGAAAATCATCTATAAAGACTACCAAAAACTAATAAAGGTAATATCTAAAGACTCTATTCATTAAATCCATGAAGATAATAGGGGTATTAGTAAGACCAAATTACATCCCTATAAATTAATAGATTCCATGACTTATAAAAAATGTTGTCTAGGGTATAACCTCTTTTTTGACCCTTAATTGATGATATATAGAACAAAGATCAATCTTGGAAAATTATTGTTCTCAACATAGTTGATCAAACAAGTCATTAATATGGGGTAGATGATACTTGTTATTGATAGTGATCTTGTTAAGTTCTCAATAATCAATGAAGAGTCACATTGACCCATCTATATTTTTATCAAATAGAATAGATTCACCCCATGGTGATGCACTTGGATGAATTAATCCCTTGTCAAGATTCTCTTAGAGTTTCTTATTTAATTATTTTAACTCAATTGGAGCCATTCTATATGGAGTCTTGGAAATAGGTGCAGCACCATGTATGTGCTCTATTGAAAACTAAACTTCATAATTCAGTTGAAGAACTAGAAATTCTTTAGGAATGACATAAATAATCTCCTAAAAAATGAATATTTTTATATTAAGTTTCTCCCCAACCATATGATATAAATTCCCCTTTTGAATAGGAATCATGACTGATAAAATGGATTTAATTTACATCAAAAGTTTATTTTTTTTCATTATATTGATAGGCGGTCATAGGTTGATTTAGAATATCAAATAAAATTTACCTTAATTAGGAATTGATATGGCCTTTATATAAATAAATAAAATCCATGCCTAAAATAACATTTAATTCAACTAGAGGAAGAATGGAAAGATTTGTAGGAATCACATTCCCACAAAATTCATCTGAAGAAGAATTATAGACCTAGGATATGATCATTATACGATTAGGGGTTTTTAATAATAACTCAGTATCTAATTTTTGAAGTGGTATTGTGATACCCTTAGAAAAGTATTTAGATATAAAAGAGTGGGTAGATCCAGAATCAAATAGGATATTAGTAGTTCTAGAGTGGATGGTAAGTGTACATTTCACCATGTCATCATCATAACCCTCATAAAAAATAGCGATCACTTGAGATTTACCTTTTTATCTAGGATTAAGAGGTTGTTAACTTAGATTATCATCATTAACCTTCATATTTGGGTACTAGTTAGCATAATTCCCATACTCCTTGAATTTAAAACACTAGAGTATGGATGGTTCATTCTGTGGATCTTTATCTCTATTCACATAATTAGCTAACTTCTTCCCATCACTTCAGTATTCGGTTTCCCAATGAACTTACTTTACACACTTGAAACATTTAACAATGACCTTAATACAATTTACCCCATGTTTCCTTCCACACTTCAAGCATAAAGGATGGATCATCTTCTTCTATCTATGGTTTTTATAATTTCCTTTGAATTAAAATTTTCTTTTCTTATCAAAACCATGATATTTATAGATAAATCCAATCTCCATACCCACATTAATAGAGTATAAAACTATTTCTTAATAGCTACTAAATTCCCTTATGGATAAAACCCTTCGAATACTTGTTTTTAATCCATTGAAGAATTGACCAACCTTAATTTTAGGTTGGATGATAATACAAGAAGCATACCTTGCATGTCTTGTGAAATTGTCTTTATAAGTACCAATAGATTCATCATCCTTATTCTTTAACTCAAGGAATTATTTATACATTTTGGTATAAAGAATAAAAGCAAATTACTTGTAGAAAAATAATATTTTAAATTCATATAACTCCATATATTCAATTTATTCTTATTTTATTGTGTTCTTGTCTACCATTGACCTGCTTCACCTTCCAAATGATAAAAAGATAGGATAAATTTCTCATTTTCCAAACACCAAAAAACAAAAAATATATTTTTAGTGGAATTGATCTATTACTCAGTGACTATTGGATCAGTGAGCCCACTAAAATAAGGTAGATGTTTCTCCTTGAAGGGATCAAAAGAATATTGTTCCCTCCTTTTCTCATTTGGACGCTCTGTATGATTCATAGTTTGATAAAATTGCGTGAACATAGAAATACAAATTTTCATTCCAGATCCCATAACATTTGGTTTCCTAGGAGGGAAATCAAAGTATTATCCATCACATTCAACATTAACATGGTTTCTTCAGGTTCCAACCATTGAATAAAACAAAAAACTATAGTGTGAGAAATAATAATCATGGTAGGAAACCACATAATCATGAAAAATCATTTATAGGATGTATAAATCTTGAAACCTTCTTCTATAACACACTATATTTGACCTAGTTAATTCAAGATCATTACTAAAACTTGAAGATTTTATCCTATACTTAGACTTATACCTAGGGTTATTAATAAAGTTCTCTTATACTTGTTTCAAAAGGTTAATTAAACTAAGTTATGATACCAACTATAGAGACACATACTTTTCATACATATATATTACATCTTAATAGATGAATATTAATTACATAATATTTTGATCCACATAAGAAATTGTTTAGGTCTAGTATCCTTGGAAACTTAGAAACATATACAACAATTTTATAAAATATCTACATTATATCACACTTATTTATTCATAACTATCACCCTTATTAGACATATCATACTTAATACCTTTCTTGATAACCTAGGAAAAGGAAACATAAGAAAATGGTTAGCTCAGATGATCAGTAAGGGTAAACAAGTGAGATATCAATGATCACTTAAGAATAACATGAGAAATGGGTATAAGAACATGATATTAACATTTTTAAACCATTACCTGCATATAAAATATCATAATATTAATTCATGACATAAATCTTGGCAGTTCATAAGACATTAATCATAAGGTAATCAAAGAACTTGAACCATGAAAGTTTTACATAGGCATAAGATATTGATTTGTGGCATACACATAAGCATAAAAAATCATTTCCTTGGTAGTAAAATATCATTTTAAAGTCTATCATAGTGGACTGGGTCAAATCCCCAAACTATCATAGTATTCAAGTTTCACTCCCAAGACCATTATAGTGGATAAAGTCCCTTACTGAACTGGGTTTACTCCCCATTCTAGTCCTATTTATCTCATGAGATATTAATATTAACTCAATTAATTAGAGGGAGATATAGTTCCTCCCATCACATAATTAAAATCATACATATGTGTGACATAATATCATAAAAGATTCATCATATTAGAACCCATGCAAAGAAAAGTGTTTTATAAACATTTCATCATAACATAACCCATGGAAAAGAAATGGGTTTCATAAACATCTTGTCATAATAAACATAAACCATACAGATAAAGAATATGGATGGTATCCTTGGATTATATACCTATTAAATCATAATTTATAACAAGGGTTGTTTTCTTTGATTAATATAAATACCATTAAAAGTTTATCAAAACATTATTTAGGAAAATATCCTTTCCATTTTAAAATCACTTATTTAAAAAAAACTATGCAATTATAAAGGAATTTTTTTGAAAATAAAAATTATTACTTGTAAAGTAATCTTCAAAAAAAAAAAAATGATTCATTATGGTGAGAAAATATATTCATGTCGTATAAGTTAAAAAAACAATCCTTCCATACTTTTATAAAAAAAGTCACAAAGTACCTCATTTGGAAAATAATAAAAAAAGATTCCTTTAAAACCATTTTTTAAAAAGTCAAACATATGTAAAAATGAATTAAAAAAATCATAGGATAATAGTAAAAAACTTCTTTAAAATATTTTTAGAAAACATGGATATGGAAGAAAAAGGTTTTTTGACTGGAGAGAAATATAAAGTCTATTTTCCTTAAAAACATATTTTCAGTCTCTTGAGTACATAAGGTGAGGAAAATTAAAGAAAAAAAATGTATTTTCAGGAAATAAATAGAGGATAATAAAATTCATGTGTTTATTTATAGGTTGATCATAATAATTCATCATATAAACTTAATCATAAACAATCATGATAAATAATGATATTGTAACAGAAAACCCCTTACCTCAAGTTCTCATTGCTTAGAAAGCACACTATCCTTCTGTATAATAAATTTAAATTCTTATAATTCTATACTAGAGTAATTTTAATACTTTTAATAGCATACATTATCCCTTTATAATATTTCAACACCCTCTTTTATCAATATTTCTTTATTTATATTGTCATTTCTAGGTGTGAACTTTTTCATTTATGATGAGTATTTCAGTTTAGTAGTTTCAATACTTCTACATTTATATTGGTTATATAATATTAAGAATATTAATAATAATATAAATATAATATATATTAATTATATAAATATTTATATTCATCTATAAAATCCATAGATAGAAAAATGAATTACATCGTTCATGGAGATGGTGGGCCGTATGTACGCATGAACATTGTTTTCATTTTTCAATAGATGAAAAAAATAAAGGTAAATATTAGTTCACATTTATAGGATCATTATTATATCATATATATCATATATATTCATAAAATTCTTCTCTATTACCATAAGATTAATATATAAATGAAAAATGAATCACATCATTTCATGGAGATGATAGTCCACATGTACGCACAAACAACGTTATCGTTTCCCAAAGGATTGGATATTAGGTAGGTAGATATGATATTATAATTAAAAAAGTATAATTTTTTCATAAATATAATATATAAAAATTAAAACCATTATAATACCCATCTATAAAATATGGTTATAAAAAATGAATTGTATCACTATGTGGAGATGATAAGCCGTCCGTACACACATGCGATACTTTCACTTATAATTTTATGGGAAAGAGGGTGTATAATGGTATTTTAATAATAATAATAATATATAATAATATTTATTATACTTAATTTATTATTTTATTATAAATACCATATATTTATAGGATTTAAACATGAGTATAAAATAAAGTGATCAGTTAAAGAGATTACCTCTTCTTTGAAACAACTCCTATAGATATCCTCCAAAGGGCTATAGGGTTGGTCTTTTGGGAAGATAAGAACCTATATAATGTGTATAAAGAATTTAAGAAGATAAATTGGAGGATTTTTGTTGATATATAAGGCTCAAAGTTGTGTAAATAAGTGAGGGAAGAGGTTCCCTTTTATAATTGAGGTGAAGGTCATTTTTGGAATTTTTCAAAAGATTAAATTATAATATATTCATTCTCAAGAAAAATGAATCCAAATGGAAAGTTATTAAAATATAAGGTATAATAGAGTTGTAATAATATCAACCAATAGAATTTATAAAAGTTTTAGTTTCATTTTAAATCTTATCATTTTGATTATCCCTTAGTTAACTAATTTTAATTTTAACTATGGTAACAACTTTTTCAATATTAAAGGGTTTTATTTTTTACTTATATGATAAAAATTGACCCATACATGTCCAAGTAATTACAATTTAACCATATAATATCTTTATTTTATTATTTAAATATTTTTATTTTTTTTAAATAATTTATTAAAATATTATTTTGATAAAATATCATTATCATCAATTTTGACACTATTAATTCAATTTAACTTAAAAGACATAAATACAAAGTTGGAATTAGAATAAAATATTTTAAAACAAACATAATATGTCACATAAACCTATAAAATTCATGTAACACTATAAATTACTCAAATTATATCACTTTTAGTATTTTAAAAATCATTTATTTTATTCTTCCATTAATTGAATAAATATTGTTTTGACTTTGTATAAGCATTTAAGGTAATTATATAATACATAAAGATTATAAATAAATTTCCATAATGAATATAATTTCATTATTAAGTCAATAAAATAATAATTATGATGAAAAATCATGTCCTTATACTTATTTTTAATCTAGATTAACATGATTTAATTTTTACCGATGCGATAAATTTTACTAGAATTACTATTCATATTGACAAAAAATAAAAAGGGTCTACTTTTTAAATTTTAACCTACTAATTATTAATATTTAATTAACTTTATATAACTCAATACCTATAAATTTAATAAATTAATTTTAACTTAAGTGCACAAAATGCAAAAAAATTATTTTTTAGAAAAAAATACATTTTAAGCATAAAACTGGATCTATTCTTATCCTATGATTAGAATTTTTTTTATTGAAAGTTTAAATTTTTTTATCAATTAAATATTATATAAATTTTATTAAAATAATTCAACAATATATATTAATTTAATTTATTAATAAAAATACATTATGCGCATAAAAACAATTTTTCAAAAAAACATCACTTTTATTTCAAAATAAATTTTGTTTTTAATTATAATCATTTGATTACTAAAGAATTAATTTTATAAATGTGTAGACCATATATTTTTAATAATTTAGTTATTAATATTTATGCCCTCTAATCCAATGGCTAGGTGATAACAAAAATAAAATATTTTAATAACGATACGTGGTTCGTCTAAACTGACTGTTGCATATAACACAAGCTATCAAAGAAACGAAATTATTTAAGAAGAAATATTTCATAAAAATATTGGGATGTTACATTTTATTTTTTAATGTCCTGGACCTCTGTGGTCCATTACTTTGTCAAAATCCATTTTTTGGGGTGTCTTTGGAGGCAACAATGGCGCATTTCAAGACTTTTACAAATTTACTGTTTTTTCATCGGTGAGTCAGGTGTCGGTGAGTAGCGTTGGTAGCTTAAAATGAATATGTTGTAAGTGGTATCTCATCATCAGTGAATTAAGGTTTTGGTAGGTCGGGCATCGGTAGGTCGAGGCGTCGGTGAGTTGGGGCATCGGTAGGTCGAGGTGTCCATGAGTCAGGGCGTCAGTAGTTCATGCATTAGTGAGTCAGACATTGGTGAGTCATGTCGGTGACTCACTGTTGGTGAGTCACATCGATGGCTCATCCATTAATGAGTAAGGTTTCGGTGACTCACCCATCAGTGAGTCTTTTCCAGTTTTCCCAGTTATTCTAGTTTTTCCCTTTTGACGTATCCTTTGATGCTAAATGAGTTAAATGTCGCATTTAATGAGTTTTTTGGGTAATTTAAAATGGTATTTATATTCTAAAAACATAAATCTTCCTTTGAATCCTAATCCACGTGGTCTTGATCATAATTCAACTTTAATGGCCTTTTAAATAGTTTCCTCCATAGATTTAGGATCTAGCCTTTCTAAAGCTGAAATCTTATCTTCCTTTGAACCCTTCTATTTTATCTTAGTGCACCGAGAAACTTTATTACCTGAGGATTTGTGCACCCGTGTTGTAGAATTCTGTTTGGTTTTCCCCTAGAGTCTTTCCTATTACTCGTACGACCTCCTATTTTTGATGCAAGGAAGAATTGTTGATCGTCGGTTGTTCCGAGTAGGGATTCCTTCATCTCTCTTTATTTTGTGTATCATGTGGGGTGGGTATACTCATGTCCTCTAGTGATTATAGTCATAACCAAACTTAATAAAGATAATAAGAAGTAATAAATGAGGTGATGGGAAGATGGCGATGATGATGAACTTATTTTATATGTTATCCTTGACCCATGTTGTGAATTGTATGAGTTGTCTTATCCTGAAAATCATGGCCGTTAGTGGACTCTATTTGTGAACTTGTATGGATTGTGAATGCTTGTTATTGATACTCTATGAACGACTGTATGATTATGAAATTGGTTAACCACATATATTCAGTTAAATAAATGTATTCCCCATGATTGAACTTGTTCTGTGATAACCCCTATTTTATCAAGTGGGATTAAAGCATGATTGTTTGCTAAATCTAAATAAACCTTTTTTAGTGTGTATGTGTGCTGTGTGTGATTATATTTAGCCTTGCGTCTGTACTAGTAGTGTGGTGATATATCTAGGAGTGTGGTTGTGTGTATGGGTGGTGTGATGGAATATCAGTTTGAGAGATTGATTTATTATGGAATGGATGAACTTGTTATGCAGTGGGACTGCATCTGGGTAGTGGTTGGGTAGCGGGACTGTAGGACTGGGTTGTGTCATGTTCATGTTTATGGGTGTGCTGGGCGTGATGTTTTTGTACAACGGGGCCACCAAGTGTGGTATTAATGAGGTGTGTTGGGGATTTTACTTGTTGAGAGGAAGGACATGGAGACATGAATTTGAATAATGATGGTGGTAGTGGTTGAATAGGTATTTAAGAGGGGGAGTGTGTAGTGGGATTATAAGATAGGTGAGTTTTGTTTTGCTTAATGTGGTGATTCTCATGCAGTAGGGCTACCGAGGATGGGTTATGAGGGATGCTTTTGAAGAAGGATGGTGTTTCCTTGAGTGGGCCTTTCTCCCAAAGTTTCGAGAGGCTTTTTTTTATGAATGGGTGTTAGAATGGATTATTTTACCATGGACCTTATTTCTTTGTTTGGATTTGGAAATGGTTGGTATGGTTACTTCACCCTATAACATTTTTAGTTTTTGGTAGTTACCCAGGTAGGGATGGAATAAGTAAATAAATGATTTGTTAGGGGGTATGTTTCAAGTTGTGTCTTCTAGTGAAATGGTGTTCATTTATTAACTTGGGAAGTGACCATCATTTATTTTAATACGTGGATTTAGAGGTAGAAGTAAGGGAATTTTTGTGTGGGATGGTTGTTGTTATGAAAAGCCATAGGTTGGGCTGAGTGTTTGGTACCTATATATATACATGTATTTCTTTTTGATTTCTATATGTACCCCACCCGTGTTGATCACTACATAATGAAAACCCCCATTGTTATGGGGGTGGGTGTTCTTTCCCAACATCCTAGTGGGAGGATAGATGACAAGTTATTAGCTCTTTTCTACTCCCTCTTCTAGGTATTGATAGCCCTAGACTCTTCGGGCAGGTTGTGGTGTGGTTGTGAGGCCTAGGTGTTTGTGGGTGAGGTGTGCTTCCCAGGTGTCTTCAGGATGGGGTTGTGGTTTCTGGACCAGGTGTTTGTGGGTAAGATGTGATTTGGTATGTGGTCTGGGTGTGTGTAGGAAGGTTGTGATAGTGGGGCATATGGAAGAGCGTGGTTGCGTCGGGATGTTATCTATCAGGGGTGATCAGTTAACCAGTGGGAAGTGGTGCATGGTACCCAAATATTGATGTTCTTAATAATTAATTTACTTGAATTGCGTTATTTGGTGAGAGTTAATTAGTGAGGTTGGGTTGGATAATATACCTTATTATGTGATTTTGAGTTTCTGCTATTTTCTCACTAGGGCATTAGTATGATTCTCCCACTTGTGCACAGGTGACTTTGGTTTTTCCCTACTGAGTATACTTGTATGCTCACCATACGTATATAAAAATGTTTTAGGTTTCCAAGAAGATTATGTAGGTTGTGATAGACCTTACTAACTCAAACATTGGGGATGGTTTCTGTGTCACTGCTTAATTTTATTTTGGTACTTTGAATTTTCCTTGTTTTTTTAGCAGTTTTACTTTAAACATGCCTGTGGGATGGATTTTGGTTTCATTGTATATATGTGTCTTGTAGTTTTTTGATGTTCATACAACTTAAATCCCAATATTGGTTACTATAAAAATGTTAATTCCCCCCATTTTTGTGATATTTCTATACCCTTGGTGCTAGTCACTACCCTGGGGCCTATTTGAGGTGGGACTCAGGGGGTAATTATCTCTCCTTTTTCTTGAGGAATAAAGGTATCAAAATCTTGCTATCCCTTCCCTCATCTTGAAGAAGGAAGGTCATGATATAATGGTATCAGAGGTGATGGTTGAAATATATGATTGAATTTGGAGTTAGGAACAATGAGAATTTCATGGGTTGGTTGGGAAATAGTGTTAGGTGATCATGGTGCGTTACATAGGATAAGGAAGACCAGCTAGGAAATAGGATTTTAGGGACCCCCTATGATCCTATTAAAGGAATCAGAGCTTACCAAATGACTAAGTGAGGATACTCTGATTGAAGCGTAGAGACCCTAGTAAAGGTATATGCATCATGATGAACTGCATTCTTGTTTGTTTTGGGAATTTTTGGAAAATTAAAATAAACAATGAGTTAAAATGAATCCTAAATAAATTCTATACTACTTGGGATTAGGAATTCCTGTTTACCTTTCATCTATGTCACCTGATCATTGTATATGAGTGGCTTAGAAAGTGGAGCCTCATCAGGCCAATCCAGCTGATTGGTGGAGGGTTAATCTAGAGGAGGAGGATAATCAGTGGTAGAAGATGCTCCATGATTTTCAGCAATAGACTCTAGGAAATTAAGAGGGAAGTGTCTCAGAAAAGTAGATAAAGAGTTAGCTTGAGGAGTTGTTGATCACTTTCATCTTGATCTGGGCTCTGATAGAGTACTAGGTTCCCTTTGCGGTGAGCCGAATGAGGGGAGAAGCATGTCAGTTGAAGGTTTCAGGCGCAGTGGAAGCTTGTGGGTGGATGTTCCCACTTGGCTTTTTTTCATTAGCAATGATCAATCCGGGATCAATACAACGATAAATTACAGACTCCACAGATCGAATCATAGAAATAGACAAAGAAGAAGAATAGTCCTGGAACCACAAAGGAGGATTGTCACAGGTTGATTATAATTAATTTAATTAATTGACAAGAAATACCTTTTGGGATGTTCTTTCTTCATTGATATTTCTGATCATGTTCCGATGTGATTCGTCATTACGTCGCAGAAGCCAAGTGTAGAATTCCTCTAGCGATGATCCACACGTGCACCAAATATCTCTAGACATCGCTAAAGGAATATCTGGGTGTTAGCGTGGAGAAGACTTTGCTTGCGTTGTCCGCCTTAGATCTCCTTGATCCGATGGAGGTGGATCTCTCTCAGTCTTGAGAGCGTTCTTGGAGGATGAAGTTATTTCGGTCATGAGATAATTCTCCAGAATTGTTGTGAACAATGATTAGGGAAAAGTGTTGGGGCTGTGAGGATATTTATAATTGGGTTTGAGGTTATAGAGTTATGAAAATAAATATACGCGTTATGCATTTTATTTATTTAATTAACTCTTATTGAAAACCCCCATGTCGAATAATTAATTACTTGATATGCGCCTACACTGATTATAATAAATATCATTTAATAAAACAATATTATATCTTCAAAATCCCAATTGGAAAAACTACATGGCATGTAATCATTGACACACAGAGTGTCCTTGTTTTTCATAAAAAACTACACGGTGTGTAATCATTAATACACGACATGTACTTGTTTTTCATTTCCTTTCCAAAATGAAAACTACACGGCGTGTAATCATTAATACACATCGTGTACTTGTTTTCATTTTATTCTTCCTCCAACATTAAAATGATTTAGTCTTCATTGAATAATTATTAAACCACATATGAGAATAATCTTTATTCTACTTGAGATACGTGGATACACTTAGTGTGTGACCCTCTAGGCCTCTTTCTCATTGGCATTAGGCGGGCTTGCCTAAAGTCCAATATTACTGCCTAACAATGGGTCAAGGCACCCAAGAGAAAGAAGTTAACGCTTCATTGACGTGTCACCTCATACAAACACTTACTATTTAATTTAATCCCTTTGTCTCAATATCTCATCAAGCAGGTTTCATGGCAGTGTCATAAACCTATATGCTTGATCTGTCATTCTTTGACTTCCAGAAATAAAATCGTCATTACACCATGGCCATGGAATTTGGGAAACAGTTCTATTTCAATTAAAGGGCCCAAGATATATACTTTCATAAATATGGAAGGGGAAAATCCTTCCTTGACTTATCCATTAACAACATGTCATTCACGACACACCCAACGTATCCTACTTCTCGCCAACTGTCTTCGTGATGGTTTTCATCAGCAAATCTAAGTGCGTGAGTCATGACATGAGCTAATGATAATTTTCCAATCTAAGGAACATTACACACACTCATATATAGTAATGTATGATGACACCAAGACATGCATAATTACTACTGGTGGGTCTGTTCTCATAATCTCCCATCTTGGAGATTACCAAGTGTGAACTCTATGAGAGAGAGTCTCATCTTCTTACGAGTACTCACACATGACGGTCTGTATACTATGTGTCCTATCATAGTATATCATCCAACCATAGAACTTTATTTAAGAATATTTTTATAACATTTCAAGGTTCTCATCATAGCGGGGATCTTCCATGACCTCATTAATGCAACAAATATTCTAGGACATTATTATATTATAGTCATGCAAAATAATGAACAATATGTAATAAGTTTATATTCACATAATCAAAGTAAAAACAGTTGGTTCTCAGTAAAGAAACTCTAACAAACTCCCACTTGGACTAGAGCCAATTGCCTATGACTATTAGTCCTCTAGACCTCACATGATGATCATGTTTCTACTGAGTCAAGGATTTAGTCAAGGGGTCTGCCATGTTGTCTTCCATAGAAATACTGCTCACTGCAACTTCACCTCTCTGAGAAAAATCCCTCAAGAGATGATACTTCTGAAGTATGTGCTTTGTCCGCTGATGTGACCTTGGCTCTTTTTCAAGTGCCACCGCTTTATTATTATTACAATAGAGTGTGATAGGATCTTTACTGCTAGGTACTACATCCAGATCTTGGATGAAGCTTCACATCCATACTACTTTAGCTACCTTAGAAGCTGTGATATACTCAGACTCTTATGTAGGATCTGCAACCACACCTTTCTTTGAGCTCTTCTAGCTCACTGCACCTCCATTAAAACTGAATATGTACTCAGTCTGTGACTTCATGTCATCTTGATCAGTATGGAAACTAGCATCTACATATTCTCTGATGACTAGTTCCCCATCTCCTCCATAAACCAGGAACATATCCTTAGTATACCTCATATACTAAAGGATAGTCTTGACTGAAATCCAATGGCGGTCACCTGGATCAGCTTGATATCAGCCTACCTCACTTAATGCATAAGCAACATTTAGCCTTGTACATAGAATATCATACATGACTGACCCAATAACGGATGCGTAAGGGATCATTTATGTTTTATTTCTTTCCTCATGTGTCTGAAGACACATTTTCTTGGAAAGATGAATGCCAATTGACACTGGCAACAATCCCCTCTTGGACTGTTCCATACTGAATCTCCTCAGTATCTTGTCAATGTATGTACTTTGACTTAAGCCCAACATTCTCTTGGATATATCACGATGGATCTTGATCCCAAGAATATATGCTGCCTCACCCAAGTCTTTCATAGAGAATCATTTATCTAACCATGCATTAACTGACTGTAAGATAGGTACTTTATTTCTAATTAGTAATATGTCATCAATATATACTATTAGGAAAATGACTACACTTCCACTAAACCTTTTGTAGACACAAGGCTCACATTCATTCTTAACAAAGAAAAATTCCATAACGGCTTCATCAAAATGAATTTTCCATGACCTTGATGATTTCTTTAATCCATAAATGAATTTATGAAACTTGCATACCTTGTTGGCATCCTTTGGAGTCACAAAACCTTCAGGTTGTGTGATGTAGACATCATCCTAGAGGTTCCCGTTAAGGAATGCTGTTTTGACATCCATTTTCCAAATTTCATAGTCATGGTAAGAAGCAATGGCCAATAGGATTATGATGCATTTCATCATCACAACTGGTGAAAAGGTTTCATCATAGTCAATTCCTTGACATTGCTTAAAACCTTTTGCAACCAGTTGTGACTTATAGGTGCTGACTTGTCCCTCCATGTCCAGTTTCTTCTTGCATAACCATTTATTACCAATAGGCTTTACATCAACTAGAGGATCTACCAAAATCCAGACTTGGTTTTGGTATATGGAATCCATTTCAGAATTCATGGATTCCTGCCACTTGGTAATGTCTGTGCCTTCAACTACTTCCTTGTAGGAAAGAGAATCATCATTGTCAACAAATAATGAGTCACCATCCTCAGTGACAAGAAAACCATATCATTCTGGTTTTCTCACCTCTCTCATGCTCCTATGCAATTCTTGTGTCTCTAGAACAAATGTTTCTTCCACGGGGCTTTGTGGAATCTGTTCTTGTACCAAATCCTGTGTATCTTGAGCCTCAACTTCATTAAAGTCTATCTCACTCCCACTATCTCTTTTAGATATGTGCTCCCTCTCAAGGAATATGGAGTGTCTTGCCACTGTAACCTTTTGATCTAGGGTTCTATAGGTAATATCCCCTTTTTCCTTGGGATATCCTATAAAGATACACTTTGTGCCTCAGGGTGCAAGTTTGTTACCTGAAGAGGCCTTAACAAATACTTCACTACCCCACACATGTAAATTTGATAACATGGATTTGAATCCACTCCATAAATCATATGTAATACCATTTATCAATTTAGTTGGTACTTGGTTTATTATGTGTGCTTCTGTTTGTAATGAATATCCCCAGAAGGATAATGTAAGACTTGCATGACTCATCATTGATCTCAGCATGTCTAATAGGGTGCGGTTCCTCCTTTCACTTACACCATTCCACTGAGGCGTTTAAGGAGGAGTGAGTTGAGATGGAATCCCAAACTCCTGTAAGAAAACAATGATGTGATGATTAAGATATTCTCCTCATCTGTCTGAGTGAAGTTTCTTAATATTCTTACCAAGATAGTTCTCAAATTC
Organism: Viscum album; assembly: GCA_963277665.1. Classification (NCBI taxonomy): domain Eukaryota; kingdom Viridiplantae; phylum Streptophyta; class Magnoliopsida; order Santalales; family Viscaceae; genus Viscum; species Viscum album. The sequence goes on along the minus strand of OY728158.1, from coordinate 1,021,884,864 downwards.
ATTCTTGTATTCTTTGAACCAATCACAATAATCTGACTTATACCCCATTAAGTAAATATATCCATATCTACTAAAATCATCAGTAAAAGTTATGAAGTACAAGAACCCACCCCTTAATTCAACTGGAAATGGTCCACATACATCTGTGTGAACTAATTCTGGAATCTCTTTAGCCCTTTCACCTTTCCCACTAAATGGGGTTTTGGTCATTTTGCCTTGTAGACACGCATGACATGCACCAAGTGGTTTTAGTTTGAAAGAATCTAAATACCCATCTTGATGTAATTTTGTCAAACATTTCTCATTGACATGACCTAGCCTGTGATGCCAAAGTTGGATGTGGTATGAGTTATCTGAATTAACTTTGTCATCAATTTCCATTACTTGATTTTTGTAGTCTAACACATAAAGGCCATTATATAAATGTGCCATAACAAAACAAATGCTATCCTTATAAAAGTAGCAACATTCATTTCCAAAATGAAGATGAATCCATCAGTATCTAATATAGATACTGAAATAATGTTTTTAGTAATAGAAGGAACATAATAACAACCCTTTAACATCAAGATCATTCTAGTTGGCAATGTGAGGTGGTAGTCCCCGATAGCTACATCAGCAAGTCTGGATCCGTCGACTGCTCGTAGATCTACCTCCCCTTGATCAATCTTTCTGAATCTACTTGGTTCTTGTATTTGGATACATATGTGGGCATCAAAATCTGTATCTAAAAACCAATTTTTAGAAATAGATAGATTTCATTCGATAACAAACATACCTGAAGCTTCCCCATGCTTCCTTGGTTAGGTGTAGTTTTTCTTCCAGTGGACCTTCTTTCCACATGCGAAACAAACAACCTCCTTTTCTATTGCCTCCCCTTTGATATTCTTTTTCTTGGAAGGTTTTTAATAATATTTGGGCTTAAATCTCTTCACCTTCCCTTTCTTTTTATTCACCATAAGGATTGAAGGATTTTCACACTTCATATCATTGTCCACTTGGAGAATGAGGATAAGAAGATCAGATAGAGACTTCTCAATGTTCTTCATGTTGAAATTTACAACAAAGTTAGAGAAGCTCTAGGGGAGTGATGCAAGAATGAGATTGGTACCCAAGTCTTAGGGGAGTTTAAACCCTAGAACCTCCAATCACTCAATGTAGCCAATGATCTTGACTACATGAGGCCCAGCTGGGTCACCCTCTCCAAGCTTTCTCTGAAATAGAGCCTTGGAGATCTCAAACCTTTCCTGTCTTGATCTCTCCTGGTATAGAACACAAATGTGCTCGAGCATGCTGTAGGCATCCATGTCTTCATGATACTTTTTGAGATCAATTGACATTGATGATATCATCAAACATTGAACATCGAGTGCATCACTCAAATATTGATCATAGACCAAGAAATCTTCATCACTCGCCCCTTGGGCAGGTGAATTAGGAAGTGAGGTCTCCAACACGTAAAAATTTCATTCATGGCATAGGATAACCTGAAGGTACCTAAACCATTCATGAAAGTTACTGACAGTGAGGATATTGTCTTTATCCAGAATTGATCGTAGAGAAAATGTGGTTGACAAGTTTGTCATATTGATTCTACAAATTAAAAGAGTAGATTTATTAGTACTTTCTTGATTACATTTTATGAGAAATAATAAATTTTATTAAGTCTCCCGCTATTTTATCAAGTCCCAATGTCCCTCACCATTGAACTCGGAATGTCTAGTTGCTTTGACATTCTAGTGTAAAGGATCTATATTCCCCTTCGCATAACCCCAACAAGGGTTGGTCAAGCTATTAGAAGGTATTTAGGTAGGTGGGTCTTTGCCAACTGTGAGATTACAGTTCCTTGATCTGTTGAGTGGACTCCGCAATCCTAAAATCCTGACTTGGATTTCCTCAACACTTGCCTCCATTTTACAACAAGTCTATCAAGGGATACCCCTCTTGATGTAAAATGTTTAAGTCAACCCAAAACTTTCATAAGAGCTTCCTTTATAGAAGTAAGTGTCCCAACAAGGGTTGGTCAAACACATAGTTTTATTGAGTCTTGCCCTTAATCAAGTAACAAAAGGCTTTGTCTGACTTAATATGGTATTTGAGGGATTTTATTCTTTATGCGTAGTTTTTCATTATCACATGCTTGTTAATATTAAGTGATTCTTGCTTAAGTGATTAACCATGTTCTGATAATGTTTAGGCATAGTCCAGTTTTTATTTTATTCCATATTTTCATGCTTGTTTATTTCATTAACTATGTGATTGCGAAAAAAAATACATAATAAATAAACCATGCAATCAGATAGAAATAAAATAAGATGGCATGATCACGAGCTTCTATTGGTTAGCTTATCTAGCAGTTTTTATAAGCTAACCCTAATCTAGGGAAAGCACCTTGAACCTGATGGTTCGTGTTTTGTAGCTCCCACCTATCCACCTTTGTATCTTCTTGTGTTGGTTTTCACCTCAGCTTCGGGTTTTAAACTGTCTCCTCTGGCTTGGGAGATCCTCCATTACATGGGGTTTACATTAAAGAAACCATGGGCACGCAGGCCCTACATTTTATTGGAAAAAGGTTTGCATGCCAATGAATTTAAATAAATTTAAATGAAACCATACACACACAAAGGGTCTTTGGTCTAGCTCATGATCATCCATAACATGCAATGACATTTACACATATTTATAATTCAGATTCTTTTAATAATTCTATTATTCAAGATAAGTCGCACTTGAATTCAATTAATTATGATCTTATGATTAATCAATTATTTATCTTAAATTCCTTTCTGAATTTCCTTGAGATTCTTCTCATCCATATTCCTTGTACGGTTTCTTTGTACTTCTGGAGGAAACCTGGTAAAATTCAATTTCTGGAAAGTACACGGTGTGTAGGCTATATTACATGGAGTGTATTTGTTTTCACCCTTTATCCAAAGTACATGTTGGGGGATTTGACGTATTTTCTATACTTTGGAAATTTTGGAGTACATGGCATGTAGATTAATCTAACACAATGTGTACTTCCTTGTTACGCAGTTACCGGCCTGGAAATCCCGTGTATGTGGTACATGGATTCTACTTGTACACGGTTTCACCTAGGCTAGATCGGACTACACGATGTGTTGATTCAACATACACATCGTGTATTCCAGTTTCCACATGCCATTCATTTCTGGTCAACACGGTGTAATAAATACTTAGGTATACTCAATTCACATGGCGTGGTTTGGTGGACCAGTACCGGTTTTTTTGAACCTAAGTACACGAAATGTAGTTTTCACTACACGCCGTGTATTCTTGTGTTGTACAGACAGAAAAATAGGATCCTCTGGATGAGTTCCTCGTTTTTATTTTAATCAAAATTAAAATTAAAAGGTCTTTTTTGTAATGTGAATCGAGAAATGAAGGAGGAAGACCAGATCTTGTTCATTCAATTTTATAGAATGATTTATCTTGAATTGAATCAAATATAAATGTGTAAATTATCAACCAAAATTAAATAACTATAATCAACATTGTGACCTACCTCTAATAATAATTGAAGGTTCTGGGAACAGTGGAATATCGTGGGTGGATGTGACCACTTGGATTTTCGTCATTAGCAGTGATCAATCTTGGATCAATACAATGATAAACGCCAGACTACACAGATCGAATCACAGAAATAAACAAAGAAGAAGAATAGTCCTAGAACCACAAAGGAGGATCATCACAGGTTGATTATAATTAATTTAATTAATTGAAAAGAAATACCTTTTTTTGTGCTCTTTCTTCATTGATATTTTTGATCACATTCCGATGTGATTTGTTGTTGCATCACAGAATCCAAGTGTATACTTCCTCTAGCGGTGATCCACGCGTGCACCATGTATCTATGGACATCGCCAAAGGAATCTCCAGGTGCTAGCATGGAGAAACCTTTGCTTGCATTGTCCACCTTAGACTGCCTTGATCCGATGGAGATGGATCTCTCTCGGTCTTGAGAGTGTTCTTAGAGGATGAAGTTCTTACTGTCTTGAGATAATTCTCCAGGATTGTTGTGCACAATGATTTGGGAAAAGTGTTGGGGTTGTGAGTATATTTATAATCGGGTTTGAGGTTATAGATTTATGACAATAAATATATGTGTTACGCGTTTTATTTATTTCATTAACTCTTATTGAAAACCCCCATGTTAAATAATTAATTCTTTGACATGTTCCCATGCTGATTATAATAAATATCATTTAATAAAACAATATTATATCCTCAAAATCCCGACTAGAAAAACTACATAGCGTTTAATCATTGATACATGGAATGTACTTGTTTTTCATAAAAAACTACACAGAGTGTAATCATTAATAAATATCATGTACTTGTTTTTCATTTCCTTTCCAAAATGAAAAATACACGACATGTAATCATTAATACATGACATGTACTTGTTTTCAAAAATAAAAACTACACAGTTTGTAATCATTAATACACAACATGTACTTATTTTCATTTTATTCTTCCTACAATATTAAAACTATTTAGGCTTCCTTAAATAATTATTAAACCATGTATGAGAATAATATTTATTCTACTTGAGATATGTTGATACACTTAGTGTGTTACCCTCTAGGCCTCTTTCTCATTGGCATTAGGCGGGCTTGCCTAAAGTCCAAGATTACTGTCTAGCAATGGGTCAAGGCACCCAAGAGAAATAAGTTGATGCCGCATTTACATGTCACCTCATACGAACGCTTACTGTGTAATTTAATCCTTTTTTTAATATCTCATCAAGTAGGTTTCATGGCAGTGTCATAAACCTATATGCTTGATCTGTGATTCTTTGACTTCCAGAAATAAACTCATCATTAAACTATGGCTATGGAATTTGGGTAATAGTTCTATTTAAATCAAAGGGCCCAAGATATGTGCTTTCATAAATATGGAAGGTACAAATCCTTCCTCGACTTACATGTCATTCGTGACACACCCAACATATCCTACTTCCCGCCAAATTTCTTCATCACGGTTTTCATTTTCAAATCTAAGTGTGCGAGTCATGACATGAGTTAATGATAATCTTCCAGTCTAAGGACCATTACACACACTCGTATATAGTAATGTCCGATGACACCAAGACATGTAGAATTACTACTGCCAGGTTTGTTCTCATAATCTCCCATCTTGGATATTACCAAGTACGAACTCTACGAGAGAGAGTATTTTATTCTTACGATTACTCGCACATGATAGTTTGTATACTATGTGTCCTATCATAGTATTTTATCCAATCGTAGAACTTTATTTAAGAATATTGTTATAAAATTTCAAGGTTCTCATTATAACGGGGATCTTTTATGACCTCATTAATGCAACAAATATTCCAGGACATTATTATATTATAGTTATGCATAATAATGAACAATATATAATAATTGTACATTCATGTAATCAAATTAAAAATAGTTGGTTCTCAAGACACCAACTCTAAAATCTGTGGTGGAAACTTTACCTCGGGGAGTGGAAGGAGACCGATGTTTCATGGGTTGACTTTGAGAAGGATTTTTGGGAATAATTCCTTTCTTCGATGATGAAGGCTGAGAAGAGGTAGGAGATACTATCCCTCCAGCAGGGGAGTATGTCAGTGAGGGATCTAGGGATCAAGTTTAAGGACCTCCTTCAATTTTCACCAGATCTCTTTCTGGATGAGGAGTCTCGGGTGATATGTTTAGAGGAAGCACCCCGTACTTCCATCCAGTATGCAGTTACTACCTTCACCCTATCGACATACTTATTGGTTCAGAAGAAGGCTAAGGTAGTGGAAAGGATGAAATCATGAGGAGTTTTAACATGAGAGAGGAGCCAACTGAGTTCTTAAAAGGGTAAGGCTTTCATAAGTAGGTCTCTAGTGTCAGGACCTTCTAGATTTCGGCCAATGGGGAACTGACCACAATAGTTTTAGTTTAAAACCTCTAGTACTTTTTCTTTTACCATAGGCTTGGGACTGATGTGTTTTTCTTGTTGAGGTCATGGGTACCTTCAGATTTAATTCTTAGTTTGATCTCAGTATGATGGAGGTTGGTGGTTCCAGTGCGTGCCTCAACAGAAGTTGCTGGCCAGGCCATTTTAGCAGTAGAGACAACATGATAATGCTCCATTGAGGTGCGACAGGATAGGAAGAGGCCAAACTCAGATAATTCCATAAAGACCTTGACCATACATGGTTGGGGAGGTGGATGATAGCAAAGGGGAAGAGGAGCTGGGTGTGTTCAATTGTACACAACAGAGGCAGCAGTTACAGCAGGGTCAGAGATCATTCGAGGTATGATCGGTGTCTCCAGTACTCTTTCTTGTGACTTTTTTTATTTAGGATCTTCACACTCCTTTATTTTACTCATTCTATCCCATTCTTTGGGACTAGACATATAGATACTTTCTATTCCCCTGGTGTTGAGTACACCAGTCATAGGTTAGACCATCTTGTTTGATGTTTTTCAGGGATGTAGACTGATATTGGGGCTGCATCAGTCCAGTGGGGATATCTTTATGATACAGATTCATCCATATGGTTTTATCCTTGGAATTTATTATTTTTACTCTATGCATTATTTTATTTACTACTTCTATAGAAGAGTCGCGTTTTCAACATGGATGGTTAGTGTGTTGATTTCATTAGAGAGTATAGTTGTTTAATGGGTAGTCGGTATATGGAGCCTTTCCTTTCCTTGTTAGCTGATATTTTAGTGGAATCAGTGGATGATGAGATAGTGGAGGTCTTTGGAGTTTTTAGGGATTTCTTGGATGTTTTCCCCAAATAGGTTGTGACTCCACCCCCTCAACGTGACGTTGAGTTCGGGATAGACTTACAACTCGATGATAGTCTGATTTCAATTTCTCCTTATTAGATGACACCTTATGAGCTATGGGAGTTGCAGATCTAGATTGGTGATTTGATAAATAATGGATTTATCCGGCCCAGTGTGTTGCCATGGGGTGCTCTAGACTTGTTTATAAAGAAGGCAGATGGTGGTCTGAGGCTGTGTATAGACTACTAAAGGTTGAATCAGGTAACAATCAAGAACCGTTACCCCCTCCCAAGGATAGATGATCTTTTCAACTAGATTAAGGGATAAAGTTGGTTTTCTTAGATCAATCTACAGTTTGGGTATCACCAATTTAGGATGAAGGAGGGCGACATCCCGAAGACTACTTTCTGGTGCAGGTATAGGTACTTCAAATTCATCATTATGTTGTTTGGTGTTATGAAAACACCAGACATGTTCATGGGAATTATCAAATCCATCTTTTTTGAGTTACTAGACTGGTTCTTCATCGTATTCGTCAATGAAATCTTGATCTACTCGAAGTCAGAGGAGGAGGATACCGAGCATCTCATTACTATCCTAGAGGTCCTCTGACACCACCAGCTCTACGGAAAGCTATCCAAGTGAAAGTTTTGGACACAGGAGGTCCAATTCCTTATACATGTGGTGTCTCAAAAAGGTGTAGTAGTGGAATCGTTGAAGGTTGAGGTAGTTTTTTCTTGGGAAGAACCCAAGAATGTGGCAGAGGTTCAAAGTTTTCTCAATTTAGTAGGCTATTACCAGAGATTTGTACATGATTTATCTCGAGTAGCAGCTCTGTTGACGACTCTGACCAGAAAATGGAAAGATTTTTTATGGAGTGAGAAGTACCAAGAAGCGTTCTACTATCTAAAGGGGAAGTTGGTCAGTTCCCAAGTGCTCAGGTTCCCAGAGGAGGGTGTGATGTTCGAGGTGTTTTGTGATTCTTCCCGTTTATACTTGGGATGTGTGCTGAAGTAGCAACATAGAGTAATATCTTATAGGTCTAGGTAGGTACATCCCCATTAATGTAACTATTCCATCTATGATCTAGATTTAGTAATGGTCACGTTCTCACTAATGTTTTAGCGGAATTACCTCATTGGGGAACACTTTTTGGTGTTCATAGATCACAAGAACTTGAGGTATATCTTTTCCCAGTAAGATATGAACTTGTGGTAGCAGAGGTGGATAGAGTTTCTCTAGGATTACAATTTTTAGATCTCCTACACCTCAGGAAAGGGGAATGTTTTGGCTGATGCTTTAATTATGAAGTCACAGATGGAGGTGGTTCGGGAATCATTGGATGCTTGGAAGACAATAGAGGAGTTAGATTCCTTGCACTTAGATTCAAGAATGGATGGTAGAAAAAGTTGTCTATTTAAAATGATGGTGTAGTAATCTATGAGGAAGAATGTGGGGGAGTCTCACTGGGGAGACTTGAAGTCATAAGTAATGCATAATCGTATTGACTAGGGTGATACCCTGGAGGGATAGTCATAAGATGGTCAGAATCAGATGCTGTTCCATGAGAAGCTATTTGTTCTAGTGGCGATGTGAAAGGGATTTCTCCATGAGTTTCATAGATCACCCCTATAATTACACCTAAGAGTTTCCAAGATGTACCTTGGATTTAGGGAACAATTATGGTGGCCAGAGATGAAGTGGGAAGTAGCGGAGTTTGTGGAAAGGTGCCTAGTGTGTCAATAGGTGAAGTCTGAGCACTGTGTTACCATCAGTTTGTTACAACCATTAGATGTCCCCAAGTGGAAGTGGGAGGACATATTGATGGATTTCTTCACATTAATACCCAGGGCTTAGGGTGGCTATGATGCAATCTAGTTAGTGGTGGATTGGCTAACAAAATTATCTCACTTCTTAGCGATCAAGGAGTCAGGTTCAGTGGATGCCTTGGTAGGGTGGTGTATGGATGAGGTGGTGTGGATGCATGGGGTTCCAAGATCCATCGTCTCATATCAGGATACATTTTTTACCTCACAAGTTTGGATGGGATTTCATCATGCCTTTGGCACTCAGTTATGCCTCAATACGACTTTCTACCCTCAGACAGATGGGTAGATAGCGAGGACCATCCAGATGTTGGAGGACATGTTGTGGGAATATGTTCTGGACTTTAGTGGGTCTTTGGTGCATAATTTTCCCTTGTTAGAGTTTTCTTACAACAATATATATCACTCTTCCATTAACATGGATCTGTTTGAAGCTTTATACGGAAGGCCGTGTCATTCACCTTTGTGCTGGATAGAAGTTGGGGAGGCAATTATTCTTGGTCCAGACATAGTGTAGAGTATGATCAAGAAGGTGTATCTTGTTTGTGAGAGTATGAAAGAAGTAAAGGACTGGTATAATTTGTATGCCAATCTCAAGAGAAGACCCTTGGAGTTTGAGTTTAGGTACCATGCATTCTTGAAGGTTTCCCCTCGACGTGGGCAATGGAGGTTCGACAGAAGGAGTAAGATTTCTCCCAGGTTCATTGGACCCTTCAAGGTGATGGGAAAAGTTGGTGAGGTGGAATACCAATTGGAATTTCCAATATAGTTGAGAGGAATCCATGACATATTTAATGTCTTCCAGCTTCATTGATATTTTCACGATGACTCCCATATCATTGATTGGGGAGAGTTGGATATCGAGGATGACACAACATTCGTGGAGTGACTAGTAGAGATCTAGGATCATCAGGAGAAGGTGTTGTGTGGACATACCATTCACTTGGTTCATGTGTTGTGGAGGCATAGTGGCCTGTAGGATAGTACTTGAGAGCGAGATACATAGATTCATGCCCAGTACCTAGAGTTGTTTTGAGTTTGTCTTGTGTGTTTTGCTTTGTGATGTAGTGCTTGAACCTTATTTTCTATGAGATGAGTTGTTTACTTATTCTTTAATGTACGATAAAGTCCTAACATGTAAAAAAGGGGGCGACCATATTCCTAATCAAGATTAATTAATTGAGATGCGATTAAACCCATGTAGGCAAGTCAATGCCACCCCGAGCAGACAATATCTTGACATGGAGGAAGGAATTCCCTAATTTTTGTGTCGGGATAGTTGGTTCTTGTGTGGGGTATCTTTTGGATGTCTAGTTTAGTAGATGTGGGAGGAGGCGTTCTTGACTATTGAGGTTTCACTCTAGCTTTCAAACAACACTGGTAGTTTATCCTTGAGTGGTATCTTTTGGGGTGGTTGTTCAGACCCCTCTTTATTCTAGGTTTGGTTATGAATTCTCGAGGGTGATAATAGTTCGAGAGGTATCTGATGTAATGGTACGGACCTCCGTGGTCCATTACTTTTTCAAAATCTAGTGTTTGGGGTGTCCTTGGAGGTAATAGTGGCTCATTTCAAGAGTTTTCCAAATTTTTAGTTTTTCCATCAGTGAGTCAGGCATCAATGAGTTGCGTCGATAGCTCAACACCAGTGACTTAGGGTGTCAGTAGGCTGTGTGTTGGTAAGTCGAGGAATCGGTGAGTCAGGTCATTGGTAGGTCGAGGCGTCGGTGAGTCAGGGTGTTAGTAGGTTGGGCGTCGGTGAGTCAGGAATTAGTGACTCTTTGTCAGTGAGTCATGTTAGTGGCTCATCCGTCGTTGAGTCAGGTGTCAGTGACTCATGTCGGTGACTCACACATCAATGATTTATTTCTAGTTTTCCCACTTTTCCCAGTTTCTCCCCTTTGACGTATCCTTTGATGTTAAATGAATTAAATTACATATTTAATGAGTTTTTTGGGCCATTTCAAATGGTATTTGTCTCCTAAAAATCTGAATCTTCCTTTGGATCCTAAACTGTGTGGTCTTGATTTTGATCCATCTTTAATGGAATTTGAAATAGTTTCCCCCATAGATTTAGGATCTGGAATTTATAAAGCCTAAATCCTCTCTTCCTTTGAACCCTTCCCTTTTATCTTGGTGTCCCGATAACCTTTCTTCCCCGAGGAGTCGGGTGCCTATGCTGTAGAAGTCTATTTGGTTTTCCCCCGGAGTCTTTCCTACTACTTGCATAACCCTTGTTTTTAACAAAAGGAAGAATTTTTAATCACCGGTTGTTCCAATCAGGGATTCCTTCATCTCTATTTCTTTTGTGTATCATGAGGGGTGGATGTAATCATGTCCCCTTGTGATTACAGTCTGAACCAAACTTAAAAAAGATAATAATAAGTAATAAATGAGGGGTTGTGAAGATAAAGATGATGATGACCTTGTTTTATATGTTATCCTTGATCCCTATTGTGAATTTTATGGCTTTTCTTATCCTGAAATTCATAGTTGTTGGTGGTCTATATTTGCGCACTTGTATAGATTGTGAATACTTGTTGTTGATACTATGTGAAAACTATATGATAATGAAATTGGTTAACCACATATATTTGGTTAAATAAATGGATTCCCCAAGATCAAACTTGTTCTGTGATAACCCCTATTTTATCAAGTGGAATTAAATAATGAGTGTTTTCTAAATTTGAATAATCCTTGCCTTATTGGTATGGCTATGTGCTGTGTGTGGTTCTATTTGGCCTTGTGTCTGTGCTTATAACATGGTTTTATGGCTGGGAGCATGGTTGTGTGTATGGGGAAGTACGAGCGGTGTGATGGAATCTCAGGTTGTGATATTGATTGATTGTGGAATGGATGAACTTGTTATGTAGTGAGACTGCATATGGGTAGTGGTTAGGAAGCAGGACTGCATGATTGGGTTGTGTCATGTTCATGTTTATGGGTGTTCTAGGTGTGGTTTTGTTTTATAATGAGGCCACCAAGTTTGGTAGTAATGAGGAATGTTGTGGGTTTTACTCATTGAGAGGAAACACAAGGTGAAATGACTTTGAAGAATAATGGTGGAAGTGGTTGAATAGGTGTTCAAGAGAGGGGAGTGTGTAGTGGGACTACAAGTGGGGAAAGTTTTTTTGCTGAATGTGGTGATTCTCGTGCAGCAGGGCTGCCAAGGATGGTTTAGGAGGGATGATTTTGAAAAAGGATAGTGTTACCTTGAGTGGGCATTTCGCTTGGAGTTTCCAGAGGCCATTTTTTTATGAATGAGTGTTAGAATGGATTATTTTACCTTGTACCTTCTTTATTTGTTTAGATTTGGTAGTGGTTGGTATGGTTTCTTTGCCTTATAATGTTTGCAGTGTTTGTTTGTTTCTCGGGTAGGGATGGAATAAGTAAATAAATGAATTGGTTGGGGGTATGTTTTGGGTTGTGTATTGTAGTGAAGCGGCGTTCTTTTATCGAATTGGAAAGTGACCGTTGTTTGTTTTGATATGTGCATTTAGAGGTGACAGTAAGGGTAGTTTTTTTGGGTTGGTTATTGTTCTGAAAACCCATAGGTTGGGTTGAGTGTTTGGTACCTATATATATATATACATGTAGTTCCTTGTTATTTATATACATACCCCACCCATGTTGAGCACTACATGATGAACACCCCCCATTGTTATGGGGGAGGGTGTCCTTTCCCAACATACCAGTGGGAGGATGGATGGGTGGTTATTGTATATTATTTTCTCCCTCTTCTAGGCATTGGTATCCCTAGACTCTTCAGGCAGGCAGTGGTGTGGTTGCGAGGCCTGGGTGTCTGCGGGCAAGGTGTGTTTCCCAGGTGTCTTTGGGATGAGGTTATGGTTTGTGGCCCATGTGTTTGTGGGAAATATGTGATGTGGTATATAGGTCATGTGTGTGCGGGAAGGTTGTGATAGTGGGGTTTGTGGAAGAGTGTGGTAATGTCAGGATGTTCACTGTTAGGGATGAATAGTTAACCTATGGTAAGTGGTGTGAGGTACCCAAATATCGATGTGATTACCACTTTACTTTACTTGACTTGCATTATTTGGTGAGCATGACTTGGTGATGTTGGGGTGGATATTATACCTTGTTAGTTTTTTTTGAGTTTCTACAGTTTTCTCACAAGGGAATTAGTATGCTTCTCCCACTTGTGCATTTGTGACTTTGGTTTTTTCCAACTGAGTATACTTGTATGCTCACCCTATGTATATAAAACTTTTTTTAGGTTTCTAGGGATATTATGTGGATTGTGATGGACCTTACTAGATCAGACATTGGGGATGGTATCTATGTCGCTACTTAGTTTTATTTTGGTATTTACTTTAGAGCTTTCCATATATTTCTAGCAATTTTACTTTAAACATGCATGTGGTATGAATTTTTGTTTTGTTATATATATGTGTCTTGGAGTTTTTAGAGGTTGATACATCTTACATCACATTTTTGGTTACTATAAAAAGGGTAATTCCTCCCATTTTTGAAATATTTCTATACCCTTGGTGCTGGTCGCCACCCCGGGGCCTATTGGAGGCAGGACTCGAGGGTCATTATCTCTCCTTCATCTTGAGGAAGGAAGGTATCAACATCTTTCTATCCCTTCTCTCATCTTGAATAATGTGGGTTGTGACATATTTGTTGTACCTCTCGTACCCCTCGTGGTTTAATTTTCATGATCACAATCACTCTCTTATTTATCTAATCTTGTTTTAAGTGTTTTTTGGTAGGCAAAAGGTTACCAAGGAATTGGGCCAAGAAAGCTAAAGCCATGAAACCAAAATGGACTGATTTCAGTCCACCGGCCAACCGGTGGATGACCACCGGCCAGCCGATAGAGCCTGGACAGAAGGCATCCCCTCTGTCCAGACCACCGGCCAACCGGTGTCCCACCACCGGCCAGCCGGTGGAACCCAGACAGAAGAGGATGCTACTGTCTCAGCACCGGCCAACCGGTGGCCTCCTCACCGGCCAACCGGTGGTGCCTGGGCAGAAATTCTCTCCCTTTTCCAAAGCACCGGCCAACCGGTGGCCATGCACCAGTCAGTCGGTAGAGCCAGTCAAACTAGCCGTTGGGCTTTGACCAGACTTGTCCACTTGACCCCCAACGGCTCCGAAGGCCTCTCCAACGGCTCCAAAGACCCCCAAAGGCCATTTGAGGGTTCCCCCTCTATAAATAAAGGACTAGGAAGCCCCGGAAACGTACGGTAGCCCATGGGAACATTGTTCGATCTTTTGGCGAACCTCCGGCGCAATTCCTTCAAGGATCCCCATTTGCTCCAACCCATTTCCACATCCAAGGAGCATCACCATAGAAGCTTGGGAGCGCTCTTCATCAACTCCAATCAATCCATTGGCGCCCAAGACTTCTCCACATTACAGTTTTATCGTTTTATCATTTTGAGAATTATTTTGGGTTTGTGCCTACAAACCCCCATTTCTTTTATCCTCTCTTTGTTTGGGTTTTCACACCACCTTCAAGGTGTGAAGAGGTTAGTCAAGCCTTCCCTTTAAAAGGCTTGAGACATAGGTGAGCTAGCCTTCACCTGTAAGAAGGCTAGTGGGTTCTTTCTCAACCATTAAAAGCAAGTGGGTTCTTGCTCAACCATTAAAAGCAAGCTGTAATAGGTTCTAGACTACCTTAAAGTCTAGTGGGTTTCTTGCTAAAACCATTAAAAAGCAAGAGGTAGTAAATCTCTCAACGGTTTAGTTGGGAGCGGAGACGTAGGCTTTGGTTTAAGCCGAACTCCGTTATCAAGCTTTGTGTCTTGCCTCTTTTATTTCCGCTGCACTTTTCACTTTGATTTTAAATTGTTAATTATTTTTTAAAAGGAAATTCACCCCCCCTCTTGCCATCACTCTTCCGCCCAACAATTGGTATCAAAGGCAAAATTTGAGTAATACCCTAACCGGTTTCAAATTCAAGATCCATTGTGATGACTTCATCTTCTTTCGCCCCCGAAGGCTATTCTTTGGGTCGTGCTCCATTCTTTGATGGAACCGACTATACTTATTGGAAAACCCGCATGACCACTTTTCTTAGAAGTATAGGCTATCCTATTTATAAAATTTTCATGCATGGTTATTCTCTTTCTTCTCCCGATGAATCCAAATGGACTCAAGCCGATATTAAAAATTTCGAGCTTGATGGAAAATCCATGAACGCTCTTCATTGCGGCGTTGATCGTAATGAATTCAATCGAGTTTCCACATGCACCTCATCTCATGAAATCTGGAAACTATTGGAGGTTACCCATGAGGGGACCAACAAAGTTAAGGATACTCGATTGTATATGTACCGTCAAGATTTTGAGTCTTTTACCATGCACCCAAAAGAATATATTTCTGAAATGTTTACACGCTTTACTGATGTTTGCAATGGGATAAAGTCCCTTGGTGATGATGTGTCTGCAGAAACGATGGTCAAGAAGATCCTTTGGATCTTACCAAGCACATGGGCACCGAAAGTCACGGAAATCCAAGAAGAAAAAGTCATCAAGAACATGCCGGTCGAAGAGCTCATCGGATCCCTCATGACCTACGAGATCACCATGAGGAGGCAAGCTGAAAAGGAAGGCAAACTGATCAAAGTTCCAAAGAACATTGCCTTCAAAGTTCAAAAAGAAGAAAGCTCCTCTTCCTCATCGTCTTCCTCTTCAAGCAGCGATTCAGAAATGGAGAATCTTGCCCGCAAAATGCACAAAGTCATGAAGAAGCACAAGTAGAAGAAATCCCGCAAGGCTCAACCCAACGAAAAATCCGAGCCCGAGGTAACATGTTACGGGTGTGGCAAGAAAGGCCATTACAAGCCTAATGGTCCACTCAACAAGAAAAAGGCCAAGCAAAAGGAAAAGAAGAAGGCATTCAAGGCCACTTGGAGTGATAGATCCACATCCTCCTCCTCCTCCTCCTCAAGTGACAACGGTAAAAAATGCCTAATGGCATTCCATGAGGTAACCTCTTCCGACTCCTCTTCCTCTAGTTCTTCAAATTATTTAAATCATTTATCGTACGAGGATCTCCAACATGCAAGAGATCAATTGGAGGAAGGTTTTCACGAACTTTCTTCCAAATTTGTTGCTTTAAAAAAGAATTTCAAAAAACTTTCTTCTGAAAAGGAACAACTTCTCAAAGAAAAGGAAGAATTGTCCCTCAAGATCCAAAACCTTCCCGATGTTGATTCTATGGAATCAACAATCAAGGATTTAAGGGAATCTCTTGCCAAGTTCACCCAAGGTGAACAAAATTTGACCAAATTGCTAGGTTCTCAACGTTCGGCTAGAACCACCCAAGGGATTGGCTATTCCAAGCAAGCTTCCTCTTCCCATGCTCCAACTATTTTTGTAAGGGGGAGCTCCCAATATAAATTTTGCAACTATTATAAAAAACCCGGGCACTTAATTTATGAGTGCAATTGAAAAAATGCCCGGTATGGAATGCCCAAAACTATTTTCTTTAACGATGAATTTCATAGGAGAATACCCGCCACTAGACAAGTATGGATTGAAAAATCCCTTTTAGCGAGTCTCTCCGGGCCAAAATTTGTCTCGGTTTCAAAATCCTCTCCCCGGTGATTTGTTGTTTTTATTTAGGGGGAGTTAGGATCGTTTTAGCCTTCTTGCTTCATTTTCAAAACTTTATGTTCAAAACTTTCAATTCAAAACTTCATTTTCAAAACTTTCAATTCAAAACTTTCATTTCAAATCTCAAAAATTTCAATTGGTTTAAAATCTCTATCTTTTTTTTCAATCCTTTCCCTCAATCAAGTTTTATGCCCCGTGCTATTTTGATAATCACAAAGGGGGAGAAATTCTTGGTTGATTGGGGGAGAAATATTTTGTGTCTTTGATTTACTTTTCAATTTATCCTTTAGAGCATGCCTTTCATTTCAGTCTTTTACTTTGATTGTTTTGGTGATTGTGATCATCAAAATAGGGGGAGATTGTTGTACCTCTCGTACCCCTCGTGGTTTAATTTTCATGATCACAATCACTCTCTTATTTATCTAATCTTGTTTTAAGTGTTTTTTGGTAGGCAAAAGGTTGCCAAGGAATTGGGCCAAGAAAGCTAAAGCCATGAAACCAAAATGGACTGATTTCAGTCCACCGGCCAACCGGTGGATGACCACCGGCCAGCCGATGGAGCCTGGACAGAAGGCATCCCCTCTGTCCAGACCACCGGCCAACTGGTGTCCCACCACCGGCCAGCCGGTGGAACCCAGACAGAAGAGGATGCTACTGTCTCAGCACTGGCCAACCGGTGGCCTCCTCACCAGCCAGCCGGTGGTGCCTGGGCAGAAATTCTCTCCCTTTTCCAAAGCACCGGCCAACCGGTGGCCATGCACCGGTCAGCCGGTAGAGCCAGTCAAACTAGCCGTTGGGCTTTGACCAGACTTGTCCACTTGACCCCCAACGGCTCCGAAGGCCTCTCCAATGGCTCCGAAGACCCCCAAAGGCCATTTGAGGGTTCCCCCTCTATAAATAAAGGACTAGGAAGCCCCGGAAACGTACGGTAGCCCACAGGAACATTGTTCGATCTTTTGGCGAACCTCCGGCGCAATTCCTTCAAGGATCCCCATTTGCTCCAACCCATTTCCACATCCAAGGAGCATCACCATAGAAGCTTGGGAGTGCTCTTCATCAACTCCAATCAATCCATTGGCACCCAAGACTTCTCCACATTACGGTTTTATCGTTTTATCATTTTGAGCATTATTTTGGGTTTGTGCCTACAAACCCCCATTTCTTTTATCCTCTCTTTGTTTGGGTTTTCACACCACCTTCAAGGTGTGAAGAGGTTAGTCAATCCTTCCCTTTAAAAGGCTTGAGACATAGGTGAGCTAGCCTTCACCTGTAAGAAGGCTAGTGGGTTCTTGCTCAACCATTAAAAGCAAGTGGGTTCTTGCTCAACCATTAAAAGCAAGCTGTAATAGGTTCTAGACTACCTTAAAGTCTAGTGGGTTTCTTTCTAAAACCATTAAAAAGCAAGTGGTAGTAAATCTCTCAACGGTTGAGTTGGGAGTGGAGACGTAGGCTTTGGTTTAAGCCGAAATCCGTTATCAAGCTTTGTGTCTTGCCTCTTTTATTTCCACTGCACTTTTCACTTTGATTTTAAATTGTTAATTATTTTTTAAAAGGCAATTCACCCCCCCTCTTGCCATCACTCTTCCGCCCAACAATATTTGCACCTCATTATGCATACATATCATATATCTACTATCAGGATGGAGAAAAATTTTCACAACGGATTGGCTGGAGGCCCAGTGTTTCTTGATAGAGCAGAGTCAATCATGTGGAGTCTCAAGATCAAGTTGGTGCAGTTCATCCATTATGGTGATTGGGTATGTGGTATGACTCAGAGTTGGCATCATATCCTAATGTATTTATTTTCAATTTTTTTATTCTATATATGTGGTTGGCCCAATGGGTGACCATTTTCTATGTTATAGCAAGACCATGAGTCTATATGTTGCATTTCATTCATTATATTGTTTCTTAGTTTTAGTTTATTTATATTGAATACTATGATGTTTATCCCTACAAATGTTTTTGGTTATTTCTATTTTTAATATACTCTGATTCAAGGGAATAGTCTTCTCATTGTATGGATTAGGTCCTCACCACTTTTTAGAAGTCTGTGGAATATGGGGAGGTAAGATTGAGGCCTTATGGAATTCTAGATAGGGTGACATGTCAGGTTGACCTAGGTCGATTCATTACAAAATGGTATCAAAGGTCATATTGTTTTACTGATTTGGGAAGTTGGTATACAAGTGTTTTATGTATGTTTCATAACTTTTGATGGATATTAGAGTGGTGTTATACAAACAATTTTTTCAATTGGAAGTATAAGTTCCTAGGGTATGAGATTGCTATTCTTAGTTTCCATTTTTATAGCTGTATGATTTCACCTAGTATGATGCACTTGGATTTGTGGTTTTATGATTTATTATTATTTTTGTATATTAGATCATGGGAAGAGGCCAGTTTCATGCATTATTCTTGGCATATAGGATTCACATGACATATTCATATTTGTGTTTGGTTTCACTAAATATGTAGGTTTAGTTATTTAAAGTGCCCGAAAAAACCTATATGGTGTTGTCACATATAGTTATATGGTGGAATTCTAATGAACAAAACTACATGTATATATTTTCTTCTTATGAAATTCCATGTGGATATTGTGGTGAGGTGCTCACTGGTGATGGATATGTATCCCCTTCATTGATGGATTCATAGAGAACCTAGTGGGTTGGTGCGAGCATTGGATGACCTACTGTAATTTTTAGTGGCTCGATGAGGGAAAAGGATTCCCAAGAGATGCTTTGGATCAAGATTAAGTTACCCTAAGGTTGATGTTCCATTTAATTTCCTAGTTTGAGTTTCTTGGGAAGGTTTTATTCTTTATTGGGAGTTTCTTGGGGGCCTTGTCTGCCTACTATCATTGATGGATTGGGTGGGAATGGTTGATATTTCCTTTGGTGCGACCCTTTGGGGTATGATTTTTCCATGATGTGGTTAGGAATGGGGATAACTTGTGTTTGAGAAGTATAGTATTGGGAGTGATCTCAAAATCAAGGTTTCTTGAGAGGGAATGTTTGATTGGTTTCCTGGACCTATTTTTTTGGTTGTGCTTTGGGTAGCATAGTGAGAGTGTTATTGGAAACTCATGGATTTAGATTGACGCCTGAGTGGATGCTGGTCATGTTGTTAATAATGGAATTATGGAGATACCTTGATTTTGAAGAGGAGTGCTGAAGGTACTCTAGCTTGTTGGAACTGACCTACATGAGGATCATGGTTAGTGGTTTTAAGCATGCTAGTCCAAATTATTGGTTTTTGAATCATGTGAGTGTGAGATCCCATGAGAGTTTCTTAGAGAAACAATATTACTTGAGGAGAAGAGTGGTGGTTGGTGTGAATTTTTGGGATAAATCTTAATTTTGAAAATTCAAGTGTGTGTGGGTTCTTTGTAGTGTTGGTTGGTCCATGGTTTGGTTGAATGGGTTGTGTGTGATTCCATTGTGCTCATTCGGGTATTGAGGAAACCTAAGAAGTGAAGTCATAGTGAACCTATTGAGGTTGTAACTCGAGGGGCGATGTAAGAAAATACCTAGGGTTGGGAGTGCACCAGTGGTTATTGGAGGATGCAATCCTCATTTTAAGTGGTTTTTTGAGTGTGGTGAACATCATTCTTAGTGAGATAGAAACAAGGTTGTTGCAATTTTCATGTTGGTGCTTTGGTGTGAGTGAGTTGGCCATGTCCAACTATTATGTTTGATGATGGATAGAGCGTAGTTTGTGGAGGCTAGTATTGGTTTTCTGGTAATGATAAGGATACTCTTTTGGTGGTTCAACACCTTGAGTTTTTTATGATTTTTTTAAATAAATTAAAATTATTTGATGGCATGCGCTGCACACTACACGAATTTAAGATTGCTTTATACGCAACAAAAATTTAATATTTCACTACATGAAACACTTAGTTTATCTTGAAGTACATGAAACACTAAGTTTGACTTGTGTTATACAAAATATTGAGTTCCTTCGATAGCTTATGTTATACGTAAGATCGAGTTTTACCGAACTATAATATACTATTAATAATAATATTATTTAATATGATAGTTATCTCATAGATTTTGGAATTTATGGAATGAATAATATTAACTAAATTATTAAATTATAATGTCTTCACATGTTTATTAGTTTTCTATTTATTACAAATAAAATAAGAATCATTTAAAATAAAAATAAATGTTATCTAAAAAACAACATCTTTTCAAAAAGACTGTTTAATCGTTCTTGGTGCACATAATTTAAAATTAAATTTTACCACTTTTAAAAAATTTATTTGATAAAATAAATTTTATTTTTTAAAGTGAAATATCAAAATTATCTTAGGGTTAATTTTTGGTATTTTCTTGATAATTTTTATTTTTTGATGATAGTGAAAAATACTAAATTTTAATTAAAAATTGTCTTTTCATTTAAATAATTTTAGTGTTAAACTATATTTTTAATTATTTTTAAAGTAAAAATAGTTCAATTATACATCTATTAATCCAATTTATTTCACTGTATTCAAATTTATATTGAATTTTTATATAAAAACATTATAAACTTTTTAACTTTTCACTTTAAAACCCCACTTCCTCGTCACATTTACATGATTAATTTTAAATTAAATCATACCACTAATATGAATTGAATTTTTAAAAATAGATTCAATATTTTTAATTAGAATAATTAATAATGTATAATAATTCCAACATAATTTTTTACAAAATTGATTAGTGAAAATAGTTAAAATTAATTACAATGATTAAGGTAAAAATTAGTTTACTTAGTGGTTAAACTTAGAATATATGGTGTAAAATGACCTACCAAATTGTTCAAAACCAATTTTATAGACATATTTAGAACCTTAACACATTATTATATATTTTTATGAGTTATTTTGATACTATTCCATGAATTTAACCTATATAACAAGTTAAGTAAAGAAAAAGACAAAAATGGAACATTCCTTTCATTTAATATTTATAAAGCTTTGGGATAGGAAAAAAAATCACATGTTCAGTTATAAATATTATTTTTAAATGTAAATGAGTTTTTTTATCATGATAAATTATTTTAAATTTTTATAGATTAAAAAATTAATTTAAATTCTTAATAAATTATAATGTATGAATTATTTAGTTAATAATTAACTAACATAAATGATACTAAAAATATTTAAAGTGAAGTAAATTGAACGAATTATTATCTTCCATTAATTTTTTATAAGCACATATCATGTTAAATAGGTCTAAAATTAATATATTAAAATTAAATTATTGTATTTATATTTTTTAAATTCAAATTAAATAAATAATATCAAAATTGACTTTAATGTTATTTTATAATAAATGTTTTTTATTAAATGATTTAAAATTACTAAAAATACTATATTATTAAAAGTGACTATTAAATATCAAAAAATGTCAAATATGGTCTATTAATGGACCAATTTATTTTTTATAATGAATATATTGACCTCTAAATAGTAAAAACTTTGTTTGCGTGGTTATAGTTAAAACCGGGCTTTTATAAGTTACTTGCGCTTATATTAAACTTAATTTGAGATTTTTTATTTTATAAATTAGTTGTAATATTTTATAATCAATGGGTATAAATTTTATAAAATTTATTACCTTAATTTAGTTTTAATGGATAAATTACCTAGGTTATAAAATTAGTTACCTTAATAAAAACCAAAATGGTAAAAATAGGGAAACTTAGAAGTTAAGGAATAAAATTATTAAAATGATTTTATTTTTATGTGTTGTAGGTGTTTATTGAACAAATAAACCCTCCGCTCTATTAGTATTATATTTTTTATCCACATGAGGTGAGGGAGACCTCCCAATAGTAAATACTTTTGAGTATTTACAAGAATGCCACTCCCCCTCAACTATAATATGGTACTCACTCCCCCATTCTTCACACCTCTCAATCCATTTGGATTGAAAAAACAC
The DNA here is from genome assembly GCA_963277665.1 of Viscum album. NCBI lineage: Eukaryota > Viridiplantae > Streptophyta > Magnoliopsida > Santalales > Viscaceae > Viscum > Viscum album. The sequence goes on along the minus strand of OY728158.1, from coordinate 1,021,862,734 downwards.
TACCAAAATAAATTATAAAACTCCATATACTCATCCCAGAAGAATTAAGTTTTGAATAAAACCAACCAATGAATGCCTTTGGTTCAAAACAAAAGGAGATACCTGAAGAAGAGGTAACATTCACTAACAAATGTTTTTTTTATTTCTTACTCAAAACCCTTAAATTATTTTTAAATCCTGATTATATAATAATCTCAGTATCTTTCATATATTTATATTTTTTTATGTTAAGGGTAATACCTATAACCACATAGACTTCCATTAAATGGGTTACAAAATCATTGATCGTGTGTACAATGAACTACCGCCTCACAAACTAATGTCATTTGTTTTTCCATTACCACCTCTTAAGGTTTGGAATAATGATGGACTATTTCAATAGATAAGGGGAAAATATGGAATGGTACAATGAATTATAACCCAATTATTTTTCATTGGATTTATTTCACGTCAGACCCACCATTTCTATTTTGATAGGGAAGAGATGATTGTGATGCACATTTGGTCAAGTTCAGTGGTTGATTTTGTGTGTGTGTGTGTGTATGGGGGGGGGGGGTTATTCCTTGAAAATCATAAATATTTATTACCATCTTTATTATTATTGGAAAATAAAAATGATTTCCTCATCCATAATTGAGTAGGGACCTAATTTCCAAAGGCAGGTGGTTAGTTGGGGTTTCATACCCAGTGATGCTTCGAGACTCACATTGGTCGAGAGGATGGGAGGTCGGGCTCATCAAAAACTTTTGAGGGAAATTATTTCCTACTATGGGACTATCTTATATATTTAAGATATGTTCATGAAAATATCCATAATCTAGATACAAGAACAATTATCCTAACAAAACGATTATAGATTAATTCTTTTCATATAAGAAAGGGAATCTCATTAATGGATCCATCTTTATGTATCCAAGGTTCTCCATCCGCCTCCAGGTAATGCGTATCTACTTATATGTTGAAGTTGTATAAACAAGTAATTCATAATTTTTTTCCTTGTAGTGAGGTGTTTAATAATATGAGTAGGGTATTGAGCCATTATGAGGCATCCTACATATCCTAGTTATTACAAGAATAAAAACCCACATAGTTCATTAAACCCATATAGTTTAACATCTTACAAAGAGGAAATATTCATAGGCAATTGGATACCAGATATATGAACTCAATTCTCAAGGAGACATCCTACATACCTTGGTCATAGAAGGAATTAGAGTTACCAAAGTTCGATCATGCCCTTGGGACTGGCTATAAGGTAGATTCCCTTATATGAGGAATGTTCATATCATGCCACTCATCAGAGCTTACATGCTAGGATTTCCATGGATGGTGGAGATTAATTATTACAACAAGGTATTCATTTAGGATCCTTAAGACCACGTGAGATATTATTGGCGTGGGAAATACGGGAAATTAAGTGATCAACATCATTGCATATGGTTGTGGGACTTGCATGATGGGATAGTCCGTGAGATGTTTTATATGGAGATCAGACCTTAGAAAGGCATCCTAGGTATCCTGGTTATAGTAAGAATCAAATTTATCATAGTTTACTAAATTGGGGCTTGCAATCTGATGTTTATCATATATGTGTGGCATGTCATATCATACCATCGGTCATGGATTACACACAGAGATCACTCGTATCTTTGTAGAGACTTACGACACAAAAGATATGATCATAGAAACTCCCTAATCCCACGTGAGCTATGATTGGTGTGGGAAATAAGGGATAGTATATGATCAATATTATTTCACATGGATATGGGACTTATGTGTTGGAACATACCTTGGGTAATTTTAATATGGAGTTCAGTCCTTGGAGAGGCATCTTACATATCTTGGTTATTGTAAGAATTAGATTCGTCGTTGTTCACATTATCAGAGATTACACTATGAGGTTATCCTTATCATCAGGACCTACACACTAAGGATGAACATGGTGATCAATTTATAGTATTCCCTATTATATGGGGATTACACACTAAATATTATCTTATAATAGGGGAATACACACTGATTATGAACAAGGTGATCAAGTCCTAGGATTCCCTTTTATCTGGGGCTTACACACTAAGGTTACCCATATCATCAAGGCTTACACACTGAGGATGAAAAAGGTGATAAAGTCCTAGGATGAACTATTGTATGGGGATTACACACTGAGTTTTACCATATATGGCATGTTTTTCTGTTTGGTATGCACTGATTGTCTGCTTAACATGCCTTGGTTTTCTACCTGATATGCTAAGGAATATTTTCCTGATATGTCAAATGGAAATAATATAATCTAGTCAAATTGTTCACAGTAATTCACATATCCTAGTTGGCATGTATAAGGGTTGTCACAATATCGAGGCTAACTTGTCCGGAGGACATCGCAAGACTCAGATGGTCTGATCGGGAAGCCATCGCATGACCTCAATGTCTTGTCTAGAAGGTTTCATAAGATTCAGTAGACATAACTTGGTGCCATCATGAGAGATGGATAACACATATGGGATATGTTGTGAGAGTCAATGTGACATGTATTGGAGGGTGTCACATATCTTTACTGACATGTCTGGTGGGTGTCGCGAGACCTAGTTGTCTTACCTAGAGGGTGTCATGAGAGCCAGTCGGCATGACTGAGTATTACCACGAGATTCATCTAACCTAAATTAGCACCATTATATGAGTTAGGTGACATGTCTAAAGAGAACCACAAGACTAGGATGATGAATCTAAAGGGTATCATGATATATGTGTGGCGTGCCTGTGAGGTGCCATATGACTTTCTTTGACATGTCCAGGGGACTTCACATGATCCGAATAGTATACCAAAAGAGTGTTTCATAATCTAGATGACATATCCCAGTGCTTTCATGTGTCTTGGATAGTTTAAACAAATCACATAAGGATCAACGTGCATGTTCTTTATCTTAAGTATCCCATATTGAGTCTTTATTCTATCCTTTATATTGATAATGACTTATATTTGTTCAGTGTTAGATTATTTTTAAATCTTGTGTGATCTACCAAGAGTATGGAATGTCCTTCACATGTCTTTCCAGAAGTCCCTCACATGATCTTTGAGTGATCACATGAAGTGCTATACACATGGTGCATGATAGATCAGGTTGTTCACCAGTATGTTACCTAATGGCAGAAATACCAGTCATGAGATCATCCACTCTGAGAAATCCTCTCTAACAGTGGTGCCTCTAAATTTCATAAATCCCTTGCATTTGAGAGTCCATAGGTCAAGAGTTGAACCCTTTTTTCATGTTGGGATGGGAAATTTGTAGGCATTTCCACCCCGATTGTTTGATGCTTTGTACAATGTATCTAGATCAAATCTAGGTTGGAGTCAGTAAGGGATCTGTCACCATGCATCATCACAAGTCTCCACTATGGATTGTTTCAAAGGCACTGCCTGATTTTCAGTGACCACGAGTCCCTCCATCAACACATCCTTTATTGGATTATTTCCAATTAATGAGGACTCATTGAATCATGATGGTATAATGAAGGAATTACATATTGTCACATTGACATGTCCAAGGTCCATCATGTGATTTGGATTCCTATTTAAAATACTTCATGTGATTTTGAGTGACTTGTATAGGAGTCTCATGAGATCTTATTGCAGACATCCTGGGCACGTCTCATCGGTTTTACAACCATGAGTGCTTATAACTCCTTCCCTTTTATTTTCTTTATTTTTTGTGACAGAGGTTGGGAGTCATGCAAGACTACATGAACAATGTCAAGGAAAATTACTCTATTTTTTTGGTGATGTGTCACGTGACCAAGAAGGTCCTTTGAGAGAAACACAAGAATTTCATGGAAAAGCCCATCTGTTTTTCCTTGGGGACCAAAAAGGGAAGTGTGTGGTTTCCTGGATATACCTGTGGACTTTACCATGATGGGGATGACATGACATAGGTATCTTGTGGTATCTTGTGAATCACCAAGTGTGTATCGCATGATGTTTGGAGACTGTGAGAGGCTTCCTCTTCCCCTTTAATTCCTCTGTTTTATTCCACAAAGGCTCAAGGGTTTTTCAAGTTTTATATATTTTTTCAAGGATAATTATCCTTCCCATTTGTGACACATCAAATTAACCTTACAATCATAATAGGCCTCCAAATTTTGGAAACTTCCCCTATTTTACAGGAATTTTTGGATGGGTTATCAGGAACTCTCCAATGAAGAATTGCGTGGCTTGGAGGAGCTTGTCTAGCTGCCATCGAGTAGCCACCAGTTGTCCAGAGTGTCTTCAAAAGAGTAGGAGAGCTTGTATAAATGGGTTACATGGGATACGTTGCAAGCTATGAACTACACATAGTCCTTTTGGGTGACCTTATGATGGTCATGCGATTACGATTCTCTTATAGGCTTTCACAGTCCATGGGTCTCAAACACCTTTTTATTCATTTTCTTTTTGCGGGGTAAATAATATTCATATTCAAGTATTTATTCCTTTATGAATTTATCGATGATCATTTGGAGGGCATAAAAAAATCCCCCCTCAAGAGAGACATCCATGGGGAAAAGGGATTTATTATGAGGAAATTAAATTCTCACTTATGTCTTTAGTGGTTTCACAGAATGGTGTCTTGGGTGACATTTGGTCTGCCAGGTGATGCTTGGTATTCTAGGAAATTCCCTATAAATAGAGGGTAGATATATCCATTTATTTCACTAGCTACTCATCATCCAGAGCTCTCTCTATTTTCTTTCATTTCTTACCTTAATCGCAAGACCTTTCTGTGAGACTGGATCATGGGACCTGTTCATGATCCCTCACTACAAGATTTGTTCTGTAAGACCAATTCTTCTCAGGTGCTCGTTTGAACTAATTGTGAATTATATTTTAGTAACTGTTTTAAATTTGGCCTTGAGGATCGTTATTTTCTTGATAACTTCATAGGATCGAGTAACTCTATTATATGATTGATCGAGTATCATGTGATCCGCATGAACATGTGCATGTCACACGATTGCGAGTCTCCAAGGGGTCATGCAATTACGCGATGCCCTATGGGATTATGCGACCCGAGAGGCCTATGTGAGTCAGGCAATTCATGATACCTTTAGGCAGTTTGCGAATGCATTAGCTGATTCATGTGATGCACATGATGCTTCTAGAACTCTCATGACTTTATTGTTTGAAAGGATTTTATTCTACCGGTTTGACATATTCCACTTACTTATTTTTAGATGGATTATGGTTATCACTAATCTTCCATGATTGTGGCTAACCGAAGGTCCATGATCTCTAGGAATCACAATACCAACCCTAGATATCATTTGGATTTAGATAAAAAAGTTTTAAAGAATTTCCTTTCATTTGAGCTTTGGAATTACCCATTATCACATTGAATTCATCTCTATGGGTTTGGTTTGTTTGATGATTCCATCATTCCTCCTCTAGATTTCAATCTTCTACCTTAATAGGTATCAGCTTCTATCAACCATGTTTAGATGAAAATCACTGAGGATGGTTTACTAGTTACAACTCAATCCTAGGGTTTGTCTTATATGTTGGAAAACTATCCTTTGGGCCTGGATGGTAGTGATTTCACTCAGCAACCTATTTCATAGAGTTATCCAAGTATACTTGCCTCTTTTATGAAAAATCTGGACAGTGGATGGTACTCTAAATGGGATATCTATCCTGATGGTAATTTCTATAATGAGTAGGCATGTCCCTTCTAGGTTAGACAAAGATGTTTGGATTTTACTGATGATTTATACAAGGTTCATCTTTATGAAGTTGTGTGGATCTCCCAATTCATCTTCTATCACCAGTATAACCTCCTTTGAGATATGATCATCCATTTCTACCCTGGTACTAAAAAATTTAATTTATCTCATAGTGAAGTGGGAATCAACCTATGAGACATATATTAGTTGATAGAGATTACACCCCTTAGTGAAATTTATGATGAGTTCCTCTTAGTTATAGATTTATAGGATGATACTTTGCAGACCCTGACATTGGCGAGAGACATAATTTTCATTATTAAGGAGAAGTTGATAAATGAGTTAAACATGAAATCTTTTATCTCTTTCAAGGACTGGATCAATATTTTTCTCTGTAGTAGTGGAGTTAGAACAACTGATATTCACCATCACCAGTTCCCTTCCAAATAAGTCTGTGATAGTGATGGATCATATTGGTCCATTTTAGTGGCTGGAGATCATACCTTACAGGGATTTTGTGTGAACTTGAAGATCTCACCGAGCCTAAGACTGGAAGGATTCATATCCATGTTCTTGAATGGATGGATCTTCCTAGTCGAGGATACATGTTTAGGAATCTTAGTTAGCATGTTGGTGATGGTGGCATGTCTTGAAAAGGGACAACAACTCAATCTGGTAGTTCTAGTACTTTCACACCCTTACCAATTCCTAGGATATATTCAACAGGGTATCACCCCTTACAGGATCAATGGTCCTCTCTAGTTTCTATTTGGCTGGATAGGGGAGAACTTTCATTGTTATGAATATTATAACACCACCTAGATCCTTAATGCTTCATCCCACCCAAGACTGTTGAATATATCGGGAGTTGGGGCCATGTCTCTAAGCCCTAATGAGGTTAAGTATACATTGATACAGTCTAATAGTTTCAATTTTACTCCCTTTCATTAATCAACCAGATCGATTATTGATAACAGTGATATATTACTTAATGAAAGGTCGTATATGGTCTCTCTATGGGATGGGGTTCTCACAACTAGAGTGGATGAGTCAGTTATCTACAAACTTTATGCACCTTATCGATTCACTCATTAGTTTGGCTATATTCAAAGAATCTATCCTATTAATTTGGTCAAAATTCGAGGGGAGAGACATCCTGGAGTCATTCATTAGTTTTGGATGATGTTGACACGAGAATATTTTGAGGATGATATTATACTTCTTCCTACTAATGGTCCCACTTTCCTTACCTAATATTATACCCAATCTTGGGTAGCAGCTTATCTGGATGGTGTGCTAGGACATTTGGTCTGTCAAGAAGACATTCCTTTTTCTTCACCAAGCCCTATATCTATAGAAAAAATGGATATCATTTAAGACTTGGGTGAGGCGTCAAGTAAGCGACCTCATTCTAGTGATGATTCCCTCGATAGTGGATCCGAATCCTTTGAATAGGTTGGTTCTCCAGCAAAGGATACATATGACATGCCTGTTGAGAGAAGAGAACTTGAGGAATCTTCCCTTATTTTTCTATAGGATCAATTGGTTACCCCTCCCCTACCATTCCTTCCACATTGGTTACGAAGGATTAGACTCAACATAGGATAATCTAGAAATAGATTAATATCTTGATTACTGAGACTCCCCTGGAAACATTTCATGACCAAGGAGACCATATTCATTAGTTGTTTTATGACTTGGGGGAAGGTGGCTTTGACCAAAAAAATTATATGATATTATGATGCAAATAATATTGGATCGGTGAGGTCTGGCCACAAGTGAAATATATTTTCTCTATCTTGTAGATTAATATTCCTTTACTAGGTAGATGTGGGAGACATTATAGACATTGGAGTAGGGTTGTTAGCTAATATATGAACTTCAAGCTCATATGGATTCCTGGACTGTAAAAATATGGAGATGTGAAGAGATTATTGCTCCTATAAGGTCTGATATTTCAACATCATCATTCTCATTGGATACTTCTCAAAAGAGGGTTGAAGAACTGAACACTTTGTTCAAGAATATCCATACCAGGGTAAAAGTGGAAGAGGTAGGGATAGTTTCACTCCGGCATTCAATTGATACTTCCCATTAGAATCTTGCTGACCTTGATAGCACAAATGATCAACTTTTACCATAGTTATACTTTTTTAATGCACTCCAATTTTTTATGAGACTTCAGATAGAATCCAAAATATGGAGATTACTCCCCTATCTTTTCATATTATGGATGAGTTAATTTTATGAACTTCCCATATTTCTTTCCATTTTCTTTTCATCCATGATATGAATGACATTTATCTGTTTTGATATTATGTTAATCACCAATGATACCTATACATTGCATTATTTTGAATGAAAACAAATTTTTAGAATTGAATGTTGAAATTCTAACATATTCCCTTTGATATATGCTCATGAATTTCCACTAACATGAGATTTTATTTTGATAATTTGTTCCATATATCTTGATTTCACTCAATTTGCAGAAGGATTGTCTAGGTAGAATATATGTCCCAGAGGGAGAGTGATATATCTTTTTTGAAATCCAATAGACTTGGTTAGAGTATCTTGATTGTGCCATGGACATGTAGTTGGACTTAAAATATTTTATAGTCTTAATTGCTGCTGTGATGTAGTTTAGGGTCTTTTTATCTTGGAATTGATACGGATTTAGTTTAGGGTCTTTTATATTAGACCAGATATGGATTTTGTTTAGGGTATTTCAGATCATAATTGATATGGATTTAGTTTAGGTCCTTTTATCTTGAACCTAATATGTATTTAGTTTAGGGTCTTTTAGTTCAAAACTTCTATTACTTTAGTTTAAGGCATTTTAGCTCAGACCTTATCAATGATCATGGGATATGGTGCATACATGCCAAGAGTGACCCAAAAAACACTGGGGAGTTGAGCTCCTCCATGGTGTTTCTAGGGATTACAAGGATCAAAATTTCCTTTTTGTAGAGTGAAACATTTGGTTGACAACTATAGGCTCATATGCATGAGCCATAGGAGTACATGCATAGTCAAGAAAAGGGTCCCTTGAAGCCGAATAACCTTTCCAGGGTCGATGAAAGTTTTATGGAGATAATATTGGTTTTGGGTGACATACTAGGTATTATAGGTCTTCCTGGATAGTTGGAATATGGGTGATGTAAGTCAAAACCCAAAAGTTTGAGTTGTGAATATGATATGGGGAAGACATGCTGGGTATGTCCCATGACATTATGACATTCCAGGTTCTACCAAGATGTTTCTAGGGCTCACAAGGATTTAAGATCTTTTTTTGAAAGGAGGATATGCCTTTAGTTGGTGGGTCAAGGCCCTTATGCATTGGTAGTATGGCCAAACAAAATACGATCACCACTTATTTCCTAGGATCATGAAAGATTTGTGAAGACTCAAACATCCAGATGATGAAGTTGTGTATGGAGAAAGTCTATCCAGGAAGGGTCCTAGAACCCTAGGGTAATTATCTCTTGACTTATGAAGATCAATATTCACACCTTGTGGATTTAAATCACAAACTGTGGGTCAAAAAAGGTTTGGAAAAAAAGAAGCATATTCTGGCCTTGAGAAAGGGTACAAGACACAACGATGTAACATCAAGGATGTCAAATCCACTTGAATAGTTTGGTATGGATACTGTAAGTCATGGTCCAAGATGCTCAGATTGAGAGGATGATATGGTACAATCATATCAGGAGTAGTTCAGACACACTGGGGTGTTGAGTGCTGCCATAGTGATGTTAGGGCTTACAAGGATCAGAATGTCCTTTTTCAAAGGGTCGCATTTAGTTGAGGACCATAGGATCATATGTAGAAGACATAGGCATACATGAATAGTCAAGAAAAGGGTCCCTTGAAGCTGATTATATTTTTACAAGGGCCATGGAAGGTTTACAGTAATTTTAGGCACCCTAAATCAAGAATTGTGATTTGTGGGGAGTGTAATATCCAAGAAGGGTTCAGGCACCCTAAAAATTTCATCATGACCTAGAGAACATATTCTTGCAGTGAGGAGATGTGATAAGTCATTAACATAACTTTTTTCCTATTCTAGGGGGTCCAACAAGCATATATTGGCTTTTATTAGGGATATAGAGTAGGCCCTATGATATTTTTCCACATTCATTTTCCCTTACTTTTTTTCTAAAATCTAGACATGAAGAGTTTAGAGAGTGAAGACTCGAATTTTTCTCAGGCCTCCCTTTTTGGGTTTTTTTCCCGAAAAGTTTTATGTCTCTTTTTCTAGTAGTTTAAGGTATTATGATCTGGACCATTATAGGTTAGAGTTTAAGGTTGAAAAACTTTGACCAAAGTTCATACAATTTAAGTTTGTGACACACATGGACCTATATGGTGGATGATACACAAGAGACTAATTAGGATACCCAATCACAAGAGAACTCCATCATCCTTCTGAGTTGGAGATGAAAATGTTGTAAATCATGGATTAAGATTCTCAAATCACGAGTAATAATATGGGATAGCCATATCAGTAGCGGTTCAGACACACTAGGGTGTTGAGTACTTCCACGATGATGTTAGGTCTCACAAGGATAATAATACCCTTTTTCAGAATGACACATTTGGTTGAAGATCATAGGTGCATATGCATGATCCATAGGCATACATTCATAGTCAAGAAAAGGGGTTACTTGAATATAGTTATCCTCTCTATGGGCCATAGAAGATTGGTGGTAACCTAAGACAGTTGATTCATAAAGTATGGTTTATAGATTGAGGTGCTTAAAATATGATGGAATCACCCCATACTTTGGTTGATCAGGAATAATGATGGGTGATGAACTTTTTGCAGTTTAACATCATGTGGAAACGATGTGTTCCGTGCAGTTTACCATCATGCGGTAGGGAATTATCCAATATAGTTTAAAGTCATATGGTTTGTAAATGTTACGTGCATTTTATTATCATGTTGTGAGGAATTATTCCATGCAGTTTAACATCATGCAGTGAGGTCGTGTTCCATGCAATTTATTATCATGCAGTGAGGACTTATCTTGTGCAGTTTAACCTCATGCAGTGAGGATGTGTTCCGTGCATTTTATTTTCATGTAGTGAGGATGTGTTTTGTGTATTTAATTTTCATGTGGTGAGGACGTAGATGAACTGACATGAAAGTGAGTAAGCATTATGGTTGGACCCAAGGATGAAAGTCCATATGTCATTACATATCTCATGCAGATGAGAATCAATCCATATGTAGTTATGAAAAATATTATTGTGCAGGTTTGACCCATGCGCAAGGACGAGGACATATTTATATTTGTTTGTTGTGACTAGAATCAGTTTTGGAGATTCGGGCATCACTACATATCCTGTGAGGACATGAATCAGGTCACATGTAGTTCTTGAACAAAAAACACTCTAAGTAGGTCTAACCAATACATAGAGGCGGGAATTGTTTCCATTGATTATTATAGCTGAGACTAGGATTGGAGATCCAGGCGTTACTATGTATCATATAATGGTAGGAATCAATCCAAACATAGTTCTTGAGGAACCATGCAGTTTAAAATCATGTGGAAAGTATAAATATGGACCAATATACAAAAATATGTCATGTATAGGCCCAAGTGTTGACATTCGAGAATCACTATGTATCTCATGAGGATGAGAATCAATACACACATAGTTCTTCAAAATGGATGTGTGATATAAGGACAAAACTAACCATAGTGGTTCTCTCGGGCAAGGTCTATAGAAGTGTGCAATTTTATATCGTGCAAGGGACATCAACCTTGCAGTTTAACATCATATAGTGAGGACTCATGGTATGCCTTTTTAACATCTTATATTCCAGACGAAGATGAGCCTATCGAAAGATGATACACATTTTTTGTGTGGGTAATCCCTTGTCGGAACTCCTAATCCCATGTGAGTTATGATCAGTGTGAGAAACAAGGAAGAAAAGGGCTCCTCCCACCATGTATAGGTATTTAAGAGCAGGATAGGGGAATTTTTTATTATGCGGTGGTTGGATGAAGATATAGGTTCAAGACTTCCCTACGTATCTCATTGGAAATGAGAATCAATCCATACATAGTTCTATGAATACTGTGTAGTTTAATGTCATGTGGAAAGGACATCTTCCATGTAGTTTACCGTTATGCGGTAAGGACTTATCCCCCTCCATGAAAGAAAGGGAACATTATGGAACTATAAAGTTTAATGTCATGTGGAAAGGATGAACTAGTACATTTTAATGTCATGTATCTAGGATGAATGGTGGGACTTACACTGATGTGGATACCCATGGTGGCAGCTATGCGAAGTATTTCTTGAGGAATCTTGTGTTGGTGTGTGGTGTGACATGATCCCCATACATTGTGTCTAATGAGTAATACCCACTTTGATAAACCTTATGTATGATGTAAGGTCCTTAACATTTTGGGTTCTTAATTTGGTTGATTTTTGCCTAATATCATTGGGGTTCTGAGGACCAACACCAGTTCCCCTTGGAGGAATGAGCAGAAGTGAACCTTTTTATTGAAGGCCTATGCAATCCAATTCTGATGGACCTTGATATTGTGCAATGTTCCCAACCTGTTCTCATCAATCCATTAAAATTCTTCTAGCCTCTTTTTTGATTTTTCATCATCTGAGAGCTATCCACAAATTTCTATTTAGAGTGAGGGCAGTTGGACTTCTATATGTAGTACTACCTCAATATCATACACTAATGAGTACGGCGTTGCCTATGTGGCAATACATGTGGTGGTATAGTAGGCCCATAAATCATATAGGATATTGTTCAGCCATGAATTATTATCCTTATTCACCATCTTCTAGACTATATTTGACGGAGTCTTATTTTTGGTCTCTATCTATCCATTTTCCATTGCATGATAGCAAGATGAGTTATTAGACTTGATGTTGTACTCCTGATACAATTTCTTCAACTCTATAGAACATAATTTGGTGCCATTATCAATCAATATTGTATGAGGGACCCCAAAATTGGTGATTATATGGTACTTTATGAAGTTAATGATGTTCTTCATCCTAAATTCCTTGAGGGATATTTCCTCAACCCATTTAGAAAAGAATAAAATAGAAGTAAGGATGTATTTTAACTACCTATCTATAGTTGGTGGATATGGCCACACGACATCCGTTCCCCAAATGGAAAATGGAAAAAAAATATTTTTCCATATGTAGTAGTTCTGGGGGTTGATAAATGCGGTTTTTATGAATCTAGAATGCATGAAATTTCTTAGTGATTTCCATGCAGTCCTATATCATGGTTTCCAGTAATATCCCAACCTCCTGAGTTGGTGGGAGAGCCTAGTCCCATATTGATGGGTTCCACATGAGCCCACATAGAATTCTTCCATGATTATGTAAATATATCCTTATTCTATGAATATTAGGAGGATTCAGTAAAATCCATGCTTATAAATGGATTTATTCTCATTATGCCCATCCTGTAGGGTGAAATTCACTACACGGTACCGAATCTGTTCCCTTCTAGCTCAATTTGGTGGAAGAGTCCCATTTTTAAGATAATAGATTATGGGATTTATCCATCCAGGGGTGGACATTGGTTCATCACAGTCTAGGGTGGTGTTGAACTAATTGATTTATTCCATATCATATATGATGATCTCTTAGGCCATTATTTAATGTGTGATATGAAATATTACCACCTCCTGACCAGGGTCGGCTAGGATGGTGGCTGCATTGGTCAATGCATCGGTGTGATCATTTTGTGACTGAGGAACATGATGCAATGTTGGTTCAAAAGGGAACTCTACCATCAATCCTCTGACATAGCCAGTGATAGGACCTATTTCCTCATTTTTGATGATATATTCACCATTTATCTGGTTTATCACTATTTCTGAACCCCCTTTAACATTCAGGTAGGCTATTTTCAGCTATAGGGATAATTCCAAGACAATAATTAGGTCTTGTTATTCCACCTAATTATTCATAAAACCTTTATATAGTGACAAAGAGTAGGGAAAAACTTATTTTTCTGGAGAGATAAATACAATTCCTAAGGCAACCCAATTGAACTTCAAGTTTTCCATCCTTGTGCCAAAGATACTCTAGGATGCACCATCAAAATACATCTCCCATGTGCATGGAGTGTCATGGGCATAGAATACCTATTCATTTGGAAGATCAATGTCCATCTATGTATTTTATAGGGCAGTATGTGCTGCAAGGAAATCATCCATGGGTTTCCCTTTCACTAATTTCTATGATACAAACTAAATTTCATATTTTTGCAGAATGACCATCCATCGGGAAAAGAACACATTAAACATTGGGTGGCCAAGGATATACTTGAGTGAATAAATATGAGATACCATTTGGAATTTTTGGTCCTTAAAGTAATGCCTCATCCTATGCACTGTGAAGATGAGTGCAAGATAGTTCTTCTCAACATCAGAGTATCAGGTCTCAGTACCAAGCATGGTCTGGCTAAGGTAGTAGAGAATATTCTCACTCACTACATAATTTTTCTATACAAGGAGGTTTCCCATTGAGAATACATGATGGATACATATAATATAAGTGGCCTCACTTCCACTGAAGGCATCAGAATTAGTGGGTGTACAAGATACCACTTGAGACTCTCTAAGGCCTCTTGGTAATTATCATCCCATTGATAGGTGATTCCCTTCTTCATTAGCCTGGTAAAGGGAAGATCTTTTTACGGCTAGGTTTGATATTAATCACTGAATGTAAATGAGGTTACCTTTAATCCCCCTCAATTATTTGAGATTTATGTGGGGTGACATATCTAGAATAGCACTAGTCTTCTCTGAGTCAACCTTGATGTTGCGGTGGAATACCACAAAGCTAAGGAAATTCCTTGATGTTACCCCAAAATCACATTTTAGTGGATTCATCTTCAAATTGTGTTGTCTTAGTTTTTCAAAGATTTTATGGAGATTCATGAAGTGATCACATCGCAGTTTGGATTTTACCACTGGGTTATCGACATAACATTCGACTATACTTCCCAGGAATGGCTTGAAGATGTGATGCATGGTGTGATGGTATGTAGTGCCATAATTATTTAAAGCAATGGGAATCACCTGATAGAAAAATATCCCTTGAGTCACTTTTTAGTAAGTGGATTCTAAATCTTCAAGGACCATCTTGATCTAATTGTACCCTGTGTACCCATCCATGAAGGAAAGGGCTTGAAATCTAGTAGTTTCATCGATCAAGAGTTCTGTAATCGACAACAAGAATTCATCTTTTGAGAAATATCAATTATGGTCTCTAAAATTGATGTAGACCCCAATATGCCCATTATTTTTCTAGAAAAATATGATGTTGGAGAGCCATATTGGGTATTTCACTTCTCAGACAAAGTTTGATTTGATCAACTTGTCAACCTCTACCTATACATTGGTGAAATGAGAGGGTAGCATCATCCGAGCTTCCTTCTTGAAGCCTGAATACTCTTTGGGTAGGCCGATATAGTGTGTAGCCACATCTAGATCTAGTTTGGGTATTTCTATGTAGTTACAAGAAAATAAATATTAGTGTTTCTTCAGAAATGAAATCTACATACCTTTATCTTTGAGGGGAATGGTGTCACTAATTAGTGTAGGCTATAGGTCTTCCTCTATTCTTAGATTTATCTAACTTATCTCATTGATGGTGGTGAATACACCTTCCTAAAATGTGGGAGGGGAATTCCTAAGGTCCTCCTCATCCTATTATATCTTTGAGTCTGTGGAGGAATTTTCACATGAGGATGGAAATACGGGGGCTTCTATGTCACTATTGGGGTGAAAGAGTCCATGAGAAGAGACATTATCATTCCCTATTTCCTGAGTCGCTGCAAAAAGATATCGGATATGGATATCTTTTGCACTATAATTGGGGATAAGAGGATCTTGGACCAATGGGACTATATTTGTGACCTTGACTAGATTTATGGGGAGAACATAATTGCCACCGAGAATACTCTAGGGATTCACAGGGGCAGTCTCGAAGCCATTTGGATCCACAATCTGTATATCATCATCCACCACTAGTTGTTTTCATCCCATATTATAGAAATATACCTCAACATAAGTGGATCTTCATGTTTCAAAGGGGGAGTTGTCACCATAAAGTATGTCAACTCTTCCATTGATGGGGTACTTCATACACTGATGGAATTTTAAAGATATCACCAAGTGGATATGGATCTAGGGCCTTCCAAGTAGGAAATTATATATGGTGTCTTGCTGAATCACCATGAACTCAATGTATCATATAAGATCCCCAAATCAATATTAGAGATTGATCTTCCCAAGAGGTCATTTCTCACACTTATCATACCCTTGAATGGTCATATTTGTGGGGAAAAAAACCCCTTCACTATATCAAAAATGTTGGGGGGGGGGGGTTGAACAAGGATGAGATTGATCCCAAATCCATTATAAATTATATCCCTTTGGAAATTAACATTATTGAGTCTTCCTAAAACATATAGGGGACTGATGTGTCCTTGAAGGACCTCTTTTTGATCTTGTTCAGTGAATGAGATGGCGATATGGAATTCTGCTGACATGGTCTGCATTCGATAAGCCTCAACTACAGAAACTTCTGTATCAAGCTCCTGTGGGATCTATAGGGCTTCAATAAGTGCCTTCATGAGTTATTTTGAGAGACATGGTTCATCCAAAATCTATATCTTGGCTAGGAAAATGGATAGCTATTTCAAAACATTGTATTTTTGTGCTAGAGGTCAGTGCTTCCCAATATGGGGTTTCTCCAGAAGATGAGGCATTTGTGGTGGATGGGACTGGTGCTTGCACATAAGTTGAGGTAATATCTATTTCCAGTGGTGAAGGTTGCACTGTCCTTCCATGTTTCCTAGGTTGATTAGATAATTTAAACCCCGTTGGGCAATCATGCAAGACAATTGGGTGCAGACGACCACTAGAGGGTCCTGGGACACCTTATTTCCTTTTTTGGGATTTCTAGATCATTTTATCATGATTATTCACTACATATATGTTCTCCATGGGGAAATGTTGAGAATATTGGTTCTGAATACATTAGAGCTATCCCATGTATCCTCGGTTCTAGTGTATGTGGCCTCCCATTCTTTGGTTATATGAAGAAAACTCATATTCAGGGTCATATTAATCATCAGAGAAGGGGGTTTCCATGTGTATTACATTGAAAAAACCAAATATGATCTTTTTTTTTCAATGAGTATTCCATTCGGTAGGGCAGTGCCCATGCTGTGGATGTTGTAGGGAAGAAGTATTCAAGAGTTAGGGCATGCTTTGGAGAAAAATATGACTCTTCCACCTCTATTTATTCATACTTTTGGGGGTCATGCCCACCTTTGGGAGGTATATCTAATGCCTCCTTATTATTTGGTGTAGCTATTTTGGGTCTTTGAAGGTGTGATATTAGGGTGGCATGAGCTTGATCAACTATTTTCCAAGTCATCCAGTTGTCAAACTTTTGTGCATGCGTGGATGAAACCTTTTTCCAATCACCTTATTCTTCTAGATGGACAACGGTTATACAAGACACCTACTCTGAGGAATTATCTAAAACCACATATTCAAAATTAATCATTTCTTGAAGGATGTATTTGAATATAAAGTAGTTTTGGATATTATAAACTATCCTTCAAGGAAAAGGACAGTAATTGGGATGGTCAGTGAGGTCAACCTCATATGGCTTCCTGGTCTACTATAGTGTGAGTAAGTTATTATCAATGGATGATAAGAAATAACCTGGGATATTTTTCATTTCAGAAGGAATATTCTTTTTTCATCTATTAATCAATTCCAAAGCGACCCTTATTTCTTTATGCTTATGGATGCGGGAGATTTCGTGGTGGAAACTACTCGATAGGAGGTGCTAGGTGGTTTAGAACCTTCCTGGGTGATTGGATGGGAACTGCTGTATGTTTGAGAGTGATAGTTATAGCTTCTGATTTGTCTAACCTTTTCACGTATTATGTCGGAAGGAGTCAAGTTTTGGATTGGGTTCACTGAATGGCTTCCTCAAGATGTTGTTTCATTTCAGAAAACTCAAAAAACCCACCTAGTTAATTCATTGAGATCATAGGTGTCTGCAAATCATCCCTGATATTTTTATCATAGAGTTTTAGTAGTTTTTCCTGTGAGAGAGGGATGCTGAGTCAATAGGTTAAACCTTTCCATCTGTATATGAAGTTAGACAACCTCTCATTCTCGCATTTTTTGTAGTTTTTTAGGTCAACGATCATTGATTTCCTCAGTGTGGAACTAAATTGATAAAGGAATTGATGATGAAGGTCTTCCCATCCTATAACAGATCCTACTAAAAGACTATTATACCAAACAAAGGATGGACCTATCAGAGTTTGTACAAAACACCTCAGCTTTTTTACCTCCTGTTGATCTCGTAGACCCATTATCAGACCCCATCAAGACCTGAAGTGTGTGATATGTTGTTTAGGGTCTCCTGCAACATCAAAAGTAGAGAAGGCATGATTTCTGAGTTTGGGTAGAGATAGAGTTTCATCCACCCATTCAGGATATGGATTAATCTCAGGCTGTACAGGTGCACGTCGCCTTTCCATGGATTCCATTTGAGTAGTTAGGGAATTTATGAGGTTAAGAAGCTTTAGGGGAACTATTTCTTAAGCCACTTCCCATACATAAAGAGTGAGTGGAGTTTGATGAGGTGGCCCCTCTTTTATCTCTCGCTTATCCTCAATTCATCCCAATATGGAATGATTACTTTGGAGAGGGAGAGGCTTTCACCAAAATAGATGGAAGTCATGATCATTTTCAACTTCCTCATTTATGTAGACCGAATTCATGGATCCAATGCCAATATGATGCTCAGATAATGATCTTTCTTATAGATTAACTACGGGGGGTAGAATATTTGTATTTATGTGAAGATGATACCCAAAAAGAATATTTCCCTTGAGTAGCTATTTTTTGAGTTGTCATAGAGTTTGTATCTAGATCTCGCATTGTGAAAACTATTCTTATATGGAAGGAACTTCAACTCTTTCATATGGAAACTAATATGTAGTCATGACTTTCCCTTTTTCTTTGGAAGTGTTCCACCAAAGAGGTGGTAGCTTGGTATTAATAGGTGCCAGATTTTGGAGGCTTCTTTGGTTCCAGTTGCGTACAACCTCATTTAGTTCATCCAAATCACTCTCATACTCGGGTACATTTTCCGTTTTGTGACCCTCTGAATCTATGTCTTGGTCAATGGTTATTATTTTGACAGAGACAAAATTCACAGAGGCATATTGGAAAATGGTGGTTGTGCCATTACTTCCAACGCAATGGACTAATTCTTCATAGATCTTATTAGGGTTGTTATTCAAACCCTTGGACTTATTGGTCCATTTTGACTTGCGACCCCAACAGGGTTTGATCATCTTCACCGTACGCTCCTCTTATCTTGGTCTATGAATATTGACCTTAAGGGAGTTTCCAGTCACAATTGTCGAATGGGCCCTGAATAGTAGAGGTTAGTCTTATGATGGGAGGAACAAGTAGGATGCTGACCATTTTCCTCACAACCTAGAGAATACCAATTCCCTCTATGGTGATGATGATGATGATAAAAATTCCCCCTACCCTATGGGGTGGGGGTTATTCAGGGCCACATTTATAATTTATTGGTCCTGTTGTTGAGGATGAAATGGCTCCTATTAAGGATTTGATGATTCCTTGGATGAACATGAAGATATAAATGCCCCCAGCCCAGAAGGGTAGGGTTGATTTCAAATAACCATTAACATCTCTAGGTTCCTCTCATGGGATGATCAACTTGGTGATAGTGATTGGGATATAAATTACCCTAGCCCAAGGGGTTGGGGTTTTCTTGAACTATTTCTGATGTGTCATGAATACTCTGTGGAATTTATGATCCAAGAGGTGGAGGTAGTGGTAGATATTCTTCTAGCATGGTGATTTGGGTCCACTCCTAGATGGATGATATGGAAGATGCTATTGTTTCCCATTTTAGGTGGTGCAGGTATGCTTGCATTTGATCTCGGTGCGATGGCAGCCCATGATGAGAACCATTCATTACAGGAAGTTTTCTGAGTGATAGAAACTTTGGTCTATGTGTCTAAAATGTATTACTATTTCTTCTAGGGGCCTAGTTTATAGTCTTATTGTCTATGCTATCATTTATTTCATAATGTATGGTCATCATTGAAGTGGAGTAATTCTGTTTTAGTGAACAACTGGCGTGAGCATTACCCAGTCCCCTGATCTCTCCAGAGGCTATAACATTGTAGGATGCTGTATCTGAGGGGTTATGATATTCTAATGGATAAGAAAAGTGTAATACTACATACTATCCCCATACTTGAATATAGATGCATGATGTGTCTTCAGAGATCAGCTGTTGAAGAGTTATTATGAAATGGGGGCAAGGATGTTGAGAATTTACGCTGTGATTCTCCAGTTTTAGATCCTGGGCCATAGAGATAATAGCCAGTTCTAGATGACAACAGAGTATTTTGATGGTCTGAAGGTGAATCTCATATCCTGGATAAGGGAGGTGTCTTACCTTCATCCACTGATGAGTATCCCACATATTTTGGCATAGATAATGCATGCAATCATTTTATATCTCATATGGGATCTCATAGATAAAAGTAGCAAGGGGCCAGAACATGATGGGGAGGTTTTTTCCAACTAAATCTCTCCATATATCAGTGTCATCATCCTCTTCATTAGGATTACACACCTCCATCCATTCAAACTGTAGAATATTATTCTAAAGGTTACCTACTGACAAGAGTGGAGTGCTACTAGAATTTGATGGGGAACCATATACAATTTACCTTGATGTTTTGAGAACCTCTCTATACAAATGTGTCAAAGTTTGGGGAACCTTTATATAAGGAGGTATCTAGGAAGAGAGAGTATTTCGTTATCCATGTTAGATATTTCTATGTGGAGGTTGACTACGATGGATTCCAGGAGTAGAGTCCCTACGATTCATATCCACACTACCATAGGGACTATTATGATAATGAATTCCTTCTACTTCTTATTCGACAGAAGAGTCAACAAACACTCTTGGTGTTGAGAATGTGTCTCGAACAACCTCAAGGAGACTAGCATCGAGAAGATGAGGAATATGGGTCATGTTCTGCCTCATGGTCATAATATTCTAACCTACCTTTTGGAGCTGTACATGGATATGAGCCTATTGTATGATAGTTTCCATAACCTGTATATAACCGTATGATGCTGTAGGAGTGTGAGACCACTGTTGAGAATCTCTTGGAATATAACAATGATATGTTTCATTATTGATAAGAATATGGGCCTGTACCGAGGTATGTTACATTCTCACTTGGTGATCCCCAGTCAAGATGAGAGTATGAGCTCGATCATAAGCCTTTGAAATATACCACTAGTCCTTTTTGGAAGGAATATTATCATACCCTAAGGCATGTGGTACTCTTAATTGGTGGCCCCCAGTTGGATTAGGAATATGATCCTGGTCTGAATATGAATTCCCCTTCAGGATATGCCAATAGAACTTCAGAATGGTAGAATGGATATGAGCCTCCTCCTATATTTTCTTGGAATGATGTTGGTGCAATTGTTCATCAATGGAAGTAGGAATATGAACCTTTCTTTCATGATCTACTAGAGTATTCCAAGTAGATTCACAGACATGTATATGATCCTATACCAAGCCTTGTTCCATTCTCAATTGGTTATCCCTGGATATAATAGGGATATATGCCCGATCTTGGGCCTTTGGAGTATGTCACTGGATTTCTTTGATAGGAATATGATCCCATCCCGAGGCATGTTTCCCTATCATGTGGTGAGCCTTAACCATAATGGGGATATGATCATGATATTAGGACTTTGGAATGTGCCATTATAATTTTTTAACAGGCATGTTCTTCTATCCCAAGGCATGTTATTCTCTCACCTGGTGAGCCCTAGTTAGAACGAGAGTATGATACCGGTCCTATGCGTCTTCCTTTATTGGAATATATTAATAATCCTCCCGAATGGGAGAAAGAATGTGTACTTTATCCGATGCAACCACTTGTTCAAAATGATCAAAGTGTTTAGCTATCCTGGATGTAGGGATTGGAGTACGTGTCGATCCCTTTATCTGCAACAGTGCCGAAATATTCCAGTGGAGTTCTTCAGCTGTTGCTAAAATATATTGGTATTTTAGCAAAGTTTGTGCAGGGATATAGGCCTACATATTTCCTGTCTCCATTAACTTTTGGTATATATCTTTAATTGAAGTAGGGATATGAGACCATTTTTATCCTCTTGGTGACACTGGGATATGCTGATGAACTTCATGCACATGGATAGGGATATGAGCCTCCCCCATGACTGTTGTGGGAATATGACCATAGAATTAATCTGAGCGATCAGGGATATGAGCATACTTGCTGGTCCTTTCCAGAATATACCAGCAAGAATCATCAGTAGGAGTGAGTATATGAGCCCTCTCTTGGATATCTAGTGTCTTCCTCCTCTGATGATCCTTCCTTTTTTTCCTGTACTTGGGCATCATAGGTAGCAGTGTGTTGGATGATACCCTCAGCATGCAAATAGTGGGTACCAGCGAGATGATGCTAGAAATGGTGGATGACAGGATCCCTCCTAGGCATCCCCTAAAATAAAAGTGAGTCGTATTTTTATTCACATTCATACTTCATTAGATATTGAAGGTGGTAGTTTTCATGCTCCATGGATAATCTCTCAATGCAATTTTTTATAGCTACAAGGGCTATTAGATTAGAATCATCTTTCCTTGGGTGATGTGGATTTACCAGTTACTATTCTTGGAGAACATCATAGGTATATTTCATGGTTGGGATCATACCATGTCGGTGGTACTCTTAGACCATCTTGTTTTCCACATACGGTTGGAGCTGTCGAGCAGATGAGATCATTCTCCGACCTATAGGGGTGGCTACTGTAGGTGATTTTCTAGAGAAATTTCTAGATGAAGAAGACATTATCTCAGGTTGGGATGATTTCGATGAGAGTAATATTTTTAATCATATATAAAACAAGGAACAAGGTTACTTATTAGTGAAATATCATAGGTATGATGTGCTCAATCAGATATGCATGGTTAACACAATTGTTTTACTTTACTGATCTGACAATTCTACTCACGTGGACTTGTCAATGTGAGAATGGACTTATAAGAACATCTATTATAGATGATAATTTTAAAGATTCATGATGGTAATACTAATTTGTTTCTATATGATAGTAAAACAAAGTTTCTTGATGCATGATTAACCAATATTTTTTTATTTAATATATTCACACTGGGTTCACCATTTTGGTTTCCATGGATAAAGGGGGAAGATGAAATGGTCTGATGAATTATAACCCAATAAATTTTTCATTGGATTTATTTCATGTCAGGTCCAAAATTTCTATTTTGGTAGGTAATAGATGATTGCAACGCACATCTAGTCTAGTCTAGTAATTTATTATGGGGGGTGTGGGTTATTCCTTGCACAATCTTCAAAATCGTGTACTAGTTTCATTCTTATAAGAAACTCCCAATAGTTCCCTAATTCATAACTGAGTATAGACATAATTTCCAAAGGAAGATGGTTAGTTGGGGTTTTAGAATTAGTGATGCTTAAGGACTTGCATTGGTAAAGAGGATGGGAGGATGGGCTCATCGCACCCTTTTGAGGGAAATTATTTTCGACTCCAGGGCTCTCTTATAGATTTAATATATGTTTGTGAAACTTTCCCTAATCCTGATACATGATTAGATACCCTAAAAAATGATTATAGGTTAATTATGTATATATAAAAAAGGGAATATAATTAATGAATCCATATGTATATATCCAAGGATATCCATCCACCTCCTGGTAATGGGTATCTACTTATATACAGAAGCTGTATAACCAAGTACTTAGGCATTTGCTGCCACACAGGGAGGCAGTTAATATTTTGAGTAGTGTATTGATCCATTATGAGGCATCCTTTGTATCCTGGTTATTGTAGGAATAAATACATTCATATTTAATTAAATTAGTGTAGTTTAATGTCTCGTAGAGAGGAAATATTTTTAAGAATTTGGATTCCAAATATCTGAACTCGAGTCTCAAGGAGACGACCTACATACCCTGATTATTATAGGAATCAAAGTTACCATAGTTTGATCACATCCTTGGGACTGGAATCAAGGTAGATTTCCTTATATAAAGAATTTTCTTATCATTCCACTCATCGGGGCTTACATGCTGGGATTACCCTAGATGGTGGAGATTTAGTATGTCAATGAGGTATTTATTGTGGATCTCTAAGCCCACGTGAGCTATACTCAGTGTGAGAAATGAGGGAAAGAAAGTGATCAACATCATTGCAAATGGTTGTGGGAATTTCACGTTGGGACATTCAATGAGATGTTTGATATGAAGATTGAACCTCATGAAGGTGTCCTACATATCCTGGTTATAACAAGAATCAAATTTCTCATAGATCACTAAATTGGGGCTTACACTCTAACATCGCCCATATATGTGTGGCATGTCATATCATACCACTAGTTTGGGATTACACAGTGAGATCACCCATGTATTTATAGAGACTTATGGTGTAGATGATATGATCATGGAAACCCCCTAAGCCCACATGATCGATGATTGGTGTGAGAAACAAGGAATAATAGATTATTAGTATTATTTCACATGGATGTGGGACTTATGTATTGGAACTTCCCTTGGGGTATTTTAATATGGAGCTTGGGACTTAGAGAGGTGTCTAACATATCTTGGTTATTGCAAGAATAAAAGTCTTCATAGTTCATTTGATCGAGTATTACACTCCGAGGTTTCCCTTATCATTAGAAATTACACACTGAGGATGAACAAGGTGATCAAGTCCTAGGATACCCTATTGTATATGGATTTCACTTTGAGGTTTCCCTTATCATCGGGGCTTACACACTAATTTTGAACAAGATGATAAAGTCCTAGGATTCCCTATTGTCTGAGGCTTACACACTAAGGTTTACCATATCATTGTAGCTTACACACTAAGTAAGAACAAGGTGATGAATTCCTAGGATTCCTGATTTTCTAGGGCTTAAAAACCGATGTTGCTCATATATGATCTGTTTGTTTTCCTGGTATATGCTGATTTTTCACTTGAAATGCCTTGGTTTTCTACCTGATATGTCAGATAATGGTTTCCTGATATGTAAAAAGGCAATCATATGATCTAGTCAACTTTCCCATAGGAATTCACATATCCTAGATGGCATGTCTATGCTTTTTCACATGATTGAGGATAACTTATCTGGAGGACATCTCAAGAATCATATGGCCTGCCCTGGAAGCCATCACATGACCTGGACGATTTTTCTAGAGGGTGTCACATGATCCAGTAGAAATTCCTTGGTGCCATCTCATGAGATAGCTGAAAAAATGGGAGATGTCATCATAGTTAGTGTGATATGTCTCAGAGGGCATCACACGTCTTGGATGACATATCAGGTGGGAATCGTGAGATCTGGATGGTTTACTTAGAGGGTGTCGTGAGAGTCATTTGACATGACCAGGTGCTACTGTGAGACTCAGAAGACCTGAACTAGCACCATTATATGAGTTAGGTGACATGTTTAAAGAGAATTGAAAGACTAGGATGATAGAACTAAAGGGTTTCACGAGATTTAGGCAGCATGCCTGTGAGGCATCATATAACTTTCTTTGATATCTCCAGGGTATTTTGAATGATCCAAATAGTATACTAAAGGAGTGTCGCATGATTTGGATGATGTATCCCAATGATGTCATGTGTCTAAGATAATTCATGTGAAGTATATAAGAATCACCATGCATGTTCTTTAGATTAAGTCTCCTATATTTAGTCTCTGTTATATCCATCATATTATGAATTCCTTAGATTTATTTAGTGTTATCTTATTTTTTAAATCTTGCGTGATATAGTAAGAGTACGAGGTGTCCTTCGCATGTCCTACTATAAGTACCTCATGTGATCTATGAGTGATCACGTGAAGTTCTCTATGCATGGTGCATGATCACTCTAGTTGTTCTCCAGTATATTACCTGATGAAAGACTTTCCGGTCGTGAGATCAGCCACTCTGAGAAATATGCTCTAGCACTGGTGCCTCTAAATGTTAGAAATACCTTGGGTCTAAGAGTATATAGGTCAATATTCAAACCCCTTTTTCATGTTGGGGTGGATAATTTATAGGAATCACCAACCCAGTTATTCAATGCTTTGTGTGGCGTATCTAGCATGAATCCAAACTAGAGTTGAAAAAATGGCTCTAGTGCCAGATGTCTTTGTGAGTCTCCATCATGGATAATTCCAAGGGTTCCAAATGATTTTCAGTGACCATTATTCCCTCCATAAATGCATCCTTTATTGGATTATTGAAAATTAATGAGGACTCGTTGAATCATGCGGGTATGCCGAATGAATTTCATATTGTAATATTGACATGTACAAGGGCCTTCACAAGATTTGGATGCCTGTTGAAAAGGATTTGTGTGATTTTGGGTGAATTTTCTAGGAGTCTTATGACATCGTATCATAGATATACTTGGTGCATCACATGGGTTTTACAACCACAAGTGCTTCTCCCTCCTTCCCTTTTATTTCCTTCATTTTGTGTGTTAAAGGTTGGGAGTCATGCGAGATTTCATGAGTAATTTCATGGAAAATTACTCTATTTTTTAGTGATGTCTCACATGAATAAGATGTTCCTATGATATACACACAATAATTTCATGGAAAAACCCATACATTTTTCCTTGGGGATCCAAAAGGGAAGCACATAGTTGCCCAGACATACCCGAGGCCTTTCACACAATGGGAAGGACATGCCGGAGGTGTCTTGTGGAATCTTGAAAATCAATAAGGGTGTGTTGCATGACGATTAGAGACCACATAAGGATTATTCTTCCTCACCTTTATTTTTTTTTGTTTTATTCCACAAAGTCTTAGGGGTATTGCGATTTTTTCAGGATGTTTTCAAGGATAATTATCCTTTCCCTTGGTGACACATCACATGACCCTTACAACCATAACAGGCCTCCAAATTTTGGTAACATCCACCTATTTTATAAGTATTTTTGGATGGGTTTTTAGGAACTCTACAATGATGAACAACGTGGCTTGGGGGATCTTGTCTAACCACTATCGCGCAACCACCGATTGTCCAAAGTGCCTTCGCAAGAGCAGGAGGGCTTGTTGAAAGGGGTTTTACAGGATCCACTACAGGATATACACTGTACATAATATTTTTGTGTGACCTTATTATGTTCATGAAATCATGAGTCTCTTAGAGGCTTTTGTGGCCCATGGGTCTCAGCCACCTTTTTCTTTTCTTTTTGCGGGGAAAATAATACCCATATTCAAGTATTTCTTCCTTTGTGAATTTTTTGATACTCATTTAGTGGGCGCCAACATGGACATATTATTTATATATTATATATATGATATTTATGATGTCTTTATGCTTATGGAATTATTATATAACACATACTTTTATATTTTCTATTTTATGGGAATATGATAATGTAATTCATGTGTACGGCGGACTACCACATCACGAAGTGATGTGATTTATTCACGCTTTACATGGAATGTATTAAGGATGGGTTAAATAGAAATATATGATATATATTACATAAAAATTATATTTTAATGATAATATATATATATATATCATTTACTTTTCTTTATTCCAATATGATAAGAAAATGGAAACAATGTGCATGCGTACAGACGAACTACTGTCTCCATGAATTGTGTTTTTCATTTCCTATCACTAAATTTTATGAATTTTAATAAATACATATATAATGAATATATGTGATATCTATATCATGTTTATCATTCTAGATAGTATGAAATCATGATTAAATTAAGAGAATATCAAATATAACAAATCAAGACATGTACGAAAAACAAAGCAGTTATTACCCAAAACATAACTTTGACATGGAATTGATAATAAATAGAAAATAAAAGGTCATAATAAAATCATATATGTTATGATATATATGAGTATTTTTCTATGATATATTTATAATACACTTATATTTATTATACAGGAAGTTTGAATGAGTATGACGGAATTCAAGACTTAAGATTGCGAGACACATGCTATATCCATCACCTATTTAATTTATGTGGTGTATATAATTCATAAGAATGTAATTTATTATTATTATACTAAAATTTATTGGTATTTAAATATCCATTTTAGCATCTCACTTTCATGGGGTTTACAGTTCAAAAGTAACCAAATCGGTAAAGGATTTTTGTCTCAATTTTCCTTTTTTGAGACATATGTTATGATATGAACCTATATTATTTAATGAGGTGTATATAAAACACCTTTTACATGTAATATCATGAATTTATATATCCTCATGATATTTAAAGTTCCATTTTATGTTATTCCTTCATGGGTCTTATGATTCAGTTTCAACAAAGTCATAAATATTTATGTTACAATCTCATTATTTATCGGGATTTTTATGACTAAGTCTAAGATGTTGAAAGATCATGATATACCTCTCAATATTTCTCATGATTTTTTTAATCTAGTTATTTATGATATATTCAAGTAATGGTACCATTTTTTTACTCTTTGGTACTTGAGATAATTAAGAAAATGTTTTTAAGAAAATATGACTTTATTTCTCTCTTATTTTGTGAATATATTTTCCTACTAAACCATGTTTTCTAAATTTTTTTTCAAATATTTTTTAAATGATCTTTTAATATTATTTAAAAAAAAGTATTTCAAAAAAAAAATTTATTTTTAAAAATTGTTTTAAATGATTTTCAAATCTTTATTTATAAGTTTTCAAAACTATTTTAAAAGAAAAATGTTTTCAAAATTTTTTATATTTTAAAAAGAGTTTTTCAAAGAGGAAAGGATATTTTCATCAAGAAATGTTTAAAATTATTTTTAAAGCTTAATTTATAAGTTCTCAAAGTTATTTTCAAAGAAAATTATTTTGAAAATGAATCATTTTTTAAAAATTAATTTTCAAATAAAGGTTATTTTCCTTAAGAAATGTTTTATGTGATCATTCATAATCCTCCTCCATTTAAGATGAAATACTTTGATATAGTTTATGATTTATTAGGGATATTATCCAAGGAAATCATTCTTATTATTTATTTTAATGATTCATGTTTTAATGACAAGTTTTTTATGAAACCAATTTCTCTTCCACGGGTTATACTATGTTAAAATGCTTATAAAACTCACTTCTTTTCATGGATTATGATATGATGAAATGATTATGAAACTTTTATCTTTTCTAAAGGTTATGATATGATGAAATGTTTATGATACCCAATTCATTTCATTGGTTATGATATGATGAATTTTTATGATCTTGTGGCACCCATATATATGATTTCATTATTTGATGGGTGGGGCCTTTATCTCCCTCCAATGTATTGGGTAATGATGGATAACACATGAGTATATATGTTATGCATGAACTTGATTACATGTTCACAATGTTATATGTGAACATTATTAAAATTTAACAATGTTATGTATGAACCTGATTACATATTCACAATGTTATTTGTGAACCTTATTACATGTTCACATTGTTATCCGTGAACCTATTTATATGTTCACAATTTTATGCATGAACTTGATTACATGTTCACAATGTTATGAATAAACCTTATTATGTGTTCACAATGTTATGTGTGAACCTAATTACATGTTTAAAATGTTATGTGTGAACCTGATTACATGTTCACAATGTTATGAAAGAACCTAATTACATGTTCACAATGTTATGCGTGGACCTGATTACATATTAACAATGTTATGAATGTACCTATATTTCATGTCCATAATGATATGTGTGGACCTAGTTACATGTAACCAAGTTTATACAAGGGAAGGATTTTATTTACTTAACTTAACGAGTGAACCTATTTCTATTTATACATGCTCACAATGTTATAAGATGATATGTATGCCACAAATCTATGTATTATACCAATGTTATGATCTCATGGCTCATGTTATTTTATTATCATATGATTCATGTCTTATGAACTGCCAATATTTATACCATGACTTAGGATTATGATCATTGATATACAGGGTATGGTTTTTAAATGTTATTCTCATGTACTCATACACTTATGTCTATTTTATGCTTACACATATCCTTTTTTACCCTTAATAATCATATGATGTCACCATTACTTATGTTTCCTTTACCCAGGTTATAAAGAATGGGTTTTTATAGGGTATGTTTACAAAGAGTACTAAATGGAAAGATCTTTATGGGAAATATTAAAGATCATTCAACAGATTAGAATACTGTGTTCCATATTTCAAAATGCACTAAACTATTATGGTCCTCAGGCTTGTGTTTGTGTAATGTATTTAATATTTATCTAATAAGATGTACTATACCTCTATGAGAAGCCCAGGTATCTATAGGTGGGGAGTATCAGATCAGTCATGGTTGAGTGTCTCTCATATTGGGAGAGTTATAGGCTTCATGGGACCTATTGGTGGACAGTAAATATAGCTTCAGTTGTGAAGATTATTGAGGTGAGATCATAGTGGTTGGTTAACCACCGATGATTCTTAGGGACGAGAAGTGTCATGGTGGGGAGTTTTTAATGACCTGTATCATTACATGTTGAGAAATCAGAATAAATTTTATTTTTTTATCCTGAGAGGGTATCAAGGAAAAATCATAATTTTTTCTTATCAGATGATACTGGGTAAATTTTCTGACCACTCCATTATCCTTGGAATAAGGTTTTTACTAGGATAAGAGTTTGGTGGAAATCTAAACCGATTGAATTTTCAAATAATATTTAATATTTAATTAATTAAATATTAATATATTTATGTGTTTATTTTTAAATGATAACTCATGTTTATAGTGTTATATTGAGATTCAGAATTCACAATTGAGTCCATAACTGGGGGGTTTTCCTAGGTGAGGCATAATCCTGTCATGGGAACCAAGGCCAAAACCATTTTCTTTTCATTTTTATTTTTATTATTTTATGTGCCTGTTTTTCTTTTTTCCCTTACCCTTTTGATTACTATATACATGGATCCCCCCTTATGGGAGTCAGAAATCCAAGATAGAAGAGGGAAAGAAATAGGAGGAGGGATATGGAGATCCCACTAGGGAGCTTGTCTAAAACTTGATTTATTTGTAGATACTATGGAGTGTGGATTCAGGGGATTCATCAGAAATTTATACCTAGAGGTAGGATGTTTTTATTTTTTTTATAATAGATCCCTGCATTTTTTTTATTTTTAAAGACTTATTTTGATTACAGGGGACCATGTGGGGGTTAATCTGTGGTTATTTTAGGAGAATTGTGGATTTCGGGGAATTCTCAAGGGATTTCTATTTGGGAAAACTGTTTACACATTGTGTGTTTTAGATAACACATGCCATGTGTTATTATTTTCTGATGGGGTGAGGAAGAAGGGGTTAAATGACATGTGTATTTAAGATAGGTCATGTGGGATGACTCAAGGTGTGGACTGGGGCACAACCAGCCACCCCGTGTTAGGGGCACATAGCCATTTGAGGCACATGAACAATGATCATGTGTAGCACATGGCCAAAGGCCATGTGGGGTACTTGGTCAAACCTTGAGTAGGGTGCACAAATACATTACTCATATGAAGTGCATTCCATGTAGAGTTGGTGAACACTGTTTACTTTGGGAAGTACATGGTAGGTTGGCCATAGGTACCCAACTTGGGTTTATGGTTGGGGGTACACACCGTGTACATGAGGTTAATGCTATATACTTACCCCTTTTAATTCCATTTTCCTATATTCTCACCCTGGAGTTATAATTGGACCCACAAGTATACCATTCAAAGCATTTTCCATGTATATCATAATGATGGAATCCTTTTAGAATTTAGAGGCTGTCTGGATGGTTTTTTGGACCAGGGGAGTGTTTAAAGGAGGTTTTCTTCAAGGTTCTATTTTAGAATCCTCATGAAGATAGGGTTTTGAGCTTGGTTATTAGCCTGATATGAGTAAACATGGTGATATGTTTTGAGTTTCTCTAGTAAGGTTCCCAAAAAAGGGATACAAAAATGTATTGGATGAATCTTTTTATCCTGGTTTCTTGAGGTTTGAGTAGTCAAGGTTCATAAACCACTCACCTAAGGTTTTAGATCTAATGGTTGAGGATTAGTTCGGTTGGAGCTTTTTCAATGGGTTGACAATGTGGAGTTTTGGGTATAGATAAGTGCCATTAAAAATATATTGATATGGGTTTGAGGGATCGGTTTGGATGCTCTTGTGAGTGAGATAATACCATATAATGGGTTGTATGCTAGGAAGGCCGACTGAGGTGTTTTTGTGACTAGATTTACCCTAAGGTTTCACTTGTTTTAAGAATCCCCCTATAGGGTTTCCTACTCTTGAGGTGGTCATGAGGACCATTGAGAATTAATTTGTAGGCAAGGTGATTATTTTGGATTCCCTTGTGGGAATATTGTTGATATATGATTAGTGGTTGTATGTTGAGGGCCTCTTGGAGATGTTTCTCATGTCGAGAATGTCACATGATTGGATGCGATAGAGGATCCCCTTATAGGGTGTATTTTTCTCTCTTTATGGATTCCCTTGTGGGTGAGTTGATGGTCATGGGTGGGTTCAATGAAAATTATCCATTGATATTTCTTATATCGGGTATGGATCATGGTTTGATATGAATGTGATCTATGGGATCATGGGAGCCCCATGTTTTTTTGACCCAGTGACGGGTTAGTACTCACTTACTGTAGGTTACACCAGGTGTCACTTTATAACCTAGAGACTGATGGTGGATACTCATGGTGTATATTTGGATGAGGTGATCTCGGGGACCAGGGGATCCTTGAGATTTTTTGACCATGAGATGGTTAGTGCTGATGTTTTATCTATTTGGATGATGGGTTCGAGAGTTAACAAACCCATACTTTATGCATTATACTAGGATGGTTTGAGGCAATTTTGATCAAGACATATATTAAAGGAAACAATTGGGATGTCTTTAGACTAAGTGTTGACAATGAGTTTGATATGGTGTGCTCCTATATTGTCGGTTTGTTGTTATTAGATAGATCTAGGGAGATAATGGATGAAATGGATCAGTGATGGCCCCCACTAAGAAAATAAATGTTTTACCCTAACTAGAGGTTAGGAGTCTATGGTTCTAGAAATTTTATAGACATTATTTGTAGTTTATACCTACCTAACTTTATTTTATGGAGATAGTTAATACTATAGGACTATATTTTTTTTTTGTAAAGGTTCTCTCAAAGTTACTAGAGTTCTTGCCACCAGTTCAAATCATGCCATTGGAGTCCTAAAGCCCGATAGAGTTATGTGTTGTTATCTTCAATGCCTATGGTTACACCCTAGGGTCTAAAATTCATGCCTATTGAATTTTATAAATCTTGAATCTCCTGTGTAGATCTGGTGGATGAGTTTGATGTCATGTGGTTGGGCGAGACACGTTCTATAAGTCCTCTAACATGATCTAGAGTGGGGGTATATTTACCTCGAGTGACATTATAAAACCTACGATTAGATGTTTTTGTTTATCTACATTAATTTTATGAATTTATTTATTTTATTTCATATATTATTAGTTTTCAATAAGGTTGGTAATATCATTTGTGTATGCAATTGTTATGAAAACAGATGTTAGGACCACCGTTGGGGGTAGCCTACTAAGATTTATTTCTCACCCCTATATGCGAACCTTGATGTGAATGTTGAAATATATATCTACTTTTTGTATGGAGAATAGGCTTCATAGTGGATCAAGAGAAGTATTAGTGTTTCTTGATTGAGTAAAGTTTATTATGTGGAGTCTTGAGATTGAGTTGGTGTAGTTCATCCATTGTGGAGACCAGGTATGTGGTACAACTCATAGTTAGTAGTAGATCCTAATGTATTTATTTTCAATTTGTTTTTTATATGTGTTTAGACTAATGGAAAACTAATTTATATGTTATAAAATTACCATGAATCTGTATACTATATTCTATTTATTATAGCATTTTATTGTTTCAGTTTATTTATATTGTGTACTCTAATGTTTATCACCGTGGATATTTTTGGTTATTTCTATTTTTACTAGACTATGATTTAAGGTAATAGTGTCTAAATTTCATTTATTTGTCCCTTTCCACTTGTTGGAATCCTTTGGCATATGGGGAGGCATGCTCGAGGCCCTATGGAGGGCTGGATCGTGAGACGTGTCAGGTCAACCTAGGTCGGTTCCTTACATGATACATAGAGCATAATCATAGGCACATGGCATGGAAATACACCAAAAACATGAAACATAACATAAAAAATAACTTTGGAATAAACATTAGCATATGGAAATTATAACATTGTAAGTAAAAAATTTTCCACACTTCATGTTGTGGATAAACAAAATGTCGATGCTTTATGTTGTGAACAAACAAAATGTTCACAATTCCTATTCTGAACAAAACAAATCTCCATTCATAACATCCTTATCTCATGAGATATAAATAGTTAAATAATGAATTTAATGGAAATATAGGACCCTAAAATTCATAATAATAATCATCCATATATATTTTTTCACTTGAAAATAATCATCTGTTACATCATAAAGAACCCATGGAAAGAATAATGGGTTTCGTAACATTTTCAGATGGTATCACCAAAATTGACCACCAGAATGAAAAAATTGATACAAAAAATTCAATCACACAATAATATCATTTCATAATAAAATTTAAATGGTTATTCATGGAAAATAATTTCCAAGGAAATATATCTTTTAGATATAAAGATAAAGTGGAAGAAAAATTGTAAAAGAGTTTTTAGATTACATTTTTATCTTTTAAGTAAAAAAAGATATGAGAGCCACATTGAAAATTAGTTTTTTTTAAAAGGTTAGGTGAATAAATTTGAAATCATTTACTTTTAAAAATAACTTTCAATAGTGGAGCCTTTAAAAATACATATAGATTTCAAAAAGGTGAAGTGAAAACATCCTGAATTTTTTTACTTTTTTTAAAATAGTCTTCAATAATGGTTTCTTGAAAATGAAACTAAGGTTTCAAAAAGGTGAAGTGAAAACATTTTGAAAAATTTTAATTTTAAAAATAATCTAAAATTATATAGATTTTAAATGACATAAAGGTTATAAAAATTAATGTTGAGTGAAAGATAAAAAATTTGATTTTGAAAGGATGGAAATTTTTTAACATTTTGAAATGACTTTTTTGAAAACCCATATCATAAAAAGAATCAAAAAATCAATTTTTTAAATATGAACATAGAAATATAAATTTTAAATGACATAAAACATAATTGGGTTTCTAAATATAAAGGATAACGTTGGTTGGAAATTAAAATATGGACAAGGAGGGGACATTGTCATTAGTAAGGATTATAATTATTCTTAATAATAATATTATTTTTTTGGGGAATAAATTCATTAAAGAGGAAATTTGAAATAAAAAGTGTCATTTTCCCCATGTATAAAGAGAATGTACCATGAAAAAAAATATTAGGATTAAAACAACCAATTATGGAAGTAAGAAGTTCAAGATGAAACATAATAACTCAAACAAAGGGGGTTTGAGTTAAAAAACCCTTACTACATTATAATATTTCAAAGGGAAAATTCATGGAAGGTATAACTATTAGTTGGAGTAAAATAGAAAAACAGGGGTGAATTGACCTTTATTTTTTTAAAAAAATAAGTGATACAAAAAGGGAAAATTCAGTGATAAATTAAAATAATCAAAGTAAGCATAATATAATTAAAAACCATTTTTGAAATTAAAAACAAATGGAATAGTATAAAAAAAATAAAGTGAGAGATTTATTTTAAGAGATAAATTGATTTATGGATTAAAAAATTGATTAATTAATTAAATTAAAATTAATAAATTAAATATGTGAAAAGTAAATAAGGTATACAATTTTTAAATGAAGTTAGACAATAGATTAATAAGTAACCCTATGTCTCTCACGTCAATAAATTAAGGATTTATGAATATATATATATATATAAACCTTGATTTTATTGGTTTCCAAGAACCTAAAAATAAAAAAAACCATTGATTTTAGTGGTTACCAAGTAACATAGAAATAGAACCTTGGTTTTAGATGTTTTTACAGAACCTGAAGAGAAAGGTCCCTTGGTTTTAGTAGTTTACCAAGAAACCTAAGAGAGATAGAAAAAAGGAAATTTTTTTAGGAATAAATATTTTGAATAAAATACATCAATTATATAGGAATATAGAGAAGTTTTAATTTAAATAATGGGAGAGAGAAAGGTGGAGATCAAAGAATTAGAAGAAGGAATTACAAATAGATATTAAGAGAAAACAATTTAGAAGATAAACCTTGTTTAAATTTTATTTGGATCAATGAAATTCCAAATTGATTTAAGTTTTTGATTATTTATCCTCCCATATATTTTATTTATAGTCTTTTAAATTATCTAGGTCAAACTATAAGAGTAATGAGGTTAAGGGAGCTGTTGAAAACCACCATAAATGCATATTTTGACTTACGACTGAACAACACCATCTAGTTGACCGATTCTACCAGATAGCTAGTGAAATTTCTATACACTTACTTGATATTATATCCATCACTGATTAGCTTGTTTCTATAACTAGGAAGCTGATGAGATACCAAAATATTTAGTGGTTTTGTCCACTACCACTGGTTTGCCGGTGACATTCCACTAGGTATTGGGTGTACTTATAGTAGGTAGGATGTTCAGTCCAAATCCACTATCTTTCTATTGAAATTCCATTGGGAAGTCAATGGTGATATACTAAGGGATATCCTCCCTTTTCCTTCTTTATTCACTTTGAGGCCTTCATTTGGTTCATTGTTAAACTAACTTCATGATCAAATGTAAATACTAAAAATACACTCCATTGAAAATGTTATAACACCGAAAGGTGTTTTTGATCATTAAAACACATCTAGGAGAGTGAGTTATAATAATACCCCATTTTTATGATGAAAAATACTTTGAATATATCAAATAAAATTTTAAATAAAATTTCAATATTTTATAATGAAATCTAAATGAGATTATAAAATCATTTTTCAAAACTCATGAGATGAAAAACAATTTTATTTTAAAAATATTGAACATAATACAAGTTATAAACAATTTATATTTTAAAGATATTCCAAAAAATAAATAAAATATAAATTACCTCACCTTTACCAGAAATTTCTCCATTTCTCCTCTAAATTTAGATTAAAACTATTAATTTCTCCCAAAATTTAAAATATATTAAAACAAATAATTTCTCCCCCTTTTTGATTATCAAAAATGAACATATAAAAAAGTTTAGATAAATAAAATAATAAATAAATAAGTTTTCACATCATTAATTTTCTTTTGAGTGAGGAAAAAATAAAATTTTTAAAAGAAAATTTATAAGTGTAAATAGTTTTTGAAAATGAAAAGTTTTCAGTTTTACAAAATAGAAAAATCAGTACATTCTCCAAGTATTATAACATTTTTTTGAAACTATATTTAAATAAGATCAGTATTAAAATAAAAAATTTGAAATTATTTTAAAATAAGTTCAAGATTGAAATAGACTATCTCCTTTAGGAATATTTTATAATTAACATGAAAATATCCCCCTAAATTGATGCATTAAAAATATAGAGATCCATCAAACAATGAAATTCAAGAGATAAAAAACATAGAACATTATAAGATCAAGAAAATATTTCCAATACATCCTTATGTTTTGTAAAGGTTATGTTAATTACCTAAATCATATCCCTAAGGAGTGTCAAAATAAGTGTGTAGTAAATGACCACTACTTATTCCTAGGGTGAAGATAAGATTAAAAATCTATAAATTTTTTTTGAGGTTAAAAAATCTAGGTGAATCTACGATAGACACATATCAAATTATCTGTATCTAGATAGGAATTTATTTTCTAGGAAGATCACACGAAATTTTCTTTACCAAAATTATTTTTTTAGAAAGTATGATAATATTATGATTTTCTAGAAGAAAATTTTAAAGGTATTAAAATATTTAAAACATTTGAAAAACTAAAGCTTTAAAAAGTTAATGAATAAGTGTCACAAGTGTACCATACCTAACTAAAATTTAATAAAATTAAAATTATCTAAAAAAATTGTATTGGTAAATATATCAACCAATTGAAGATTGGTGATAATTAACTCAAGCAATATATGACCTTTTTGGAATTGATATCTCAAAATGTGGGGTCTAAGATCAATGTGATTAGTGGGAGAGTATTGAATAAGATTTATAGAAATACTAATTTCATTAGTTTATGACAATTAATGGGGTAAAAATTTAAATTTATCCCATAATCAAAGATTGTGTGTTTCATCCAAATAATTTAGGAATAACAACTTCTAGTGGCTATATATTTCTCTTCAACTATAGAAAGAGAAACAATTTTTTCTTCTTACTACTCCAAGAGATAATATATTTTATAAGTAAGTGAAAATTCCTACATGTAATTTTTCTATCTAGTTTTAATCCTCCAAAAGCATCAATGGTAAAATTATTATGTTCAAAATAAGTGTCTTTTGGATAAAATAAACTAAGATTTTTAGAATCATTTAAATATCTAAAAATTATTTTAATAGATTTCTAATGTGATTATTTTGTATTTGGTTGAAAATAATAACAAAGGCATACAATAAAGATGATGTCCTTCTGGGTCATAGTAAGGTAAAGAAGGCTCCCAATTATACCGCTATAAAGCTTATTGTCATCTAGTTTACCAGATTCATCCAACGTTATCTTACAAGAAGTACTTATAGATGTACTTATTTTCTTCACTTTATCTATGGAAAAATGTTTTAAAAGTTCATTAGTGTATTTTAATTGGCTTATAAAAATTCTATCTTTATTTTTAGAAATTTGAAAACCAAGAAAAAAATTAAGTTCTCCCAAAAAATTCATTTCATTTTTTATCATTAAATAAGAAAAATCATTACAAATAGATTCTTTAGGAGAACTAAAAGTGACGTCATTAAAATAAATTTGAACAATTAAAAAATCATTTGAAATATATTTTAAAAACAAAGTAAAATAGGCCTTTCACATTTTAAAATAATTTTCTAAAATAATTTAGTAAAACATTCATATCAATCCCAAGGGGCTTGTTTTAAACCATAAAGATTCTTGGTTAACTTAAAAAAATTATTTGGAAAATAAAATTCTTAAAAATTGGAAGTTTGATCAAAATAAACCTTTTCAGAAATAAAATAATTTAGAAAATATATTTTAACATCCATTGGAAAATTATTAAAATTAAAATGAGTGGCGAATGCCAATAATATTATAATGGATCCAAGTTTAGTTATAGGTGCAATGGTCTCACATCAATCAATGGTTTCTTCTTGATTATAGCCTTTGGATATGAGTATAGTGTTATTGTAAGTGATGATACCTTTATCATATAATTTTTTTCTAAACACCCATTTATTACTAATAATAAGATATTCATCTGGACTTTTAACAATATTCCAAATGCTATTCATTTGAATTTGGTTTAATTCCTATTACATCGTAAGTACCCAAATTTTATCATTAATAGAATCATAAATATTTAGGGGTTCTGGGTGTGAAATAAAATCATGATGTTCAGCCTAATTTTAAACCGACCTTCTAGTATGAGATTCAACTTGAAAATCATTGCTAACATTTTATAAGAGATGATATTTATATTTTACCCATGCCTTGGGTAAAGGTATAGATGGTGATTCTTCCATAACTTTAATTTATTTAGAAGTAGGTGGATTATTTAAGGTAAAATTATCTAATTCAACCTCAATGTTATTAATTTGGGGACGAGGTTTAGGAAAATTCTCATCAAATTCGATGTGAATTGATTCTTCTATGATATTGTTCCATTTATTAAAGACACAATATGATTTTATTGATTTAGAGTATCCAAGAAAAATACATTCATCAGATTTGGTGTCAAAATTTCCAAGGTTTTATTTAGTGTTAAAAATATATCATTTACATCCAAACACTTTAAAAAATCCAACTTTAGGAAGTTTATTTTTTGAAAGTTCATAAAGGGTATTTTTAACTAAGGGTCTAACTATAATATGATTCAAGGTAAAACAAGTGGTATTGGCCACATTGACCCAAAAATATCAAGGTATTTTAAATTAATTTAAGCGAGTTATTGTAATTTCTTGAAGATTTCAATTCCATCTCTTAACAACCCCATATTGTTGTGGATTCCTTTGAGCCAAAATCGAATGATTATAACCTTGTGAATTAAAAAGTTCATAAAAACATTTATTATTAAACTCTTCCCCATGATCACTATTAATGGATAAGATCTTATAACCGTTTTATTTGGGATCTTTTTGGAATATTTAATAAAGACTTTACAAGCCTTCTTTTTATTATATGAGAAATAAACCCATGTAAATCTTGTATAATAATCAATAATTAAAAAAATGTAATATTTAACTCCTATATTAGAAACTTTTGTTGGTCCAAAAAATATTTAGATGAATAAGGTCGAGGTCCATAGAGATGGATACTTCATTTTTATATTTAAAGGAAGTTTTTTATTGCTTACCAAGTTGGAATGGTTCACAAAAAATTCATAAGACTTCTGTCGAGACTGTGTAGTAGCCATCCTATTCTAAATCAACTCTATCTGCTCTGTAGTCTCCTGGACAAGATGAGATCCCAACATAGCTGCCTCTCCTACCTCCAAGCAATATAAGGGTGATCAGCATGGCCTATCGTACAAAGCCTCTTAAGGTGCCATATGAATAGTTTCTTGGAAACTATTGTTATAGGAAAAATACACAAGAGGTATGTGCTTCTCCCAAGAACCTCCAAAATCCAGGATGGATGTATGAAGAATGTCCTCAAGCACCTTAATCGTATGCTTGGATTGGCCATCTATCTGGGGGTGGTAAGCTGTACTCAAAAGCACCTGTGTACCCAAGGCCTTTGAAAAACACTGCCAGACCCAAGAAGTAAAACGAACATCCTTGTCTGAAACAATGGAGTGTGGAACCCCATGTAGACCTACAATCTCGCAGATGTACAACCATCCCAACTCATCAACACTGAAAGTCTCCTTGATCGGCAATAAGTGAGAAACTTTCATGAGCCTGTCAATGACAACCCAAACATCATCATTCCCTCAAGGCGACCTCTGCAAACCTATCACAAAATCCATCACAACATCATTACACTTCCACTTAAGAATGGGTAACTGTTGCAAAAGCCCCGCTGGTCACTGATGCTCTGCCTTCTCCTACTAACAGGTGGAACACCTCATCAGAAAACCAAAAAATATCTCTTCATACCTGACCACCAATACTGACGGTGTAGATCACGATACATCTTGGTGACACTAGGATGAACTTCCCAAACTAAGGAATGAAAGTCCCGCATCAGCTCCTCACGTATGTCTGCTATCACCCATACGCACCCATGAAAACACAAGATCTCATCCTCGCCTATGGTCCATCCATGAATAGGGTCCTCTCCTGACATGCTTACCCGTAGGACTAGGCCTTCAAAATATGATAGCTACCTCATTCGCACTCGATCAAGAAGAGTAGAGGTAAAAACTACAGAAGAAAGAAACGTTTTCCCTTGTCTATCGTACACCTCCAAATGCATCTCAGAGAACATATCCATAAGCTTCCACTCACTAATGGCCTCTTGAACTGCCTGTATCTGAGTCCTCATGCTCAGTGCATTATCCATTGTGTTTCCTTTCCCCGATGTGTAGGCAAGATCAAAGTCAAAGGATTGAAGGTACTCAACCCACCTTTACTGTCTCAAATTAAAGTCACATCGAGTGAAGATATACTTGAGACTTTTGTGGTCCGTGAAAACCACAAATGATCTCTCAACAGATAATGTATCCAAAAACATAAGGCATGAACAACTGTAGCCAACTCAAGATCGTGCGTTGGGTAATTCCTCTCATGTGGCCTCAACTACCCATACCCATACACAACGACTCCTTCCCCCTGCATAATTACTTCTCCAAGCCCGATACCTAATGAATCATAGTAAATAGTTTAGATCTTTCCTAGATCTATAAAAACTAGTATCGAGGCTGAAGTCAACCTCCCTTTAAGCTCCTAAAAGGCTGACTCACAAGAATCTGACCACAAGAACTTTGCAACCTTCTTAGTCTAGCCCTTTAGTGGTGATGCTAAGCGTAAGAAGTCCTGTATGAAACATCTATAGTATCCAACCAGCCCTAGAAAACTCTGTACCTTAAAAATGTTCTTTAGCTGCCCCTAGGAAACTACTGCTCTCACTTTCTCTGGGTCTACTGATACTCCTGTCTTTGAGTTAACATAACCCAAGAAGTGAATTTGATCCATCCAAAAGTGGCATTTTTAAATCTTAGCATATAACTAATGCTCTCTCAGTGTACTCAGAATGATCTTGAGATGTGTAGCATGGTCATGTTGAGTGTGAGAGTACACCCATATATCATTCACGAAAAGCACCATGAAAGAATCTAAGTATGGATGGAACACTCGATTCATCAGTTCTTTGAAGACTTCAGGTGCGTTCGTGAGACCGAACGGAATAACCACATATTTTTATAGACTGTACATACTCTAGAAAGCTATAAGAGGTATATCAGTTGGTCTAACATGCAACTGATGATAACCGTATGTCAAGTCAATATTCAAGAACACCCGGGATCCTCAAAGCTGATAAAAGAGATCATCAATCCTTGGAAAGGGATATTAGTTGTTGACCATCAACTGGTGTAGCTTTTGATAATCCACACAAAGTCTGAAGGTACCATACGTCTTCTTCGCAAACAGGATAGGAAAACCCCAAGGAGAAGTACTGGGTCAGATGAAACCCTTAGCCTACAAATCCTCCAACTTCTTCTTGAGCTCCACTAACTCTGGTGTATCCATCTTATAAGGAGGAATGGACACCGGTGCCACTACTGGAACAAGATCAATATAAATGTATACCTATCGCTTTATAGGAAAACCTAAAAATTACTCTGAAAATATATCTCTGAAACGATCCACCACTGGAGGAAAGTCCATCTATGAAGTCCTATGGTCATCTAGATATTGACTAGTAATCTGGGCTGTAACTCCTCCCAACCCATGATGCTCGGGTCTTGATCTGCTCACCTGGACATCCCATTCGCCCTTATGAAGAAACAATCCGCCCTCTGGTGATGTGAAACTCACCCTACGGTGATAGAAATCGACAACAGCCTAGAAGGGAACTAACCAGTCCATTCCAAGAATGACATAATAGCTTGTCATATCTAGGACATAAAGGTCCCATAAGAAGTGACACCCACAAACCTAAAGAGGGCACTCCTTGCACTGAAGTACACTAGAGGTTCAAGTCCCCAATGGTTTTTCCAACATCACGACAATAGTAGAAGTAAAGATACAGATCCCAAGGCTCTCCATAACTAAAACAGATATAAAGCTATGGGAACCCCCTGTATCAAAAAGAGAAGAAGCTAAAACTGAGGCAAATAGAATCGTACCTCAAACTGTAGAGGGTCCAGGATCCTGGTCCTGCTGGGTCTGATCCACTGCAAAAGTCTAACTTACACCGCAGCCCTGTGACCCTGCCCGACCACTATGAGCTAATCCACCCTGTTGTCACTGAAATCCTGGTGACTGACTACCATGACCTCGACCTCTACCTTTTCCTGAATGGACGAAAGAACTCCGGTTCCAAGACTGATGAGAAACTGGTTGTACTACTCTAGAACGAGGAGTCATAGAAGAACCACTATCACCATCTGCTGGTGAGAAGATCTGATAGAAATGATAGAGATGACCCATTTTTCTGGAAGATCGACACTCCATTGGGTCTCTCAGGCAATGTGTCCTTGTATTCCCACTCTTTATGCATTGGTATAACACCACTTGGCTACCAGAAGAAGTGTATCTCCTTCTTGTGTCAC
Source organism: Viscum album (assembly GCA_963277665.1). Lineage (NCBI taxonomy): Eukaryota > Viridiplantae > Streptophyta > Magnoliopsida > Santalales > Viscaceae > Viscum > Viscum album. The sequence continues at coordinate 1,021,819,041 of OY728158.1, read as the reverse complement.
CGCGTGAAGACCCCCTACGGTGATTCCTGCTGTCAGTAGGAGGGATAATAACTCTATATGTCGAGCCACCCTAGCTCACAACTCCAGAATCCCTTAGATTTCACTCCGTGATCAGCTCCTGGTTGATAATAGAAGTGATGGAAGTCAACCTGAAAATGTTCACCTGTGATCAGATGTTGTGCCTCAGACCATCCTCAATCTTTCTTGCCAAGAATAACTCATCACCTCCTAGAATAGGCGTGAAGCACTATAACTCTATGAAACGAGAAGTGTACTCCATGACTGAGAGAGTACCCTTTTCGATACTCATGAACTCTCAGGATCGATCAGCCCTCAGGGTATCCAGATAGAAGTAGTTATATAAGGCATGCTAGAACTCATTCCAAACCATGACCTGCTGGCGTCCTGCCTGTGAGATCAAATCCCACCATATTTTGGCGGAATCCCAAATCAGGTACGTAGCAAGCTTGAAACTCCTCTCTAGAGGTGTTTCCAAATTCTCAAAGATGGTAAGCATGGATTCTAACCAAAACTCAGCAGCCTGAGGTCCTCCTTCCCCTGTGAAGTTGGGAGGTCGCTACTATTGGAAAACCCACATCAACTCTGCCATTGAAGGGGCAGGATGCAATACTCCTTGGAAGGTCTGCATGAACCTCATGAATCCCTCTCGGAACTGTGCATCAACACCTGTGTCTGAAAATAACGGCTGGTGCCAAGAATGTCACTACATGAGGATCTATTGGTAGTCCTTGACTAGCCATGTCTAGTTTCTGATCATCGCCTTGCAACTGGCATACTTTTGGCAGGTGTCTCGGTGGCATGAATCTGCAAGGTCAAGTGCACACATTAGATCAAGATTATCGAGGACTGAAAACTAGAAGAGTAAGGAGGGAATAAAAGAAAAAAACATTCTAGTTTTTAAAAACATGGGTACATGACATGTATATTTAACTACACTTCATGTTCTTATAATCCATTCACATGGGCATGTACTTCTACCAAGACTGGTCGTGTAACACCCCATACATGGCGTGTTGTCCTTACACACAGCGTGTACTTGAATCCTCTTCCCCTGCCTAAGTTCCCTTACATGGCTAGGCCACACGGTTCTCCTAGAACAAGACTACACGACGTGTTAGTTCCAAACACGGCGTGTACTAGATGAGCTTCACCGACTCGTGTTGTTAGTGACACGACTAGATACACGACTCACACTACACAGTGTGTTCCAAATGGACACGATGTGTACTAGGAAGATTTTGCTGACTCGTGTTATTTGTTACACTGTTGGTAATCAGGTTATACTACATGACATGTTCCAGATGGACACATCGTGTATTAGATAAGACTCAACCGACCCGTGTTGTTAATGACATGGCTGGTTACACAGTTCTACAACACGACATGTAAATCCGGTACATGGCGTGTCCTACCAAAGATTTCCAAACCCCATGTCTCTGCCCACACAGTCTGGGACATAGTTAGATACTACACAACGTGTACATATGGTACACAATGTGCACTTAAGAAAAATATTTTCTTCCCAAATATAAGAACACATGGCATGTATTCATCATTACACAACGTGTATTCTGGGTTTTTCCAGATAGAAATCCTTAGAAACTACTCTAGAGCCCAGAAAAACATCAAAACAAACATTAAGGTTCCAAATTCTGATCTGTGAGGGCCCATAATTCCCACGAATCAAAGCTTGTAATCTTATACATGTCGTAAAAAAGCATAATAGATTAATAATCCACCAAATTCTGATCCATGAGGGCCCATAACACCTCAAGAATGAAAGTTTGGTGTTCATTCAAACAAAAACTTACACAACCAATACCCTATCAAACAACATGTATTTTTATCAAGGTATTTATCACAACAACATGCATATATAGCACAACACCTATCAAAACAACATACAATCACTAATGCACCCTAAATGGCATGGTAAGAATGCATGACATGTGATTCATAGAAAGTTCCTATATGATGCATGAGATGGAATACGCTCATATCATCAGGTTAAAATAGAAATATAACCTCAATAACAAAAACAATAACATCATAATACACGTGGTTCACCCAACTGTGAAAATCAAATCAGCTGTAAAATTGCAAAGCCAGAAAATTTGCAATAAACGAGGTTGATTGGCTTTTCCCTATACATGGGTTAGCTACTCCCAGACACAACTTATTACCAAGTACCTATTCCTTAATATCCTTGTCTATAGGCTCCAAACAATAAGTCAAGAGAAAATAATTCCTCTGATGCCACTTTGTAATGTCCCAGTTCCGAAAGCCACCCAAAGGCACCCCGTACCCGGTTGGTCACATGGCCTCAAGCGCATTCCCCCTAACGCCAGAGGCTGCCAACTAGAAGCGAGGGACTTGGGTGTGATAGTGGGGAAACTATACCCTCATTAGAAGAGTAACACATCAAAAAAGAAACATATAACTATAGTAGAAGCAGTAATAATGTCACACAACAAGAAATAATGGAAGACTGAAGAAATAAACAGCTGGAGCACATATATAATGATGCATGATACATATGTCTTGGAAATAAGCCAAACAAAACACAATGATAGAACATAGTACTAAACCAAAGTACACAAGAAAATAGATAAACACCTCATCATCGCAAGCCTCATCTTGGTACCATGCTCTCTAGCTCCTCAACAATCAAGTACCTGAAGTAGAAGGACACTTTCCCTTATATATAACTGCAACAATATAATCTGTTTGGGCCCAAAAGCATGACCCAAACAGGGTGTGAGACTAATCCCAGTAGACAACCACTAAAAGATCTATTCATAATAGTCAGTGAATATATATGGCAGGGAATAAGTAAAAAAAAGCAGTAAACAAGGAAGTACTCAACAGTAAACTTTCCCACAGTTTCAAAGCATTCAATTTCACATATCAAGTAAGTAGATAGTCACAAACAGGTAACCCTATGGGATGTACTCATAGACTATCCCCTCTGGTCCTACCTAGCAATACAAGAAACCCTTTGGGAAGTACTCACAGTCCAACCCCTCTGGTTCAGCTTTATCATAGACTCTCTGGGGAAGCACTCATAGTCAATTCCCCCTATAGTCTCGTATCAGTAACTAAAGGCGCTCTGGGGAAGAACTTACGTCACATTCTCCCTATGGTCTCGCATCGTAATAGTAAAAATAGACACTATAGAGAATCCCTTACATCCATTCTCCCTATGGTCTACTACACCAGGTTCTCACGGCCCTGTGTAAGTCAATCAAGCATGGAAATGCATATCGGCCAAAGTAAACCTCAAGAACTACTTGGCTAACAGTCTACAACATAACAACATGGCAGATAAACAAAATTCCATCCTACAATACTAGGCATGAGAAACAAACAAGGCAACCTAACAAGATAAGCAAGACCAAATGGTCATAAAAAAACATGCATGGGAAAAAAACTCCAAAGCATAGAAATTAACCCTATTCTCATTCAATTAACCTCTATTCAAGTATACAAGCATAGTAGACAATTAACAGGGCTAAAATAGTAAACATGCAATACCTCGTTCAAGGGTATTGGGCACTTTTTCACATATAACTCAAAGAATTTCAATGGAAAGGCACAAAACACCTACCTCGGTGTTGGAGGATCGTTATACATGAACCTCAAGACTTGAATCGCCCAAGAACACCGTAGATCTAAGAAAATGTATAAAATGTTCAACTGGGGATAACTTGAGTAATAGGAGGAATCAGGAAACAAAGCTCTAGAAGAAGGAAGAGCTTACTGAGGTGATCCCAACATAATCGACGATTGTCAATTTGGAGAAAAGATGCTCGATTGGGGGCGTAGGGATGAATCGATGCCGTACGAATGCTCTCAGACGAGATAGACGAAGAAGGAGGGATTTCTGCCAATTAGATGATACCTCGGTGTGTTTAATGAAAAAAAATTAAAGTACACGACATGTACATTATAAGTACATGGTGTGTACTTGCCTTCACCGGACCTCGCATTAGACGGTCTCCAGGTCACCACACATGGCCGTGTGCATGGCCGCTACATGGCCAGCACCCAGCTACCCGCGATAACCAAGTACATGGCATGTACTTTAAAAATTTCCAAAAACTCCCATTTTTCTAAAAAACACTAGAAAAAGAAAAACATACCTAAAAAGAATATCAAAGTTCTTACACTGATGATCTTACTCCTTGAGTTATAACCAAAATTGGCATGGAATCCATCATGTTTTTCAAGAGAATTGAATTCAGAGTAGTCACCACACATGTATCTCAAGGACACATTATCCAAGTACCATGTATCTCCTTAGGGTTTGTTCTTGAGACACTTTTCCTATAAAATAATTAAGAAACTAAAGATCTTGGTAAATAAAATTGAGGTCCAAATTTTTTTATTGAAATGGTATTTTGGAATCTATACTTGTTTAGCATATGATTTTATATAATAATTTATAAAAAAAGTATTATAAGAGAGATGAATAGAACTAGGACTACCATAATGATCATTTTTATAATCATATTCATAAATAAGATACCTATTTGTTTCTAAAATAATTTCAAAATCTTTTCTATGAGCCCCCTTTTAAAAACATAATAGTATTTTTTTGAGGTGATTGCTTGATTTTTAAAACCAAAAAACAAAATAATTTTTTACATTTATTTGAGAACCTAAAATTTTATTTAAATTTTGTTCACATTGGGTGAAATTATCTAGAGAATTCTTGAGATACTTAATAGTTCATTCATGTTTCTCAAAATTGGGTTTCTCTTTTAATTCCAAATATAACACATTATTTTATTTATAAAGTTGATTCTTTAAAAAAAACATGATTATAATTATTTTTAGTTCCTTGAATTTTAGTGTAATATCAAAAAAACATTTTCCAATTCTTCATAATATAATTGTCTTGAAGAACATGAAGAGGTGTAAGAATTAGAAGTAGAATAAGTAGGGGAAGAAACTTCTTCACATACCTCAATTTTAGCCACATGAAATTTGGGACTTTCATCACTTGAGTCTTATGAGGAGAGGGAATAGTCAATCACAATTCAAGAAGAAAATTTTAGGGCTTTATTATTTTTCTTTTTTTCCTTTTTGAGTAAGGGAAAATCTATCTTAATGTGTCCCTTTTTATTGAAATGATAAAAAGTTACCTTAGATTCTTTCCATTGATTTTCCCGCATAGTGAAAGGATTTCTTATTCATCATGTATTTTTTCACTTTCTTGGGAATATTTTCTATGTCATTATCACTTTTGAAAGAGTCACCATCAATTTCATTAAAATAAATTGTATTTCATTCCTTCACTACCTTTACTTCTTTTTTGTCTTGTTGCTTCATGGTAATCTCATAGGTCATGATAGAACCAATAAGTACTTCAAAAAATATTTTCATAATGTATTTTTATTCTTTAATAACTATTTATTTTGATGCCCAAGAACTTAAAAAAACCTAAAAAGAGTTTCACTATTAAAAACATGCCTTTAACAATGATTAGAATGGCCTTTGTCAGTGCTAGAGAAGCACTGACTACTGAAGCGTGATTAAAAGCCCTAGACTTTTATCAGTTCTATAAAAGTGATGATAAAGGTTTCCATTATCAACACTAAAAAAAGTGATAATAAAGGAAACATTTATTGGTGCAGATAAAAGATCCCATTTATTAGCTCTAATAAAGAATCCCTTTATCATCTCTTCTGAAAGCATTGATAAAATATTCCTTTATCATATTTGATAAAGGGGCATATTACCGTGTGCTATAACATCACACTGAAAAAACAAAATAGAGAATATTGGAGTGTGATATAATAACACACTGTAGTACCAAAAATAGCACCATAGATTAGAAAAATTAGATACAAATACAGAATTTAAATGAAATCAAATTTACAAAACAAATATAAGAAAAAAACACTATTATAGAGTAAAAGAACACACCTGTATACAAGAAAAAACCATCCTTACTCAATAAAAATAACACACTTATATAAAAAAAATTATTATTTCAATAATAATATAAATAAATAAATAAATAAGTGTTAATTTTAAACTGAAATTTGAGTTATACAAGGGACACTATGTATTAGATTGAGTTGCAGCTGATTCTTGCACATCACACCATTTCTTGTTCATCTTCAAGAATTATCTATATAAAAATTTACTAAATAATTATAAGATCAAAGTTATAATGAAATTAATTAAGTAATAGTATAGAAAATGGCGAGAAAAAAATCTAGGCTCATTTGATCGATTTTGGCAATGTGATGTGTGTTTTAAAGTAAAATGACATTTATATATTGAAAAGATGCAATTGGGGTCATACCGGTCACACCGTGCATTGGATTGAGGTGAGAATAATTCCTACACATCCCAAATGACATATGGATCATTTTCTTAAATTATTAAAATAATATGAATGAATTATATTATTTTTGAGTACGTCACTTGTATTTTTTTATTACTAAAATGTAATTTTAAAATGGAAACACGCACATTGAGTCAATCCAGTCACATATTATATCGGTTTGACATGAGAATGATTCATATATGTAAAAAATAAATTATTAATAATTTTACTAAATTATTAAGAGAATCTTCCCCCATTTTATTGGTTTTTAATGAGTGATACTTTTTGAACTTAAATGTCAATTTAAAACTGATAACAAACAATTTGAGTCATGTTGAGAACATCGTGTATCATATTGAGGTGCGATTGATTCCCACATATAAAAAATGATTTATGGATAATTTTCCTAAAGTATAAAAATAATCTGAATGTGTTTCCTTAGTTTTGAGTATATTAGTTTTCATTGTTAGTAAAATTAATGTCAATTTTAAATAAAAAGATGCACTTGGAGTTATACCGGTCACACCATGCATCAGATTTAGGTGCAGCTGATTCCTAAACATCCCAAATGACTTATGGATCATTTTTATAAAGTATCAAAATAATCATAATGTGTTTTTTTTGGTTTTGAGTATGTCACTTTTGTTTTTTACTAAAATTTCATTTTAAATTGGAAACAAAAACGTTGAGTCATACTAGTCACACAGTGTGTAAGTTTGACATGAGATTTATTCATACACATAATAATGAATTTTTAATAATTTAACTAAATTGTCAAGATAATTCAAGTGTGTTTTTTATTTTCAGTGAGTGACACTTTTTGAACTTAAATGTCAATTTTAAATTGACAATGAACACTTTGAGTCATATTGGCCACATTGTGTATCAGATTGAGGCACAATTGATTAATAAAAGAAAAAAATGACTTATGGATAATTTTAATAAAGTATCAAAACAATAAGAATGTGTTTTCTCAGTTTTGAGTATGTAAATAATCTTTTTTTAATAAAATTAATGTCAATTTTAAATAAAAGATGCACTTGGAGTCATAAAGGTCACACCGTGTGTTATATTGAGGTTTATATGATTCATAAACATTATAAATGACTTATAAATCATTTTAATAAAGTATAACAATAATCCAAATGCGTTTTCATGGTTTTGAGTACATTACTAGTGTTTTTTATTAAATGTCATTATAAAATGGAAGCACGCACTTTGAGTGATACTAGTAACATAATGTGTTATATTGATGTGAAATTGATTACTACACGTAAAAAATGACTTACTAATAATTTTACTAAATTATCAATATAATCCGAGCATGATTTCTTAGTTTTTAGTGAGCATCACTTTTTGAACTTAAATGTCAATTTTAAACCGATAATAGACACTTTGAGTCATTTTGGAAACATCATGTATCATATTGTGGTGTGTTTGATTCACACATGTTAAAAATGAAATATCGATAATTTTCTTTATTATCAAAACAATTAAAATGCATTTTCTTGTTTTTGAGTATTTTAGTTGTCTTTTTTACTAAAATTAATGTCAATTTTAAATAAAAAGATGAACTTTGAGTCATACCGATCACACCATGCATTAGATTGAGGTGAAGATGATTACTACATGTCCCAAATGACTTAGAGACCATTTTATTGAAGTATCAAAAAATATTAAAGTGTTTACTCTATTTTGAGTGCATCACTTATGTTTTTTTTACTAAAATGTCATTTTAAACTGGAAACACACACTTTGAGTGATACCGGTCACATCATGTGTCGATTTGATGTGATAATGATCACTACACATAAAAAAAATAATTATAAATCATTTTACTAAATTATCAAGTTAACCTAAGAGTTTTATCTTGATTTTTATTTATTGACACTTTTTTGAACTTAAATATCAATTTAAAACTGATAATGTACACTTTGAGTCATACCGAGCACATCATGTATCGGATTGTGGTGAGACTAATTCCTAAACATAAAAAAAATGAATTATTAATCATTTTAATAAATTATAAAAACAATATGAATGTGTTATATTGATTTTTGAGTATGTTAGTTGTATTTTTTTCTACAATTAATATCAATTTTATATAAAAAGACACATTTAGAGTCATACCAATCACACCATGCATCAGATTTAGGTGAGGATAATTTATACACATCCCAAATGAATTATGGATCATTTTAATAAAATATAAAAAAAATATGAATGTGGTTTATTAGTTTTGAGTATGTCACTTGTGTTTGTACTAATTTGTCATTTTAAACTGGAAACATACACTTTGATTCATAATGGTCACACTGTGTGTTAGTTTGATATGATATTGATTCCTAAACATAAAAAATGACTTATTAATTGAATTAATAAATTATCTATACAACGTGAACATGTTTTATCATTTTTAAGTGAGTTTCACCTTTTGAACTTAAATTTCAATTTTAAATTGATAACGTACACTTTGAGTCATACCGAGAACATAGTGTATCAGATTAAGGTACGACTGATTACTACATGTCAAAAATGAATTATAAATCATTTTAAAAAATTACCAAAACAATATGAATTAATTTTCACAATTTTGAGTATGTCAATTGTCTTTTTAACTAATATTAATGTTGTTTTTAATAAAAAGATGCACCTGGAGTCATACTGGTCACACCATGCCTCAGAATGAGGCAAGGCTAGTTTCTACTTGTCCCAAATGACTTATAAATAATTTTAATAAATAATAAAAATAAATAAAATGTGTTTTCTTAGTTACGAGTATGTCACTTCTGTTTTTTAGTAAAATATCATTTTAAATTGGAAACATGAAGTTTGAGTCATACCGGTTACATCAAATGTCGGTTTGATGTGAGACTGATTCCTAAATGTAAAAAATTAATTATGAACCATTTTAATAAATTATCAAGTAAATTAGAGTGTGTTTTCTTGGATTTCAGTATGTGACAATTTTTGAAATAAAATGTCAATTTTATACTGATAACGGATACTTTGAGTCATACGAGGCACATCGTGCATCAGATTGAGGTGAGGATAATTACTACATGTCAAAGGGACTTATGGATTTTTTTTCATAAGTTATCAAAACAATATTAATTATTTTTCTTGGTCTTTATTATGTGATGTGTGTTTTGAATTAAAATGTAAATTATAAATTAAAAACATACAGTTTGAGTCATACTGATCACACCGTGCATCAGATTGAGGTGAGAATGATTGAGTTTATAATATGTGTTTTTCTTTCAACCATATGCAATAATACAAAAAAAAAGAAATGTTCTATTTGGATGGAAGAAGAAACCCCATGCTTCCTGAAACACCTCATCCAACTACAACATGTTTTATCTTTTCTAGCTTGTTATAGACGATTGAAGGAAACATATGATTTCCAAAAGATATGTGAAAAAAATAATCATTAGTTAAAAATGATAAGTAAACTAACTTAAAAATATTAAATAAAATTGTGACAAAAATAACTAAATAAGTAGTAGTAATTCACCTTTTCATGATAATTGTATACATTCTGGACCAATTTCCTTGTTTTTGTTATCTCAGTTGTAGCCTCAAAGTCCAATCTCTCATGAGCATGAGAAGAATTAAACAAACCACCCCAACTTGAGAAAAATAATCCACATATATAATAAAACAATTATTATGTTAGTAATACTATAAAAAAACATATTAAACATAAATATGAAATAATACACTAATAAAATGTCAATTTTAAACTAAAACCACACAATTTGAGTCATACTAGGCACACTGTGTATTTCTTTGAGGTATGGTTGATTCCACTGTGTATTTTATCCTATAGTGCATTAAACACTCTCGAACATCTAAAAATATTGCATTTTGATAGCCCAAAATGTTGAATGAATTGGAGAATAAAAAGAAAATTTCATCATTAAGAGTGAATCATCCTTATTAAGTGCATGACTATAATACATGAGTGAATCATCCTTGATGAAGAAGTCATTTATTCCTAGAAAACATTAAACATTATTTTAAAACTATTATTGTTCATTTATTATACTAAAATAAATATTTATATATGAGTTTTTGTGAAACATAATAAAATATATCTTTCCATTTCACCATCATAGAGAGTACAAACTCCATGATAAACCATTTACCTTCTTTGATGGAAAAAATTCTGTGTAACCCATTACGTATTTTTAGAAGACATTAAAATCTATTATAAATTGTCTACCCCTATTTTATAGTATTAAACATTAGTATATAACTTTATATTATCCAAATGACACTAAAATCTAGTACATCTATTAAGTATTCCTAGATTGTGCTATAAATTAGTATATCCTTTTCAATATTTTGGGTGATGATAAAATAAAACATAACACCATCATTATTTTTTCATCAAAAATGGGAATATACTTATTCTCATGTATTTTTTTTATTGAAAATGACAATGAGTTTTTTATTAATGAAATTGTGAACATGGATCATTTTAGATAATTAATGTGCACATGCATAATGAATGTTACTTGTATGAATTTCATAAGCATTTTTGATAATATTTTATGCATCTAATTTATGATATAATAGACCAAATAATTCCACCACCCACCAAAGGGAAACCACTATTGTTATTTTTTAAAAATTCATGATTCAATCGATGCAATTTGGTATTTATTTATTTTTTAGAGGTTTTGGATCAAGCTATTAGCTTCTTTTTCAAAGGGGTCGTCATTTGGGTTTTTGGTGCTTCATGATTTCATTTGAAGAAAGTTTTTCATTTTTGTGGATTTCTTCATAAATAATTTTATTTTCATTTTATGCCATGTTTCCTTTGACACTGCCCCTCTTTGATGACCTCAATCTCTTAATACTGGTTGTCCTCCAATAGTTTTCTCATACACCTGTTGGATTTAGTGGTTGATTATGAACATATTTATTCAAAAAGTTTAGATGGATTATATACCTCTTTGCTGATTGGATTGGTGTTCTACATCTCTAAAGTGACTATTATATCCAATACTAAGACCCTTTATTTGCAGTAAAGAGAATAAATGGACAAGCAAATACATCTATTTTGTTGTTGTTGTTCAGTTTGTTCTTTGTGAGGGATTGCTTTCAAAATTTAGTTATATTTGATAGTAATTGGAATATTCTAATATAAATTATAGCCTATGATAATCAGTTTAAAAAAAATAAATGGTGTTTGTTTTTTTTTTTCTGAAAAAATTAATCCCCTTAAATTCCTGTACAAAATCATTTAAACATGTGGTGGATTTGTTTTTCAATAAGAAACCTAAAACAATTTTATAATGGATCTTATATTAAGTGACAAGTTGTGTGTTCAATTTTAAACAATTATTCTCAAACACAACCTTGGTATGATGCCCATTCTACTCCATTGCCCAAAAATTTTATTATTTGGAAGCTAGTGCTTTGTCTCCTCCTTTTCCTCGTTCTCCTACTTAGCCTCCTCCTCCACCTATGTCTCTACATACTCCTCCACATATTTCTTCATCTCTGCCTCTAACTTTTCCTCAACTTCTGTCTCCACCTATGCCTCTGCCGCTACCTCTGCCTTTGCCTATGAATTTTCCTCCTTCTCCACCATTTCCACATATTTTTATTGTTTGTAGGTCAACGCTTCTAAAAAAATTGAATTCATTCATTATATATCTCCTTGAGAAAAAGATCAAAAATAATATATAAAAATTATGACTCTAATTATTTACACCCCAAATATATTATAATGTCATATACTATACTATATCACAAACATACCAGGTAATCACATAAATTTGTTATCATCAAACGATATGACACCATGTTCCCACTCATCTCTAAACAAATTTACTTCTTATTTTGAGTAAAAAGGTTTTTAGAAATCCTGGTAGTAATGAGAAAATATAGACAAACAAATTATGAAGAAATATTTTTAATGAAATTGTAATTACCTTTAGAAAATACCTATTTGGGGATGCTGGTATTTTTATGGTTTATGATCTCTCTCATAAATTTGCAAACATAATATCCAAAATCATTTCTATTATCTTGATTCGAACACTACATAAACAATGACCAAAATAATTAAACTTTTTTGAAATATGTTTTTATTTTTAAATATCTATATATATACCTTAATCTGTTTCCATTTGTTCAGGCACCGACTTCATGCCATGATTTAGCCAATATTTAGTGACAACCCTATCATAAAAAAATTCTTGTTAAAATGAATACTGAAATATATAATTCTAATTTTATCTATAAAATATTGATTTTAGTGTATTATAAATTCACAATACACATCATGTGTGATTAGTTTGTTAGATATCCATGCATTGGATCCAAAAAATAAATATTTGGGGTATACAGATTGACTACAATCACCATCCAGTGCTTCCTAAAAAAACAAATAAGTAAATAAAAAAATAAAGAAATATTTTATGGGATTGGATTGTATATTTTTACTTCTCCATTGTATATATCAAAAATAGTTTGTCGTCTATTATTTTATTATCAAAGTCTTTGAGTATATCATCCCTTTTCTTCTCAATTTATTCCTTACACTAAGTAAGTTTTTCCATATAAATGATATAGGGATTAATGAATACAAATCATGCTTCGCATGGTTTTCCATTTATATAGTTGTAATATAAACTCCTGTAGAAAATAATAATAGTTATTGACTTTAATAAAAATATTATCTCACTATTTGGAAAAAATATTATGAAAATATACCTTATGTATGTATTCACAACTAAGTGTCCCAACCATTCATGCTTGAGAATATCATTTATACTCTTGAGACCAACTATGTTTGTCATGAAAGTTCCATAGGTTTATTTTTTATATATAATTTAAGAAATATTTGCATTTTTAAATGTGGTTTATATATAAAGTTTTAATGATAATAAATTTTACTCTAGAACTAGAGGGGAGAAGGTAATACTGAAAGTTTATTTTGATTTCTTGTTTGATTCACAATATTGTCTTGATCTGACCTTCCATTTCCCCATAAATTTATCCATATGTAATATCATACCTCACTTCAGAACTTTTTTATCAAATGTTAAAGGATTTTCATACGATTTTTTTTTTAAATATATACCTAATTTATATTTATAATTTTAGATGACCATGATATGAAAGTTCCAATAGAATCATTGAATATTGTAATATCTAGATCATTAAGTGGAATAAGAAACTCAGTGGTCAGCTCATGATCTACCTCAATCCCCACTCTCCTATGATATTTTGGTATTTCTTTATGGTATAGCTTGTCTCCCAATATATTATACATCATACCCCTCACAACAAGGTGGTGCATGGGTGTTGACAGATAGAAATCACATACAAATATACCTTATAGAATTTTAGTAATATAAAGTTATTAGAATTTTTTCGATTCAAATTTAGGAGAAATAGTAATGATGAAATTAATTACCTTAGGTAAGGTATGCAGTTTAAGGAAATGTATAAGAAACCAACCTTAAAAATTACATAATGTTGAGTTTTAGTCAATAATTTAGTTTCTTTCACATTGAGGATATTTTCAAGTCTAGGGTTTTAGATAATTAGGCCATAATTTATACATAACATCTCACATTCATACAAACTGGATACTACTAAAACAATATCCATTTTTTCAAAATAAAAAACATTCAAAATAAAACATGATTATTTTTCATGAAATATATTATTAACTTCCTCCTTTCTCTTACCCATCATTATACCTTGTGAAAAACATTTTAAAACTTGTGATGAGTACAAAAAGCTCAATAAGTGATACAAAATGAAGAAAAACTATTAGTTTTGTGAAAACATGAAACCCATGAAAACTTTATCATAAGGTAATATTTTCCACCTTTAAAAAGTTATAAATAATTGACTTTAAAAATAAGCTCATTTATTACCCTTATTGTAATCATAAGATTACCATAAAACCTATAAAAATCATAGATAACACATAAAATGTATCTTGGGGCATAATTATACTTGTCATACATATAAATGGAATAACCATGCGATCAACTTCCATACATGTCACTCTTACAAATGGAATAACCGTATGATCAACTTCAATACCCAATGGATTAGAGGGATATCATAGAACCACTCATTATTAGTTTATCATAAAACCACCCATAATTGGTTTATCATGTAACCACCCATAAAATTTCCATGTACCATTATGTAATAATAACATACAAAAATTTGAAATTTTCAATATGTCACTATCAAAATTTCATTTCCACTCATAAGGAAACATTTAATGTTATTGAAATAATAAATAAATTTCTAGAAAAACATTTTAAAAAACAAAATAACCAAAAATGGGAAAAATAGTTTTCTTTTCCTTTTATAAATATGAAGTCTTATAGAGATATCCAAATAACAAATAATTTTCTCGGTGGCGTAGAAGTCATTGTCGCTGTATACGTTAAAAAACATTACTTTTGTTGTTTGTAAATAAATTCAAATGGAATTCATAGAAAGAAAAAAAAGATTCATTTTTGAAAACATTTTAATGAAATTAAAATTATAAGGTTCTATTTATACACCTCATAAAATGAGGTGGGTGAATAACATCAAAATATGTCGCAATGAAAGGGGATTGAGACGAAGTCCCTTACCCTGTATCTGATTCATCACAAATGTCCTATATCTTCCTGAATAATAAAAATATGTTAGTTATATAATTTATTCATAACATTTTTCAAGTTTATTAATCCTTTTATACCACTAATTATCATGTTATTATAATTATATATTTATTTAAGTTCATGTTGGACGTTTTTACGATATTCGGTACTTGAGTCCAAAATGACTTTGGTATGATGTCAATAGTCAAAGTGGTCATTATTCCATAATATCAAGAATAATATTCATAAAATAATAATCAATTTTATTCATAAATTATACTTTTAAATAAAAACATCAAGTATGCTTATGAAAAATGAATTACATTATAGTCATGGAAATGGTAAGCCATACGTACGCATGAGTAACATTTCCATTTTTCAATAATAATTATTGAAAGAAGGTAAATATTATTTTATATATAAATAATTATTATAATATCATAAATATCATATTAATAATTTAAATATATTTATATATATCATCCATGTGATGTGACGATGAAAAATGAATCACATCACTTTGTGGAGGTGATAATCCATATGTACGCACAAACGACATTATCATTTTCCTGTGCATGAAAAGGTAAGAAATTAAATGATATTTAATTATTAAATAATTATAAATATTTCATTCATATATTATAAAGATATTAATTTCATCATTATAACTAGTCTTGAGTGATGGTGATGGAAAATGAATTATATCAGTTCATGAGGTGGTAGTCTGCCATACACACGAACGATTAATTATTTTCTCATTTGATGGCAGTGGAGATAGATTCAGATGATGATATTAACATATTAACATATAATTATATTAATTATACTATATTTATTATTTCATAATTATTTAATAATATTTTTAGTAAGTGTAAGAAGAAATAAAATAGAAACACTTAATTTAAAATGATACCTCTCCTCCGGATGATCTCCTTTAATTAATACCTTAACACCTCTAAAAAGGGTGTTCTACCTAAAGTAAGTCTTATAGAACGTGTAGAGGTATTATAGGAAGGTATTGTTTTAGATATTTTTAGAACCAAAAAGGTTTTGAAGTGTGAATAAAAGATATTAATGAGTACCTTTTTATAAGATAGGGGGGGGGGCACTCTTAGAATTCTTCAAAATATTAAATTAATATAAATTATTTTACTATTAAAAATGGATCCAAAGTGATTTATTTATAATATAGGATGATATTGTGTTGAAATAAATTCATACAAGTTTTTAATATATTTTAATCCTTATAGTTTTGTTTTAACCCTTATTTAACCTCTTTAATTCATTCTATAATATCATGTAATTTACACTTTGAGGGTTAATATAATTACTATGAAATGAAAAAAATCAAATATGTCATTTATAAAATTTTAATAATTATTAAAATATTTTGGATGAAATTTATCTTTTTAAAATTTTATATCATTTAATAAAATATTATTTATTTTAGAATATCAATATTGTCAATTGTGACACCATTTGTTAATTGACTTTTTAAAAATATCATAAAAAATATAAATTCAAAAAAATACTTATAAAAATAAATAACATGTCAAATTCATATTAAAAAATCTTGTATGAAATTAATCATCTCAAATTACATTTATTTTAGTATTTTTAAAACAATTTATTTGATATTCCCTTAAATTAAACAATCACTGCATCATTATTTTGAGAGACTTTAATTTAATTATTTATGCCTTAAAAAATTTCAAATAAATTATCATGATAAAGATAAATGTTTTAGATTTAAAAATAATATTTATATTCAAACATATCCTCTATATGACCCCATATTAAAAATATTTCACTTGTTAAAAACATAAGTGTGACAAAATTGACTATTCTTTAAATATAATATTATAAATTTCATACTATCATCCAAGAGGCTTAAAAAGGTTATAATTTAGGCCCAAGGATTATTTTGGTAAAAAAACTTATCTTATTTAATTACTGTAGTTTTTAGGGTAATTTTATAATATTTATAATATTATTTTCACCCATAATTACCTGATTTACCCTTAACCATGGTAATAAAAAATATTACTAAAGTTACTATTCATATTTAAAAAAATAAAAGGAACCTATTTAATAAATTTTTTACTTTATAATTACAAATATGGAATATATTTTTAGAAATTAAAAACATATAAATTTTATAAATTAATTAAAAATTAATCATGTTGATAGAATGAGAAAACTAGTTTCTAAAGTAAAAACGTTCAAAAGTTCATAATGTTTTTATATCCATTTTTAATGTGAAATTGATTAAAACAACATAAATTATATTAAATGGTAAAAAATTTATCTAATTATACTTTAAAATAAATTAAAAACCTAATTTAACACAATAAATTATTTATATGGAAAAGTCATTTTCAATTAAAGAAGTAATATTTTCTTACTGTTCACCAAAACATGAAACTTATGAGAAAAATATAAAAAATTAAACCAAAGTAAAAAATTTTCATTCCTATTCCAAATAATAAGTTTATTTTGTCAAATATAATTTATAAAAATGACAAAAAATAGATTTAAAACAAGTGCACCATCAAAAGGGGGTAAAACTGCTTTTTAGAAAAATACATTTTTTAAGCGTAAAATTGGATTTATTATTATATAATTCCTATCAAATATAATTTATGAATTTAAATTTTTTTTATAAAATAGTTTAAACTTATTATATAATTACTTGGGTTGTTACAGAATGACTAGCCTCAAATATAGTGGGGTTATTTGGTTCATGTCCGGATCTTTGTTCTACTATCGATTCGCTTTAATCCTTTCTCATAGACTAGTCTTCCAAACCAGACTGAGTAATAATATCTTATAAAGTATATATTTTTTTCTGAAATACTTTAACCATATTATATTCATATTCATGTGGTTTTATCTTCTCTAAATATGTTCTAGGAAACACTCCAAAAACCAATCCTCTAACGCGACCATATTGTTCCGGCCGCTTCAAAGATACTAAAATTCATTTTTCTTCCGACATGATTAGTACCGATTCATGTCTAAAACATATAAAAAAATATGAAAATAAATATAATTTTTTATTTAATATTTTTATAAATCATAAATAATTACTATTATGTCATACTTACACATGTTTCCCATACTGCTTTTGTGCTTTTATCAACTAGTTTACCCTACCTATTTATACGAGTCTCATTCGATATCACACGACGTGAGATAAAAGTTGCTTCAGATTTTTATTCATCAATATAAATATAAAAAGGAACATATGTTGTTTCATATGGAATAAATTTTTTATTATTTATTTAAAATACATTCCAATTTATTCTCCAGTAAAGCGCACCCCATACTTGTTTTGTGATAGAGGTACATTGGTTTTAATTCATGTAATTTATTTTTAGAACTATTTTACTATTTCATAAATTAATTTTTTTGAATCAAATTGGATAAAATAAACAATTTTAAATAATTTATTATTGTATGCAATACACCTGGAATGATTTCTCATCGTGGTGATTAATAAAAGCATTCTAATGTCCCCTCTTTATAATATGTACATAACTAATTGGTGGGTGGGGATTTACTTTACCTTCAACACCCCTAAGATGTAACTTGGTAATAAGATTATAGAAAACCTATGGGATTTTACATCCATTATAAAGACAAATTTCTTATGAAAATATTCTAAAATAAATAAACTTTAAAGTAATAATGAAAATTAAATCAACATTTCATTATATAAATTTTCAGTAAAATAGAGAAAGTATATTGTAACATTATCATTATATCTTTATAAAGGGATTCCTTTGTTACAGGATGGATGTAGTGCCATGAATCAATATCAATCGGCACATTCATCCTCATTGTGACCCCAACATAACTAATGAACATTGACTTGTTGGGGCCAATAGGTTTTCCTTTTTGATTCCAACCGAACTAAACTTTTATTCCCTTACTTATTGACTTGATAATTTTATTCAACAAGGTGATGCTACATTGTTCTTGTTTTTTATCAACATGATGTTGATCACCTAATGATTCTATGGTTTCAACATTAATAGTCTTTTCTTCCTCAGGATTGGTAACACCATCATGTGTAGAAGACATTATTTGCTTGAGTAGTCAAACATTTAATTTCTCTTGAATAAAAATAATGTAAACACATAAAAAGTATTTGAATACATGATCTATTGGAAGCTTGATAAAATCTTTAACTTAATATTCATACTCTTTTATCAAATGATTAGTGTGAATACATTTTGAAAGAAATGGGCAATTGAATTTAAGAAAATAATTACTCCACCATAGTAAGTGTTATCTTATGAATTCATCTAAAGGGAAAAGTTATAGATAACTATCATCCTAATTAACTTAATTTACTAAATAGTTATTATTTTATTTTTTTTCTTGAGACTCATCCTCCATTTCTTAAGGACATGCAACTATGTTTCGTGAACTAATCTGAGTAGTATACATCCCATGTCGGGTACCGATGATCATTTTGGATAACTAGTGCTCAGATTAGTTCAAGAAACATAGAAGAGATGGAGGATAAGTATCAAGAAAACAAATTAAATAATAACTATTCAAGGGATGAAGCTGGTGAGTATGATAATTGTCTCCTTAAAACTTTTTAAATTACCACATCTTAATTTAAAATTCCAAATATCATATAAAAATGCTAAAAGGTCCCTAACACTACCATGAGAACATAAAATCATAACCACTAAGCTGAATTGACTCCAATATATATTACTAGTCCTTTCCCTCACTTGTATCTCAAATATAAGATCTCTATATCCACCTAGGTTCATGTGCATGGTGCGAGTATACAAATAAACAAGTAAATACTAACATGTCCCCTAAAATATACAACAATACATATATTTGAGTATATGTTCAAAGTAGTAACACTCAAAGATCAACTATCTTAGGCATTGATCATATTTCTCAACGACCACTCATTAGATAATCTCATAGTTCTTAGGCCTTAATTCATCACTCACACAGCTCAAATCTCAAGAAAAATTAAGCTATATGATTAACTAGTCTATCATACCCTTTATAGGTTATCTCACTAGGTTTTAAAGGACTATACTTAATTTTATACCACATATCTAGTAACTACTAAGGGGATCATATAATCTCTCTTATCACATCACTACCCTAAGAAAAGCATTCATATAAAAATTTATACACTATTATACCCTTACGGGCTACTTACAATAGACATGATTACTCTTATGGCCCTCTTAGAACATCACCACTGAATAATATTTTTTCATGAAATTGGGTGTATTGATATGGAAACCACATCACGCATGTTGTTCACATTGTATATCTATGCATATTTTATTTTTGTAAAGTCTATTAAATATGTTTACTTATTTTAAAATTATTATTCTATGATATTAAAGTTTGGATTTCTGTTCTTTATTTATTTAAATTCTTTCATTTATAT
This sequence comes from Viscum album, assembly GCA_963277665.1. Classification (NCBI taxonomy): domain Eukaryota; kingdom Viridiplantae; phylum Streptophyta; class Magnoliopsida; order Santalales; family Viscaceae; genus Viscum; species Viscum album. The sequence goes on along the minus strand of OY728158.1, from coordinate 1,021,798,604 downwards.
ATTTTCATACATAGAAATTATATAATATCCAAAACATTTTAAGATCTATAATGGAATTTAGATGTCATATGTTTGGTCCATTGAATTGGATGTACCCAGATTGGAAACCACTCTTCCAGATGTGGTTTCCAATCCATACACATTAGGTGCAATTACAAAAGTGGGAACCAGATCAAACTACTGGTCCTAGTTTTCTATATTCCAATTAGATCAGGATTCTTCCCTTAAAATCTCATAGTATGTATCATGAAAGGGAGTGAGTTATGATTTAATAAAAAACATAATACCTTATACAATAAATTACCCAGGTTTTAAATTAGAAATTCATTAATGAAACCTTAAATTTTCTACAACCTAGATACAATGGGTTTTCAGTATCACCATATAAGTGTGTGATCATTGGTGTCTTCTCAATTTCCACCACTTTAATATCAAAAAGAATTTCTTCAATCTGATCAAACTTATCAACTTGACAATCTTTAATATTAATAGATCTTGAATTCAACCCAATTTCACCATGCCAAATCCAAGGACTGTAACATGTATTAAAACCATAAAAAATTAAATGATATTTAATTTATCTACTTTTAAAATCCATCTCATTTAAAAATTTCAACCAAATATAGAAAACAACTAATTTTTTTTGGAACATTTATTTTTTAAAATACTAAAAAACCATTTACCCTTTCCTCATATTCATCACTTATTCATAGTGTTGTAATCCAACTACGATTCATTATCACCTATAATAAATTTCAAGTACTAAATATAATTTTTTTGAAAAATTAAATTCAAATTTAGATTTATTAATAAAAATAAAAAAAATAAAAGAAAAATATTTCCCATATAAATTAATGGAAACATATTTCAAAAAAAAATTCACCTTAGACTTATTCAATTATAATCCATTAAAAAAATTACAAAACCAATAAATCTTAAAATTTATTTTAAAAGGTTGAACAAAAATAAAACTCAACTTTTCTTTCTTTTCATTATATAATTTGGTAATTATTAATTTAAAAATATATAAATAAATTTAAATTATAAAATAACATTAGGATTAATATGTAGGGAAGAAAACAATATCGATAGTGATAAGAATCCAAAAGAAGGAATATAATTTCATACATCATATTAAAAATGAAAATGCCACTTCATGTAGTAAATACGAAGGGATATATAATATGAACATGAATAAATAGGGAGATAACTTTATTTTTTTTTCTAATTATGTCCAAAATAAATTAAAATCTTCTTATCTTTATTATATCATTTTAGAATGAACAATATTAGTGTAATCTATGACTAGAGATGATGTAGAATGTAACATTAGGGAAGTGATGATGTTTTTTTTGAAACAGTTATAGTACATGATGAGGGTTAAGTTGAAAATTTACCAGAGGAATTGTATACAAATATTAAACTATATAATGGAAAATAAACGGGGGATAACTCTAAAAAACTCTTATATTATTCAAACTGAATTATAAACTAACTCCCCCTATACTAAAATTACAAAATCAATACAATCAACACAATAAAAGTTTCCTAGGATGGTAATTTAAATATATATTATCAATAATCCATATTCAAACTCCATAATCCATCATACCTTCAAAACACCCATTCACAATGAAAGAAATCAACATTCATTAATCATACAAACAATAATTTGATAAATTAAACACACCTTACATGTTATAAAAATATTAATAAGTAAATTAAACATACTTTAGATGTTGTGAAAAGCATTAAAATATTTACAATACACCCATTCATAAAAAATAATTCCTCAAATATAACACCGATTAAATAATCATTCAAAAAAATTAATCATACCTTAGTTGTCCTGAAAATAAATAAATAATCATTCATTCAAAAATATAACCTACAAAACATAACTTAGACACCCATTTATAAGTAAATAAACATGATTTATGACACCCACTCATCAAATAATCATACAAGAAAACCACAAGCCCAAAACAAAAATCTATCAAATAAAATAGACCTTGGATGTGTGAAAAAATTAAAACTATGATTAAAAACCATGGAGAACTATCAAAGAGAAGTAGTGTAAGAGGTCAAAGAAAAATGGGAAGTTGATGATGATGGTGGATATGGTGAGAATGATAACATTAACAATGGAAAGATCTATGAGTGAAGGTGGCGATAAGAATGAAAATAAAGAGGAAGAATGAGAGAGAGCAATCACGACTATTGTTATGGGATAAGAGAAGTAGGGTTCCTCATGGTTAAAAACACCATGATAATGTAAACCACAAAACCCACTCAAGTAATCAATGAGTGAGGAGGAGGAGAAAATAACATACTTCAGATTCTAGCCTTGATTCATCTGAGAGAATGTAGAGGAGGAGCACTGGAAGCAGGGGAGTTCCATGAAAGCTTGATAATTGTGATTAAATCAGTCGCAGTTAGGTTTCTTTTAAATAGATCGAGGGGACCTTTATCATCACTTCCAAAAAAGCACCGATAAAGATTCATCTTTATTAGCGCTAAAGAAGTGCTGATAAATAAATATATTTTTAAATATATTTATAATTATTTATTTGTAATTATAAATATATTTATATCATTATATATATATTTAATAAATATATATAAATTTTAAAATAGTAAATATATTCATTATTTAAATATATTTATTATAATTTTATAATTATAAATATATTTATATCATTATATATATTAATATAATTATATATATATATATATTTAATAAATAAATATAAATATAAATATAAATATAAATATAAATATAAATATAAATATAAATATAAATAGAGTAAATATATTCATAATTTAAATAAATTCGTTATAATTTTATAATTATTGGAATATATATATATATATATATATATATTTAAAATTATATACATACTTTAAAAAAATAATGATATTTATTTATTTATAATTATAAATATATAAATTTATAAATATAATAAGTATAAATTTATAAATATATAAATATATAAATATTTATTTATAAATATATTTTTAACATCATTAATGAATATATAATCTTAAATCCATACATCTTAAAAATGAGTGAAATCACATAATTAAAAATAGGCACACTTTAAAAATATTGGAAAAAGGATAAGTTTTATTAAATAAATATAAATTATTATAAAAATATGGATATATTTTAATGTAAAGATGAATACATATTGAAAATACTAAAACATAGTAAATAAATATATATAAATAAATAATATAAAATGATTAAGTTCAAAAATAAAATAAAAATAAGTAATAAAAATATTAAAAATGAATAAATAATACCTAACAGAAATAAAATTAAAAATAAATAAATGAAATTTACTGATTAACAACATAATATATTAAATGCATCATGTTATAATGAAATTATAAAATGATTACTAAAATTTGAATACTTTACATAAATATTAGGTGTATGTGTTTCTTTATAAGATTTCCTTAATTATATAAATATTTGTGTGTGTTGTATAAAAAAATGTATTAATTACATATATGCATGTAAAATCAATGTAACACAAATTTGATATATGTTAAATTTAAAAATCAAACAAAATTTAATTATGTCCATTACTCGAAGCAATTAGTGGGTATTTTTAATTAATATTAATTTTTAATTATAAACCATTCTCACTAAATATATGACTTATTTCATGTAAGAATAAATATTTTTTTATTGTATAAATCATATTTTTGGAAATATTATATACATTGGTATATATATATATAGAAATATATATGAATATATTTCTATATTACATGTATTAATGAATAACATTGTATAAAAACCATTAAAAATTAATGAGACATTAATATGTTTTTAATTATTACATTTTATTCATTTTATATATTTATATTTAATATATATTATTTATTATAATTTATAATTAATATATATATATATATATATATTAAACTTATTCATTTTTATTAATAATTATTTCATTAATAATTTTTTAATATTTTTTTAACAATTTGTTAATTTATTCATTATTTTTTTGTTTAATTATTAAAATTTATTGATTATATATATATATTTAATATACACTATTTATTAATATTTATAATATATATATTTATGTATATTAAATTTATTCATTTTTATCAGTAATTATTTAATTAATAAAATGATTAATATTTTTTTTAATTTACTCATTTTTAATTTTTATTTGTTTAATTATATTATTTTATTCATTTTACATATCTATATATTTAATATATTCTATTTATTAATATTTATAATTTATATATATATGTATATTAAATTTATTCATTTTTACCAATAATTATTTAATTAATAAATTTATAATATTTTTTTTTAATTTACTCATTTTTAATTTTTAATTTTTTAATTATTTCATTTTATTTGGGACCATTATTAGTGTTAAAAAATGATGATAAATTATACCCTTTATTAATTCTAACAATAAATCACTAATAAAGGGTACCCTTTATTAGTGCTAAAAATAAAGTGTTGATAAAGGGTATCGTTTATCACCGCTACAGAAAAGCACTGATAAAGATACCCTTTTTAGTGTTTTTTCTAGCATTGATAAAGGCCAACACTATTAAAGGTCTCTCTTGCAGTAGTGTTTTTATAGAAAGATCATCACCCATATATTTTCTTCAATTTCAAATGTGATTATAATGAGTAAAAATATTATAAATTTATTCATTGGAATTCATATTAAAACTTTCGAAGTATTTTCTATACATATCAAGTCTAGTATCTTAAGCTTTATTAGTGCCTTCATGAGTAACTTCAAGTAATTTTTATATTTCATGAGAAATTTTACAAGTACAAACATAATTAAATCCATTTCAATCTAAACCACAATGAAGAGAATTTTTGGATTTTTTTTATTTAGTTTAAAAGCGATAATGTCAATGAAAGTCTATTTTTCTTATGATTCTTTAGTGGGTGTGTAACCATGCATAAAAAGTTTCTAAAAAAATAATTAATGCTTCCTAAAAAAGTAGACACACGAGTTTTTCTATAACTATAGTCAGTTCCTTTAAATTAAGGGGTATGACCCATTAGGTGTACTTTTGGAGCACCCTAGGTGTTAGAGGTCAAGGCCATTTTTAATTAACCATTTCTTGAAATCAATTATGATTTAAAACAATTTTTTACAACAAGAGCTAAAAATAAATTTAAAAACAAGATCAAGAAAATTTTGAAAAAAAATCAAAACAACATTTTGAAAACAAGATCTCCTATGATACCAATTATTGATTAGAGTAAAATGGAAAGAGGTGGGATGAATTACCTTTTAAAAAATTAAAATAAAATAAGTGATACAAAAAAGAAAATTGAGTGATAAATTAGAATAATAAAAGTAAACACAATATAATTGAAAATTATTTTTGAATATAAATAAAGAGTTTGATTTTAAGAGATAAATCAATTGATTAATTAATTGAATGAAATTGATTAATAAATAAATGATGCAGAAAGTAAATAAGGCACAAAATGTATTAAGGACATTCGTTAATAGCTCAATAAGAGACCCTATGTCTCCCAACTTAACGGCACGAGGATTTGGGAATATATATATATATATATAGAACTTCAATTTAAAAATATACAAGAACCCAAAGAGAACACAAAACCTTGGTTTGAGTAGTTACTAAGAAACCTAGAAAGAAAACCATGGTTTTAACGGTTTTCTAAGAACCCAAAGTGAAATATCCCTTGGTTTTAAGAGTTTACAAATATTCCAAAGATAGAGAAAAAGAGATATTTTATTAGGCATAAATCCTATGAAGAAAATTTCTCAATTATTTAAGAATATAGAGAAGTTATAATTTATATAATTAGAGAGATAAATATGGAGATTAAATAATTATAAGTTGGAATTATAAAGAGATCACAAGAGGATGAAATTAAGGAGATAATGAATGTTTTTATTTGCTTTGGATCGATTAAATTCACAATTGATTGAATATTTTACTTTTCAATCCTCCTCTGGATTTTATTTATAGACTTCTAGGGTATCTAGGTCAATATATAGGAGTAATGAGGTTAAGGGAGCCATTGAAGACCACCGTAAATGCATATTTTGACTTACTAACTCAACACCACTGGCTAAATCCCATTTCCATTGGTTAGACAATGAAATTTTCATAAAATTCCCCACTAATACATCCTTCATAGGGTATTATTTGGATACCACTAAGTATCCGGTGAGGTACCTAAAAATGTTTTGGCTTCGTTCACTTCCACCAGCTAGCTAGTGACATTTCACTGGGTAGCCAGTGGACTTCTAGTGGGTAGAATGTTCTATCCAAATCCATCATCTTGATGATAAAATTACACTAGGTAACTGATGGTTAAAGACTAAGGGACATCCTACATTGGTCTTATTAATCCAACTTAATTTTATTTTTGGTCCATTTTTAACTTAACTTCATGCTCAAAATAAATACAGAAAATACACTCAATTGAAAATGTTAGAACACCAAAAGCTATCTGTGATCATTAAAACACATCTAAGAGAGTGAGGTAAAAAAATAAAATGATATGGATTTTTAAATATATTATATTTCATGAAATTTATGACAAAAATAAATCCATTTCCAATAAATACACCACAAAAAAGATACAAACAATGAAGATGAATCATATATCAATAAAATGAAATTGAGATAATTTTTTTACCTTGAATCTTGATTCATTCTATGCATGAACCTAATGTCATAAATAATAAAATTATATTTATTAAAAGATTAATTATTATCCTTATTCATTTATATTTAATATTCCATGGTCCAACTATTTCCATATGTTATTAATTTACTATATAGTTTTTTCTCATGTCTGTTACTTGAGATGGTTCAGTCATTTTTTTGAAACTTCATTAGTATATTGACCATGGTAAAACGTGTTGTAAAATATATTAATAATATATAAATTTTTATATTTTTATATTATTTATTTTTAAATTTTAAAAAAATATATACATTTCCCTAGGTTTCCAAAATTGACTCAAATTAAGAAAGTTTCCCTGAGATGTTCATTTAATGTGGTTAAATTTACTAACCATTTATTATATATATTAATTATAGATTATAAAATATAATTATTAAATGATATTAATAGTGTTATAACTATTATTTTTATACATTATATACATTTTTAAATTCATCAATTTTATGTGGTAACAGGAAAATAAAATAAATTGTTCTGTGGAGGTGATAATCCACACTTACATGAACAACATTTTCATTTTCCATAGAATGAGTGGGAGGGTATAAAAATAAAATAATTATAATTTAATAATATAAATATTTTTATAATTATTATATTTTTTTGATTAAATAACTCTTTTATACCATCCATGTAAATAGTTTATGAAAAATAGAACCCTCCATTCATAGGGGCGGTATTTCACACAAATGCATGACGACATCTTCATTTTTTGAGTGGTTTTTTAGGGAGGACGAAGAGTGATGTTACATCAGTATACATATTAATATTACTGATGATATAAAATTTTCATGGATATAGAATATTTTAGGGGGAATAATAATATTAATAATCAAAGGCTAAGGAGTAAGAATTACCCACATGGAGAGATTGAACTTTCTCTTGACAGTCTTCTTGGAAATGAAGGGATTATGAAAACTTTTAGTAAAAAAGGGCCTATGAAAATTAAATATAATTATTGTAGTTATAAATTGTTAATATTCTCAAGAATAAACAAAAAATTATAGTGTTCTTGAAAGGATTTTGATATTCCTCTTTTATAAGTGGAGGAAATGACATTTTTGTAAATATCCATTACATCTCCATGATGCCATGACACCATTCAAGGGTAAATGGATCCAAAAGTGGTACATGATTGAGTTTATAGTATATGTTTCAAGAAATAATTACCCATGTGTTTAGACACATTTTTTAAACACGTCTTGAGTTATTTACCATTAAATATTTACACTACCATTTTAGTTTTTACATTTATAACTAGTTTTTAACTAAGTAATTTTGGTTTTACTAAAAATATAAGATAAAAATTATTAAAAAATTTATGTTTTATGAACCTAAATTTAAAATATATTTGACCCAATTCAATTACTATATATGGAAAAATTAACTTTTATATTAAAACATATAAAATATTGAAAAAACAGTTTTTTAGAGAAATGATGCTTTGCCCAATAAGTTTTATTAATATTATATAACACTGATCACTAATTAAATGAGTGATAATATATTTTTATATATGTGTAACAATAAAATTAGTATTATTATATAAAATATGTAAATTTAATTTATTAGATACAATTTACACAATATTAATAAAATAATTCTTTGAAAATAACACTTTCACCATTATCATGGTCATTAACTTTAATATTAGTAATAAAAAATTCATGGATAAAAATGAAATTAAACATATTAAATAATATTAAAAATTTTATAAAAAATATTAAAATTAATTTTTTATATATAATTTCTATATTCGGTGAAAACAAAATTTTAACATAAGTGAATATAATAGTTTTTAGAGTAAAATATTACTTATGTTTCCAAAACATTAAACACAAGTTTTATAAATTTAAAATAGTACTCTTATATGATTTATTTTACTTTATAAATATATATTTTTATATTAAAAGGTTTAAAAAACATTTAATTCATTTTTTATGATAATGTCATAAAATTGATGGTTTTAACAAAATCGGTATTTTCTTCACTATTCACCTAAAAATCAATTATTTCAGAAAAATAACAAATATTTATCCTAGGATAATATTTTTATTCCAAGTAAAAAAAATAAGGTTAATAAATTCAAATAAAAATCCTACAATTTATAAATTTATCTTTTAAATGAAAACACAATATATAAAGGAATTTTTTTTATTAAAAAATGCCCTTTTTAGAACTTTAAGTGTTCTTAATCCTATTTTGTATGAATTTTAAATTGATTATGATATATATATTTACTATAGGTTTTATTATTATTTCATTTTCTTAATAATATCTATACAATATGTCATGTCTAATTTTATTTCGGTGTTTCATGTGAAACACTTTATTGAACCTAATATTTATTTAAATGAAAATTATATAATAAAATCATGGACCATTAAATGTCCCCATAAATAAATTAAATCCTCAAAATTTTAATTATCACATACCAATGTAAATATTTAATAAAATATAAATGGTAAATATGACTAAGGATATAATTTCTAGATATATATTAACCTTACAAACTTTAGAAGAACATATTTTTTCCTTAGAATAGGCTTATCTCTAATATTGAGTTTTTTCTCCAACAATTCATGCAAAAATTTATTTTTATTTAGTATAAATACCTATATTATATAATTTTCTTCTAAATGGAATTAAAAATCATACTTGCATTGATATACTATCTTATACTGATATGAAATGTGATCAAATACCTATTCCTCTAAGTAGAGAGAAATAATCCATTTCCAAAATCACATTACATTTATCTAACTTAAGGATAATAGGATTTTAATAAAGAACATTTCAATATAAATAAACTTGGAATATAATAATTCAAAAACTAAAAGTTTTTATTAAATAATCAAATCATTGGGGTGGTGATTTAATGTTCATATAAAAATCCTAGATATATTGGGGTTCTTAGAATCAGAATCCAATATGATTCCCAAAACTCTGGAGTGGAGGATAATTGTGCATTAATTATTATGACCCAATTTAGTGATAGTGATTTCATACACTCCTATAATTGAAATACTTCCTTATTCTATGGATACAATTACCCGGTTATTTATTCTAACATTTTAGACATGTAGGTAGTTAAACTTTATTTCCCCAAGGTGAATTATCATAAAAACTTCCATGATGCTCTACTTTCCTTGTTCTATCTCCATAATAATGGGTCTACAGTCTCCATCTCTAGTTTTAGTGTATATTGAACAATATATTTGTATCTTCTAAATAATCTTATGGATAATTTCTTTTGAATACCTGGATTTAATACACTAAACAAATGATCAATTTTACTCTTAGGGTCAAAGATAAAACTAGAGACATACCTTGAAAACCTTGTGATGTTTTCTTCATATGTGCCAATGGATTCATCATTCTTTTTTTGTTCAACTTCAAGAACTCTCTCTCCATATTCATGTAAAGTGTTTTAGGAAAATAAATGGAGAAGAATTTTTTTTTAATTATTCATATTCCATAGAGTCTTTAACCTCATTTTCCATTGTATTATTAGTGAGAGTATACAATTAGTATACCTATCCTTATAGATTATAAACAACAAGGAAAATATTTTCATATTCCAAGCACCGAAGGATGAAAATATGATTTCCATTGCATTGAATTTGTCATATGCGAATCTCAAAAAATAAATAAATGATCCTGAAAAATAACTAGAAAATATTTTTATACCAACTAAAGTGACCCAGACCCACACTTCAGAGTATAGTGATAAAAAAAATTTATGGCACCAAGTGAAATGATGTAATCTAAAAATTCAGGAATATCACATTATTATTACATATAAAAATAATCTCACTCAAATCAGAGAACCTTTTAGTTTAGTTTCTTTGAGTATTAGATATATAATAAATCTATTTTACAACACATGTGAATATTTATCCATAATCTAACTCCCTTAGACACCCTTTTAGATGTCTCACAAGTTATACTTATCTTCATAACTTGGGTAAAGGAAAAATAATAAAGGTATGAGTTCAAATAGTCAATAAGGGAAAACTTATCAAAATGTCATAAAGGGTTAGATCATAAAAATTTGAGAAAACATGGTTAGGGAAGAAATTTATTATGAAAAAGAACATAAAACAATAATAATTTTCTATAAATAATTATAGAAGTATGTGTTATCTCAAATTAATAAATATATATCATGGAAAAAGATTGTAGAATCAAGAGATGATAAACATGATCCATAGAGTATAATCATAGGCATATAATAGGAAATATACAAAAACCTTGAAATATATCATAAAAAGGTACTTTTTCACAAAAATTATCATATGTGAATTATAACATTACGAAAAAACAAAATTTCCATGCTTCATTCTCTGAATTTTTTTTTTCTATGCTTACTATTGTGAAAAAAACAAAATATCCACGCTTCCTATTGTGAACAAACAAAATTTCCATGAATAACATCCTTATCTCATGTGATATAAATCCTTAACCATTGAATTTTAGGGAAATATATGCCCAACCATCATAATAATAATCATCCATACATATGTGTTCTACTTGTAAAAAATCACTCATCACATCATAAAGAATCCATGGAAATAAAAATGGGTTTCATAACATTTCTAGATTGTATCACCAAAATTGACCTCAAGAATGTAAATAATTGATACCAAAATTCAATCAACCAAAAATAGTATTTCATAATAAAATTTAGATGGTGATTCATGAAAAATAATTTCAAATAATTTACAACCTTTATAGATATAGATAACGTGTAATAAAAATCATAAAAGTGTTTTTATAAATTACTTTTATCTTTAGCATAAAATAATAAGTAACCACTACTTTGAAAATCAATTTTTAAAAAGGTTAAGTGATTTTTTTTGAAATAATTTACTTTTAAAAATAAATTTCAATATTTTATCCTTGAAAAATACATAAATATTTCAAAAATATTAAGTTAAAACATCTTAAGAACTTTTAATTTTTAAAAAAGAATCTTTAATAATGGATCCTTAAAAATGACACAAAGGTTTCAAAAAGGAAAAATGATTTTTTTGAGAATTTTAATATTAATAAAAATATTTAGTAATAGAGATTTTAAATTATATAAATTTTATAAAAAATGGATGTGAGTGGAAGATAAAAAATTTGATTTTAAAAGGATGGAAAACCTTTTAAACATTTTGAAATACCCTTATTGAAAACCCAAATCATAAAATGAGTAAAAAAACTTCCTTTTTTAAAAAATAATAAGGGAAATATGAAGTTTATATGAGATAAGAAATAATTTTTTTCCAAATATACTATATAACATTGGTGGGAAGGGAAAACATGGAAAATGTGTTAAAATATTCTTTAATGAGAATATGAATTATTCTCAACATTGACATACTTTTTATGGGGAATAAATTCATCAAGGAGGAAGATTTGAATCAAAAGTTTTATTTTACCTAGATAGAAAAAAGAATTACCATGAAATAAAATCCCAAGGTGTAAAAAACCAATCATATAAATATAAATATAAATTTCAATATGAAACATAATAACTCAAAGAAAAGGGGTTTGAGTTAAACAAAACCCTTAGTGTTGTAATCTTTTGAAGTCAAAATTCATGGAAGGTAAAGAATGATATAGATTTTTAAATACATTTTATTTAAGTAAATTTATGACAAAAATAAATCCATGTCCAATATATACACCATAAAAAATAAACAAGTTTTGAAGACGAATCCTATCTCAATGAAGCAAAATTGGCATAAAAAAATCCTTACCTTAGGTCCTGATTCTTTTTGCATGTGCACCTACCATCCTGAATAATCATATTAAGTTTATTAAAATCTTATTTAAGATATTTATTCATTTATATTTCATATTATAATGTCCAAATATTACTAAATGTTATTAATTTAGTATATAGAGTTTACTCATTTCGGTTACTTGAGGTTGTTCGGACAAATTTTCTAAAACTTTTTAAAACTTTATTAGTATATTGAATATGGAAAAAATTATTTTAAAATAGATTCACAATATAAATAATTTTATATTTGTATTTACTTTATTTTTTTATTATCAAAAAAATATATTGTTCCCAAGGTTTCCAAAATGGACTCAAATTAAGAAACGTTCATTGATATGTTCCTTTAATGCAGTTAAATTTTATATAACCATTTAATATTAATATTACTTATATATTGTAAAATATTATCATTACAAAATATTAATAGTTTCATAAATATAATTTTTATACATTAGATATATTTTTAAATTCATTCATGTTAGGAGGTAATGGTAAAACAAAATGTTTTGTTCTATTGACATGGTAGTCCACACATACATGGATGACACTTTAATTTTCCATAGAACGAGAGGGAGGGTATAAAAATAAAATAATTATCATTGAAAAATATTAATATTTTTATAATTATTATATTCTTTCATTAAATAACTTTTTTTATCAACCATGTAAAGAGTTACATGAAAAATAGAACCCACCGTTCATATAGGCGGTAGTCCACACAAACACATGGCAACATATTTATTTTTTGAATGGTTTTTTAGGGAGGTAGAAGAGTGATATTATATTATTATAATGACATTAAAAATATTAATAGTACATATGTTATCATAATTTCATGTATATATAATATATTAGGGGGTAGAAGAAGATTAAGTATAAAAGACTAAGGAGCAAGAATTACTCACATGTAGAATTGGAACTTTCTCTTGAAAGTATTCTTGGAAATGAGGGGATAAAGAAATTTTATAGAGAACAAGATCCTATATATTTAAAATATAATTATAGTATAGGTAAATTGGGTGAATTTTAAATAAGAAATGGAAGGTTATAGTGGTCTTTTTATGGTGGGAATATTCCCCTTTTATAACTAGAGAAAAATGGAATTTTTGTAGATACCAATTACATCTCAATGATGGAATGACACCATTAAAGGAAAAATGACTCCAAAAGTCGTCCATAATTGATTGTAGAGGGTATTAGGTAGATAAATACTTAACCGTACATTTTCAAACATGTTTTAAACATGTTTTGAGTCATTTAACAATATATTTATACACTTTACCATTTTGGTTTTTACCTTGGTAAATAGTATTTAACTAAAAAATTTATGTTTTATTAAAATATAAGATAACATTTATTAAAATATTTTGGTGTTCTAAACCTAAATTTAATATCTATTTAATCCAATTGAATTTCTAAATGTGATTTTTTTTAATTTTAAATTAAAACATATAATATATAGAAATATCAATTTTTTGTAGAAAAATAATAATTTGACCATTAAGTGTTCTTAATATTATATAAAATTAATCAAAAATTAAATGAGTGATCATATATTTTCATATATGTGTAATAATCATATCAGATTCATTATATAAAATACATAAATTTAATTTATTAGATAAAATTTATACAACATTAATAAATTCAACATATTACTATTAAATTATTTATTTTACTTTATAAATATGTATTTTTAAAGAAAAAAGGTTTCAAAAAAATTCAATACATTATTGTATTATTATAATTTCATAAAAGTTATGGTTTTCACAAAATCAATATTTTTTTCATTATTCACCTAAAAATCAATTGTTTTATAAAAATTTTAAAAAATTTATCCTAAGATAATATTATTATCATAAGCAAAAAAATGAAACTATTATGGTCAAATTCAAACTCTAAAATTTATAAATTTATCTTTTAAATGAAGGTACAATATATAAAGGAAAAAAATGCTTTTACTGAAAAATTACCTTTTAAAACTTTAAGTGTTCACATTCCCATTTTGTAGGCATTTATAATTGATTGTAATATTTTTATTTACTGGAGGTTTTATTATTCTTAAATTTTCTACATAATATTCATCTAATATGTCATAAATCATTTTAGTTCAATGTTTCATGTGAAACAATCTATCAAACATAATGTTTATTTATATAATAATTATATAGTAAAATCTTAGGGTAGTATACTGTTCACCCACTTTAGAAGTCAAGAACCAATTGATAAAGGTAATTGAAACTCCCCAAGTATCAATGACGGGTCATCCATGTTTTTTGTATGGTGGTTCTATTGGATGATTGGATAGTTCTTACTATAAGTAAGTGGGTCCCATAGTGTAACACCCCAAGGATTTATAAATAAATGGATGAAAAACTGAGTCCCCACAAAACACTACTTTGTTATAACCTAGCTGTAAACAAAATGTTTCCACCACTGTGACTTGAATTTCGGAAAACTAACATACACTGTTGCATTCAGTAAGATATTTAGAGTCTAATAAGAAAAACTTAATTTTTGGTGAATAGTAACATACCCTTATGAATAATAGTATGACCGTTATGAATTGTAAATCAAATTATTTTTTTATTTTATTAAGGTTATAAGACAAGGAGATCTTGATTAAATTTTCAGGGTGATACAAAATGAATTATAGTTTTAAAATTATTATTTTTTGAATAAATTATTATTTTATTTAAAAATAAAATTAATAATATTTATAAAATTATTTTCAAAAAATGGAGCTCATTTTTTAATTATAAACATCAAAAAATGGTTAGGGTGAATTTTTAGGATTTTTCTGAAATACTCAAATTTTTAATGAATAGTAAAATATGGTAATTTATCGTATAGATAAATTATCAGTTAAATAAACTATTACTAGCATCATGGATGATGTAATAACAATTGGTTCGAACTCACATTCCATTATTACTCTTATGGGTCACATGAATCAACACTATTGGTTGTCTTGAGGGAAATAATAAGATAATGAATAAGATATTTGAAAATCACCCCTCTCCTCCACTATAAACTCCAACTCACCCTCTCTTATCTTCACTCCTCTCAAGCCTTATGCATTGTCTAAATTATACTCAAACATCCTCCCAAGACCCCCCATATACATAATCCATTGGTCACATAAAAAGACCAAAACCTCTCCCCTAAAGAGGCTCTCAAGGAAGATAACTTCAAGAGGTAAATTCCTCTTTTCATTTCTTTTATTTCAAGTTCCTTTATTTTATTTTTCTTTCCTCACCTCCTTTAATCCAAATGTTGTAATGACTCCAGTACCTTAAATGTTCTATAATTTTTTTTATAATAAATGAATAATTCTTCATCATCTCTCCTTTCCCCTTCTTTTATACTAGAAATGAAAACACCATCTGAGATGTGTTAATTTATCACATTCAAGGACGAAAGGTTTTCAATTTCTATTACCATCTTACATTATGGTTATGAAACCATTTTAATGGTTGAAATAGACTATAATATATGTATTATAACATATTTAATGTTCTTTAATTATTTTTTACAAATGATATTAATTTATAAATCAAAATGAGTTTGTTGTAATCAATAACTGCCAATTAACCCAAACAATTGTCATTAAAGTTTTATATAATGATACATCTTCACTCCCAATAACCAAAAAAAATTTATAACCATGTAATATTATGTTTTTTCACTAATAAAATTCAACTTTTATTTTGGAAAACCGATCTCATTCTACATGTTTATCCGTACATGAATATAAGTAAACCGATCAAGAAAACCAAGGAATAAAACGCTCCCAAACAATAAATTTGAATCTATTAACCCATAAAAAAGACATTAATGAACCTAAATAAGGTCATAATAAATCAATTATATGTATATTAGGTTATAAAAACATTAATATATGAACCTAATTTAATTATTCAGGCCATTAAGATCAAGTGAGGAACACCTTCAGATTTAAGGTAAGTGTTTTCTACCAGAACCTCCATTTCCATTCGGGTTACTATTATTCTCTAATTACCTCAATTAAATTAATATTTATTCATTTTTAATACTCATATATTTTGTTATAATATTCTATATATGTGTACCAACCAGAATCCTACTTTCATTTATGTGGATTTATATGTTTTAAAAGGATCTTTCAAAAATTCTTCCCGAAATACAAGCCCCATTCAAGGGAATTTCTCCAATTCTTACCTATTTTCAAGGGCAATTTATAATATATATTTAGTGACCATTAAATTTATAAAAACATCAATTTTATTATGAAAATAATCTATTACTTAACTTATGTTTTTATACAAAGACTTTTCCAAAATAATTCTTCTTTTTAAAGTAAAATAGTATTTATCTCAAGAATTACTCAACGATTTTATAAGAGTATATTTATATGTATCAAAAATCTTATTGATTCTTATGTATTATTGAGATTAATATTTTATGATATCATCTAACATATTTAATTTAATTGTTTATGATTATTTTGACTATGGATGTGCTATCTTAAAACCATTCACCAATTTACTCTGAATAGTTAGCGTTTATGCTTAATGTTTAGAGAATGTTATTGAAATTTCATATATTAGTTTCAATATGAATGTATATGTTTTTTTATGTTTATCCCCATTAATATTAGGAATTAATTGAACTTAGTAAGTGATGGGTGGGCCCTGCTATAGCCCCTCAATGCATCGGTAGGTCTCATGAGACAAACTATGGTCTTGGCATAAGGCCTTGACAAAATGATTATTTATGGTCTTGTCCTGACGCCTTAATGGTATGGTTATGATGTACAAAATTATGCATTCCTTCATTATGAAACTAGTATTTGAATGTTCATGAGGTTATTAAACTAGTAGAATATTCTCGATTATTCTTTATTATGAAATTTGTTTTATTCATCTCTTATTCCTTCCATAATGTGATCAAGTTTATTTTTAAAGGCATGTGTTTTTTAGTTATTCTCCATGCCTAATGTTTATGTTTATGATATATTCCATTGTATTTCTTACCATTATTGAGAATTTTAGATCACTCCTTTCTTATGTTTCATTTTCCCAGGACATGAAGAGGTATATTATGAATTACATGTAGAAATAACCTAGGATTTATGGATGTTTTCAAAGGTGTTTATAAATTTTTTTAAATTTCAAGTTGTAATGTTGAAATTATGTATGTATATTGTTTCCAAATATACGAAACTACTTAGTCCTTCATGATGCATATTACTTGTTTATATGACAATATAATAAAATAAGGCACCATCTCCAGGAAACTGGGGTCGGGTCCTTACAATTGGTATCATAGGAAGTTTAGTAGAAAACTTGGAAACCAGATTTAGAAAATGTAGATTAGAGAACAAAACCCTAATATAGTCTTTGAGGATAACCATAAAAGAACATCCTAGACATTTTGGCAAGGAATAGATTATGTGAATCTTTCTAGCAAATACACCCCTATCTAGATACTATAAGTGGATGTGGTTCTAGCACAAATGTACCTAGGAGTGAAAAATATGATAAGGAGTTTGGGGATTGACCCAAGGAATCCTAGTACACGATGACATGCCTTAATATTAACCTAGTTTGACACTCCCTAGGGATATTCTCAAGATAATTTCCATTTTCTTTACAAGACATTATGAAGGATTTAAATGTAAATTTTTCCTTAAAGAAACCATGTTTATGATTATGAGATTAGCTATGTATAAAATTTCAATTTATGCTAAGTATTTTTATACATTGAGATTATAAATTATGATTCATAACCTAATCTAGTGTATTCAACTATTTAGAAATGACACATAGTGGAAGGAATGGAAATCGCGTAAATGCACATGTCCCATGTAGGGATTTCTCTCTGATGCAAGATAATGATGTTGAATCTGGTACCGTGACTAGTGATGTGAAACTTATAACTATATTGGGACAATTGACTCATGTTATGAAGAATAACCTTACCCATATGGAGAATCCAGATCCACAATATGGGAAAGCTATGTTAGACCGCTTTATGCAACAACATACTCCATTATTTAATGGGACTACAAACCCATTCGTAGTGGATCAATAGATAAGTTCATTAGAGAATATATTTCTCACTTTGGGATGTAACTAAAGAGAGAAGGTTATCATAGTTTTTTATCGACTATCGAGATATACAGACCAGTGGTGGTCTTTAATCCAAAACATAAAGGAGGAGGAATAAATAGAAGAAATGGAATGGATATATTTAAGGGAAATATTCTTAGAAAAATACTTCCCTCTTGAACAATGAGAATATATGAAAAGGTAGTTTCTGAATCTGAGGAAAAAATATGATGAGAATATGGAGAAGTATGAAGCTAACTTCACAAGGGTAGCAATACATACCACATACTACATAAGTAATCTGAGGAGAAATATTGATATCGTATTTTATGGTTTAAAACCATTAATCTAAAGGGATATAGTCTACCAAAGTTTCTCATCATATGAAGATATAGTCTCAAGTGCTATCAAGACAGAAAAAGAATTCTCTATGTCTAATGATTTTAAGGGAAAGTAAGAGAAGAAGAGGGAAGATGAAAACTCTGGAAAAGGAAATAAGGAAATGGGGAATAAGGGAAGATTTTACCTTTCACCCTATGATAATTGTGGGAATAGACACCCTGGTACTTACCTGAAGGGTATGGGTGTTTGATATAAGTGTGGAGAAAAATTCCATGTATCCCAAGATTGTAAGGGGAAGAAAGAAGCTAACAATGTTCAATGATACAATCATATGGAGATGAAAAATTATGAAAATGATTGTCCTAGGCATCAAGGAAATGTTCCCCAATGAAGGCCAATGGATCAAAACCAAGCTTATGCAGTCACAATTGCAGAGGTTGAAGTTATTAATGATGTGGTGGAAAATACTTTAATCATTTCTTAAAACTTGTCCAATGCTTTATTTGATTATGGATTATCAAATTCCTTCATATCTTCACAGTTTTCTAAGAAAATTATATATCTACAATTTTATTTAATAAGGGAGTTTTCAGTCAAATCTCCTAAGGGAAGTTTCATTGCAACAAATTTGTGTCAGGCAGTCCCCATTATGGAATATAAACGTTCTTTATATGCTGATTTTGTTATCATACCCATGATTTAATTTGATATAATCCTCGGTATGGATTTGCTTTCAAACTATGGTGCAAAAATTTATTTCAAGAGTAAGGAGGTTACAATTTTTGAGGATGATGTGAAATACCTTATCATTAGGGCAGGAATATCACTATCTGATTCTCATCTAGATCCAACCCCAAAAGTTCTACTGATTTCAATTATATAGGAGGAAGGGAATGCAATAACTATGGGCTAGAAAAGGAATGTTAAAATAGTGGATGTACCTATTGTGCAAGAATATGTTGATGTGTTTCCATAAGATTTACCTGGAAATCCTCTAGAGCAGAAAATTGAGTTTTACATTGATTTAATTCCTAATTCAAGGCCCATATCAAATACCCCTTATTTAATATCCACTATGGAATTATTAGAATTGAAGAAACAAATAGAGTAATTGAGTGATAATGGATTTATTCTCCCTAGTGTATCTCAATGGGGAGCCCCTATCATTTTTATTAAGAAGAAATATGGATCTATGAGGTTGTTCATTAACTAATGGGAGGTCAATGCTATAACAATAAAGAACAAGTATTACCTAACTCTCATTTATGATTTATTTTATCAACTTCATAGAGCCTAATATTTTTTGAATATTGAACATTGATCTGGATATCATTAGTTGTGATAAAGGAAGTAAAACATTCTAAAGAGAGAATTTTGAACCTAGTATAGGCATTATGAGTTTATAGTAACACATTTTGGATTGACTATTGTAACCTCTATCTTCATGGATATAATGAATAGGGTTTTCAAGGAATATATTTATGTATTTTTTAAGGTATTTATTGATGATATCTTGGTATACTCTAATAGCTATGAAGATCATGAAAATCACTTGCACACTATTATGAAGACTCTTAAAAGAAATGAATTATATGTGAAGTTTAGAAATTGGTAATTTTGGATTCAATCGGTTTCCTTTCTTGGCCAAATTTTCTATAATGATGGAATATATGTTGATCCTATGAAGACAAAGGCTATTCAATAATGGACTAATCTAATAAAAATAACTGAGGTACATAGTTTTATTGGTTTAATAGGTTATTATCAGCATTCTATTCAGAACTTCACCCATTTTTCAAACCCAATGACCAAGATTACATGTAAATGGGTTAAGTTTATATGGAAAAAAGAATGTTAGGACTATTATTAAGAATTAAAGAGCATATTAGTAAATTCTATGATCCTAACTATACCATCGGGGAATGATGGGTTTGTGATCTATAGTGATGACTCAAAGAAAGGACTTGGTTATGTCTTTATACATAAAGAAAGAGTTATTTCCTATGCATCAAGGAATATAAAAATTCATGAAAAAAATTAATCTACTCATGATCTTGAGTTAAAAACTGTAATATTTTCCCTAAATATTTGGAGACATTATATCTTCAGAGAAAAATGTGAGATATATACGGATCATACGAGTTTGAAATATATCTTCTCATAGAAATAACTCAACATGAGGCAAATAAGATGGCTCAAACTACTCAAGGACTACAGTTTTTCCATACACTACCACCTAGGAAAGGTAAATAAGGAAGCTGATGAATTGAGAAGGAAGGATCATAGAGTTCTCAACAAAATGAGGATTGAAAAGGATCCTTTGTACATGGATGTAGTGAGGATAGATATGGGAATTATAAAAGAAGGTGAACCCTAAATACCTTTTCAAATTATTTTCCAACTATCTTTATTGGAAAAAACTAAATATTCATAATTTGATGATGAGAAGATTCAAAAGAAAATTAATTCTGTAAATGATGGGAATTTGAAAGACTTCATATATGAAGATGGAATTATGAAATTTGGGAAGAGGCTTTGTGTTCCAGCTATAACTAAGATAAAAAGGGAATTATTTGATGATTCCCACAGTTAAATTTTCTCTATATATCATGGTAGCACAAAGATGTATAAATATTTTAAGAAATGTTTTTGATGGGACAACATGAAGAAGGAAATTTCTGATTATGTGCCAATATGTTTAGTCTGTCAAAAAGTGAAGGATGAACGACAAAATCCTAGAGAAGTCATGAAACATATACTTGTTACTACATCAAAATAGGATGACATAACCATAGATTTTTTCATTAAATTACCCAAAACCATAAGGAAGAATGATGGGGTAAGGGTAATTGTTGATCTACTTATGAAATATTCACATTTCCTTGCTATAAGGGAGGATTTTCCACTAGAGCGCCTTGCACGACTCTATATTAATGAAGTTGTGAGACTTCATGGAGAAACTATATCAATTATGTCTAATAATGATCCTTGATTGACATCAAAATTCTAGAAAAGTATTAACAAATCTTTGGATACTGAGATTTGTTTGAGTACTGATTACCACACACAAACCGATGGGCAATCATAAAGGACGATCCAAACCTTAGAGGACATGTTGAGATTATGTTAATTTTACTTTCAGGTTTGTGGGATCAATATTTACCTTTATTGGAGTTTTCCTACAATAATAGTTTCAATTCAAGCATTCAAATGGAACTATATGAAGTATTGTTTGGAAAGAGATGTCGTACACCAACATGTTGGGATGAATCAGTGAAAGGAAGCCTATTGGTCCAGAGCTTGTGGAGGAAACAACAATGAAGGTAAATACTATTCAAGGCCATATCAAAGTAGCTCAAATCAGAAAAAAATCTATGATGATAATCAAAGGAAGGATTTGGAATTTCAATTGGGAGATCATGTTTTCTTAAAAGTATCTCTATGGAAGGGTGTTATAAGATTTGGGAAGAAAAGGAAACTGAGCCCTAGGTACATAGGCATTATTGGAATTATGAATAGAATTGGAGCTATTGAATATTATTTGGCTATAACGCCTAGCCTATCTAATGTACACAATGTGTTCCATGTATCATTGTTGATAAAGTACATTCCAGACATAACACAAGTCCTCACTTCTAAAGGCATAGAATTGGAACCTGACATATCTTATTGTGAATATCTTATCCATATTCTAGAAACTAAAGAATAGGTGTTGAGGAATCAGAAGACTCAAATGGTAAAGATACATTGGAAAAATCATAAAATCGAAGAGGCAACATGGGAGCCGGAAGAGCTTATGATGAAGAAATACCCAAATCTTTTTATGCGGCAACATTCTGGTAATTTAGAGGTTGATTTTTTTTTAAGGATGGGAGAATATAATACCCAAAGGATTTATAAATAAATTCATAAAATTATGATTCTCCACAAAAAACCACTTTGTTATAACCTATCCAGTAAACATAAATTTTCCACCTCTATGATTTCAATTTCGAAAAGATGACATACACGGTTGCATTCAGTAAGATATTTAGAGTCTAATAAGACAAACTTAATTTTTGGTGAATAGTAATATACCCTTATGAATAGTAATATGACCCTTATGAATAGTAAATCATATTATTATTTTATTTTCTTAAGGTTAGAAGATAATAAGAGCTTGATTAATTTTTCAAGGTGATATAAAATGAATTATAGTTTTAAAATTGTTATTTTTTGAATAAATTATTATTTTATTTAAAAATTAAATTAATAATATTTAGAAAATTATTTTTAAAAATTGGATTTCATTTTTCAATTATACATGTTGTAAAATGGTTAGGGTGAATTTTTTGGATTTTTCTGAAATAGTCAAATTTTTGATGAATAGTAAAATATGGTAATTTACCGTATAGATACATTATCACTTAAATTCAATATTCCTAGCATCATCGATGTTTTAAGAAAACATGGTTAAAAATCACATGCACTTATTACTATTATGGGTCACATGAATCAACACTATTGGTTTTCTTGAGGGAAATAATAAAAAAATGAATAAGATATTACAAAATCACCCCTCTCCTCCATTATAAACTCCCCACCCCTCTTCTCTTCATTCCTCTCAAGCCTTGTGACTTGTCTAAATTATGATAAAATATCCTACCAAACTCCTCCCCCACGTCCATAAGTCCTTGGTATCATAAAAAGACCAAAAACTCTCCCCTTAAGTGGATCTCAAGGAAGATAACTTCAAGTGGTAAATTCCTCTTTTTCATTTCTTTTATTTCAAGTTCATTTCTTTTATTTTTTATTTCCACACATACTTTCATCCAAATGTTGTGATGACTGCAGTACCTTAAATGTACTATAATTTTTTTATGGTATAGGAATAATTATTCATCATCTCTCCTTTCCCCTTCCTTTATACTAGAAATGAAAACACCATTTGAGATGTGTTAATTTATCACATTCAAGGGCGACGAGTTTTCAATTTCTATTACCATATTAAATTCTGGTCATGAAACCATTTTTATGGTTTAAACAGAATATAATATATGTATTATAACTTATTTAATGTTCTAGAATCCTTTTTTACACATGATATTAATTTATAAATCAAAATAAGTCTGTTGTGATCAAGAACTGCTAATTAACCCAAAAAATTACCATTAAAGTTTTATAAAATGATTCATTTTAAATCCTAATAACCAAATTTTTTATAACCATGTAATATTTTGGTTGTTCTCTAATAACATAAAACTTCTATTCTGGACAACCATTCCCATCCTACATGTTTATCCATACATGAATATAAGTAAACCGATCATGAAAACCAAGGAAGAAAACACCCCCAAAAAATGAATTTGTATATCTTAACCCCTCAAAAAGACATTTATGGACCTAAATAAGGTTATAATAAATCAATTACATGTAGAATATGTTATGTAATCATTAATTTATCAACCTAAATTTTATTATTCAGGTCATTAAGATTAAGTGAGGAACACCTTTGAATTTAAGGTAAGGGTTTTCTACCCGAACCTCCATTTTCATTCAGGTTACTATTATTCTCTACTTACCTCAATTAAATTATTATTTATTCATATTTAATACTAATATATTTTTTTGATAATTTTCTATATATGTTTAACAACCATAATCCTACTTTAATTTATGGGGAGTTATTTGTTTTAAAAGGATATTTCAAAAATTCTTCCCAAAATACAAGCTCGACTCAAGGGAATTTCTCAAATTATTACCTATTTTCAAGGACAATATATATTATATATTTAGAGACCATTATATTTCTAAAAAAAATCATTTTATTATGAAAATACTATCTTACTTTACTTCTGGTTTTATACATTGAATCTTCCAAAATAACTCTTCTTTTCAAAGTAAAAGAGTATTTATCTCAAGAATTACTCGATGATTTTATAAGAGTATCTTAATATGTTTCAACACTCTTGTTGATTATTATGTATCATTGAGGTTAATATTTTATGATATAATATACCACATTTAACTGAATAGTTTATAAGTAGTTTGAATGTGGATGTGCTATCTTAAAACCATTCACCAATTTACTTTGAATGGTTAGTGTTTATGCTTAATGTCTAGGGAACGCTATTAAAATTTCATATGTTAGTTTAAATATGAATATATATGTTGTTTATGTTTATCCCCATTCATATTAGGAGTGCATTGGACTTCGTAAGTGATGGGTGGGGACTGCTATAACCCCTCAATGCATCGGTAGGTCTCGTGAGACAAACTACAGTCTTGACACAAGGTCTTGATAAAATGATTATTTATGGTCTTGGAGGTTATGGTTATGATTTCTATCATTATGAATTCCCTCATTACAAAACTAGTAATTGAAAGTTCATGAGGTTATTTGACCAGTAGAATACCCATGATTATGCTTTATTATGACATTTTTTATTCATCTCTTATTCCTACCATAATCTGTTCAAATTAATTTTTAAAGGCATGCATTTTTTTAGTTATTATCCTTGCATAATGTTTATGTTTATGATATCTACCACTATATTGATTACCCTTACTGAGTATTTGAGATCACCCCTTTCTTATGTTTCATTTTCCTAGGACATGAAGAGGTATATTATGAATGACAAGCAGAAATAACCTAGGAGTTATGGATGTTTTCAAAGGAGTTTATAAATTGTTTTTTTTTCAAGTTTTAATGTTTAACTTATATATGTATCTTGTTTCAAAAGCTACTAAACTAATTGTTCATTCAGTATGCATATTACTTGTTTATATTCCAATTTAATAAAATAAGGCACCGACTACAAGCAACTAGGGTCAGGTCCTTACACCTAGTACGCATGTAATAATGCGACTGGAGATTACTTTTAATTAGTGATCTAATTTTATAACTTATCAAACATTATTGTAATTCTTGTATATTCTAAATTTAATGTAACACATTAATGTTTCTATTATAGATACATGACATATTTTCCGAACTATAAAAACCAATGTGTTATTTCTTGCTTTGGTTTATATTATGTTTACCCTAAATGTTGTGCGAGTTAAGATTTTTTACTTGGGTGTGTATGAGGGATACTTTGTGTGGTGAATAGGGTGCATAGAATTTATATATTCTGGTTTATTGAGTATTGGAAATATTCCAGATGATCTATTCCACTATGTGTATGATATAATTGATATTTTTTAGGAATCATATGGTGAGGAAAATTCCCAGCAAGTTTTATTGGAGCTTGGTTGTTCCATCTCACTCATCAAAAAAACCTAAGGTAGCTTAGGTAATACTTACTTTACCTTGAAATTATGTCAATTTTAGTGGTATTTTATTATCATCAGAAGGTATGATTTCATATAAAGGTAAGTTATTGATATATAAGTTCAATGGAATATAATTATTCTTTTGAAGAATGCATATGGAGGAACATATTATTCAAAATGACCTAGATGCCCCGATAAATTGAGTTTATTTGGAGAAGATGGGAAAAGTAGAATGGGAACAAGTTGATAGGATGAAGTTGGGTCTAATTACGATGTCATTGGCATGAAATATGGACTTTAACATCCAAGAAGTTAATACTACAGTTGAGATCCTGAAAGGCTTAGAAGATATATTTGAGAAACCTAAAACACTTAATAAAGTGTTTATGATGAAAAGGATATTAAACATGATGTTATTATAAGGAAAAATAACGAAATATCATGTGAAAAATATCAATATGACCCGATGTCTTATTGAATATGTGATGGTGAAATTCATAAATGATGTATGGGAACTTATACTATGGTCATTACTGGCAGAGTCATGGGAAACAATGGTAATGAAAATGAGAAAATCTTATGGTAAAACTAATTTAGTGTTTTGGGATGTCAGAAACATGATATTTAATGAAGAACATAAATATAGGTAAGTCTAAACATTTTTCAGTAGTTTAATCAATACTGATGAATGAGGATGATCACCTTAGTGAATAAATTGGAAGCAATAGATGGATGATAAGTCATGAGAGAAAATGCGAAGAAAATCAGCTAGTCTGTGTCCTATATTTCTAGAATTTAGAAAAGTTGACATATTTGAAGGAATTTTAGTATTAAAAAAGAGGATTCTAGAAAGGAATTAATTTATGAATTTTCAAATTCAATGAGTACTGATGATAAAGTAAACAATTTATTTTGCGGTGTCAAAATTTTGGTGGAGTCATGGGTGATTAACTTAGAAGCATATTTCTATTCTAAGACAAAGTCAGGATTCTTGGAGAATTATGAATCTAGGTGATTCATAAAAGGAAATTTGGAAGATAATGAATCATTTTAAGTCATGGTAAAGGGATATTTTAATGTAAGAATAAATAATCAAAGAATATTTTTTTCTAAAAGAAGTAATACAATCCTATATCTACACAAGAACTTAATTTTTATATGGAAAATTGATGAGATAGACTATGAGACTAGCTTTATAGATAGTGTTTGGAAGATGAATTTAGGTTCTATGGTGTATACATGAGGAGTAAATAATGGGAACCTATATCTAACAAGAATATTAGATCGAGTGGAAATTATTAGCGTATCAATGTCTGATAGTTTAAGTCATGGCATAACCGAATCATATATCTTAGTGGGAAGAACATGAAAGTTCTAAAAAAAAATATTGAAACTTGATCACATATAATTTTGAAGTTATAGGAGTTATTTTCTTGGTAAGTATAAGATTTAATCATTTAACTTTAATGTATGAAAATATCAGAACTTTAACATTGGAAATGGTTCACTTGGACATTTGGGAACCTTCCCCAATTCAATCTCATAGCAAGTCACTTTACTTTGTAACTTTCATTGATGATGAAATGTGGGAAGTGTGGGTTTACTTATTGAAACATAAATATGGTGTTTTTTCATTCAATATAAATTCATGTAGTAGAGAGAAAACTAATCAAAATATAATATGCTTAAGGTTTGAAAATGGTTGTGATTAAAATGGATGAAACCTCCATAATATTTATTAGGAGAAAGGGATTATTTTATAGAGAAATGTTCCCAAAACACCACAATGGAATGGTGTGGTAGGAAGGATAAAACAAATGTCAATAGAAAATCTAACAAGTATTCAATTATACTCAATAATTCCCAAAGAAATTTGGGTGGAATAATTGAACATGAAAACACACATAGTCAACTGAGGTTCGTTCATTTCTATGGGATACGTTGTTCCAAAAAAACTATGGTTCAGTAAACAATCAAAATTAGACTACCTTAAAATATTAAATAGTGTTTATTATTCCCTTGTTGATGTAAGGAATTTTAATCGTATTTCATTTTTCATTCTATTCAACTATAAGGAGTCTTCATTGGAATTTATGGAAGTACTTAGATGTTCGATTATCGATAGTAGGAAACTTCATCATAACTGGTAGTCTGATTAGAAGAAAAAAACTTATGATGAGTAAAAATAGTGTTCTAATAGTGGTTTACTAGATATATTGGTTTAGGTGGTGGTATCTATAGAGAATTATAGGTTTCTAGGTTTAGGGTAAATTGCTCCACAAACTTTATATGGTGGTTTAACCTATCTAAATGACTAAGATTTTATATTAAATGAGGGTGGGTGAACCTGCACTAGAGTACCAAACTTGACCTGGGTTTAATATTCAAATATTAGATATTATTTATTGAATAATTATAATCTTTGTATCATCCTGTAATAAACTTTGATAGTTTTTTCCTGTGGACATTAGACATACAGTCTGAACCATATAATTCTTTTATGTCTGCACTTTCCCATTGTTTTTCCTTTTACATGAATTTTATTGTGTGGGTTATTTGAAAGAGTGTGTGTGAAGTTTGAATTAATGGGGTGAGTGAGGAGAATTGTTTTCTAATATTTTGGTACACTATTTTGAGGGGAGAAAACCATTCTGGATGTTCAAGTTCTATAATGCAGAACTTTTGGTGGACTAACTCAGTAGTCTTACAGAGAACTAAAGTAATACTTCTGATGAAATCATGATATATCATAGGTTCCCTTCCCTAATAAGTGGTATCAAATCTTGTGGTTCTCACTCATATAATACTTAGTGAAAACTCAGGAAAAATTCTCACATATTTCTTAAAGTTATATATAGATCTCAATTGGTATTATTATTATCAAAAGATATGGCATTAGAAGAAATAAAGGTTCATATTGATAAATTTAGTGGAACCAACTTTAGTTTATAAAGGATGAAAATGGAATATTATCTCATCCAAAATTACTTAAATAATTTGTTAGATGAATCCAATCTAGAAAAAATGGATAAGTGTGAATGGGAAAGGTTGGATTTAAAATAATATGGACGTTGAAGTTGTCACTGGCCTAAAACATAGAATTTAACGTCCAGGAGAAGTAGAATATAACTAATTTGATGGCATCCCTAATAGATATTTATTAAAAACCTATAATACATAATAAGATGTTTCTAATGTTATAGTTATTCAACATGAAATTATCAGAAGGTAGGCCAATGATATGTCATGTGAATCATTTTAACATGATCAAGATCCAACTCGAATATATGAAGGTAATTTTCATAGATTATATTTAGTTATTTATTCTATTTTCATTAATGATAGAATTATGGGATGTAATGGTCAAAATAATGAGTAATTCATGTAAAAAAACTGACTTGGTGTACGCAGACATCCAAAAATTGATTTTAATTGAATAAATCAGGAGAAGGAAAGTTCAAGAACCATCCAATAATTATTTTAATGCCGATAGAAGGGGAAATAACCTTAGAGGAGAAGTTTTTGGTGTTTTAATTATATATCATGGGAGATAAGTTAGGGTAAGTTATATGGATCTTTCCTTTTATGTTAGAAATGTTGGAAACATGGGTATATCAATAAGTATTACTAAATTTGTAAGGAAGTCACTAAAAGAAAATCATATAGAGGTTCAAAATCCGCAAGCACAATGGAGGGAGGCAACAATACAGTTTTTAGTGTTAATATTCTAATAGATTCATGGGTGTTTTATTTTAGTGTATATTTCCATTCAATTATAAAACATGGATGAATAGTTGATCATGCATTTTTTTTTCAGAGTTCATCTCAAGGATGATAAAGACATGGAAGTCATAAAAAAGGAATGTGAACATCCATATGAATAACAATGGGTTCTTGATACTCAAAGGAGTTATACACATAACAAGGCTATGAAAGAAACAAGTTTCCATAGAAAAAATCAACGAGGAAGGCTACAAAATGACCTTTTCTAATATAGTCTAGAAAGTTACTTGGGGGTCCAAGGTAGTGGAATAAGGAGTAAAGAATAAAGCTATCTATCCAACCAAAAGTTTAGATAGAATTGTAATAGACATAATAATAACTTTTAAAGATCTACTAGTTTGTCATTATAGGCTTGGTCATCTTAGTGAGAAGAACATAGAGGTTTTAGTAGGGATATTCAAGCTGAAACTCAAGAACCCAGACAATGGAAGTTATGAGAGATGCATATTAGGGAAATAGAGATTTTTATTCAATATAAATTGTTGGGATCCAAAATAGAGAATCTATAACTTGTTCACTTGGAAACATGGGGGCCAACCCAGTACAATCTCATAGAGGATCTATTTATATTGTCACATTCATAGATGATGAAACAGGGAAGGTTTGGGTGCACTTCATTAAGAATAAATATTATGTATTTATTGCCTTTATATAATAGAAATTCATGTTTTAAAGATAATTTTTTTAGAAGTTTAATTGCTACAAATCCAATATTTGTTGATATTACAATGACAATAAATTCAGAAACTTTTTTTGGAAGAAATAGATCATGAAAGAAAAGGCCTTATAAGGTAATGGATTTAAAAAACCCTTCCTTGTGTATTTCTCAAAGATTATAGGTTTCAAGAGAGTACTCAAAGTATTTTACCTTATTAATTTATTAGTTTTTTATTACAGTCATTTGGTTTTTCTTATGGTTTTTGGCTTTCTCTTTTAGTTTCTTGGTTTTTCTTGTAGTCAGCTGGTTTATTCTTATAATTTATTAGTTATTATTGTGGTCATTTGGATTGTTATTTCAGTAAATTGGTTTTTCTTTCATTCTATTTTTTTCATGCAGTCAATCCTTTAGTCGTGTGGCCAATTCATGGTCACGCAGTTGGTCCTTTTCTTTATATGGTTGACCCTTCCTTTTTTCATGTATATAATCCCTTGTTCGTGTGGTTGATCTAAGAAGTCACTATTTTTTTTTTCATTTAGTCAATCCCTATGGCATGGTCTATTGAAATGGTCGATGGATTATTTATATAGTTGATCAATGCAGTCACTTTTCTTGGTCTATCCTTATGGTCAGTCATCCCCATAATCATTAAAAATACAAGTTTTTCTAGAATGACATAAGATACCCTTTTTAACAAAAATAATGAAATTTTAATGGAAAATGGGGTAATTTAAAACCAAATCAATTAAGATAATATATATTTTTGAATTATTTAATAATGTGATCTTTAAATGAGGCATTCAGAGGGAATTAAATGGGATTAAATCTAAACTTAATTAATGTTGATTAAAATAGTAAATTCTAACCACGTTTCTTGGATATATATGAAAATGTATATGTTGTTCCTATAAACAAGAGTTTCATTCTATTTTTAATATTTTTATGTTCTATCGAGTCAATACAATCCAACCTTCCCTCTTGGAGTCTTCGGAATCCTTATACAATCATCACAACTTCTTCCTATGAGTTTTTTAGCCTACACACATCCTATTTTTTTCCTTTTTCTTGGTGTATTGAAACAATGAAATCTTCTCATGAGGTAGAAAATATGATTCTTTTTTTATAAAAGGTGTGATTTATTCAGGCTTTAGTTTATCTAGATTAATTGATGTGATTAAATTTAAGAAATATTATAATATGGAAAAATTAAAAAGGAAGAAGGTGAAGATAAACTACGTGTAGTAAAATATTCTTTAGTGTTCTTGTTTTAAGAATTATAGAAATTTTCTAAGAAATAGTAAATGGATAATGGCATATAAAATAATTGATATTTAATTCAGGAAAGGAATTTAAAATAAGGGGATATCTCATGCTGATCTATCTTTGTTAATTTATTTTATAATAAGAGTTATTTTATAATTCTAGGAATTAAATAATTGGAAATAAGAGAATTATCACATGTTGTAGATAATTTATATTTAATAATATTAGGATTAAACTAATGGTTGAGAAACTATGTTCACGTGAGTTTTATGATATTCTTAATGTTTCCTATTGATTTATTAGATAATTTCATATCTTTTATTTTCTAGGTTATTGTTTCTCCCTAAGAAAATTTCTTTATAAAAAAACCATTTTAATTCCCAACTTGAATTAACTAGTTTATTATGAATAGGTATTTCACATCTAGAAACCTATAGGTAGTAACTAACACTGGCTAAGAATAAACATAATCATACTTCAGGAATTAATTTAAGAGTATTATAATTTAATTACTAATCTTCCTTGAGATTGTTTGAAAATGGAAATAATGCTTGAATTATGATTATGATTATTCCTAGCTAGTATTAGTTACTACCTATAGGTTCTTGGATGTAAAAGAACAATTCATAATAAACTAGTTAATTCATGTTGGGAATTAAAATGGTTTTTTAAAGAAATTTTCTTAGGGATGAATAATATTATCTTTGTTATAAGAGGTTTGAATTCCTTAATTCTTTATTCGGAGTTTCCCTTGTTGTGTTCACATAACACATTTAATATTCATGAATAATATAAATTATTATATCCTTGGTGTGAATTGATGTGATTTATTGATATTCACTAGGTTCTAGTCACCAAACCGTGGTCTATTAAAGGGAGGATTCAAGGGTCATTATCTCCCTCTCTTTATTACTAGCCCATGATGGGTACCTTTGGATGGAGAGGGTTAAGAAAGATTGGTATAAAAGTAGATGGTTGGAAGATAAGATGGATTTTGGAGTTAGGAATTGGTTAGGATGCATGATTTGGTCAGAAAACAACATCAAATGGGCTTAGTATTTACTAAAAACAAGGGAAAATAGCTAATAATAAACAAAATCATGCTTTCAATAACAAAATACATAATAATAAACCAAATCTATGGTTGGGTGTGAGCTATAAATCTTAGTAGGGTATCACCAAGTGTTCTATAGCAAATTCCATAATAATAAACCAAATCATTCTTTCAATTTAAATATAACATGGCATGGAATAATGCAACATTTTCATATTTAAAACAAAAAACGATTTCTTTTAAATGTAATGAAACATTTTAAACAGGGACTAAATAATCATTTTATATAAAATCATTTATATAAATCATATGGTATGAGTAAAAAATTTCTTTAGATAGTGGAATATATAATCAAACCACACAAAAAAATGACCATTGTAATATTCCATGAAATACGTTAGTTTATAGCTATATGATCCTCAAACTTATAAAATTAGTGATCATAGTTAAAAATGTGTGCACACGTTCCTCAGGCTTAGTTCAAATAGGACTTATCAACATTCTATTAGGGATAATCATACCGACTAGGTTTTTGTTAGAGTTTTCCTCATCAATCCATTTTTAGGGGATAAAGACCCCAAAATTCTTGTCCCAAATAACCCACTAACTACCCAAGCTATGATGTTCTCAATCAATCAATAAATAATGGGAAAATCATCTCATTTTAAATCAATCATCATTTGTAATTCAATTTCCCATTTTTTGGTTTCAATATGTCAATTCATTCTCAAAACCAAAACATGTGTTTTTCATCATTTCATACATTTTTAATAAAAAACTAATCACATGTTTTCTTCATTTAAATTTTAATCCATTTTTCTTAAAACAATTCTCAAATAAATTATCAAATCATTTTATTAATTCAATCATTTTCAAAATTCACCCCACAATTCTAATTCCATTGGAATTGGAGGTTTTTTTCTCAAAATCCATGCCATTTCAAATTCCAATTACCAATCATATAAAATTGGGGTTTTATAAATCAATTGAAAGAAATTTTAAATAAATCAAGAAATTCAAGGTTTCAATTATATGGATAATCTAAAATGGAACCACCTATCTTTAATCATGGAGATCAAACGATCAACACCCAGAATGAGAATTCCAATGATGATCAAAGGAGAATAATATCTATGAATTTAATCTAGAATCAAGATCATTAAAATGGGATATTAGATCCATAAAAAACATAATGATCTATCAATATCTAAGAAGGAGAGAAGGGAATATTGGAATAAACTACATGATAGAATATCCAATTACCCAGAGGAGATCGAATGAGATCAACCACACTTTGATCCTCTAAAGAAATGATTTAGAAGTGAAAAAAACACTTCTTTAGAACCTTAAAAGCCTAGGAAAACTGTTAGGGTCTAGTGTGGGGTTTTCTAGGGATTAAACCAGGGGATTTTGGATTTTAAAATAAAATTTCATAACCTTTTAATATCAAATGTATAGTTAGATGAAGGGGGAACACAATTAGGGAAATCTGTGCATCAGTCATGCACCCCTACTGTTTGGGGGAACTACTAAAAAACTGGTCTTTAACAATGCTAGAAATGGGATTTATAAGTGCTAGAAAAGCGCTAATAACTTGAGCGATGTTAAAATCCCATGACTTTTATCAGCACTGAAAAAGAACTGATAAAGGGTCCATTTATCAGTGCTAAAAAGTGCTGATAAATATCTCATTTATCAGCACTTTAATTTAGAATCATTAAAGAATTCCTTTATCAACACTTATAAAATCACCAATAAAGGCCTTTTATTAGCATTGATAGAATAAATGGTAAATTAGACCTTTATCACCTTTTTTAGAAGCGCTGATAAATGTCTCTTTTTTCAGTGCTTCTAAAAGCACTAATAAAGGGACATACTATAGTGTGCTATAACAACACACAACAGCACCACTACAGTGTGCTGTTACGACACACCACAATACCAAAAACACACCAGAAACACATATAATATTAAAAAAAACAAGTACCAATACATAATTTAAATGAAATGAAATTTATAACACAAATACTAGAAAAATCACTATATTATAGAAATTTAAAACATTGGTTTATACAATCACATAAATAAAAATTATTACATACATTGAAAAACATCAATATTACTTTTTCTTTTAATACTAACCTGACCCATGCTACTTGTAAACAAACAACCCCCTGATCGATCAAAAGAACACACCTATATAAGAAAACTATTATTATGTTAGTAATAATATAAACAAATGTTGCATGGAATAATGAAAATTAAATAAATTTTCCATCATATAATTTTTTGGTAAAATTGAGAAAGTATATCATAACATTACCTTTACATCTTTCCAAAGGGTTTCCTTCATTATAGTTTGTTATTCAGAGGGATTAGTAACATCATCTTATGCATAAGACATTGTCTTTATGAGTAGTCAAACATTTAATCTAGATTATGTTAATGCAGTAGAGAACATATAATATTATGAGAAAAAACATAATATATTAAAAAAACTTACCTTATTATTGAAATCACTTTATTTTTTTTAAAGGTTTCAAGTATTTGGTTCCTATTTTGAGAATCCAAATCCCTTATTTGTGGTCCCCTCTAATGTATAAGATATTGTCTACATTGGGACCAGCATGAACTAATTGTGATGTCCCAATGAAGGGGTCATCCTTGATTGAATTTTCATTTAACTAAACATTTGTTTTAGTCACTAGCAGGAAAATCGACCAATTATTATTTGTTGGATCAGAGACATAAAATACTTGCATTGCTTGTGATTCCATTATGAATGACTCATCCTTTCCCCCTTCTACATTGATATTCACCTTCACAAAGCCCATTTCATCAAATATCACTCCATTGATATTTTCAACCCATTTGAAATGAAAATTCAGCACATGAAATGTTGTATAATACAACTCGTATATCTATTTGATAATGCCAAAATATGACATACTTTCATAACTTGGATTTCTATCCTTGGAACCAGATACGTGCATTACTTCAGACATAAGCTTAACACCACTCTTTCGCATCATACTGAAGTCATCATGTTATTTTTTATAGAATGTATAACCATTGATTACAAACCCAGTATAAGATATAACATTTTCATTAAGTCCTATAGCTATCCATTTAATTAATTTGAAAATTGAATTCATATTTTTATATAATTCCTTATAAATTTGATCTTTGAACCATCCTATAAATTGTTGATTATGTGCATATAATATCCATCTTTCTGCCCTTGATGGATTCAAATATTTAAGAATTTATTTGTGGGAATCAATGTATGGATCAACATCTTCACTTTTATGTAATATGTAAATATGTTCTTGCTCTCACTCTGTCAAGGTAATTGTAACAACATCTCTTACAAAAATACCTTTGCCTATAAGGATTTCATTGTGACAAGACTTTGGAAGACCGATGCTTTTAACATATAATAGGTAATTAGTATGGAATTCAATAGCTTCTTAAAAATATATCATTCTCCAATACAACCTTATGGATAACTTTGATTCTTGACATACCCTTTCAAAATATTCATATACCGTTCAATGGGGTATATCCATATGTAATTGACAGGACCGTATAGTTGAACCTCCCTGACCAAGTGAACCATCAGGTGGACCATTTTATCAAAGAATAATGGTGGAAAAAACATTTCTAATTCACATAATATGATTGAAATCTATTTATTCATGATAGTAAACTTCACCAAGTCAACAACTTTACTGCATATGAATTTGAAAAAGAAGCAGAGTTTGGTTAATTTATGTCATAGATTTTGTGGCAGAATACAACAGAAAGAAACAAGTATTAAATATCGAATCAAAACATTATATTCGTGTGATTTTAGTCCTTGTAACTTCAAATTATTCATTGAAATGACATTATTGATATTTGATGAATACCCCTGTAGAACTTTTATAATCTTAAGGAAAAGGAAAAATTGCAATTTTTCTTGTCCGGAGAGAGTGTAAGATGATGGAGGAAGAAAATTACACCTTTACCCTACACCGGTTCTAACTCTTCCCTTATCCCCATTTCAATCAAGTCCATCCCGGACTTTATACCATCTTTTGTTTTTCCAGGAACATTTAGTAATGTTCCAATAATACTATCAAATATATTTTTTTCTATATGCATGACATCAAGAAAATTTTGGATGTACAAACATTTCCAATATAGTAATTAAAAGAAAATTTATCTCTTCTTCCAACCTGATTTTTAATGTTTTTCAAAAATGGTTTACCAAAAAAAGTGTCAATATTTTTTACTTTTTTATACAGTTGATCACCCTTTTCTAGAGATGGTGTTGTACCTTGTTTAATATTTATATCGAATGCTATCTTCTAGGATCGATATTTATGTCATTGAGGTAAAAAATTTGGATTTCCTAAAAACATAGTATTTGAGGAATGTTTTAATTGAACTGATTATGTGCGTTATTAACAAATGGGACACCCCAATATGCCTTTAAGTCTATAGCATGATAAATTTCTATAATAAGGTAAGTCATTTATCATTTCATACAGCATGGACCTTAATGTGAATTCTTTACTTGTATGAGAATAATAAATTATAAAACCTGTACCCCACATAAATTTTAGATCTTAGATCAATGGAGCCAAATATAAATCAATATCATTACCAGGTTGCTTTGGTCTTGATATAAGCAGAGACACCATAATGTATTTGTGCTTCATGCATAATCATGAACAAAAGTTATAATTTACCAACATGATGGGCCTTGTACTATGAGTACTACTCTATACACCAAAAAGATTTATTCCATCTATAGATAATGCAAGATGAAAGTTTCTCAACTCATCTCCAAATTTAGAAAACTCGTAATCAATTTTCTTCCACTAAGGAGAATCTGATAGATGGCATAGCTTCCAATCATTAATTATTGTATCCGCATACCATGTTAATTGTCTTGCGGTTTCCTGACATCCATATAGTCTTATAAACTATGGAATG
This sequence comes from Viscum album, assembly GCA_963277665.1. Taxonomy (NCBI): domain Eukaryota; kingdom Viridiplantae; phylum Streptophyta; class Magnoliopsida; order Santalales; family Viscaceae; genus Viscum; species Viscum album. The sequence continues at coordinate 1,021,760,669 of OY728158.1, read as the reverse complement.
ATAGGAAATTATTATACATCTTTTGAAGGACTTGATTCATTTTTCTTGTATTCATCCGTACCACACATAGGGAATTTCATGAGTGATTCATGGTCCTTACAAAACAATATGAAATAATTTGGACAATCATGTATTTTTTTGAGATCATACCCATTGAATATAATATTTATTAAGCATCATATGTTTAGCATGATAGTTCACTTTCTTCTGGAATCATATCTTTCAGAAGACCAAGTAGTTCTGTAAAGATGGTATCACTCCATCCGTTTCCATATTTCACATTATATAACTTCAATACAGCTGAAAATGTTTTGTATTTAGTAAAACTGGTATACAATGGTTTCGTGGAACAACTATTTAACTCCTGAAACAAATTTGGACAATCATGAAGGTCATATTCCATTACCATTTTCATTTCTTCCATGCGATCTCCATCATCTTTTACAAAGGTATTAATATCAAATGATTCATAAACCATAGTATCATCCCAATTGATGTCCACATTCCATTTTTCCCTATTTTAAGCCCAACATTTATAGTTTTTATCTACTCCATGACAAATCAAATGTTCTTACAACTCATCCGGACTAATTTTTCTTGAATAACATCGAAATAAACATAGACATAGGATTTTAGAAGGTCCGTCTGCATGATCTTTTTCAAACATGATGAACTCTTTAAATCCATATTCATATTATTTTTTCAAATGATTAGCAAGCATCCATTTTCAGTTCATATCCATCCTATTGGGTTTATAAATAGAGATTTGGAAGTTCTCAGTAAAATTTAAAATATAGGACATGTTTTAAATACACTCAAGATGACCCGTATAAAAAGTAAGGATAACCAGATGAGCTATATAGGAAGGTAAAAACACCTATGATTTTATTTTGTATTGCAGGGGTATTTTTTTAGTTTCCTTTAATTATTTGGAATATATTCACTATTGTGAATTTAAAGGAATATTTATAAAATAAAGTTACTAATTATACTAATGAAGTTATAGATATTATTCAAATAATTATTTCCATGTTAACTATGTATCTAGTGGATCTATCAGGTGATATTTAACTAGAATAGAAGCAGGGAACCAACATGAACTCATTGAAAAGTAAATTACTTTGAGAAATATATTTCATGGGATGGTTAGAGAAGATCACTAGGCTAAAAGAGGTTTCAAAAAGTGGTCCAAAATATGAAAATTTAATCAAAAGATGAAAATTCTTGTTAATACATACTATGAAGTTAGAAATAATGATTGAAAGTAGTGAATTTTTTTGAGAAAGATTGAGAATTAGTTGGTTACCCAACCCACACCCCCTAAAATTATTAAATAATAAAACAAAGAGGATACACAAGGTGCAATTTTATTACATTAGTAATGATTTTAATAAAAAAACATGAGAAGATCAAAAGTGCTGGAAGAATCAAAAGAGGAGAAAAAGCCATCATTCTTCAAAACAAAGTTGATTCAAAGCTTGATACTTAACTTCCCATAGATGTACATAGAAGATCAGTAGTGGGTGGACACAACAAAAGATCCCCTTATCTATCCTCCACCCTGACCAACAAACTAATAGTATCATTGGATACAAGTATCATTGGAATAATGATAATGAATAAAACAACCTGTGGCCCACATGATATGGAAAAATATATTAAACCCTCCATTAGATTTACTGATAGGATCATACTAATTGCAAGTAGTGAATAAGTTGTCTTTATATATCTAAAATTTCATGTGAATGAGTGAAATAAGAGACATCATAACAATAAAAATAATTTTCCTATTTTTCATCAAGATCCAATTGATGAGCTGGTATAAAAAACCAATCATACATTAGTAGTCAATACAAACAATGGACCACAAATCATTCCCTAGAAAAAATATCAAAAACAAATAAAAAATGGATCATAAACAATGGATCATAAACAAATATTAGAATAAGAAAAAATACAAATAAAATTAGAAGGCATACCTCACTAGGTTGAAGAAAATTAGAGACCCTCTTCGAATGTCGGACAAGATGTTCAGAGGTAGTCGAGTGGTGTGATTCAACCTTCGATTCACCAAGGAGGAGAAACAACAACAGGTGGCTTCCGTAAAATTCTCTATATTACAATGAGTTCGTAAATGGTTAGTGTTTTTAAAATAGATTGAGACACTTTTATCAGTTCTTACAAATAAGTGCGGATAAAACCAATATTTATCAGTCCTAAAATTAGAGCACTGATAAATGTTTAGTTTATCAGTGCTTTATTTAGAACAGATAAATTCTCATCTTTATTAATGTGGAAAAAGTGCTGATAAAGATTCTTTTATCAGCACTTATTACTGAAGCACTGTTAAAGGATTTATAATTATAAATTTAGATAAAAAAATTGTCCAAATTTATAAATACCTAATAAATATATATAAATATCAATATAGTAAATATATTCTTTTTAAAATATATTTGTTATAATTTTATAATTATTTATTTCTAATTATAGAAATATTTTTATAAAATATTATTTGTATCATTATATATATTTATATAATTATACATATATATTTAATAAATTATATAAATATATATATAATAAATAGATTCATTATTTAAGTAAATTTATTATAAATTTAATAATTATTTAAATATACATAATTATTTATTTATAATTATATAAATAATTTTATAAAATATTTATTTATTTATAATTATAAATATATAATTCTATAAATATAGTGACTCTACATTTATAAATATATTTATTTATAAATATTCTTTATAAATATATTTTTAACATTATTAATGAATATCTAATTTTGAGTGCATGCATATATGTTAAAAATGAGTGAAATTGAATAAATTAAGAATATAGGTACACTTTAACAATATTAAAAAAATGGATAAGTTCTATGTGTGTGCATATTGTATATAAAAATGAATTAATTACATATATGTGAAATCAATATAACACACATTTGATCTATATTTAGTTGAAAAATAAAATGAAATTCAATTATATGTTTAGTACGAAGCAATTAGTCAATATTTTTAATTCTTATTAATTTTTAATTATATACCATTATTCAATTAATGTATGACTATTTAATGTAAAGTGCATAAATATTTTGTAATATATAAATCAGATTTATATACATAAATATATATCTATATATTTAATATATAAAATTTGATAACATTAATTATTATAATTATCTAATTAATAAAATGGTTAATATTTAATAATTTATAATCAATCAATTCATTTTTATCAATAATTCAATTAATAAAATTTGTAATAAACACATTTTTTATTTTTTATTTATTTAATTATTTCATTTTATCAGCGTTAAAAATGCATTGATGAAAGAAATATTTATCAACGTTAAGCATAAAGCACTTAATAAGTGTACCCTTTATCAACACTTAAAATAAAGTGCTAATAAAAGTTTTTTTTATCAGTGCTAAAATAAACGTGCTAATATAAGGTTAAATGTATTAGTGCTTTCTTTTTCATTGATAAATATGGAATTTATCAGAGTTTTCTTCTAGCATTGATAAATAACATTACTGTTAAAGGCCATTTTTGTAGTAGTGGGGTGCACGATTTCCCTTAGGCGGGTGCATGGTTTGGGAAGCCATGTGGTAACCATGCTTTCTCCACTATCTAGGCAGTGGATGGTTTTCACTAGGGGGTGCACAGTTTGGGAAAACTATGTTACAACTATACACTGTCCAATAAGCTTCCAAAAAATTTCCAAAATATCCCTGAACAACCCCTAAATAAGACTCGACTCAAAGGGGATCAAAAAATGGGTCAATGAATACTTTAAATAAGGTAATGGGATATTAAAACCACCCCAACATAAAAAAATATATCCTAGAAAGTCTGTCAAGAAGTTTCTATATCAAAGAGATGGGGCCATTACTCTCTCACTTGTGGCTCATTCTCCTAAGTCTCATGAGAATTAGAACCATTATTCCATATTACACAAACTAATGGTATCATCATACCACAAATTACCTTTGTATTAGAATCAAAAATTCTAACTGGGTTCTTAATCATGGATAAATCAGGTTCAACATCAAGATCCTCCCATCTCAAGACGTAATATGGGTCAAAGATACTTCTGAAGCTAAGATACATGAAACACATTAGGTATTGATGTAATCCATGGTGTAAGTTATAAATGGAAATCCACTTTCCCCACCTACTCAATAACCTCAAAAGGTCCCACAAAATTTGGTGAAATATTCCCTTGCCTCCCAATATGTCAATGACCCAACTTAGGTAAAACTCTCAAAAAACACCTGGTCACCAAAAGAAAACTCCAACAGTCATAAAAAATGATCAACATAAGATTAATATCAGCTCTGTACCATCACCATTCTTTGAATAATCAATTGAATCTTATTTGTTGTATCTTAGACTAAACTTGGTACAACCAAGGAATCTTCACCAATATCTGACCAACATAACATATATTTACATGGGTGGCCATACCAGGCCACAAAGAGTGGAATGAAAATGGACTACTTGTAATTGTTTTTATAATAAAACTCAATTAGTCCCAAATGGATCTCCCAATATCCATCAAAATCAAGGATGCAAGTATAGAGAATGAATTTAAAAATATACATAGCCCGTTCTATATGTCAATCCATCTATGGATGATATGCCATTCTCAATCACAGCTGAGATCCCATTGCCTTAGGAATTCATTTTAAAAAAATAGGTAAAAAAGGGATCTATATCATAGACTATAACAGATGGAACTCTATAAAAATGAAAAATATCATTCACATTATAACGATCCATACTTTACATACATTGTTAATACTTCAAAATTGAAGCACACTTATTACAACATATGACAAAACCACAAAGGACCGTATAGGTATAGTGTCTTTAGAAACTGGGAAACATAAACAAATGGTTCCTAAATCTTCTACAGTGTCTCCCATTTATTTCATCATATCTAGGGTCCCTTTTAGCATATTCTACTTAATATCCATCTTCCTGACCTGGGGAAAAGAAAACATAAAAGGGTGATCTCAAATGCTCAGCAAGGGCAAATAAAGGAAATAAAAATCATATCATATATTTTTGAAAATCATAACCTGCAAAAGAGATCATAATATCTTAACATGGAATAAATCATATAATTGAAAATGAGATCCCCATAATCATAACATAAAACTTGAAACCTTGTGGCATGTACACATAATCATGGAAAATCATTTCTTGTTAGTCATGACTCATTGCCAAGACTATCTTAGCGGACAAAGTCCATTTCTGAACCAAGTTCACTCCTCGTTTCAGTCCTGTATCACTGAACCGAAATAACCTTCCGTTCCAGCCATGTCTATCTCATGAGATATAAATCTTTACCCAATGAATTGGAGGGAGATATAGGTCCCACCCATCTTATAATGAATCCTTTCTTATGTGTGCCACATAATCATAAATCATCGCATAACACATGTAACAAAAATAGGATTCTTGAAACATCATGACATCATAAAACAAACCATATAAGGTAAATGACTTCATAAAAATAATTCCCTCACAACATAATCAAATCAATGTAATAATAGGGATAAAACAGAACTCTATATTATCTTATATGGAAAATAATTTTGATAAAACATTTGAACTCCATTCTTGAGGAAAATATCCTTTCTACTTCAAAAACACTTTTCCTTTCTTAAAATGTCATAAAATTCTAAACTAAAAGAAGTTGATTAAAAATAAACTTGAAATATTATAAAAGAAGATTCTTGGAAATAATGTTTTAAAAATCCATTCTTAATGTATCAGTTAAAAAAAACATTCTTCGTACTTTTGTCTGAAAAGTCAAAATGTACCTCGTACGAAAAACGAAAAAAGATTCCTTTCATATCTTTTACTAAAAACTCACCGAAGGGTAAAATTGGATATAAAATATTGTAGAAGGATGGAAATTACATATTTAGGGAACATGGATGTGGATGATAAAATACACCCCAGTAAATGCCAAAGTAAAAACAATCTCGGATAAAAATGAGATTGTGATATTTTCCCTTACCTTAGGTCCGATTTACTTTGTACGTGTCCGAAGCTCTTGTATAATGGTTTAAATAATGTTATTGACTTATTCCAGAATCATAGATATTGATATGATATCATATATGGTCATATTCGTAGCTTCTTGTTAGTAATATTTCATTGTTACTTGTTACTCGGTTCTTTATTGCCTTTTGTTCTTATGCGTGTTTTGCTGAATAAATTCTTATTCTTCTTTTAAGGTTATAGATACCTTATATCCAGAATGGTATTAGTGTAAAATATATCATATTTATTCATTCAATTCATTTATATAATTACTATGTAATGATGATCATGTAGAACGAGTCGCATCACATCGTGGAGACGGTATTCCGTACGTACGCACGAGTGATGATATCATTCCTATGATCGTGGAATTGTATTGGAGTATATTATTTCAGTACCAATATTACTTTATAATAATCATAAATAGTTACTCATTACACCATTATACCCATCCTTGTAAGGTGATGGTGGAAAATAGATTACACCACGGCGTGGAGACGGTATTCCGTACGTACGCACACGCGGTGATTTCATTTTTCCGTAGGACGGATAGAAGGTGAATTAGGGTTGTTTCATATTTATAATAACATATAAGTATGTAATTAATACTGATGTTATTACTTTATCATGAAAAAACTAAAGAAGAAGAAGTTGAAGAAGAAAGAAATTGAAAAGATCGGTAATGGATATTACCTCTTCTTTGGAACGCCTCTTTGAATCCTCCACTTAGGGAACTAAGATTGGTCTTTGATGAAGACCAGGACCTCTAGGATTATTCTAGGGAAGTGAAGAGTAGAAAATGGCAGGGGTTGGCCGAGATTGAGTGCTCAAATTGGTGTGAGGAGGAGGGGGAGGAGGTGCCCTTTTATAAGGGAGGAGAGGGGCACCTTAGGAATATCTCAAAATATTATTTTATATTAAAGTCAAAATCGGTTTATAATGGTTCCAAAGGGTCTTATTTAGAAGCTAAAGTGGGGAAGGGTCGAAATCCTATCAACCAATAGGATTTAGACAAGTTTAGGGTATTATTTTAACCTTATCAATTAGATTTAACTATAAGTTAAATAATTTAACTTTTACCATGTCTTTTTGTTTTCTTTCACTATATGATTAATACACTTACTATAACATGCCAAACGAACCCCAAATTGTTTATTATTAATATATATATCCTTATCCAAGTCATTTGGCCGAACCTTAGATTTTTAGTAATAAAATAACAATTAATAATATAATATTTGATTTAAAAACTATTTTGTGTCAATTTTGACACTATTTGATATATGATTTTTGTGAAAGTCATAAAAGAATTATATGTTCTAACAAAGTTGATTAAATCAACACTAATATATCATAGTAACCTATAAAGTTAGTTTAATTCATGAAAATTCTCAAATTACATTTATTTTGGTGTTTATAACATCAATTATGCCAATATTTCATGAATAAGATAATTACTGCATCATCGTTGTGTCATAATTAAATTAAATTATTTAATGTCTAAAAATTATAAATAAACTACCATTATGTAGGAAATATTTTTATCTTTCTAATTAATTTTTATAGTCTAATTTATCTTATGTATAACCCCATATTAAAAATTATTTACTTATTAAACTTTGATTTTAACTATTTTAACCCTTCTTTAAATAAATTAATTATAAATGTCCTAATCTAACCCAAGTGGGCCTAAATGGTCATATTTTATTCATAAGGTTGTTTTTGGTCGAATTACACTTATCCAATAGAATTAGGACATGTGTTAGGGTAATAGTAATATCATATTTACCCCTATTTACTATTAACCGCGGTAAAAAGGTAAAAAGTTACTATTCACCAAAAAATTATTTTTATCTCATTGAACCACATTTTACTTACTGATATCAACCGTGTCTATCGGATTTTCGAAATTCCAATCACAGAAGCGGTAAAATTAAGTTTTATGCAAAATTCAGTTTTTAACCTACCACTTAGTGGTTTCACTATTCATCAAAAATTGAAAGTTTTCAGAAAAATACCAAAATTTCACCCTACGCTAATTTCGGTATTCCGAATCCAAAAATGAAGTCCATTTTGAAAAATAAAATTTATAAAATTTCAAAAAGTGGTTAATACTATTCATAACGGCTAGTTTTAATAATATTTTAATAGCATATCGTTGTTTAGTGAAACTCGGTATTGCGTATGACGCAAGCTATCGAGGAAGGTCGCAATTGCGTGTAAAGTAAGCCAAGATAGTATGTAGTGAAAGATTCCTTTGATGATATATAAAAACAAAATATTACTCATAAAAATCTCAGGTGTTATATTCTACCCCCCTTAAAAAGAATTTCGCCCTCGAAATTCGTCACTTTGTAACAAACAGATGAGGATACTTCTCCCTCATCATATCCTCAAGCTCCCATGTAGCTTCTTCAAGTTGGTGGTTCCTCCATAAAACTTTCACCAATCGAGTGGTCTTGTTTCGTAGGACTTTTTCGCTACGATCCAGAATCTCTATCGGTTGTTCTTCATAAGAAAGATCTTGCTCCAGCGGTACAACTTCTGAGCTGAGTACATGTGAAGGATCAGGTATGTACTTTCTCAGGAGAGATACATGGAACACATCGTGAACTTGAGAGAGATTCGGTGGAAGCGCCAATCGGTAAGCTACCTTTCCAACACGATCTAGTATTTCAAAAGGACCGATATATCTAGGGCTCAACTTCCCCTTCTTTCCAAATCTCATAACCCTCTTCCAGGGAGATATTCGTAAGAACACTTTATCACCCACTTCAAACTCTAGGTATTTTCTTCGGTTGTCGGCATAACTTTTCTGTCGACTCTGAGCTGCTCTTATGTGTTGTTGAATAGATCTGACCTTTTCTGCCATTTCATCAACGAGATCAGGTCTTAATAGCTTTCTTTCCCCAACTTTATCCCAACAAGTTGGAGTCCTGCATTTCTTTCCATAGAGAGCTTCATAAGGAGCCATCTGAATAATGGAGTGAAAGCTATTATTATAAGAAAATTCCACCAAAGGTAGGTGTTGATCCCAACCTCCTTGGAATCCATAGAGCAAGCTCTCAACATATCTTCTAGGGTTTGAATTGTTCTCTCAGACTGACCGTCTGTCTGGGGATGATAAGCAGTGCTGAAACTCAACTCTGTATCCAGAGTATGCTGAAGACTTCGCCAGAACTTTGAGGTAAATCTCAGATCCCGATTAGATATAATAGAAAGTGGTACTCCATGAAATCTTACCACTTCCTTTACATATATCCTGGCAAGCTGATCTAGAGAGAAATCCTCTCTAATAGCAATGAAGTGTGCAGACTTTGTAAGACGATCAACTATGACCCAGATAACATTATTGCCTTTGGATGTTTTAGGAATTCCTGTGACAAAGTCCATAGTGATGTTTTCCCATTTCCATTCGGGTAAGGGTAATGGTTGTAACATCCCCTTAGACTTCTGTCTCTCAGCTTTAACTTGTTGACAAACCAAGCATCGAGAGACATATTCAGAAACATCTCTTTTCATGCCATCCCACCAGAAGTACTCTTTCAGGTCCCTATACATCTTCGTGCTTCCAGGATGAATAGAGAATGAAGAACTATGAGCCTCATCCAGCAGCTCCTTCTTTAATTCGGGGATGGGAGGAACACAATCCCGATTCCTGAACTTTATTATCCCATCATAATCAAGGTTGAATTCAGGAACATTTCTCACATTCTTTTGTAACTCTACATCTTCTTTCTGTGCCTCTTTAATCTTCACATGTATAGATGGTTGGAAATTCATTTGAGAAAGATAAGATTTTTCCCCTTCCATTATAATTACAAGATCCATCCTTTGTAAATCCATAAATATTAGATCTTTTTTGATCCTCATCATGGATAAACTAGCATGTTCTTGTCGACTTAATGCATCTGCCACCTTGTTTGCTTTCCCAGGGTGGTAATGGATTGAGCAGTCATAATCCTTAATCAGCTCCAACCATCTTCTTTGACGTATATTCAACTCCTTTTGTGTGAAAATATACTTTAAACTTTTATGATCAGTATAAATATCACACCTTTCACCATAAAGGTAATGCCTCCAAATCTTTAATGCAAAGATTACCGCAGCCAATTCCAAATCATGTGTTGGGTAATTTTTCTCATGGATTTTCAACTGTCGTGAGGCATAAGCTATCACCATATCATTTTGCATAAGAACACACCCCAATCCCTTCTTGGATGCATCACTGTAGATCACAAACCTTTCTCCACTACAAGGCAGTGTGAGCACAGGTGCACTAGATAACCTTCTTTTCAACTCATTGAAATTCTCTTCACATTCCTCTGTCCAAACAAACTTAACTCCTTTCCGAGTCAACTTGGTGAGTGGATTATATAATCGTGAAAAATCTTTTACAAAATGTCGATAATATCCATCCAAACCAAGAAAACTTCGGATCTCAGTTACTGTTGTTGGTCTTGACCATCTTTCGATAACCTCTGTTTTTGCTGGATCCACAGATATCCCCTCTTTTGAGATTATGTGACCCAAAAATTCAACTTATTGAAGCCAAAATTCACACTTGGTAAATTTGGCATAAAGATTCTCCTTTCTCAGGGTCTTCAGTATAATTCTCAAGTGATCTTCATGCTCTTCCTTGCTCTTTGAATAGACAAGAATATCGTCTATAAAGACTACCACAAATTGATCAAGATAGTCTCTAAAGACTCTATTCATTAGATCCATGAAGACAGCAGGGGCATTAGTAAGACCAAATGGCATCACTATAAATTCATAGTGTCCATACCTTGTACGGAAAGCCGTCTTTGGTATATCCTCCCTTTTGACCCTTAATTGATGATACCCTGAACGAAGATCAATCTTGGAAAAGTATTGAGCTCCGCGTAGTTGGTCAAATAAGTCATCAATGTGTGGGAGAGGATATTTGTTCTTGATAGTGATCTTGTTAAGTTCTCGATAATCAATGCAGAGTCTCATTGATCCATCTTTCTTCTTAAAAAATAGAACAGGTGCTCCCCAACGTGACACACTAGGGTGTATGAATCCCTTATCAAGATTCTCTTGGAGTTGCTTCTTCAATTCCTGCAACTCAATTGGGGCCATTCTATAAGGTGTATTTGAAATAGGCAAAGCACCCGGTACGAGTTCTATTGAAAACTCAACTTCAAGATTTGTTGGAAGACCTGGTAATTCCTCCGGAAAGACATCATCAAACTCCTGTACGATGGGCATATTCTTAATCATAAGTTTCTCACCAACCATTTGAGATAAATAACCTTCATTTATTGGAATCAAGACCCATAAGATGGAAGGAATTTCCACTGGAAGGTTATATTCATCCTTGCATCGATAGACGATCGTAGATTGATCTGGAATATGAAATGTGACTTCCCTTCTTTGGCAATTGATATGAGCTCCATGTAGAGAAAGCCAATCCATGCCAAGAATCACATCAAATTCCACTAAAGGAAGGATCACAAGATTTACAGGAAGCACTTTCCCACAAACTTCGATCAGAGAAGAATTATAAACTTTTGATGCGACTGTTGTGCCATTAGGTGTTGTCACAGCTAACTCAACATCTAATTGTTGAGGTAATACGGTGATACCCTTAGAAAATTTTCCAGAAATAAAAGAGTGGGTGGATCCAGAATCAAATAAAACATTTGCTACTTTAGAGTGGATGGTAAGTGTACCTTTCACCACTTCGTTATCGTACTCCACATCGCTGATAGAAATTTCATGTGACTTTCCTTTGTCTTTAGCCTTAAGATTTTGTTGACGTCAACCATCATCATCAACCCTTGGATTTGGGCATTGATTGGCATAATGCCCCATCTCCTTGCACTTGAAACATTGAAGTGTAGTAGGTTCATTCTGTGTATCCCTTCCTTTGTTTTCATCATTAGACATATTCTTCCCATTATCGTGGAATTCAAATGCCCGATGACCTTCCTTTCCACATTTGAAACATTTACTTGTCCCTTTAAGACAACTCCCTCCATGTTTCTTTCCACACTTTGAGCATAAGGGAAAGATCATCTTCTTTTCAGTGTGCTCTTTAGATTTTCCTTTGAATTCCATCTTCCTCTTCTTATCAAACCCATGTGACTGATGGGTTACTCCAATCTCCATCTCGACTTTGAGAGCACATCGAACGATTTCCTCGTAGATATTGAAGTCCCTTATGGATAACGCCCTTCGAAGACTTGGTTTTAAGCCACTAAAGAATCGATCGATCTTACTCTCAGGTTGGATAATAATACCAGAAGCGTACCTTGCAAGTCTTGTAAAATTTGCTTCATAGGTACCAACAGATTCATCATCCCTTTGCTTCAGTTCAAGAAACTATTTCTCCATCTTTGTTCGGAGAATGCGAGGGAAGTACTTATTGAAAAATAAGTTCTTGAACTCGTCCCATTCCATAGACTCAATTTCATCCCTTTGCCTCGTATTCTTAATAAGATTCCACCATTGATCAGCATCTCCTTCCAAACGATACACTGCTAGGATGACTTTATCATGTTCAGAACATTGAAGAACTGAAAATATCTTTTCAGTAGTACTAATCCATTGTTCAGCAACTAATGGATCAGTAGACTCGCTGAAAGAAGGTGGACGCTGCCTCATGAAAGATTCAACAGAATGTTGCTCCTTCCTTTGCTCGTTTGGAAGTCCTGCATGATTTATAGCTTGAGAAAGTTGTGTGAGCATGGCTACAAGATTTTGCATTCTAGCTCCCATATCGTTTGGTTGCTCAGGGGGACAATCATTGCATTGCCCATCACATTCCGCATTAACACGGTTCCTTCGGGTTCCAGCCATTGACTAAAACCAAGAAGAATAGTGTGAGCAACACTAATTATAATAGGAAAACCACATAATCAAGGATAAAATTTCACACTTAAGGTCTTATCCTAGGGTATTCATGGCCATTTCTAAAACACTAAGATTGTGTTCTATGCTTAGACTTATCCTTAGGGTTCTTACTAAGACTTTCACATCCTAGTTTCCAAAGGTTGACTATACCTTTCCACTGATACCAACTATAGCGGTCTAGAATTACTTACAGTGGACTACAATTGATACCTATCGGGGCACTCCATGGGAGGCTACACCCCCTGGGCAGGACACACCACCATCCCCAGTGGCAGCCATTTCCACATGAAGCCCTTGGGCGGAGAGCCATGCTTCGTCCAACGCTCACATGTGAGAGTTCCCAAGGATCGGATACATTCCTACCTCCTTTGCCTCTGATACCAACTATAACGATCCATACTTTACATACATTGTTAATACTTCAAAATTGAAGCACACTTATTACAACATATGACAAAACCACAAAGGACCGTATAGGTATAGTGTCTTTAGAAACTGGGAAACATAAACAACTGGTTCATAAATCTTCTACAGTGTCTCGCATTTATTTCATCATATCTAGGGTCCCTTTTAGCATATTCTACTTAATATCCATATTCCTGACCTGGGGAAAAGAAAACATAAAAGGGTGTGCTCAAATGCTCAGCAAGGGCAAATAAAGGAAATAAAAATCATATCATATCTTTTTAAAAATCATAACCTGCAAAAGAGATCATAATATCTTAACATGGAATAAATCATAGAAGTGAAAATGAGATCCCCATAATCATAACATAAAACTTGAAACCTTGTGGAATGTACACATAATCATGGAAAATCATTTCTTGTTAGTCATGACTTATTGCCAAGACTATCTTAGCGGACAAAGTCCATTTCTGAACCGAGTTCACTCCTCGTTTCAGTCCTATATCACTAAACCGAAATAACCTTCCGTTCCAGCCATGTCTATCTCATGAGATATAAATCATTACCCAATGAATTGGAGGGAGATATAGGTCCCACCCATCTTATAATGAATCCTTTCTTATGTGTGCCACATAATCATAAATCATCGCATAACACATGTAACAAAAATGGGATTCTTGAAACATCATGACATCATAAAACAAACCATATAAGGTAAATGACTTCATAAAAATAATTCCCTCACAACATAAACAAATCAATGTAATAATAGGGATAAAAACAGAACTCTATATTATCTTATATGGAAAATAATTTTGATAAAACATTTGAACTCCATTCTTGAGGAAAATATCCTTTCTACTTCAAAAACACTTTTCCTTTATTAAAATGTCATAAAATTCTAAACTAAAAGAAGTTGATTAAAAATAAACTTGAAATCTTATAAAGGAAGATTCTTGGAAGTAATGTTTTAAAAATCCATTCTTGCCCTATAAGTTAAAAAAAACATTCTTCGTACTTTTGTCGGAAAAGTCAAAAAGTACCTCGTACGAAAAACGACAAAAGATTCCTTTTATATCTTTTACTAAAAACTCACCGAAGGGTAAAATTGGATATAAACTATTGTAGAAGGATGGAAATTACATATTTAGGGAACATGGATGTGGATGATAAAATACACCCCAGTAAATGACAAAGTAAAAACAATCTCGGATAAAAATGAGATTGTGATATTTTTCCTTACCTTAGGTCCGATTTGCTTTGTACGTGACCGAAGCTCCTGTATAATGGTTTAAATAATGTTATTGACTTATTCCAGAATCATACATATTGATATGATATCATATATGGTCATATTCTTAGCTTCTTGTTAGTAATATTTCATTGTTACTTGTTACTCGGGTCTTTATTGCCTTTTGTTCTTATGCGTGTTTTGCCGAATAAATTCTTATTATTCTTTTAAGGTTATAGATACCTTATATCCATAATGGTATTAGTGTAACATATATCATATTTATTCATTCAGTTCATTTATATAATTACTATGTAATGATGATCATGTAGAACGAGTCGCATCACATCGTGGAGACGGTATTCCGTACGTACGCACGAGTGATGATATCGTTCCTATGATCGTGGAATTGTATTGGAGTATATATATATTATTTCAGTACCAATATTACTTTATAATAATCATAAATATTTACTCATTACACCATTATACCCATCCTTGTAAGGTGATGGTGGAAAATAGATTACACCACGGCGTGGAGACGGTATTCCGTACGTACGCACGCGCGGTGATTTCATTTTTCCGTAGGATGGATAGAAGGTGAATTAGGGTTGTTTCATATTTATAATAACATATCAGTATGTAAGTAATACTGATGTTATTACTTTATCATGAAACAACTAAAGAATAATAAGTTGAAGAAGAAAGAAATTGAAAAGATCGGTAATGGATATTACCTCTTCTTTGGAACGCCTCTTTGAATCCTCCACTTAGGGAACTAAGATTGGTCTTTGAAGAATACCAGGACCTCTAGGATTATTCTAGGGAAGTGGAGAGGAGAATATGGCAGGGGTTGGACGAGCTTGAGTGCTCAAATTGGTGTGAGGAGGAGGGGGAGGAGGTGCCCTTTTATAAGGGAGGAGAGGGGCACCTTAGGAATATCTCAAAATATTATTTTATATTAAAGTCAAAATCGGTTTATAATGGTTCAAAAGGGTCTTATTTCGAAGATAAAGTGGGGAAGGGTCGAAATCCTATCAACCAATAGGATTTAGACAAGTTTAGGGCATTATTTTAACCTTATCAATTAGATTTAACTCTAAGTTAAATAATTTAACTTTTACCATTTCTTTTTGTTTTCTTTCACTATATGGTTAATACACTTACTATAACATGCCAAACGAACCCCAAATTGTTTATTATTAATATATATATCCTTATCTAAGTCATTTTTCTGAACCTTAGATTTTTAGGAATAAAATAACAATTAATAATATAATATTTGATTGAAAAACTATTTTGTGTCAATTTTGACACTATTTGATATATGATTTTTGTGAAAGTCATAACAGAATTATATGTTCGAACCAAGTTGATTAAATCAACACTAATATATCATAGTAACCTAGAAAATTAGTGTAATTCATAAAAAGTCTCAAATTACATTTATTTTGGTGTTTATAACATCAATTATGTCAATATTTCATGAATAAGATAATTACTGCATCATCGTTGTGTCATAATTAAATTAAATTATTTAATGTCTAAAAATTATAAATAAACTACCATTATGTAGGAAATCCTTTTAGCTTTCTAATGAATATTTATAGTCTAATTGAGCTTATGTATAACCCCATATTAAAAATTATTTACTTATTAAACTTTGATTTTAACTATTTTAACCCTTCTTTAAATAAATTAATAATAAATGTCCTAATCTAACCCAAGTTGGCCTAAATGGTCATATTTTATTCATAAGGTTGTTTTTGGTCGAATTAAACTTATCCAACAGAATTAGGACATGTGTTAGGGTAATAGTAATATCATATTTACCCCTATTTACTATTAACCGCGGTAAAAAGGTAAAAAGTTACTATTCACCAAAAAATTATTTTTATCTCATTGAACCACATTTTACTTACTGATATCAACCGTGTCTGTCGGATTTTTGAAATTCAAATCACAGAAGCGGTAAAATTAAGTTTTATGCAAAATTCAGTTTTTAACCTACCACTTAGTGGTTTCACTATTCATCAAAAATTGAAAGTTTTCAGAAAAATACCAAAATTTCACCCTAGGCTAATTTCTGTATTCCGAATCCAAAAATGAAGTCCATTTTGAAAAATAAAATTTATAAAATTTCAAAAAGTGGTTATTACTATTCATAACGGCTAGTTTTAATAATATTTTAATAGCATATCGTTGTTTAGTGAAACTCGGTATTGCGTACGACGCAAGCTATCGAGGAAGGTCGCGATTGCGTGTAAAGTAAGCCAAGCTAGTATGTAGTGAAAGATTCCTTTGATGATATATAAAAACAAAATATTACTCATAAAAATCTCGGGTGTTACACACATAGAGATTTCCTAACTCTTCAAATTTGGATGTATTCGGAATGGGTAAGAAGTGAGATAATATTTTTAGCTGATTGATCACAACCCATATCACATTTTCTTTCTAGGGGTACATGGAAATACAACCATAAAGTCTATAGAGATCTCATACCACTTCCAAGTTGGTGCTAAATGTGGCTGATGAAAACCCAAAGGTCTCTAGTGCTTGGCCTTAACTTGATGTTAGGTATAACAATGTGAAATAAAGTTTGTAATGTCTCACCTCATACTGGGCCCCCAAAATCATTGTCGTATATCATATAATATCTTCTTGGTACCTGGGTGCACTACCCACTAAGAATTATGACAATCCACCATCACAGATTTTCTCACTGGAAAAGGTATAATGTACTGGTTTTAAAAACATTGAATACCCTTATAAAAGAAAGAGCATTATCCATTGGTATCCCCACCATAAAGTGAGTCCCTAATTCCATATAATTTACCATCAAGATAATTTTTCCAAAGAATCATATCAAGAAGAAATGAGGTCAACTGAACACTGGCCAATAAAATCTCGACCTCTTTTTCCCAAACTCCTAAATGAATTTTTGAAAAAAGAGCTCAAGTTCCACTCTTCTGTTGATTATTTCAAGGCTTGGTTTAGAATTTTCCTAATCAAATAATCTTCAATGAAATTCCCCATTCATAGGGTATAGGAAATGTCGAAATCTAAAGATTATAGGTACTCCACCTAATGCCTTTGGAAAATATTTAGATCTTTTTGAGAGAAGATATAACTTATGATCTTATGGTTAGAATACATGGAAAACCTTTCTCTAAAAAGGAAATGTTGTAAATCTTAATATCTTGAATCACACCTACAAGTTCTAGATCATGGGTTAGGTAATTATTCTCCTGTTTCCTAAGCTTCTGAGAACCATAGGCTACCACATGGTCACCCTACATAAGAAGACAACCCAAACATGAGATTGATGCATTAAAAAAAGATCTTATAGCCATTCCCAACCTCTGTAAGAGTCAACATCAATATATAAATCAAGTGATGTTTTTATCAATAAAATAAATCTTACATTTTTCACCCCAAACAAACTTTACTCTATTCTGATTAAGAGTGGTCATCAAAGAATCAAACTTTGAGAAATCCTTTATGAATTGGATATAATAACCCACTAAACCCAATAATCTTCGAATATCAAAAACATTACATGGTTATTACCATGTAATATTATCTTTCACCTTTTCAGGGTCAAATGAGATACCATGTCCTGAGACCACATGTCCCAAGAACTTCACTTCTTGAATCCAAAAAATCACATTTCTATTTCTTGGAATATAGTCGATGATTTATCAATATTTACAGAACTTCTCTAAGACTATGCACATGATTATCTTTAGATTGGGAGTAAAGGAGGATGTCAACCACAAAGACTATCACAAACATATCAAGATACACATGGAATATTCTATTCATTAAATCCGTAAATACTGTATGAGCATCAGTTAGACCAAATGGAATGACAAGATACTAATAATGTACATAACTAATCTAGAAGGTAGTTTTATGGATATAATATCATTTTATTCTCAATTGGTGATAGCCAGACCGAAGGAAAATATTTGAGAATCACTTAACCCATTTCAATTGGTTAAACATATCATCAATCCATGGAAAAAGATACTTGTTCTTTACCATGACTCGGTTGAGTTTCTTGTAGTCAACATAGAGGTGAAGTGTTTATTTATCATTATTTTAAAAAAGAATAGGTTCCGCCCAATGTGACACACTCGGTTAAATGAATACTTTTTCCTAAAGATCATCCAACTGAGTCTTCAACTCTTTCAGTTCAGTCGGTACCATATGGTAAGAAGTTTAGATACCATCTGAGTACTAGGTAATAAATTAATAAAAAACTATTTATCTCTTACTGGTGTAATACTAGATAAATAATAATGAAAAACATTGGGAAAATAAATTAAAACTAGAGGGAGATAATCACTTAAAAATTCTCAGTCCAGGTCAAAAGAAAACAAAGATATTAGTTTCCCCAACTATGGATAAGAAGGTTCGACTATACTTGACCTGGAGTCTAATTCTCCCTGAAAGATATGAAAGACCCCATAATTCGTAGTAAAGGAGACCCTCTAAAGATAACAATAAATTCAAAAATTATTAGAAATGACGAAATCCATCCAAAAAATGACATCAATAGGTTTCATCTAGAGAACTAGAAAATCCCAGGTAAGCTGAATCTATGATAAAGATAAGACACAAGCAATACAATGGAGACCCTGATCTCCCTTCATTCCAAGGGGAATATTATTATCTACCACATAAGACAAAATATCCATAGGAATATTTAATAGGTTCACAATATGATTTGATATAAATGAGTGAGATGAACTAGTATCAAATAATTTATTCATTAAAGATTAAGCTATAGTGATGGTACCTCTCATGGTCACTGGGCCTGTATCTGCTTCCTCTGGAGTCTCTTCCTCTATGTGAAGAAGCTTCATTCTGGATGCGTATAGATGGAACCCATTTGTTCATAAAGCATCATATTTCACCACAATACTTTTAAGTGATGATGAGATCATTCCACCACATGGGGATGAAAAGATATAACATGATTTTTGAAAGTGACCTGAGTGTCTATAGGAACTACAAATCTTGGGTGCTTTAATGAAAACCTGTTTCGAATGCCTAGTATTTTCACACTAGAAAAAAGTAAAAGTGCCTCTTCTAGGCATTATAGGGGTTATAGAGAATTTATTCTATCAATAACCACCATGTGACTCATCAAGATTCCTCTTCCCTTTAAAGGAACTCACATAACCACCACTAGGAGAAAAAGAAACTCCCATCAACCCTAACATACCATCCAGGTCAAGATCTACCATCAATGCCATATCCAGAAAGTTAATATATGAAGATATATTTAGTATAATACCTATTGATGGATATTAGGTCAGATACCCATCTCAAACCATAGAGTCTTCATATTTTTATTCGATACAATCTCAGGTGAAAATTGTACAAGCTCAGAAAATCTATTCACATACTCCATCACAATCCTATCAGCCTAATGGAGATTGAATAATTCTATATCCTTAGCTAGTACCAAAGATTCTAGATAGAACTGGTCAGTGAAAATAACTCTCAAGTACTTCCGATATAAACCCTCATGCTTCTTTTCAATTTACATTGAATCACATTATTCCATTCTAGGTCCTTTTATTTTAAAGGTGGCACATTTGTCCTTAATTAAATCAAAAATTTCCAAGAAATAAAATATAATCTCTATCTTTCTAAACTAATCCTCAGCCTCTTGAGGATAATTATATCCTTGGAACTTTGGTGGCTTTGGGTGAAATAACTCATGAACATGATCCTCATATTTATCCCTTTGAGGTTCCATAGATGTATCCTCAATGAAGATGAGAATGGGTTCTTATCCTAGATCTTGGACAACATGCAAAAAAATCTCAAGAATATTCTAATCCATGGGAGGACCCACTCACTATGGTTCACCAACAACTTCCTCCTAGATCCTATTCAAATGTATTCTTGGAGGCATGATGTTATACAAAATGAATAGAAAATAGTGAAGTCATTATAATATTATTCAGATCAACCACTAAAATAATAGAAATTAAAATATGAATCCCATTAGATAAGACATCAAGTTTTTTATTTCAACACAACCAAATCAAAATTTGGGGAAAAGACTAGAAACAGATCAAATTATTCCTCAAGATGCCTTTCCCTAAAGACCCATGGCGACTTAAGGATCTTTGTGATGAGAGATGGACAAGAACTCGATCGAAAATACCTCCTAAGTACTGAATAAACATCCCAAAATGCATACTTAAATCCAGGAAATATGATTAACCTACATCTATGATACCAATTTTTCATGAACCTTCCCAGATACCCTATACCCTAAATCCCTACACCAGCACTAACATGGCCCTAAGGGCATTATATATCTATATGGGTTAGTGACTAGAACCTTTAATCATATAAGAATAAATAGGGAACAAATTTTCCACAAAATAATGAAAGATGAGAGATTACAAGTCAGTATTCTCAACACTCAAAAGGGAGAAATTACTAGAAACCAAACAGATATCACAAAACCCAAAGCAGAACATCATCAAAGTACTCATTATCTAATGATATTAAAACTCAAACATCCCATGTAAAAAGTGGATCACATCTCCACCGATAACCTCCATCACTCTAAGCCCAAAGGATCAAGAATATCCATCGCCTAAAAGTGGTGCTTTTTCCTTTTCTCATACCTTATATAAGAAAGTATACAAATTCACAAAGTCAAAGACATGGTTTTAGATATAAATCCTAGAAGGGTCTCACCTAGTTGTTCCATAATATATTCTATAATAATAAACCAAATCATAATTTAAATTTAAATAATGCAGACCATGGTATAATGTATCATTTTTATATTTAAAACAAAAAATGGTTTCTTTTCAAAGGATGGAAACATTTAAAATGTGGATTAAATAAAATTTTTATATAAAATCATTTTTAAAAACTATTTTTCATGAGGAAAATAGTTCTATAAATAATGAAATATATAATAAAATCATACACAATAAGAACCATAATCATCTGCCCCAAAATATGTTAGTTTTTATCTATAAAATACTCATAATTCTCAAATCAATGATCATATATCAAATTGTTTTCATATTTCCCTCAGGCTCAGGCTAAATATGAATCATCAACATCCCATTAGAGATAATCATGTTGGAAAAGGGTTTTGTTAGAGATTTCATCATAAATAAATTACTATGGGATCAAGATCCTAGAATATGTGTCCCAAATTAACCACTAACTACCTAAGCCCACATGTGATCAACAAATCAATAAATAATGAGGAGATCATATAATTTCAAATCAATCATCATTTACAATTCAATTACCCAAATTTCAGTTTCAATATTCCAATTCAATTTCAAAACCAATGCATGTATTTTTCATCATTTAATGCATTTTAAATAAAAAACCAATCATAGGTTTTCATCATTTCAATTTATTCCATTTTCTCAAAACAATTCCCAAATCATTTTATCAATTCAATAATTTTCAAAATTCACCCCACAATTCCAATTCCATTAGAATTGTGTGTTTTACTCAAAATTCATGCCATTTAAAATTCTAATTTCCAATAATATCAAAACAAGGTTTTTTAAATGATCAAAAGTGAAGAAGATATATGAATTGAATCTAAAATAAAGATCCATAAAAATTGAGATTAGATCCACAAAAAACATGATGATATATTTATATCTAATAAGAGAATGGAATATTGGATGAAAATATATGTGAGAAGATCAATTTACCCAGAAGAGATCGAATGAGATCAACTATGATTCAATCCACCAAGGAAAGGGATTAGAAGGTAAAAAACTACTTTTTGAGAGCCTTCAAATTTAAGGAAAATATTTAGGGTCCAGTTTGGGTAGACCAGGGGTTAAAATAGGGGGTTTGGTATTTTAAAATAAAATTTCAAAACATTTTAATCCCACACGCACAATTAGATGGATGGAGGTTTACATTTAGGGGAAACCATTCACCATTAATGCACCCATAATGTTCAGGGAACATGGTTTCCATTGGTTGGGTGAAAAGTTTGTGAAACTATACACAAATCCTGTATTCCTCCCTTTCTTGGGGGTTGACGGTTTTTACTAGGGACTAAAATTTGGAAAAACAATGCACCAACCATACATTTCCCAATATTCTTATAAAAAATTCCCAAAATCTCCCAAAATGATACAAAAATAAGACCCAACTCAAAAGGGATAAAAAAAGGTCAAATAATACATGAAAGATGGTAAGAGGATGTTATTATTATTTTCTATTCCTATTCTTGAATTAGGTATATAATAGATAATTAGGATTAAAAAATATAATTAAGTAACCTTTAATTTTATTTATCCTAGGTTTAGAAGTTCCTGATTTTTTTCTTTTATAGATATGGGTCTAGGTCAATGTGAAAATTAGGTTATTGCTGAATATGTTTAGAAGGATGTTCCATAAGATCACTGTATAGTAGAGTTAATTTATGATTACAATAATTAGAGGATGACACTTCTAGAGTTTCATCACTAGGGTCTACATAAGTATGAGGGATCTGTTTCAGATTAAGAGATAGAGGATTGGCTGAAGGAGCTATAAAAATACATCATTTTTATTCATACTTGGAAGGAGTACTGGATTTTTTTCGGAAATGATGATTCTTCATGGGTCATCTTGGTTGTGGTGTATTTTGTTCCTTTTGGATCATGAGGAGTCTACTATTGTGTGAGATAAGTTTTGAGACCATTTTCAGGCTATGTTTATATCTTCAACTACTAAACAATTTTTTTGATAGGAGATTATCACCCTTAATCATGGGAATTCCATTGTGTGAGAGTTTATAATAAAGAATAAGAATCTCCTATGTTATTATTTGGACCTTATTCTAGATAAAGATTCTATGGAGAGGCATTTTAAGGAGGCTTTTCCCCCAGAGATCTAGTACCAAGTCACCCGGTTTATATTTAAGTCATATATCAAGGTGTTAAAAAAGGTATATGTCATTGAGAGGACATTTTATTAGACTAGATTATAATGGTATGAGAGTATTAAATATTTTCCATGTAGAATATCTATAACTAGTTCTAATTTTACTGGTTATAAGAATAAGTTTTAGTCTGTAGGGATCAAGTTTCATCCTTCTACAAATCATTTTTGTGGGGATAGATGTTCTTAGACCCTTATCAATGATAAATTCATGGTTTTTTTCTTTCATAGGTCATTAACATCAGAAGAAAGTGTGTCCAACCTTCCTCATCAGTCATCATGTAGGTGGTGTCCTATTTTAGGCTGAACCATTTCAGCAATTTTAGTTGAGGTAGTAACAACAGTAGGGTATTCTAGCTTTTGACCAGCAAAGAGGGGATGGGGAATACATAGGGAATCCCCATGATATACCTCATCAACAGGGATAAAAGGAAGTTCATGTCCATGGAGGTGGTATTTATTAGGTATATAAAGGTAGTGAAACTGATTATGTTCAGATGCATGCCTTAACTTTTCCAACATTGGGAAATCTGGAAATCATGCAAGTTAACATCTGCCTTTTTTTTACTTGGGTTCATAATTTTTTTGATATAGGATCTATACAATCCTTTGTTTCAACCACTTTAGTACATAATTTGATAATTTAGGTAGAGATAATTATATTTCCTATGGTTTTAACTATGCTGGTTGGAAGTCGATCTAGCTTATGTGATATGTGCAAAGATAGTGAGTTAGTTATAGGAAAGAACCTATATTGGGTAGTCTTTTTATGTTTATGGATATATCTATATGAAATCATCATCAATGTGGTTTGGTTGTATTTAGTGTATGATATCATGGATTTTTTAGGAGGTGTATCATATTCCATGATACTGACAGAGACCAAGTAGTGTTTGTTGGCAAGGAAGACCCTCTGATGGGCTAGAGGCATGTTGAATCTCTATCTACTTTGATGGTTAGGAAAATGTTGAGTTATATGGAGGATCAACTGGTGTTGTTTCCTATGGCAGTACTATAGTACCATAATATCTTCCCAAAAGAGGTTGTGGTGCTCTAATAAAAAAATTTATACTTATATCAATGGTTTTATACCAATGTTTTGGTAAAACCGTTGGTATAAGTCCCCTATACCAACAATTTTAATCAACCATTAGTATAATATTTTGTACAATTACCTATACCAATGATTTTAAATAACTTTGGGTACAAGATCCTACATATTCCACCTTATGAAAACCCCTTTTCCTTTACAAAATCCTGTAACACCCCAAGCTTCCATGGTATGTTTCCCTTTGCATAATGCAATTGCTTGCGTTGTACGCAACTTTGAGATTCTAACACATCGCGACCAATCAAACTAGTTGTTATGAATAGTAATACCCACTTTTTTGAAATTTTATAAATTTTATTTCTGCAAATGGACTTCATTTTTGGATTTGAAATATCAAAATTATCTTAGGGTGAATTTTTGGTATTTTTCTAAAAACATTCAGTTTTTGATTAATAGTGAAAAATACTAAATTTTAATTAGGAACAAATTTTTTAATCAAAATAATTTATAGTGATAAATTATAATGTTGAGTGGTTTTTAAGTATAATTATATTATATTTTTACCATTTAATCCAATGTTGGTCATTGGACATAATTTTAGATTTAAACTGCACATAAGCAAGTGTCAATCTTTTGATATTTATTATTTCTTAAAAACACGCTTTTTGTTTTGACAATGGGAATTAATTTTAAATTAATTTCTGCCAATTCTATGTTTTGAATTTAAAAAAATGGATTCCATATTTAGAATCAGTAATTCCAAATTGTGTAAATAGGTAACTTTTATTTTTAGACATTTTGAATAATTACTTCGGTAAATATTTTATTTACCATGGTTAAAGGGTAAATCCGGTAAATAAGGGTAAAAAAATAATATTATATTACCCTAACACATGTACCAACCCTATTGGATAATAAATTTCCAGCCATGGTAATACTTTAGTTGATTTTGGTACCCCATGGAGCCACTTGTAAGTGATAATGACACTTTATATTAATTAAGTTAAAGTAAATACAAAAATGACATAAACATATATCTTTTAGTAAAATTTTTTTTACATAGGGTTATATATGTTATATATTTGACTATAAATATTCATTATAAACAAAAAAGTATTTCCTATATAATGGTATTTTAATTATAATTTTTAGACATTTAATACTTAAATTTATTTATGACACAATGATGATGCAATATTTTCCTTATTTATGAAAGAATCAAATAAATGGTATTATAGATGTTAAAATAAATATAATTTGAAAGTTTTGATGCCATAAAATAATTTTCTATATTAATGTGACATGTTAGGATTAATTAAATGAATTTTTTTAGAAGTAATAATGATGTTAGGAATTTAACAAAAACAAAATAGAAAATAGTGTCAAAATTGACATAAAAGAGTTTTTAAAACAAATAATATATTATTAATTTATATTATATTCCTAAAAATATAAGGTTTTGAAAAAGGTCTTAAATAATATTATATATATCATTAATTAACCACTTTATTTTCTCTTGGAAGTTTATATTATGTTTATTAACCATATAATATAAAAATACAAAGAGACATGGTAAATGTCAAACTATTTAACTAAGAGTTAAATCTAAAAGATAAGGTTAATATAGTGACCCAAACCTATCTAAAACCTATTTTTTTAATGGTTTTCGACCCATAACCACCTTATACTTTAAATAATTTATTTTTGAGCCATTAGAAACTTAAAATTATTTTTTTATAAAATAATATTTTAATCTTTTCCTAAGGTTCCCCTTACCCCTCTTATAAAAGGGCACTTCACCTTCTCTCTAATTTACACCTTCAAAGACATTTAGATTGGAAAAACCCTATAAAAATACCATATCAACTATTCTACCTTCATCCTTGAGGCCTTAAGTTAGTCATAAATCCAACCTAAGGATCCCTTTTGGTCAAATCAAAATGAAGAACCCAAAGAAAAGGTAAATATTTCATCACCTCTTTCAAGTTCCTTTCTTCTTCCACTTCCTTTTTCATTGTTTTCTAAATTATAAAATAATAACTCACATATATTTTATATACTGTTATGTTATTATAAATTCGGTAAAACCATATTCATTATTCTATCCATCCTTTGAATGACATGTCACCATACGTGCATACGTACGACTTAGAGTCTGAACGTCGTGGTGTAGTTTTTATTCAATACATTATTATTTGGATGGGTATAATAATGATGTATAATTGATGTAAATAATAAATATAACATGATAATGATTCTTTATATATGATATACCATCCAATTATATATTATTTTAATATCAAAAGAATGATATTGTTGCTCGTGTGTATGTACGGATTACTGTCTCCACAAACACGATGAGATTCATTCCCCATCATATCCATTCAAGAATAATTTTCATTAGACGATTTAAAATATTGTTTAAAGACTTAATATAATTCTGAATATGAATAATATATATCCTATCCATAACAAACATTACTTATGTAACACAGCATATAAAGGAAAAAGAATTAGTTAACACCCGAAACGACGATAATACTAAAATATTATTAACAAAGAAATATTAAAAGATCACATATGATATAATATTAATGTATATGATTCTTGTATAATTTAATAACAATTATTTCACCATTATATAGGAGTTTAACCTACCCTCAACCAAGGAAAAGTACAAGGTAAGGGTTAATTTCACAATCTCTTCATTATCCGAGGTTGTTTATACGTAATTATCTACTGGGACCTCTTTATCATCCACATCCATTATTCTTAAAAATGTTTTTCAGAATATTTATACTATTTAATATAAAACGGGTTAAAGTAATTTATACCCTTATTTGACCTTATATTTTTTGAAATGAATCTTTCCGTCATTTTTCAAACAAGGTACTTTACGACCTTTTTGACAAAATTAAGGTAAGAATGTTTTTTAACTTATACGGCGGGTGCGGTTATTCTATACCATTATAACATCTTCAAAGCTTCCCATACAAGATTATAATAATATTTTCAAAATAAATGTTTTCTTTTATAATTATGTAACTTTAAATGATTTTAAAAAAGGAATGAGATATTTATCTCAAACAGTTTTGATTTCATCTATGTCAACATCCTTTAATGGATTTTAATCTTGTTTAAAGTTGATTTATTATGATACAAATCTACCATTTTCTATTGAAGGTTTTGTGATATGTTTGACTGTGGATGTGTTATTTTTTCACCATTCACGGTTTATGGATAAAGTATTGACATTTCATATGCTAGTTTTAATAAGAATGTTTATGTTTTGTTTAAAACTTTTCATATGAGGAATGCATTGGACTTAGTAAGTGACGGGCGGAGCCTGCTATAGCTTCTCGATGCATCGGTAGGTCTCATGAGACAAACTAGTGTCTTAGTACAAGGCCTTGATAAAATCTTATTTTTAGTCTTGGCACAAGTCCTAGACTATGTGGTTATAAAGTCAGACATTATGCATTCCATCATTTTGAAATTGGCTATTGATATTGCATGTGATTATTAGACTAGTAGAATACCCTTGTGAATAAGTAAATGTAATTATTTGATTTTATCTTTGCCATATTATTATGAAGTTCAAGTTTAAAAGGATTTTGTTTTAGTCTTATACATTGCCTTAAATGTTTATGTTTATTTATGAAAGTTTCCTCTATATTGTTATCCTTACTGAGCATCTGAGCTCACTCATTTCTATGTTTTATTTTTCCCAGGATTCAAAGAAGTATTTTATGAGTGACCTATTGGGATAGTATGAGGGGATATGAGTGTGGTTTATGGAAACAATGTTGTTGTAGTTTTTCATTTTATAATGTAATATAAAACTCGTGAATGTATCTAGCATTTCCAAGGCTACTAAACTGATCAGTCTTTAGAGACATGATTTCCTTGTATCATGCCAATGTTATGTAATAATGCACCGACTCTGGGTAACATGGGTTGGGGTGTTACAATTGGTATTAGAGGAAGTTTAGTACAAACCTTGGAATCCAGATTTAGATAAACTCTAATTAGAGAACCTTACCCTAAGATAGTCTTTGAGGATTGGTATAGAAGAACTTCCTAGAATTTTGGTAATGTAGAGATTTTGTGTATTTTCCAAGAAATACATCCCTGTCTAGATATGAGTAGATAGAGGTGGCTCTGGTACATATGTACCTAGGGGTAAAACTCGAAAACACCGCTTTGATCTAGACTCAAACGGGAACTGGTGCATGACAACGGGCCTTGCTGCACTCTTGGTTACGACACTCCCGGGGGATATGTTTAGGATAATTCACATTTTCTTTACAAACCATTATGAAGGATTTATGAGTATATACCTCCTCAAAGAAAACATTTTTTAGGATTATGGATTATATCCATAAAATGTTCAATTTATGTTAAGTATGTTATAAGTTTGGAATTATGCATTGCGATTCATAAACTAATCTAGTGTATTCCATTGTTTAGAAATGGTACCTAGTGGAAGGAATGGAAACCATATCAATGCACACACTTCATGTAGGGATTTCCCTCCTACTCAAGATAATTATAGTGGAGCTGGTGAAACAACTGGTGCTGATCTGCTTATCACTATACTGGGACAACTCACTTAGGTTATGAATAATAACCTTACCCGTATGGAGCACCCTGATCCACAACACGGAGGATCAATGTCAGACCGATTCATGAGGAAACAACCACCAATATTCTATGGGAGTAAAAATCCATTAGTGGCTGAGCAATGGATAAATTCCTTAGAGAAAATATTTCACACTTTGTGGAGTAGCGAAAGGGAAAAAGTTGTCACGAAAGTTTATCACCTCACTGGAGATGCTGATCAATGGTGGTCATTGATTCAAAACACAAAGGAAGATGATGAAATATCAAATATGGAATGGAGGGAGTTTAAAGAGATTTTCTTAGAAAAATACTTTCCTGATGACCATCAAGCGGATATGGAAAGGCAATTTCTGAGTCTGAGGAAAAATGATGATGAGAATGTTGTAAAGTAGGAGGCTAACTTTACAAGGTTAGAAAATCATGCATTAGATTATATACGTAACCTAATAAGTAAGATTGATTATTTCTTTGATGGGTTAAAAACATTTCTTCGTCGAGCATTAGTTTCATAATCCTTCTCATCACAAGAAGATATTGTCTTATGTGCTATCAAGATAGAAAAGGAATTCTCTAAGTCTTACGACTTTAGAGCAAAGAAAGAGAAGAAGAGATCTGCTAAACACTCTGGAAATGAAAATAAGGGGAAAAAGGGAAAAGTTAAATATCCATCCTGCAGTAAATGTGGGAAGAAACACCTCGGTACTGGCCTGAAAGGAATGAGAGTCTGCTACAAGTGTGGTGAAAAAGGCCACCAAGCTTGTGATTGCAAGGGGAATAAAGAGGCTATCAATGTTGAATGCTACAATTGTAGAGAAAGGGAACATTATGCAAATTAATGTCCTAAGCGTCGATGTATGTTACCTCAAAAAAGGCCAAGGGATCAAGGCCAAGCTTATGCGATCACTACTGCTGAGGTTGAAGCTCCTAAATACATGGTGGTAGGTAATTTAATGGTTTCCTCAAGTTTAGCCAATGCTTTATTTGATTATGGATCATCGTATTGTTTCATACCTTCCCAGTTTTCTAAGAAAATTAGATATTTCCAATTTGATTTATCAAGGGAGTTGTTAGTCAAAACTCCTAAGGGAAGTATCATCGCAACAAATATTTGTGAATCAGTTCCCATTAGAGCATATAAATGTTCTTTATATGCTGATCTAATTATCATACCCATGATTTAATTTGATATAATCCTCAGTATGGATTGGATTTCAGACCATGATTCAAAAATTTATTGTAAGAAGAAGGTGGTTACTATTCTTGATGTTGATGATAAAGAACACCTTATCTTTAGAGTAGAAGCATCACCACCTGATTCGTATCTAGATTTACCCCCATTAGCTCAACTAAATTCAATTATTGGGGAGGAAGAGAATGAAATAACTATGGGTGAGTAAAATAATGTTCAAATAGAGGATTTACCTATTTTGCAAGAATATGTTTATGTGTTTCCAGAAGATTTACTTGGACATCCTCCAGAATGAGAAATTGAGTTTTCCGTTGACTTAATTCCTGGTTCAAGGCCCATATTGAAAACCCCTTACAGAATGGACATTGTGGAATTAGTGTAACTAAAGAAACAACTATAGGAATTGAGTAATAAGGTATTTATTCTCCCTAGTGTTTCTCCCTGGGGATCCCCTGCTCTTTTTTGTTAAAAAGAAAGATGGATCTATGAGGTTGTGCATTAACTATAGGGAGATCAACGCTATAATAATAAAGAAAAAGTATCCCCTACCTCGCATTGATGATTTTTTCGACCAACTTCATAGATCTCAATACTTTTCAAAGATTGACCTTCGATCTGGATATCTTCAGTTGTGTGTGAAGAAGGAAGACATTCCAAAAACAGAATTTTGAACCAGGTATGGGCATTATGAGTTTACAGTAATGCCTTTGGGAATGACGAATGCACCCTCTATCTTCATGGATATAATGAATAGAGTTTTGAAAGAATATCATGATGACTTTTTAGTGGTATTTATTGATGATATCTTGGTATACTCAAAAATCTACAAAGATCATGAAAATCACTTGCAAATTATCCTGAAGACTCTTAAAAGACATGAATTATATGGGAAGTTTAGCAAGTGTGAATTCTGGCTTCAAGAGATTTCTTTTCTAGGCCATATTGTCTCTAAGTATGGAATCTCTGATGATCCTTCTAATACCAAGGCAATCCATGAATGGCCAGAACCAACGAGTATAACTGAGGTACGCAGTTTTATTGGTTTAGTAGGTTATTATTGGCATTTCATCCAGAATTTTGCCCGATAGGATAACCCATTAACAAACCTCACACATAAAGGGGTTAAATTTTTTTGCACAAAAGAGTGTGAAGAATGTTTTTTAGAATTTAATAGCAGATTAGTCAATTCTTCTATGTTGACTCTACCATTGGGGAATGATGGGTTTGTTATTTATAGTGATTCATCAAAGAAAGGACTTGGTTGTGTCCTTATGCAGAATGATAGGGTTATTTCCTATGCATCATGACAACTAAAAATTCATGAGAAAAACTATCCTACTCATGATATTGAGTTAGAAACTATAATATTTTCTTTAAAGATATGGAGAAACTCTCTATATGGTGAAAAAATGTGAGATTTATACTGATCACAAGAGTTTGAAGTATATTTTCTCACAAAAATAACTCAACATGAGGAAAAGGCGATGGATTGAACTAATCAAGGATTATGATTGCAGTATACACTACCACCTGGGGAAGGCAAATAAAGTAGCAGATTCTTTGAGTAGAAAGAATCATGGAGTTTTGAACAAGATGAGAGTTGAAAGGGATCTATTTTCATGGATCTTGTAAAGATGGATATGGTATTAACCATGGAAGGTGAAACATCAATGATTTTTCAAATGGTTTCAAAACCATCTTTACTAGAAAAGATAAAAAGTTCTCAGGCTGATGATGAGGAATTTCAAAATAAGATTAAATATGTGAACGATGGGAGATTGATAGACTTCATATATTAAGATGGGATTTTGAAATTTGGAAAGAGTCTTTGTGTTCCCGATAGAGCTGATATGAAAAAGGAATTGTTAGATGATGTTCATAGCTCCAATTTCTCTATACACCCTGGTAGCACTAAGATGTATAGAGACTTGAAGGAATATTTTTGGTGGGACAACATAAAGAGGGAGATTGCTGATTTTTTTGTCAAGATGTATGGTTTGTCAACAAGTGAAAGCTGGAAGGAAACATCATGGAGGAGTCATGAAACCTCTTCCCATACTTGAGTGGAAATGGGATAATATTACGATGGACTTTGTCATGGGACTACCAAAGACTCCTAGAAGGAACGATGTAATATGGGTCATTGTTGATTGTCTTACCAAGTCAGTACATTTTCTTGCTATAATATAAGATTTACCACTTGAATGTATAGCAATACTATATATTAATGAAGTTTTGAGACTTCATGGAGTACCCCTATTGATTGTTTCTGATCGTGATCCACGTTTTACATCAAGATTCTAGAAAAGTCTTCAGAAAGCCCTGGATACTGAACTTCCTTTGAGCACTGCCTACCACCCTCAAACTGATGGAAAATCAGAATGGAATATTCAAACCTTATGAGACATGTTTAGATATTTCTCACTTGACTTTAAAGGTATGTGGGATCAATATTTATCTCTTGTAGAATTTTCCTATAATAATAGCTTTCATTCAATTATTTAGATGGCACCATATGAAGCGTTATATGGAAAGAGATTTCACACACCTACCTGTTGAGATGATTTTGGTGAAAGAAAACTCATAGGCCCGAAACTTGTGGAGGAAACAATGGAAAAGTTGAAGGTAATCCAAACCCACATCAAAACAGTTCAAAGTAGGAAGAAGAGCTATGCCAATAACTGAAGGAAGGATTTGGAATTTTAGGTAGGAGATCATATTTTCTTGAAGGTATCTCCATGGAAGGGTGTTATACGTTTCAGTAAGAAGGGAAAATTAAGTCCCAGGTACATCGGACCTTTTGAAATTCTCGAACGAATTGGGGCGGTAGCTTACCATTTGGTAATGCCGCCAAGTCTCTCCAAAGTTCATGATGTGTTCCACGTATCACTGTTGAGAAAATACATGCCTGAACCAATGCATGTAATTACCTATGAGGAATTAGAACTAGAACCTGAACTGTCTTATTGTGAAGAGCCTATCAAGGTTCTTGATACAAGAGAACAAGTGCTGAGAAACCAGACGGCTCATTTGGTAAAAGTTCTTTGGAGAAACCATAAGATGGATGAGGCAACATGGGAACCCGAGGAACTTATGATGAAGAACCACCCGAGTCTTTTTATGCAGTAATATTCTAGAAATTTTGAGGAAAAAATTATTTTAAGGAGGGTAAAATGTAACACCCCAAGCTTTCACGACATGTTTCCCTTTTAATAGTGCAATAGCTTGCGTTGTACGCAACTTCGAAATTCTAACACATTGCGACCAATAAAACTAGCCGTTATGAATAGTAATACCCACTTTTTGAAATTTTATAAATTTTAATGTTAAAAATGGACTTCATTTTTGGATTCGGAATATCAAAATTATCTTAGGGTGAATTTTAGGTATTTTTCTGAAAACATTCAGTTTTTGATGAATAGTGAAAAATAGTAAATTTTAATTAAATTTTTTTTAATAAAAATAATTTATAGTGATAAATTATACTATTTAGTGGTTTTTAAGTATAATTAGATTATATTTTTACCATTTAATCCAATGTTGGTTATTTTATGTAATTTCAAATTTAAACTACAAATAAGCAAGTGTCAATCTTTTGATAGTTATTATTTCTTAAAAACACAATTTTTGTTTTGACAACGAGAATTAATTTTAAATTAATTTCTGCCACTTTTGTATTTTGAATTTAGAAAAATGGATCCTATATTTAGAATCATCAGGTCCAAATTTTGTAAATAGGTAACTTTTATTTTTAGACATTTTGAATAATTACTTCGGCAAATATTTTATTTACTATGGTTAAAGGGTAAATTCGGTAATTAAGGGTACAAAAAGAATATTATATTACTATAAAACATGTAATAAACTCATTGGATGATACATTTAAGACCATGGGAATCCTTGGGTCGATTTTGGGACCCCATGGAGCCACTTGTAAGTGATAATGACACTTTATATTAATTAAGTTAAAGTAAATACAAAAATGACATAATCATATATCATTTAGTAAAAAAAAATTACATAGGGTTATATATGTTATTTATTAGACTATAAATATTCATTATAAATATAAAAAGATTTAATACATAATGGTATTTTATTTATAATTTTTAAACATTTAATAATTAAATTTATTTATGACACAATGATGATGCAGTATTTTCCTTATTTTTGAAAGAATCAAATAAATGGTATTATAGTTGTTAAAATAAATATAATTTGAAAGTTGTGATGCCATAAAATAATTTTATATGTTAATGTGACATGTTAGGATTTATTAAATTATTTTTTAAAGTAATAATGCTGTTAGGAATTTAACAAAAACAAAATAGCAAATAGTGTCAAAATTGACATAAAAGAGTTTTTAAAACAAATATTATATTACTAATTTATATTCTATTCCTAAAAATATAAGGTTTGAAAAATGGTCTTAAATAATCTTATAAATGTAATTAATGAACCACTTGAGGTTATCTTGGAAGTTTATAGTAAGTTTACTAACCATATAATATAAAAATACAAAGAGACATGGTAAATGTAAAACTATTTAACTAAGAGTTAAATCTAAAAGATAAGGTTAATATAGTGACCCAAACCTATCTAAAACCTATTTGTTGAGTGTTTTTAGATCCATACACACCTTATACTTTAAATAATTCATTTTTGAGCCATTATAAACTGAAAATTATTTTATTATAAAATAATATTTCAATCTTTTCCTAAGGTTCCCCTCACCCCTCTTATAAAAGGGAACTTCTTATTCTCTCTAATTCACACCTTCAGAGCCATTTGGATCAGACAAACCCTACCCATATACCCTATAAACTGTCTTCCTTTAATCCTAGAGGCATTCCTTTAGTCATAAATCCAACCTAAGGATCCCTTTTGATCAAATCAAAAGGAAGAACCCGAAGAAGAGGTAAATATTTCATCACCTCTTTCAAGTTCCTTTCTTCTTCCACTTCCTCTTTATTTGTTGTTTCAATTATAAAGTAATAAATCCAGTATATTCTATATAATTTTATGTTATTATAAATATGGTAAAACCATATTCATTATTCTATCCATCCTTTGAATGACATTTCACAATACATGCGTACGTACGACTTACCGTCTCCACATCATGATGTAGTTGTTATTCAATACATTATTATTTGTATGGGTATAATAATGATGTATAATTGATTTAAATAATAAATATAAAATGATAATGATTCTATATATATGATATACCATCCAATTATATATTATTTTAATATTAAAATAATGATATTGTCGCTCGTGTGTACGTACGGATTACCGTCTCCACGAACGCGATGAGATTCATTCCCCATAATATCCATTAAAGAATAATTTTCATTAGATGATTAAAAATAATGTTTAAAAACTTAATATCATTCTGAATATGAGTAAGATACATCCTAACCATAACAAACATTACTTATGTAACAAAGCATATAAAGGAAAATGAATTAGTTAACACCCGAAACGACGATAATACTAAAATATTATTAACAAAGCAATATTAAAAGATCATATATGATATCATATTAATGTATATTATTCTTGTATAATTTAATAAGAATTATTTCACCATTATACAGGATGTTAACATACCCTAGACCAAGGAAAAGTACAACGTAAGTGTTAATTTTACAATCTCTTCATTATCCGAGGTTTTTTATACGTAATTATCTATTGGGACCTCTTTATCATCCACATCCATGCTTCTTAAAAATGTAATTCAATTTTTTTTAATATTTACTAGACAATGGGTTAAAGTCATTTATATCCTTATTTTACCTTATATTTTTTGAAAGGAATCTTTCTGTCGTTTTCCAAACAAGGTACTTTACGACCTTTTTCACAAAATTAAGGTAAGAATGTTTTTTTAACTTATACGGCGGGTGCAGTTATTCTCTGCCGTTATAACATCATAGAAGCTTCCCTTACACGATTATAAGAATATTTTCAAAATAAATGTTTTATTTTATAATTATGTAACTTTAAATGATTTCAAAAAAATAATGAGATATTTCTCTCAAACAGTTTTGATTTCATCTATGTCAACATCCTTTAATGGATTTTAATCTTGTTTGAAGTTGATTTATTATGATACAAATATTCATTTTGTATTGATGTTTTTGTGATATATTTGACTGTGGATGTGTTATTTTTCTACCATTCACAGTTTATGGATAAATTATTGACATTTCATATGCTATTTTTAATATAATTGTTTATGTTATGTTTAAAACTTTTCATATGAGGAATGCATTGGACTTAGTAAGTGACGTGTGGAGCCCGCTATAGCTACTCAATGCATCAGTAGGTATCATGAGACAAACTAGTGTCTTGGACCAAGTCCTTGACAAAATATTATTTGTAGTCTTGTCACAAGGCCTTGACTATGTGGTTATGAAGTCTGGCATTATGCATTCCATCATTATGAAAGTGGCTATTGATATTGCATGTGATTATTCGTATAGCGACCCAAACTTTTCTTACATTAATATTACACCATTTTAAAGATAAAGAACATAATATTATTACACATAGAGGATCCAAAGGTTTAGTGTCTTGGGAAAACTAGGACCATACATAACAAATACAACATCAGGCATAAACATTTATTTAATTTCTTCTTCTCTAGCTTCTTATTGGGACTTGTCCTCTCCTTATTACATGTATCCACCTAAGGATATACATCAAAAGGGGTGAGATATAAGCCCAGTAAGAGGATAGATAAGAACAATATAGCATGAGGTGATAATAATCATAACATAGGCAAAAGATCATGAACCTGAGAGGAGTATAAATAAAAGACTTGAAATGTGGCAATGCATAAAAATGAAACATTATGTTTTAGTGGTTAAATACCACACATACTTTTTAACCAAGATAACATCTTGTTCAAAAATCATTTAAAATTTACTTTTGAGATTCATTACTTTACCCAATGCATTGGAGCGTTGTATAATTCTAGGCACACCCGTCACATTGAAACATTCATATTGCGCTATATAATTCCGGGCGTACCCATCACATCATAACATTATCATCATCATGCTTTCCACATAAAACACATATATAAAATATAAATAAATAACCCATGGAATGGAATGGGTTTCATATCATAATAACACATTCATAATCTTTGGGTTCCCAAAAGAAAGAGGGAATAACATACATGTTACAAGAACCGTCCACTTTGAGTGAGAAGTAAAAAAGGATGTTCTTAAAAGAGCAGTTCTTTTGGAAAACATTTGGTTTAACATAAAAACCATTAAAAAATATTTATATCACATAAAATTAAAGAAAATGATGAAAAAATTATTTTTAAGGAGTAACCATATAAAAAATGGAGTGAAAGAGGGAGAACCCGAAGGAAGAAATTTGGGTTCGAGATTTCCCCTTACCTTGTATCTGAATGCTTCCTTCTCTTTAATGTCTTGTATAATGACATTATATTAATTAATTAGAAATTCCAGAACCTTTTATACATTAATAGGGTTAATTCTGGTTTCATTATGTCATTTTATGTTCCTTTGGATGACTTATAGAGTTTAAAAACATTGTTCGGGGATGTTCATTTTTATGGTTTTTCTTGGGTGGTTCACTTGTATTCATAAATTGAAGTTCGAGTAGAACATGGGTAAACATCCATAAATGATATTACATGTCATTAATTATATTAAAGGGGATTTAATTATCTTATACTTAATTATATTATATCCATGTGGATTAATCATTAGATAATAATTACATGATGGTTATTTGGGTTAATTTGGGCGGTTTTTCGATCACAACGAACTTGTTTTAACTTATCACTTAGTAATATGGACATAGGTTTTTTCAAGAACTTTAAATAGGAAATAATACATATAAAATATTCTGGTTCAACCCTAAAAATGGTTTCATGACTAGATCTGAAGGTAGAAATGGAAGAAGAAAGCATGTCGTTCTTGAAGGTGATAAATTAACACCTTATGAACAACGTTCTCTTTAATAAAATAAAATGAAGAGGGAAAAGAAGTTGGATAAGATAATATCTTGTTATAATCATAAAATTATATTATATTTATAATACGGGAGTTAAAATACCATTTGGATGAATATAGGTGGGGAGAGATCATGAAATGAACTTGAACTTGAAAGGAAATTAAAGGAGAAGAGGGAGAGAAATTACCTCTTGAATCCTTCTCTTGAGAACCTTGTTAAGGGCCTAAGCTTGGTATATTGATGAGACCAGAAGATCTTGGACATGTGGGAGGGGCTAGGGAAGGTGTTTGAACAGAGTTTAGAGAAGGCTTGGAGCTTGAGAGGTGTGAGGAAATGAGGGTGTGAAGGGTGACTTTTATAGTGGAGGGGAGAGGGGTTTCCTTAATATAAAATTCATTAGTTTATTAATTTCCCCTAAGACAAGGAATAGTGAGTCTTGAATGACCAAGAATAGTAATTTTATTATGTGATCCTGAACCAAGTGGGCTTACATCAGCAGAGCATCATCGATGACTCAATTAATCCATTATTTAGCATTTATTGTAAATTTTTGGATTCTACTATTCATCAAAAATTCAAGTATCTCAGAAAAATCCCAAAAAACTACCCCAAACATTTTTCAAATTTAGAATCCAAAAATGAAGTCCATTTTTCCAAAATAATTTTCTAATTATTATTAATTTAATATTTAATTAAAATCATATTTTACTAAAAAAACAGTTTTTAAGATTAAAACTGATTTTATAGTGCTTTAAAAAATTACGTAGGGTCTTATAAAATTATCTAAAAACTATAAGACATTGATTTGATAAATAATGAATAAATTTTAAGAAAATAAATTTTCCTTTAAATTAATTAATTAGTTATAATTAATTATTTATGACCTATAAAATTCCAAAACGTTTACTAAGGTCAAATTGTCACTTTCTAAGATGTCTAAATTTTATTTAATTATTCATGGGTAAGGTTAATCTTATGTTGAATGATTTACTATTCATAAGGGTTATATTACTATTCATAAGGATATGTTACTATTTCTAAGGGTACGTTACTATTCATTGAAAATTATTTTTGTTTTATTAGACTCTAAAAATCATCTTGAACACAACCGTGTATGTTGGATTTTCAAAATTCCAAACACAGAAGTGACAAACTTATGTTTAAGGGTCACTTATCACTAAGTAGTTCATTATGTTGTGTTTTCATGTTATTTTATGACATAAATATAAGAAGGGAATTTCCATTGAAAAAAACTGGGTCGTTACAATTCTACTAGTATAGTATTCATGTGAATAAGTAAATGAAATTATTTGATTTTATCTTTTCCATATTATGCTGATGTTTAAGTTTAAAAGGATTTTTTTAGTCTTATACATTTCATTAAATGTTTATTCTTATTTATGAATGTTTCTGTTATATTATTATCCTTACTGAGCATCTGAGCTCACCCTTTTCTATGTTTTATTTTTCCCAGGATACGAAGAAGTATTTTATGACTGACCTGTAGGGATAATCTGAGGGGATATGAGTGTGGTCTATGTAAATAGTGTTGTTGTAGTTTTTGATTTTATAATATAATGTAAAACTCATGAAAGTATCTAGTATTTCCAAGGATACTAAACTGATCGATCTTTCGAGACATGATTTCCTTGTATCATGCTAATGTTATGTAATAATGGTCCGACTCTGGGTAACTAGGGTCGGGGCATTACAAATCCATTCCCGCACAACTAGGTTTTTTCATCTACTAATCACTTTAGTTCCTTTTATTATACTTTGATTATGATTCAATTCATCATTCTTATAACAATTTTTAGGTTAAATTATCAAGGTATATTGATTTCATTCAAATTTATATTATTTTGTCCTTGTATTTATGAATTTTTATGACCTAGATTTAAAATAACATAACCTAATAATATAATTTTCATGTTCCTATATGAATCTGTAAATGAAAGTGTGAAATCCGTAGATACCTAATTTTAGTGTGATGTTTAAGTCAATATACTGCATTGTGTTTTGGTTGAGATGGGTATAACCATGTTGGTTGAACAAGGTATGCCTCTTTAATTTTATAGGAACATAATTGGACCAACAATTCATATTCAAAACCAATATTTGTTTCATCTAAATTTATACATCTATCTTTATGGGATATATTTCATGATGACCCCATGTTTGATTAATTCTATCTTTATCCTTTAGAGGTAAGTTTATTTTTCCCTCCAACATGAATATTATGAATTTTATAGAAACAAATTCTTCTAATGATCCCCATTTTAGTTGAATTGAAATGTTTCTTGAGTTATTTAATTAATAGTTTGGTTAAAGTCCTCATGATCCCTCCAATGGGTTTTAATATTTTCCCTCTATTAGATTGATTTTTTTTGAAATCATATCATCTTAAGTAGATTTTCAGAAATTATAGCATATTTTAATTAAACCTTATCCCTAAAAAACATGTTAAAGTCCTTTCTATAACCATGGTTATGTAAGTTAAAGTAAAATTCACTTCCCCATGGTCGATTTCAAAGGATAGTCATGTGTTTTTATTCTGATTGAAAATTTGTATAGATTATTTTCAATATCATAATTTCTGAATTGATTTTAGCCCTACCCAAAAATTTTAGTTTAGTTAGAATAATCCTTATTTTTATCTCATGATTTCAATTTAAAGTCACCCAAGTGGTCTTTCAGTTGATATATATGGAAATACAGTTCTTGGTAAGTAATGGAACTATATTCGTTAACATTTTATCCTTTATTTTCCATTACATCCACAAAATTTTTAAACGACTCTTCTGATTTTTAAAATAACTATTTCCTTACTTCAACCTTTAAGAAAGAACAGAGAGATCTCAAATAGGCTACATGTCCATCATCCCTTGAAAAAATAATAAATGGCTCACCATCATGAAATCATTAATAAATTTTTAAGCATTTTCTTTTGATGCACTATTAAAAGTTTATAATAGACCTGATTTATTGTGTTTGAGCATAATTTTCTTGATTTTAGTGATTCCTATATTCTTGATTACCTCTCTAACACTTAGGTTATCTCAAGATCCTTTATTATGGGTGAAATTATATTTCAAAACCATACTAAATCAAACTTAATAAATGAAACTAAATATAAAAAAATGAATTAAATTATATTGGAACCCAATAAAAAAAACAAATAAATTAGAAAAAAATCAACTTTAATCGAACCTAAACAAATTAAACTAAATAGAATGAAAAATGAAAAATAAAAAATATAAAGAAATTGAATTGAACAAAACTAAATCGAACTAAATCAACCTAAATTTCATGTACTCAAACCAAACTGAATTAAACTATAATAACCCATCCTAAACTTAACAAACCCAATTTGACACAAACGAATCCAAACTAAACTAAATTATAGAAATATAAATAAAACTTTATAAAATAAAATATAAAAGAACTCAACTGATTTTAATCAAATTAAATTAAATCAAAACACATTAATTTTTATAAATTTAAACATAACTGTTTCGGTGCGGATGTGCGTCGGGTTACGCTGTTCCGCCAGGACGCGTTCGCGCGTGCACCCGCCAACCCGAGGGGATGGGCGCGCGGCTTGTGGTCCCGCAGTCCCGCTTTCCAAGGGCGGGCGGCATTCGTCCCTTATTCAGGGGCGTCTGCTCCTTGATCGAAACCGGGATGATGGGATGTCGGCTCCTCCTTCCTTGGACGTCTCCTCGGAACTCGTCGCCTAATCCGGGTCTCCCTCATAGACTTAAGAATGTTCGTGAATCTCGTTCCCGGCGCCATATCTTCATGGACACCGGTTAATTACGCTGCTTCCGCCCAGACGCTCCAAGGAGTCTGGGCGGGGCAGCAACCTGCGGTGAGAAGGCCGGGTGGCTCTGGGTGCTGGGGGCGTGTCGTAACACTGCGGCTTTGCACGTCTGTCTTCCGTCCCTGATAGGGCTTCTCGAAGGCATGATGGCCTGAGGCATCCCGTACTGGGTGCGGGGAACTGTGTCACCTGAGGTTTTCCTCAGCTTCCCATGTTTAACACGGGGTATGCCGCGAGTTTAACGTCCAGCGGGGACGGCATCAGACCGATCAACACGAAAAGTGGATCAGATGACAGAACCCCTTGCGGGGAACCTCCGACGCTGGGGCCAGCACATGGGCGGCTTCCCAAGTAACGTGGAGTGGAGTGAAGTGGCATGACCCCACCGGGATGTGGCGGCCCGGGTAAGGATCAGGATGGATGATGGAGTGAAGAGCTTGGACCCCATAGGGGCTTCCTACGTACCGCGCGTTAGCACGGATCAAAGTCAACGTAGTTCGGGTATACAGTTTAACGTCATGCCGGACGTCGGCAAGCCGACTCACGAAGAGATCGAGGCCGCCGGGCGGAGGATTGAACCGAACCACCTCGCACAGAGGGGGATGGAACGGCCGGGTGGATCACAGTTTCACGTCATGCTGGACGACAAAAGGAGAAATGGAAAAAGGGGGGCTGTGGGGAGGCACCGTGGAGATACACACGGGCAGTCTCCCACAGGGGCGGATTCATAGGTGAATCGACGCAAGCGTGAACCCTGGAGGGGTCCACTGATGGACGAACCGACGTGAATACGACCGGGACGACCAGGTGGCGGGCTTGAACCTCAGGGAGGCTTCCTACGTACCCTGTATAGAAGACAGGGATCAAAGTCCACGTAGTTCGTTCTGTCAGGACTTACGCACTTGAGACAGCCCGGGTGGCAAAACTCAGTTGGAAGGGACTTGGACCGAAAGCAGAAGACACCTCGATCCCAGTCATACCCTCTACTGGCTTCGGCCGTGGGGAGGCGCAATGGAGATACACATGTGCAGCCTCCCACGAGAAACTAGGGGTTTGTAATACCCTGCCCCCGTAGGGAAAAGCCGCTCCCATTAAATCGTCCCAAAAGGGGGACAATCCCGACATCCCTGCAGAGACGAGCGGGTGGGGGCCACATCCAAACCGGGGGAGACCCTGCGTGCGAGGCACGGGATCGAATGATGCGGACGGTTTAGCGTCTTGCCAGAAGAAGTACAGTTTAACGTCGTGTGTTGAGGACGAGGCGGACGGTTTAACGTCTTGCCGGACGAAGTACAGTTTAACGTCGTGTGTTGAGGACGAAGCACTTGGCAGTTTAACGTCTTGCAGCGCGGACGATGGGGGCTAGGCAGTTTAGCGTCGTGCAGCTTGGACGTATGCTGAACAGTTTAACGTCTTGTAGCTCGGACGAGGTACAGTTTAACGTCGTGCAGGACGTATATGCAGTTTAACGTCATGCTTGACGAATATGCAGTTTAACGTCATGCTGGACGTACGTGCGTGTCACTTCGCGCAAGCCTGGAGGGCCGCACGGGAAGACAACGCACGGTGCGGGCACCCAGGATGAGGATCATCGGGCGCCACGCAGGCGGGTACCCTCGGGGGGTCAAGGGAGGCGACCCTGGCGGATTGCGCGCAAAAGAGGAGCTTTGCGCGCAAAACCGCGGGTCGGCGCGCAAAATGGCGGGCTGGCGCGCAATTGGGCCAGCGCTTCGCGCGCGGATGGTTGGGATTGCGCGCACCGGGCTTCGGATAGCGCGCGGGGGCAACGGCTCATTCTCTAACGAATGGCCACTTTGAAAATGGGGGGTGCGTGCAATCGGGCTGGATTGCGCGCACCCGGGGGGCAATTGCGCGCAAGAGGCTTCTTTTGCGCGCAAAGGCCTTCGGGTTGAAATTTATTCAAAGGAAATGAGCCAAGGGGATTGCGCGCGAAGGCGGACCCCAAGGCTCTATTGCGCGAAAGAAAGGAGGTTACCTGAAGATCGGCATTGCGCGCGGAAGGGGTTGGATTGCGCGAACGAGCGACGCTTCGGATTCTGGCAACCTTCAAAACGTCGGGGGTCGCCTTATATTTATAGGCAACCCCGGGCGCGGAATCCGGTCTCGGGCGCGCAATTCGGTTCGTGGGCGCGGAATCAGGACCCAGCGCGCAAAGGGCGCCGCGCAGGACACGGGCGCGCAAAATCGCGCGCCGGCCCAGCGCATTGCGCGCATCCCGGGAGGATTGCGCGCCGCGACTCAAATTTGCGCGCGGGCCTCTGAAATTTCGCGCAAGTCCTCCGGCCCCTCCGGAACGTGCCTCTGACTCCAAATA
The DNA here is from genome assembly GCA_963277665.1 of Viscum album. Taxonomy (NCBI): domain Eukaryota; kingdom Viridiplantae; phylum Streptophyta; class Magnoliopsida; order Santalales; family Viscaceae; genus Viscum; species Viscum album. The sequence goes on along the minus strand of OY728158.1, from coordinate 1,021,716,096 downwards.
TCACTTCGCTTTCCGCATCCGGAGCTTCGTTTGGGAACAACGGACTTTTCCGGCGTCTACAAAAGCCCCCCCTCGGAATCTGATCGGCGAGGGGTCACAACGATCGGGTTCCGAGGGAGACGCCGGAATGCCGAAGTCCTGGGCTGCGCGGGACTTAGGCGCGCGAAAAGGGGCGCTGGGCGCGAAATTCGCCGCTGCGGTCGCGCAAAGCGCTTTCCGCGCAGCGCGGACCCCGGCCTCGCCTATAAATAGGGGCGCTGGGTCCCGCGTTCCGTACTCTGGCCTTCCGCGCGATAAGCTCCAACGCTCTCGTGCGCGAAATTGCCTCTTCCGGTCGCGAAATTCGCCCGATCGGCGCGCAAAACCATCCGGATTTCGCCTGTCTTTGCGCGAAAACCCGGGACTTTGCGCGACAGTCTTCCCAATTGCGCGCCGTCCTCTTGGATTGCGCGCCAGCCTTCAAACTTCTCTACCGGCCTCGTCCGATCCCACACGCTTCATTCCTTAACCCGCACGACTCCCGAAACTTCTGAGATGGCCGCGCACAGAGGAAATGAGGGGGATGCCGCCACTCGCAGGGCTGAGATGGCGACGAACGAGGAGGTTTACGGAGCCAAGGAGATTGTTTCCAACAATCAATCCTTGTTCGACTTACTGACGCCGGCCCAGAAGACATATCCCCTGTCGGACAACCTGCCGCTCTGGAACTTCGGCATCCTAGATGAGGTTCCGGTGCCAGGGTTCGAGATTGATGCGCCGCGGACCTGGGTGACCCGGGAGGACGAGCTTCTCCGCTATAACATCACCAACAATGGGCATCCTGCCAGGGAGACCAGACACTTGGATGTCTCTGTCCTGAACCCGAGGACGCGAACCATTGATGGGGGTGAGCCTACTGCGGAGAATTCTCCAGCCCTCTACTCGAGCATATATCGCCAGAGCGTCACGGACGACACCAAGGGCTGGCTGAAGGACTGGGACTTGCGGTCTGGGGGCAACTTCACCAGTGAGTGGGCCTGGGCGTTCTGGGTACGCCACACTTGTGATCACTTCGCAGAGGAGCTGCGGTACATCGGCCTGTTCGAGGCGGTGTGGACGTCGCAGTTCCACTTCTACCAGCAGTCCGAGCTCGGGCCGGAGCTGTTCACCCGATGGTCACCGGATACCAACACCTTCCATCTTCACCATGGGGAGGTCGGCATCGGTCTCTGGGACATCCACTGCATCGGAGGTATCCCGCTGGAGGGCTACCAATATGATGAGTTCCTGCCACCGAAGAACATCTGGGAGGACAGGTCACGGACTCCCATCCTGACATGGCATCTCCTTGACCTGGCTACGCAGCGGCTTGGGATCAAGGACTTCCAGAAGGACATAGCCTACAAGGAGTGGTTCGGCCAGTTCTTGGAGCATGACCCAGCGGTCCAGATGCCAGGCAGGGGGAAGCGGTGCCCGACCGCAGCTCAGAGGAGCCGGAACGGGTCGTACTGGCGGGTCCTGGAGACGGGTGACTACCGCTCATGGGGGTACCACGTCATCGAGGCCCGGGACCCAAATGTCCGGTACGCGGCGTTCCTGGCCGCCTTTCTGAGTGGGTGGCTCCTGCCAGTGCGGGACGCGAGAATGGGCGTTCGCCTGGCGACACTGGCGATGGCAGGCGCTATGGCCGCCAACAAGAGATACAACCTCGGGGTCCCAGTGCTGGCGAGGCTGTATGCCATCCTGGGACGCATCTCACGAGGGGGGTCGCCACGAAGGATCTGTGGGCCCTTTCATTTCTTCCACGGCTGGGTGGCTGCTCACCTCGGTGGGTACACGTTTCCGAACGCCATCATTCCTCCGGGCAACGGCCTGCGACCCTCCCTGCTGAACATCGCGGGGGTCGCTCCGATGACCCTAAGTGAGGAGGGCGTGCGGATCCGGATTGGCAATCATGCCAATTTCAACTTCAGTCCGTTCCCCACTCCCGTTGGCCAAATGATCGACAACGGGCAGGGTCCGTTGGAGCAGCATGAGTACTTCCTGAACATGCGGGGCGGGGTGCTCGTGGCTCGGATCGACGGGAAGGTGATCTGCGAGCCTTACGTGCCGACCCGGTTCGCCAGGCAGTTCGGGTGCCTTCAACGGATGCCGAAGAGGGTATTCACTGCTGTCCGGGAGGAGACGAACCCTGGCGTCCTTCGCCAGATGTGGCTGATGTTTGCCGCTTTCGGCTCTGGCGACGTCATCACTCTCCCTCCTACCGGAGTTGACGCAGGCTTGGCAACCGAGTACGCCGAACACTGGGCCATCGCGTACCCCGAGGGGCTTTTGCGGAAGCTAGTTCGGCGGCTCGAGGTTACCCGTGCGGAGACCGGGCGTCAAGGAAGGAGGCAAGGCGCCGCCACACGGGGGAGAACGGAGGCGCGCCAAGCAGCGGAGCCGGCACGGGCAGGGACTTCGGCGGCGGGCACATCGCGGGCTGCCGCCACGACCTCAGCGCCCAGAGAGGGGGCACGTGCGGTGGTCGACGAGCGGCCCGGGAAGCAGGTGAGACGTCTGCTCGAACCTTCCCATGATGCGGTCTTCCCGGCGCTGTGGTCGGCCTGGATGACTCTGCGGCAGTCACTGGGGACCGACGCCATCTGGCGAAAGATACTCAGAGAAGGAATCTATCTGCCAGAGGTCGGGCGCCTCCAGATTGCCGACAGAGTGGACTTCAACCGGCAGTATGCGTATCTGACGGCCATGGACGAGTACGCGCGCCAACATGGTCAGCGCGCGGAGCCATCCCTTCTGGTGAAGGTGATGCTCGGCCTCGAGCCCGCTCCGGAACAGATGCCGCCGGAAGAAGATGACAGTAACGACTCCGAGGAGGAGGAGGAGACGGGGGAGGATGAAGGCTCCGAGGGAAGGTCCCATCGGGGGAGCCCACGGGAGAGCGGCGAGGTGGCCGGCTCTGACAACGTTGATTTCACTGAGCTCCTCGAGGTCCGCTTCTATCCCTACTCAACTTGCTTCATCCATTCTCTTATGCAGCTTCTAACCCATTTCTCCATCCTTCTCAGGAGCACACGGATGTCGGTCAGGCGTCCTCAACAGGAGTAGGAGAGGCGCCAGCAGGACAAGGCGGGGGCCAGGCACCCATTATCGAACTGACAAGCGCTAAGGGGTCCCCTGCTGCAACTGTCCCTGCGGCGACCGGGATAGCGGAAGATGACGCTCCGAACTCCCGTAAGTCTCCCTACTTTACTGCTGGTGCTTGCCGTTGACGATCCGTGACTAACCATGGCACGCCCTGCGCAGTGATCTCAACACTGGAGGCTCATCGGGTTGCCGAACCCGGGCCATCTACGAGTGGACCAGTGGTGGACATGCCGCCTGCTCCGGAACAGGCTTCCCAAACCGAGCCGGCCCCACCAACTGCTGATCAAGGGGCTGCGGACGTCGGCGGTGCTGCCACCGGAGAGAGGTTGGGGGATGACGAGGGTGTCAGCGCCGCTGGGGAGAGAGAAGAAGGTCGCCCAGATGTTGGGGAACCTATCCCTCGTGAGGACCTCCCAGGGGCGGACCCTGCAGCAGACCTGCTGGCTGCCTTCCCTGCCTACCGGCCTGCCGATCCCGAGGAGATGGACGACTCAGACACGGAGGCGGTCGAGGAGAGCCGGATAACGCGCCGTAGGGGGTGGAAGTGCATCCAGCGCTTCCTCAAGCGAGACCCGTCGGAGTGGCTGGGGCGCATGGGATCACTTCAAACCTGGCTGCGCTTTCTGTGCGCCGGGGGAGCTGATGCTCAACGCCTCCATCTAACGGTCCGTGATTTCATGGCCGAAAAGATGCGCGAGAGCTGCCGGCGTGCCGACGTCACACAAAGTCGGGACATGTCGGAGAGCACGCGGGCGCTCCTCGCGGCGGAGCAGGAAGTCCGGCGCCTCGAAGGGCAGGCGGCAGAGAAGGAGGCCTTCGTCGCAACGTGTACCGAGCTTGTGGAGCAACTAGCAGCCCAGCTGGTTGACGCTCAGGTACAGCTGACGGAGGCGGGCCAACAGATGGTCACAATTCAGGTCGAGCGGGAGCGTGCACAGGCCAGAATCGACGAACTGCGCGCTGCGACCGCCGACGAAGAGAGGGCACGCAGAGAGCGAGAAGCAGCTCTGGAGGCCACCAGCCAAAGGGTAGCGGCATTAGAAAGACTCATTCAGCACGCTAATCCCTAAGGGATTTGTTTTGCCATTCCCAAAACATTTGCTTCCGCTACTTTGATCCATCTGTATGAATCAATATATTTATCTGCATCTTTTGGTTTAACATGCTCAACCACAATTCGTTGTCTTGCGGGAGTGTTAACCAAGCATCAGGCATCCATAATTGGGCCTGGATTGCTGGAGAAAAGAGGGAGGTCATTCCTAGGAAAGGAGACCTCAGACCTAATCAATGTATCATCCCACCAACTTGTTCCAACACACGAGCGGGACAACGCTAGGGGCGTTGAGATTTTATCCGAACATAGGGAAATGAGAAAGGGTGAATCGCGTGTCCCGAATCCAGACACCCACAACGGTCGGCCTTCCAGGAAATGCCCAAGACGGTAGGCGGACAGTGGATCGACCATAACAACTGCAATAGACGGACCGAAAAAGGTCATCATTCATATTGCAGGAGGCGGACCACATGTCATCATGAATACCGCTTTGGGGTTCCTTCAGACACAAGGGTGGAAAATCCAGATCAACAGGGCATGCGAAGCGTGGGGCGAAGTGACGGTTTGTTCGGACAGAATCCAACGCTCTCAAAATTGCGCCACCGTGGAGAAAGCGTATTAGGCGGATGCACTAATCTGGCCGTGAATCACCTCAATCCTCAGACAGCACCTCTTTGACGAGGAAACCGTCCCTTACCACCATTGCAATGGGGCATCCCGAGCTGAATCGGGGAGAATATCACAACTGCACCACTCTACCAGAAGTCAGGCCAGACGGCCGGCGACGAGGAGGGGCGGGACTTAACGATCCCTAAGGCTGGACCCGAGTTGAGATGCCCGGGCGTTCCTACGTACTCCATCAGGCTGGAGATCAAGCCACACGTAGTTCTGAGAGTGCAGTTTAACGTCATGCAGGACGTAGGACCCCATTTGGGGAGATCTTAGTTTAGGGTCGTAGAGCTCGGACCGTAGGGGTAGATCTTAGTTTAAGGTCTTAGAGCTCGGACCATAAGGGCTAGATCTTAGTTTAAGGTCTTAGAGCTCGGACCATAAGGGCTAGATCTTAGTTTAAGGTCTTAGAGCTCGGACCATAAGGGCTAGATCTTAGTTTAAGGTCTTAGAGCTCGGACCATAAGGCCTAGATCTTAGTTTAAGGTCTTAGAGCTCGGACCATAAGGGCTAGATCTTAGTTTAAGGTCTTAGAGCTCGGACCATAAGGACTAGATCTTAGTTTAAGGTCTTAGAGCTCGGACCATAAGGGGGGGATCTTAGTTTAAGGTATTAGAGCTCGGACCATAAGGAGAGATCTTAGTTTAAGGTCTTAGAGCTCGGACCATAAAGAGAGATCTTAGTTTAAGGTCTTAGAGCTCGGACCATAAGGAGAGATCTTAGTTTAAGGTCTTAGAGCTCGGACCATAAGGAGAGATCTTAGTTTAAGGTCTTAGAGCTCGGACCATAGGGGAAGATCTTAGTTTAAGGTCTTAGAGCTCGGACCATAGGGGAAGATCTTAGTTTAAGGTCTTAGAGCTCGGACCATAAGGGAAGATCTTAGTTTAAGGTCTTAGAGCTCGGACCATAAGGGAAGATCTTAGTTTAAGGTTTTAGAGCTCGGACCATAAGGGAAGATCTTAGTTTAAGGTCTTAGAGCTCGGACCATAAGGGAAGATCTTAGTTTAAGGTCTTAGAGCTCGGACCATAAGGGCTCAAAGTATGCCACATCGTGGTCCTATCCCCTGGGTATGCGAAGATGCACTGAGGGATAGTGTCAAGAGCGTCGAGGTTTCGCCTGGTCAGAATGGGAGGTGGAAAATGTGAATCATGCGGCCATTCACTCAAGGACTGGGGGCACCGGCGTAACGATATGGGAGTACTGCCGACCGTGGCGGAAAAGCAGCATCAATATCGCACTAACCGTTGGTGGAATGAGGCAGCAAACGAGCATCGACCGCTCAATCACAGGATTCATATCGATTTGCTGCCCGAGGCCATTGGGGGTACCGGCCCGAGTCGGTGGGAGAGCACTGAGGCATTGTGTCCGAACCGTTCACGGGGGCTCCACCCAGGGCGTAGACGATGGGTCCGAATGAAAGGGAGCACGAAGCCTGAAAAGTGGAAGGAACCTGACCAAGCTGAACCTGACACTCCTGGCAATAAACCAGAGTACTCTTGACACCGGTGGACCACGACAAGGGGTCGGGGAACACGCCTTGAGGGTGACCTGAAGGCGGCGGATTCCCCAGAGAAGGGGGAATCTCCAAGAGGTGGGGGGCTGGACCCAAAGTTTCAAACATCCGGGCGTTCCTACGTATCCCATAAGTATGGGAATCAAGCCGCACGTAGTTCTTGAAGCGCGGCGCAACACAATCGGGCACCAGCGCGGGGAAGAGTGCGGGTCTGACCCTCGCACACAGAAGGAGCGACATTTGATATTTCTTGTTTGTCCTTAAAGATGAATGGTTTTTCTTTGTGCGGCGACATGCCTGTGATTGAGAAATCTCTGGCGTCGCCACAATAATCAAGCCATGGAAGGCATTGATGAATGGCGTGGTCATTAACCAGCGCCCAACATGAGTGTCCCCCGAGGAGGACATCACGATGCAGTGCCGTTTCTCGTCGGGCGGCCAAGACGATCACAGTTTACGGTCGTGTGGTAGGACCAGACAACACAGTTTAAGGTCGTGTGGTTCGGACCATGGAGGAACCCGCTTATCGCGGTACGGCGGACACGGCGGAGGTGGGAACATACCCAGCCCTATGGTCACGCACGATTCCAGGAGAAGAGTCTTGGGATAGGGGTCTGCGTATGTCCATCACCCGAGGGGCAGAGATGCTAGCCTCCAGATATGCTGGGCCCAGAACGCAATTGTTCGGGCGACTCCCTCCTCCTTATGGGGACGAGGGTCCAGCTACGCATGGCCCTTAGGGAGGATATCCGCATATATCCCTGGTGCTCAGATCATGGGAGCCTCGAACGACATCATTACCTTGGTTGGTCTGCCTAACGTGTAGAGGTGTACTGGAGGTCAGTATGAAGAGAGTGTCGAGATTCCACTACAACGCACAAAGGCGGAGTGTGATGAGGACTGCGCAACCAATGTTCAGAGCCTGAAAGAGCCGACATGGCGATCAAGGATGTTGCTGACGCATTCGCAACACAACATCCGATCGCGTCAGCCTAAGACGGGGCAAGCAAACGAGCATCAACCGCTCAATCGCAGGATTCATATTGATTTGCGGCCCAAGACCCGCCGGTAAATCGACCCGGAGCGGTGGGAGAGCACTAAGGCATCGTACCCAAACCACTAACGAGGATCCCTTTGAGTGAAGGCTCGAACAAGAGGAAGCGCGGGGCCTGACAAGCAACACAGGACTTGTCGGGATTGAATCTGACACTACGAGTCATAGACCGAAGCACCCAAAGCATGTTAACAGATCTCCGGAAAGGGTCGGAGGACTCACCCTGAGAGCAACCGGAGGGGGGCAGATCCCCGTGATCAACCAAGAGACGGGGCTGGACCTGAGACACAAGCGTCCAGGCGGTCCTACGTATCCCATAAGGATGGGAATCAAGCCGCACGTAGTTCTTGAAGTGCAGTTTAATGTCATGCAGGACGAAAAGAGAGAAAAAAGGAAGGGGGGAGCAGAAGGCATCCCCAAACGTGGGGGGGGGGGGGCGTACAGCGTGACGAGCAAACCGACGTGAATGAGGGCATAGCCCCGCGCTCACACCATACGCCGCACACCCGGGGGCAACTGGGCCAAGGGCCCGAGATGGGATGGAAATTCCCAAAAGATGGGGCTGGGCCTGAAACATGAAGGTTCAGGCGGTCCTACGTATCCCATAAGGATGGGAATCAAGCCGCACGTAGTTCTTGAGGGGCAGTTTTACGTCATGCAGGACGAATGCTGAACAGTTTAACGTCTTGTAGCTCGGACGTAGTGCAGTTTAGCGTCATGCAGGACGAAGCACTTGGCAGTTTAACGTCTTGCAGCGCGGACGAATGCTGAACAGTTTATCGTCTTGTAGCCTGGACGAATGCAGTTTAACGTCGTGCAGGACGTATGTGCAGTTTAACGTCTTGCTGGACAAATGTGCAGTTTAACGTCATGCTGGACGTATGTGCAGTTTAACGTCTTGCTGGACAAATGTGCAGTTTAACGTCATGCTGGACGTATGTGCAGTTTAACGTCTTGCTGGACAAATGTGCAGTTTAACGTCATGCTGGACGTATGTGCAGTCAGACAAAGTACTGCTTGAGGAACCTAGCGTTGGTGGGAGGGGTGACACGCTCACCATCCATAGTCGCTAGGGAGTACGCGCCATTGGGATAGACCTTATGGACAACAAAAGGTCCCTCCCACTTGGGCTCCAACTTGGGCGGCTTCCTGCCGGGGATCATTGGCGCTCTTAGGGCTAGCACTAGATCACCCTGCAGGAAGGAGCGGAGGCGAACCTTCTTATTGAAAGCTCGAGCCATTCTGCTTTGATGCCTCTCCAAGTTGTGCAAAGCGCGAAGTCTATTCTCATCCAGTGCTTCCAACTCGACTAGACGGGCTTCAGCGACTCTGTCCGGCGCTTGCTGGTCGTAGACCGCAGTACGCAAGGACGGAAACTGGATCTCGATGGGCAGGACGGCCTCATCTCCATACACCAGGGAATAAGGGGTCATCTGGGTGGAATTGCGAGTCGTCGTCCGATAAGCCCAGAGGGCGTTGGGGAGCTTGTCCGGCCAACTCTTCTTGTTCTGACCAACCATCTTTTGCAGAATGTTAGAGAGGGTTTTGTTAAACGCCTCGATCTGTCCATTCGCCTGTGCATGATAGCGAGATGTATGGTTCGAGCGAATGTTATACTTGGCGTAAAACTTCTTCAACTCGGCTGCTCGGAAATTGGTTCCGTTATCCGTGAGGATAGCGTGAGGCACTCCAAATCGATAGATGATGTTGGAGGTCACGAAGTCAGCGATCGAACATGATTTGACCTCTCTGAGCGGAATCGCTTCTGCCCATTTGGAGAAGAAGTCCGTGGCGGTCAGAATGAACCGGCACTGGCGAGCTGTCGCCGGCGGGTAAGGTCCCACAACGTCCAGTCCCCATACTGCAAAGGGCCAGGAATACCTTGTGGTATGGAGAGGCTCCGGCGGCCGATGCACGAAGTTCGCATGAACCTGGCACGCATGGCACCTCCTGGCATACTCGATGCAGTCATGGATCATAGAGGGCCAGAAGTATCCCAACCTCCGAATCTGGTGGGACAGCTTCGGCCCAGTCTGGTGGGCGCCACACGAACCAGCATGAACCTCTTGCATGACTCGTGGGATCTCAACTCCCTGAAGGCAACGGAGGAGAATACCATCAAATCCGCGTTTGTAGAGGATCTGCTCCAGACCGAGACTGCTCTGGAGGACGAACTGCGATGCGCGGCGTCGAACTCGCTCGCGCTCGGCCCGATCCGATGGAAGAATGCCATGTTGGAGGTACTCAACCAAAGGCGTCCTCTAATCCGGGGCTGATCCGACTTTCATATCTGGGGTACTCGGGGCTCCGGGCACGGGGGCAACCGTGGTGAGGTTACTTACCAACGGGCCGCGATCTTCTTCCGGGATAACGGGAGCGATGAGCCTGCGGCGCGTCACGCGGACGATCAGGTTGTCCTGTTCAGGCTCCGCAAGTGACGCAGCGAGGCTGGCCAAAGCATCTGCTCGACCGTTCTGCGACCGGGGAACATGGACAATTTCCTGCCGAGAAGGGAACCGGGCCATCAGAAGGAGGGTGCACTCCAACAATGGCACAAGTTCCGGCTTCCTGACAACGTAGTCGCCATTGATCTGCTTAACGACCAGCTCGGAGTCCCCTTTCACGCACAGACGGGGCACGTCGATCTCGAGAGCCAACTCGAGGCCGGTGATGAGGGCATGGTATTCCGCCTCATTGTTGGTACAGCCCTCTGACAACAGGAAAGAGTATGGCAGCACGGCTCGCTCCGGGGTAATGAAGACGATGCCCAAGCCCACTCTGTTGAGCTTAGGATTATCGAGTCTTCTACCGGTGGGGCTCCGGGAGGCACCGTCAAAGTGCATCTGCCAGCATGGATCGGCTCGATCAACCGAGAGAATGGTCTCATCAGGAAAGCCTAGATCCAGCGGCTGATCCGCAGAGGTCGGGTGAGCGGCCAGAAAGTCTGCCAACGCTTTCCCTTTGATGGCCTTCTGAGACACATACCTGATGTCGAACTGCTGGAGAATCACAGCCCACCGCGCTAGGCGGCCAGTCAACATAGGCCGGCTCAGGATATATTTCAACGGGTCTACCCGAGAAACCAACTGTACCTCATGGTGCTGCAAGTAGTGCCGTAATTTCTGTACGGCAAATACGAGCGCCAGGCAGCTCTTCTCGATGGGGGAATACCTAACTTCCGCATCGAGGAGCATGCGACTGAGGTAATAGAGGCTATTCTCTGTTCCCTCGTTGTTCTTCTGGGCGAGAAGGGCACCCAGGGACCGTTCCAGGGCGGTCACATAAAGGACCAGCGGCTTTCCGGATACGGGCGGCATCAGGACCGGAGGTTGAAGCAGGTACTGCTTGATTTCCTCGAAAGCGGTCTGACACTCTTTATCCCATACATAGGTGGCACCTTTCTTCATAAGACGAGAAAAGGGCTTACACTTGCCGGCCAGATTTGCGATGAATCGGCGTATATAGGCTAAGTGGCCTTGGAACCCTTGCAGTTCCCGGACGGTACCTGGGGGAGGCATCTGGCTAATCGCCCTGATTTTCTCTGGGTCGATCTCAATACCCCGGTATCTTACCACAAATCCAAGGAACTTTCCGGAGGTGACCCCAAAGGCACACTTCAACGGGTTCATCTTCAGGCAGCGAGACCGGAGGAAGCTGAACACTTTCTCAAGATCTTTGAGATGGTCCCGACGCTGGCGCGATTTGACAACCAAGTCGTCGACGTAGCATTCCACTAGTGTGCCGAGGATTGGCTTGAATATGCGGTGCATCGCCCGTTGATAGGTGGCACCTGCATTCTTCAGGCCGAAGGGCATGACCCGGTAGCAAAAGGTACCTTGGGGGGCCCTGAAGGCAGTGAACTCCTCATCCTCAGGGGCCATCCGAATTTGGTTGTATCCGGAGTATCCATCCATGAAGGAGAGGGCTTGGAACCCTGCCGTGGCATCAATCAACAGCTCTGTCATTGGAAGGGGAAAATCATCCTTCGGACAGTGGCGGTTGAGATCGCGGAAGTCGATGCAGACTCTAATCTGCCCGTTCTTCTTCCTGACCGGCACAATGTTGGCCAGCCATTTGGGGTACTGAACTTCCCTCATGAAGTTGGCTTTGATAAGCTTGTCAACTTCGGCCTCAACCATGGCACCGTGGGATGGGTGCATCTTCCTGGGAGGCTGCTTGAACCCGCGATGGTTCGCCGGGAGACCAAGGCGGTGGACGGCTACCTGAGGATCTAGCCCCGACATCTCGTCATAGCCCCAAGCGAACACATCACGGTGCTGCCTGAGAAAGTCCACGTACTGCTGCCGCTCCTCAGAGGGCATGGCGGCACTAACCAACGTGGGTCTTGGTTCGGCCTTGGTTCCAAGGTTCACCTGTATTAACTCATCGACCGTGGCGGGGACGCCCTCCTCAAAGGCTGGGGGTGCATCTTCCACGTCCTCTCCACTCGGGGAGGGATCGTCCATGGGAGAGACTGCGTTGGCAACTGCATTGGGGCTACCAGATCCTGCTGGGCCATTGGTGCTGGCGCGGGCGGTCGCGACCATCTCATCGGGAGACTCGCGGACCGTCAAGACCATGGCGACGTCCAACCGGTGAATCGGGAGGACGTAAGCGTCATCCAGACTTGCCCAGGGATCGCTTGCAACAACGACAGGCTCAACCTCACCTGCCAGGATCTGCTTATCCTTGCTCTTGTAATAGTCCGCGTCCAGATAGCGGGCTTCACATGAGGCAAAAGGAGAGGCATCTCCTTGAAGCACGCCTACTCGACCATTAAGGGAGTATTTGAGGCATTGGTGGTATGACGAGGGAACCGCCGCGTGAAGGTGAAGCCATGGCCTGCCCATCAATGCATTATACGCAGTGTCCTGAGAGACTACCATGAATTCGGTGTTGGAAACCAAGTCACCGAACTGGGTCTTCAAACGTATCTTGCCGACCGGGGTTTGCTCGGTGCGGTCGTACCCCTGGATCCTGAGGTCGGAGGGAATCAAGTCATCCTCAGACAACCCCAATCTCCGGAGCGTCCGAGTTGGAATCAGGTTAATCCCGGACCCCGTGTCGACAAGACAGCGCCGGACTTCAAGGCCATTGAACTGGCCAGTGACATACAGCGGACGGATATGTCCCTGTATAGGAGGGTCTTCATCCTTACCAGAGAACGAGATAACTGCCTGACATTCGGCGTCCTCGATCGTTTCGGCGTGAAAGGCCTCTGCAGCCGCAACCTCTGTCTCAAACTGGAGGGGGCTTTTCAGGGCTTCAGCGAGTGCCTCGCGCATCTCAGATGACATGCGCAGAGCCTCAAGGATGGAGAGCCTTGCTGGGATGTCGGCCAAGTGCTTCAGGACATCATACTTTTTGGCCAAGCGCGAGCCCCTGGTTGCAGGAGGTTGCTCTGCGGTTGGTGGCATGACGGGCCTTGCCGGTTGGATCGGCGGCCGACTGGTACTTGGCGCATCTCGCTGTTCACTGGTCGCAGTCCGGGAAATGGTCACCGTACTGGAGTCAGGAGGCCGGGATGGACTCGTGGCAGGGCGGAGCTGGTCGCGACGCGGCTGAGGCGGTTCTGCCTGGTCCCACACCACAAACAGTGGCGGAGGCGAATCCGTCATCCCCGAATGGGGGGCCTGCGCACGCTGAGCTCGATCTTGAGCCTGCTGCCTAGTCTCAGTGGCGTGCACGGCCTGGCTGGAGGTACCAACGGCTGTGCCCCGGCGACTCCTGTTGCTGCGGTTCTTCCGACGGTAGCGACGACCGGGGACACTAGGGAGGTCCACCTGGTGTTCTTCAACGTCGGGAACCGAAAAGGGATTTACCAGCTCGACGGTGTTAACCGAAGCGTACCCAATACCGTCATCGGACGAATCATCCATCACCGGGCGGATCCGAGGAGGGACCCCCATCTCCGGGGGCATGAAATCGCCGAGAGTACGGGATAGTGGCGGAACTGGCGGGGCGCGCTCTTCCTTCTTGCGCTGCCGCCGTTTGCTCCTCTTGGAGGAGGCAGACTGGGACGACGATGCCGAAGCAGCACCCGCAGGTTCTGGGGGCTCAGGCTGATTCAAGCGCGCACGGATGATTCCATGGGCGCGAATGGTCGTCTTGCGGGCCATCCAGTTATTGTACTTCTGGGGTCCGCGGTTGGAGACCAGCTGCCATTCGTCCTCGTTGCCACTATCGTCATCTGATCCCACGAATACGCCCGCCACTTGTGCCGGAGCTGGGCCCAACCTGATTACATTGTTGTTAATCTGGTCTTGGAGCCAGTCCTTAAACACATAGCACCGCTGGATGGTGTGCCCCAAGGCTCGATGGTAGGGGCAGTAGCGGGGGTTATTCGTAAGATGTGCCTCCTCTGGCTTCCAACACTCAGGCAGTCGCACAATCCTCTGCTCCAGGGCGCTCCGGAAGTAACCGGGGACCTGATCCTCATGAAATGAGTAAGTCAGGTGTCGCGGGCCCCTGGGAGCGTGGTCTTGACGAGGGGCTGGAGGGGCCGGCCGAGGAGGTGGACCCTGATTATCTCGCCTGGGTTGCGGCGGTACATTATGCGGAGGGGCCGGCCGGTTCTGAGGCTGCCGCTGCTGGGCCGGGAACTGAGCCCGTGGAGGCGGATTCCTATGAGGCTGTGGAGCTGGCCTCACCGGCAGCAGCTCCAACGGCCTGGGGGCCTCTATCTGGGCAACAGCAGCGGGCTCAGCCCTGCTGACTCTCCTTGCAGGAATCATAGGGGGCAGCGGGTGTGCCTGGCTGGCCTGTTGCAGGGCTTCCTCAAGACGTTGAGCTTTTTCTGAGAAGTCCCTGAACCCTCCGGGGTAATTCTGAGTGATCTGGGAAGGGACCAGCTCGGTCTTGATGTTCCCGACGCACATTGTCAGCAACTGCTCCTGAGTCAATGGCATGTCAAGGGAATACGTGAGACCCTTCCATGAGGCGACGAAGTCCGCGACTCGCTCATCAGGCCTCTGCTTGCACTTGAAGAGGTCTGCGATACTTGTCTTCCGGGTCGTGGAACTGAACTGGTAGAGGAACTGTCTACGGAGGTCCTCCCAGCTGGTTACCGACCCGACGGGGAGCTGGCTGTACCAGACAAATGCTGGCCCTTCCAGTGTCTGAACAAAGCAGCGAAGCTTAGCGGCCTCCTGCTGCGCCGGAGTCCCCAACATAGGCCCGCACCTCGAGTTGAAGTGGGCTAAATGCTGTGGCGGATCTCCAGTTCCGTTGAAGGGAGCGAAAGTGGGATTCCCGAATCCCGGAGGCGCCGGCATGTCATCCACCCATGCTGGGTAGGGCTTGCCATCCGGTGGGATCGCCACCTGCCGAGTCTCCAAGGATTCCAAGCGGGCAATGAGTGCCGCCATCGGATCGTCCGGACATGGGTTCCAGTCCTGGCGAGGATCTCTAACCACGAGCGCATTTCATGGCCCTTCAATCGGGTCGTCGACCGGGTCGTCGAACTCGGCAGCTCATGGGATGGCGGGCGGAGCGGCCCTTGGGGAAGCGGGAGGAATCCGAGTGGGATCTCTCAGGTAGTCACGCCGCTCGGGAGGGTGTGGCGAAACATACCGCGCCCTCTTGCCATAGGCAATGGCCTCTCTCCTGTCGGCGAACACGGCATAATCACGGTTGCCCGGGAGAGTCTCATCGAGGAGCGGTTGTTCCGGTCCCTGCTGTCCTGGCCTGGGATCACCGTAGTCAGGCCGCCGTTCTGCAGCGCGCTCGGCGAGGAGCTGGTCAACCAGCTTCTTCTGTTCGGCGAGCTGCTGACGTAGCGTAGCCTTCTCGGGATCCTCCTCTGCCCTCTGCATGGAGGCAGATGGGTCGGCGGGCCTTATAGCCTCGCTGTGCTCTTTTCCTTTGCTGATGTTTCGGCTCAACGTCAGTGCTTCAGTGGGTGCGGGGAGCCCCAGGAGGTTCCTCTGATGACGAGTAACTCTCACTGATGGGTCTGACGACGGCTTGTCTTCGGGGGGGAAGCCCCCGTCGAGAAGTTCCAAGTCGTTCCCCTCTCCCGACAGGTCAGCCATATTGACCGTTCCTGTCCCTGGGGATATACCCTCAGGGCCACCCAGCGAATCGGGCTGTCGGCGGATCACACTGAAGCGTAAAGCAGCGTACTGCCCCCATCCACGGATATACACGTGGGGAGTGGCTTCCTCGATAACTTTGCGGAGTGCTTGAAAACACTCGACGCATCGTTGTTGGAGGGCCTCGTGGTGCCCAAATGACCCGGGGTGCCGAACCCCGGGGAGCATGGCCAGGTCAATTTGACGGCACTGCTCACCAATATCCTCCAGGTGCGCTTGACTCCCGGGGTATGGCATTTGTAGGCGGTGAAGACAGGAGCGAGTCTCCCGGAGAGTTCGGCGGAAGCATTCGAACTCATCCGGGGTGAGCGATTCGGGTGCATCAAAGCCCGGTCCTGCGACTGGCCAAAACTTCTCAGGGAAGTGGCCCTCTGCAAGGACGGTCCAGAAGCTCCACGACTCAAACTCGGGACCCAGATCTCCTTGGTCCTCTTCAATGGCTGGGAACGGACGGGAAACTGGTAGTGGTGCCGAGGCGGGCCGCCGGGCCGACGGGCTGGCCGGCGGTGAATATGGCGAACAGGCCGATTGGCCTCCATATCCCGGGCCGCCCTCTGAGGGTGGCGGTGCCCTGGCTACCACATCACGATAGGACGGGCCGGCGAGCGAACATCCTGCCGTAGCATCGGTGCTCTCCGAGGGCGCACCAGATCGTGGTTCGACCGTCGGTCCCCAGAAAAAGTCTCCGGCTTCTCCGATCGAGACGGAAGGCACTTCTGGAGGGGCCGGTACCAACCGCAAGCTTGATCCTTGGGTGTCTACCAGGCCCTCGTTACTCCGGATATACCTTCGGAGAGAAGCGGGGATCACATCGATCTCGCTCTCGGGGAGCACGAGGCTGACGTGCCGCATTCCTACCCCTGCCCTTGACTGGCGGGATTGGGGAAGGGGCTCTGTCGCCGAATCGTACTCCGCCTCTAAGTCAGAGAAGCAAACCGGTCGGATCTCTGTCCGGAATTCCGTAACATTCTTCCCTCGGCGTCGACGCCTTGCCTTCCTGCCCCTGGGTGGTTCTTCGGGGCAGGGCTGATCTCTGTCCTGGCGTCCTCCGGCCGCACTGGTGCTGGGGCCAAGAGGACTGGGAACCAAGGTGCGAGGGGCACCGGGACAGATATCAAAGGGGACGCGGGGAGAGATGATTCCGGGCAGGCCTCCGGGCCGGGATTGGAAGGTGGGATGACCCATGCCTCCTGGATCGGCCACGCAGAGTAGACCCTGCCGGTGAATAGCGCTACCGCGAGATGGTCCGCGGTGGCTACTGCCAGTGCCAGCAACCGGGAGAGTCGACCCAACCTGCCTTGGGGGCGTTCGGGGCCTCGATCCAGGTCGGGCATAGGAGTTCCCCCGCTCAGGATGCACAGAGGCCTGGCGACTGGAGCCAGCAGTGGCTTGGGCCAATGCGGCCGCTGTCGCTAGAGCCCCAAGGTGGGCATCCTCTTCCGCTCGTGCCCGACGTTGGCGTCGAGACAGACGAGTCGGGATGAGCGGCGCGGGCAGGTGGAGAGCCTATTCCTCGACTTGAGGGGCCTGGCGGTGGTGTCGCCGTGGCCTGGCGGGAGCCCTTATCGTGGATCCCTGGAGCGGACCTCGGATAGGGTGATCCCGGGCATCTCCCACCTCATCCGCATAAGGAAGGGAACTGTCAGAGCGCTCCGGGGATAAACTCCCGAAGCGATTGGACGTTGAGGTAGGCAGCGGTGCCTCCCTGCGCGGCCCTCGAGGGCGGCGGTGGTGGCGAGGCGCAGCCTCCTCAAGGTCTAGGTGAGCCATTTCCCTAGTGGGGATGACTCCCTCTTCCTCGTATCTCCGCACCAGGGTGTTGATCACCCTTCTCTGGATGACCTCCGAGGGGGAGAGAGGGCGTGGTCGTCCCGCAATTGCGGCTGCTGGGACGACTGTGGAACGGGCAGGACCGCGCGGAGTAGCCGCGTCGGTGTTTCCCCTATCCCTGCGCCAGTGGGCGGGTGGCGATCGGGCACTGGATCGGGCGACCTGATTTCTGAAAGCAGGGAGAAGAACCCATTAACACTGACAGGAAAAAGGAATCGTCAACCAACCATTAGCGCCACGACGCCTTCCGTGGGGGGAACCCAGGCCCTCGACGTTGCGAGACGGAGTGCCCGATTTCACTTCCCCAGCCCCTGGCGGGTAAGACTGAATGCTTGGCCGGGCAACATGCCGGTCTTCCAACACCTCTGAAAGCCATCGGTCTTCGTATCGAGGAGAAGAGATTCACGTCGGGTTCACCATTTTTCTGTTTCGGTGCGGATGTGCGTCGGGTTACGCTGTTCCGCCAGGACGCGTTCGCGCGTGCACCCGCCAACCCGAGGGGATGGGCGCGCGGCTTGTGGTCCCGCAGTCCCGCTTTCCAAGGGCGGGCGGCATTCGTCCCTTATTCAGGGGCGTCTGCTCCTTGATCGAAACCGGGATGATGGGATGTCGGCTCCTCCTTCCTTGGACGTCTCCTCGGAACTCGTCGCCTAATCCGGGTCTCCCTCATAGACTTAAGAATGTTCGTGAATCTCGTTCCCGGCACCATATCTTCATGGACACCGGTTAATTACGCTGCTTCCGCCCAGACGCTCCAAGGAGTCTGGGCGGGGCAGCAACCTGCGGTGAGAAGGCCGGGTGGCTCTGGGTGCTGGGGGCGTGTCGTAACACTGCGGCTTTGCACGTCTGTCTTCCGTCCCTGATAGGGCTTCTCTAAGGCATGATGGCCTGAGGCATCCCGTACTGGGTGCGGGGAACTGTGTCACCTGAGGTTTTCCTCAGCTTCCCATGTTTAACACGGGGTATGCCGCGAGTTTAACGTCCAGCGGGGACGGCATCGGACCGATCAACACGAAAAGTGGATCAGATGACAGAACCCCTTGCGGGGAACCTCCGACGCTGGGGCCAGCACATGGGCGGCTTCCCAAGTAACGTGGAGTGGAGTGAAGTGGCATGACCCCACCGGGATGTGGCGGCCCGGGTAAGGATCAGGATGGATGATGGAGTGAAGAGCTTGGACCCCATAGGGGCTTCCTACGTACCGCGCGTTAGCACGGATCAAAGTCAACGTAGTTCGGGTATACAGTTTAACGTCATGCCGGACGTCGGCAAGCCGACTCACGAAGAGATCGAGGCCGCCGGGCGGAGGATTGAACCGAACCACCTCGCACAGAGGGGGATGGAACGGCCGGGTGGATCACAGTTTCACGTCATGCTGGACGACAAAAGGAGAAATGGAAAAAGGGGGGCTGTGGGGAGGCACCGTGGAGATACACACGGGCAGTCTCCCACAGGGGCGGATTCATAGGTGAATCGACGCAAGCGTGAACCCTGGAGGGGTCCACTGATGGACGAACCGACGTGAATACGACCGGGACGACCATGTGGCGGGCTTGAACCTCAGGGAGGCTTCCTACGTACCCTGTATAGAAGATAGGGATCAAAGTCCACGTAGTTCGTTCTGTCAGGACTTACGCACTTGAGACAGCCCGGGTGGCAAAACTCAGTTGGAAGGGACTTGGACCGAAAGCAGAAGACACCTCAATCCCAGTCATACCCTCTACTGGCTTCGGCCGTGGGGAGGCGCAATGGAGATACACATGTGCAGCCTCCCACGAGAAACTAGGGGTTTGTAATACCCTGCCCCCGTAGGGAAAAGCCGCTCCCATTAAATCGTCCCAAAAGGGGGACAATCCCGACATCCCTGCAGAGACGAGCGGGTGGGGGCCACATCCAAACCGGGGGAGACCCTGCGTGCGAGGCACGGGATCGAATGATGCGGACGGTTTAGCGTCTTGCCAGACGAAGTACAGTTTAACGTCGTGTGTTGAGGACGAGGCGGACTGTTTAACGTCTTGCCGGACGAAGTACAGTTTAACGTCGTGTGTTGAGGACGAAGCACTTGGCAGTTTAACGTCTTGCAGCGCGGACGATGGGGGCTAGGCAGTTTAGCGTCGTGCAGCTTGGACGTATGCTGAACAGTTTAACGTCTTGTAGCTCGGACGAGGTACAGTTTAACGTCGTGCAGGACGTATATGCAGTTTAACGTCATGCTGGACGAATATGCAGTTTAACGTCATGCTGGACGTACGTGCGTGTCACTTCGCGCAAGCCTGGAGGGCCGCACGGGAAGACAACGCACGGTGCGGGCACCCAGGATGAGGATCATCGGGCGCCACGCAGGCGGGTACCCTCGGGGGGTCAAGGGAGGCGACCCTGGCGGATTGCGCGCAAAAGAGGAGCTTTGCGCGCAAAACCGCGGGTCGGCGCGCAAAATGGCGGGCTGGCGCGCAATTGGGCCAGTGCTTCGCGCGCGGATGGTTGGGATTGCGCGCACCGGGCTTCGGATAGCGCGCGGGGGCAACGGCTCATTCTCTAACGAATGGCCACTTTGAAAATGGGGGGTGCGCGCAATCGGGCTGGATTGCGCGCACCCGGGGGGCAATTGCGCGCAAGAGGCTTCTTTTGCGCGCAAAGGCCTTCGTGTTGAAATTTATTCAAAGGAAATGAGCCAAGGGGATTGCGCGCGAAGACGGACCCCAAGGCTCTATTGCGCGAAAGAAAGGAGGTTACCTGAAGATCGGCATTGCGCGCGGAAGGGGTTGGATTGCGCGAACGAGCGACGCTTCGGATTCTGGCAACCTTCAAAACGTCGGGGGTCGCCTTATATTTATAGGCAACCCCGGGCGCGGAATCCAGTCTCGGGCGCGCAATTCGGTTCGCGGGCGCGGAATCAGGACCCAGCGCGCAAAGGGCGCCGCGCAGGACGCGGGCGCGCAAAATCGCGCGCCGGCCCAGCGCATTGCGCGCATCCCGGGAGGATTGCGCGCCGCGACTCAACTTTGCGCGCGGGCCTCTGAAATTTCACGCAAGTCCTCCGGGCCCTCCGGAACGTGCCTCTGACTCCAAATATCACTTCGCTTTCCGCATCCGGAGCTTCGTTTGGGAACAACGGACTTTTCCGGCGTCTACAATAACATAACTAAATCCAATATGAACATAGATGAGCAAGATTTAATTGAAGTAGATAGAATCAAAATGACCCGATCCATAATAAAAAAATATTTATTTAGTTGTAGAATTATTCTTGTATCTTGATATGTATTCAAAATATTTATGGAAGTGATTAATTATCTAATTATATTATACTATTTTTATATCAGTATAAAATTATTTTTTGTTATCGAATAGATAGAATTTGGATATTTGATACTAATTGGATCTGAACTGATTTTCAAAATAAGTTGGGTTTTTTAGATTTTTAATTTATCAATGGTCTAGGTAGAGGAATTATACACTTACCTTATTATAATTGCGTTGGAAGACTATTTTTAATTTAGTAATAATTTATGTACTATATAATAAAAAATAGTTTTCAAATGAACTGTTATATCTAGTATCAAAACGGGGAGAGAAGACTATCGCATACTATTCATGATCAAAATGAAAGGAGTGGAATGGAGAATTTGAAATTTGATTAGTTTCTATTTATCCATCATCATGAGAAATAAAGTATAAAAATGTAATAAGACAATGTTATGAGTACACTTGAGGTAACTAATGAAAACAATTATGATGATATAGTAAAAAAAATTGATGGATGATGCCAGGAATCCTATATACTGGGTATGTGGTAAAATGAAAAGGATGAAATTTTTTAGGTGACCGTATCATGGGGAAAAATACATATAATTTATAATAATTTTATCAATTATATTCTCACCTTTTTGAATGAATTACTAACTAATAATTAAGATATTACCTCAAATAATTATATGGAATAGAAGTTAATTGACCACCTTATATTTTCTACTAATAAAATTCATGTTTTCCCAAAATATTACGGCTTATTCTGGGAGGAAACTGTGGGTATAAATGATTTTAAAGAATGTGGCGCATCTTTATGGAAGATAATTACAGATGGAACACTATCTCATGTGATACAAAAATATAATGTGTCACTTCCATTGATTCCCATGATATAAAATCTTTTCACGTTTGATGAAATCGGAATAAATATACAATGAAATGATGCTGAGAGAATTAAGAATAATGATGGGTTGGTTTATACTACATATGGATCATCATAAAATAATATCATACTTTTTCTACTGAGGTGCATAATGTTATTTAGGGTCTATCATGTGACAGTTTAATCCATTTGGTCATATGATTACTTTTCACAACATTTAGCTAGTTTTCAGTCATAATTATAACATTTCTATATGTATGTGTATGAAAAAACCATTCACTTTCTTGATTGTACTCATATTTGGACCTTCTAATCCTATAAATGATATAGTTTTATACTTTAAACCTTTAATAAAAGAGTTCAGGAAACTTTGTAATTTGGATGTGTGTGTAATGTCCTCGATCTGGGTTCCACCCAAAAGAGTCCCAAACCTGATCGGTCACATAACCTCAAGCATATTTCCCAAAACGATAGAGGCTATCGACTAGCAGTGAGGGATAAGGTAATACATTGGGTAAACTATTCCCTCATTGGATGTGTATACATAGTGGAATAATAATAGTAAACAAAAAATGGAAGCAGTAATACAACAAAAGTAAACAGGGGAAGACTGAAGCGAATCCAACAGAAGCCACAATAAATATATGATGCATGGAATATGTATCTAATAAAACATACAAAAAAGTCACAATTCTAGAAATCAATACAAAAACCAATGTACAAAAGAAAAATGTAAACTTCAGCAGTATCTCAAGCCTCATCTTAGTCCCATTATCTCCAACTCCAACATTAATAAAGTACTTGATGAGGAAGGACACTTGCCCTTATCTATACCTAAAACCATATAATCTATTTGGGTCCAAAAGCATGACCCAAATAAGGTGTGAGACAAATACCAGTAGGAAACCACCAAAATATCTATGCCAAACTATTAGTGAATATATATATATAGTAGTAAATATTCCATAATGAAGCAATAAACTAGGAAGTATCCAAAAGTAAACAATCCTATAGTTTTCAATTACAATCATTCAACTTTATTATTCAATCCATAAAATCATGTAAACCTTGGGATCTAGCCTAAGATCTGTATCCCCTATATACGTAACAAAACAGATGTCTCATAAGACCATACAAAAAAACAAGTAAGACAAGTCCAAGCTTGTGATTTGGCTTGGAAGACTCCACAAAATCATTCAATTATTCAATAACAACCCTTTGGGAAAGTCCTAACAATCTAATCCTCCTGGTCTAACATAACGATAATTAATATAATAATGACCCTCTAGGAAGCTCTCATAGTCTAACCCATTTGGTCTAACATAGCACTAATAATTTACAAATGACCACATGGGCATCTCTCATAGTCAATACCCCTTGATCAACACAGCATCATTAAATTATAAACAACCACCTGGGAAGCTCTTATGGTCTAAAACCCTGGGTCGATGACCACCTGATAGCTCTCATAGTCAATACCCCTAGGTCAATATAATAGTAAAACATACATAAATGAAACTACCTTAGGAAGCTCTCATAGTCAATTCCCTTTGGTCAAACTTCCACAATTCATATCACATGGATATCATATAATCAATAACTCCATATTAACAAAACATGGCATGGAAAATATAGAAAGCATAACATGAATTCTTGACCAAATGGCCATAAATAATCAATCTAGGGAAACTCACCCATGGGGTGTCCCATAAACAAGGTATCTAACCTTGCACATGAAAATACCCTTTATTAATAAACAAAACCATAATAATTAATAAAAAGGTTTTAATTCCAAAACACGCAGTACCCTAAAGGTGGGTATGCGGCACTTTTGGAACATATAATCCAAAGATGAACAACAAAATACACAAACCACCTACCTCAATGACTCATGATCAATATCCTTGATCTTTGGCCCTTGAATCAGCCTAGATCGGCATAGATCTACAAAAAGGTGAAAAATTTTCAACCTTGAATAACCCATAATAGAGGAAGCATCAGGAAGAAAGGCTCTAGGGGTTTTGAGAACTCACCAGTGGGATTACAACACACCCAAAGACGTCTCAATCGGGTCTTGGACATAGAACTGGGAGGGGTTCAGAGTTCTTTGTCCCTTACATTGCACTCCTTTATGAACCAAATCCAGAAGAAGGTGTTTCTAAAAATAAGACATGACCCCACTCCAATTTATCAAATAAAAAGAAAAGTACACAACATGTTCATTAAATGTAGATACTGTGTAGTAGCCTTAACTGGACCCTATCTTAAGCGGTCTTCCAGGTCACCACACGACCATGTAATCAGCTGTTAAACAGCTAGTACGTGGATATACATGGAAACCAGGTACATTATGTGTACTCATAAGTACATGGTGTGTACTTATAAAATCTCAAATTCTTCCCTTTCCTTAAAAAACAACCTGAAATCAAGATCCATACCTAAAAATAAGATCTGGGTTCTTACAAACTTCCGCCCTTAAAGTAATTCGTCCCCAAATTTCCCTTCAAAGGGTGATAAAGAAGAAACTTCAAACAACTCTGTGAACTGTGATCGAATGTCGTCCTCCCTCTCCCAAGTCTTATCCTATACTCGCATATGATTCCATAGATCCCGTACTTGAGGAATAGACCGACCATAGAGAACCTTCATGTTATGATCCACAATCCGAATAAGGTGCTCTTTGAAGGATGCATACACCTCTAACTCAACCTCATTGGGTTAAAAAATATGATATGGGTCTAAAAAGTAATTTCATAGTTGAGAAACATGGAAGACATCGTGGATATCCCAATATCTATGAGGTAACAACAACCAATAGGCATCTAGACTGACTTTCTCCAAAATCTCAAATGGCCCAACATATCTCAATGAAATCTAACCCTGTCTCCTAATCCTCTTGTGTTCTAAACATGGTTTGACACGCAGGAAAACCTAATCTCTAACCTCGAACTCCAGAGGTTGTCTCTGTAGATCAAAATAAGATTTCTGTCGATATTGTTCAATAGCCATCCTCTTCCAAATCAACTCCACCTACTCAGTGGTCTCCTGGACAAGATGAGGTCCCATCATAGCTTCCTCTCCTATATCTATCTAACATAGGGGTTATATATATGGACAAGCATAAAAATCCTCATAAGGTGGAATCTGAATCATTTCCTGAAAAATATTATTGTCGGTGAACTACACTAGGGTTATGTATCGCTCCCAAGATCCCTTGAAATCCAGGATGCATGCTTGAAGCATGTCCTCCAAAACATGAATCATACACTCAGACTAGACATCTATTTGGGGATGGAAAGCTATACTTAGAAGTACCTATGTACCCAAATACATTTTTAGTCCCTACTAGACATGAGAAGTAAACCGGGCATCCCTATCTGAAATGATAGAGTGAAGAACCCCATGAAAACGTTCTCTTAGATGTATAAATTCCCAATCCCATCAACACTGAAAGTATTCTTGATTGACAAGAAATTTTCTTCCATTGTGAGTCTTTCAATAACAACCCATACAACATCATTCCCACACAACGACCTCGTTAAACCTATCATGAAATCCATCATGACATCATTCTACTTTCACTCGGGAATGGGTAGCTACTATAAAAGCCTTGCTGGTCACTAATGCTCTACCTTCACCTACTGATAGGTGGAACATCTCATAACAAAACTAGCTACATCCCTCTTTATTCCTAGCTACCAATACTGACAATATAAATCTTGATAGATCTTGGTGACACCAAGTTGAACTACCTGTATCTAATTCATCCTTCTCAACGCATCAACCAATACATTTCCTTTCTCTGGCATGTAGGAAAACTCAAAGTCAAAATACTAAAGGTACCTTCTCTCTCTCAAATTCAGACCACATTGAGTAAATATATAATTGAGGCTTTTATAGTCAGTGTATGCCACAAAATTTTCTCCCAAAAGATAATGTCTCCAATAGTGTAAATCAGGCTTAACTGCAGCTAACTCGAGATCATGCGTCAGGTAGTTCCTCTCATGTGGCCTCAATTTCAATGACCCATATGCAACGACTCCTTTCCCCTGAATAAGCACTGCCCTCACCCTGATACCTGATTCATCATAGTAAATGGTGTAACTCTTTCTCGACTTCAACAAAATTAGAATCGGTGCTGAATTCAATCTCCCTTTTAGCTCCTAAAAGGCTGAATCATATGAATTTCTCCACAAGTACTTCTCACCCTTCTTATTCAGTCCTATTAATGACACTGATAAGCTTGAAAAGTCCTAAATAAAGCATCTACAGTAACCAACCAACCCTAGAAAACTTCATACCTCAAATAAATTCTTCAGATGATCCTAGGAAACTACCGCTCTCACCATTTCTGGGTCTACTAATACTCCAATATTTGATATAACATGACCCAAGAAATGAATCTAGTCCATCCAAAAGTTGCATTTTGAGAGATTAACATATAACTGATGCTCTCTCAGTGTACTCAATAATATCTCAAGATGGATTGAATGGTCATTTTGAGTGTGAGAGTACACCAAGATATTGTCCATGAATACTACCATAAAATAATCCATGTAAGTATGGAACACTCGGTTCATTAGTACCCTGAAAACTGTCAGTGTGTTCGTGAGATTGAATGGAATAAACAAATACTCGTATAGACCATACCTTCTCCAAAAGGATATAAGAGGTATATCAGATGGCCTAACACAAAAATGATGATAAACAGATCTCAAGTAAATATTAGAGAAGACTCAAGCTCCTTGAAGCTGATAAAAGTGATCATCAATCCTCAGCAAGGTATATCAGTTATTGACTGTCAACTGTTTTAGATTCCGATAATCCACACAATGTTTGATGGTACCGTCTGCCTTCTTTGAAAAAATGACAGGTGAACCCCAAGGAGAAGTACTAGTTCATATGAAACCCTTTTCCTACAACTCCTCTAACTGCTTCTTGAGCTCCTGTAACTCTGGTGTAGCCATCCTATAATGAGGAATGGACCCTAGTGCTGCTCTTAGAAGAAGATAAATAGAGAAATCTACATCTCTCCAGAGGTAAACCTGAAAATTAATTTGGAAATACATATATGAAGCGATCCACCACTGGAGGAAAGTCCATATATGGAGTCTCCAAGTCATCCATATATAAACTAGAAATATAGGCTATAATTCATCCCTACCCATGATGCTTGGGTCTAGCTATGATTTCTCGGAGATCCCATTCTCCCTTGTGTAGGAATGTCCCACCCTTTAGTGATGTGAAACTCAACCTATGGTGATAGTAGTCAACAAAGTCCTAAAAGGATACCAACCAGTCCATTCTGAGAATTGCATCAAATCCTTTTATCTATAATACATAGAGGTCCCCTAATAAGTGACACCCACCAACCTCAAGAGGGAACTCCTTGCACTGACGTACACTAATTGTTCTAATCCCCAAGGGATTTTATAACATCATATCATCATCAGAAGTAAATATACAGAGCCCAAGGTTCTCCAAAATGGCTACATATATAAAAGTATGAGAATCCCCTCTATAAAAAGGGCGGAAGATAAAACCGAGGCAACTAGAATAGTACCTGTAACCGTAGAGGGTTTGGGATCCTACTCCTAATGGTTTTGTTCCATTACAAAATTCTAACCTATACCGTGGCCCTACGACCCTTACTGACTACCCTGAGCTAATCCAACCAGCTGTTGCAAAAAACCCGTCATCTAGCTACCATGGCTACCACCACCTCCTCGGCCTGACGAACCCCAATTCCCTCGCTGATGGGAAATTGGTGGTCTTACTCCAGTAGGTGGAGTCATAACAGATCCTCTCTCACTCACTGTTGGTGAAAACTTCCTACAAAAAATGCAGAATGTGGACCATATTTCTACAAGATTGACACTCAATTGGGTCCTTTGGGAAATGTGGTCTCATATTCCAACTCTCCCCGCACTGGTAGCACACCACTTGGATATATAAATAAACATCACATGAAATATCCCTACGGTGCTTCATACTATCAGTCGAAAGAGTACCAACCCTGGATGCTGAACCGCCCTAGCTCATAGCTCCTAACTACATCATATTGCACTTAGTAATCAACACTTGATTTACTATAACATTAAATGAATTTAGTCTGAAAACATTCACATGTGATCAGATGTCATACCTAATACCATCCTTAAACCACTTAGACATTGATAACTCGTCACCTCTCAAAATAGGTGTGAAGTGCTGAAGCTCTGTAAAGAAAGAAGAATAATACATCACTGAAAGAGTGCCCTACTCTAAGTTTATGAATTCCAGGGCTCGATTATCCCTCAATATATTGGGGTAAATGTAATCATATAAGGTCTGTTAAAAATCTTCCCAATCCATATTCCAATGACATCCCACCTGTGAGAAAACATCCCACCATCTATTGGTGGAATCACATAACATGTACTTCACAAGCTTTTCCCTCATCTCAGGAGGCATCTCCAGATGCTCAAAGATATAAAGGATAGCATCAAAAATGAATTTGTAGCCTATGGTCCTCCATCCCCAGAGAAAGTGGGAGGATGCTGCTACTAGAACAACCTTATAAACTCTTCCATAGATGGGGAAGAATGTGGTGCTCCCTGAAAAGTCCGCATCATCCTCATAAACCCTTTACAGAACTGTGCATCAACAACTGCGTTTGGTATAACAGCTGGTGCCAAGACAGGCATGATGAAAGGATCTACTGGTAGTCCCTAATCTACCATTTCCAGTGTCCGATCATCACCCTGTACCTGGAATACAATCAGAGTACATCTTGGAGGCATGAGTATGTAAGGTCAAGTGCACACCTTAGTTCAAGTTATCAAGGACCATAACATAGAAGTACAAGAAAGGAATAGGAGAAATAAAGCATTCATGTTTTTCAAAATAGGGTTACACGGCGTGTAGAACCCCTACATGGAACGTTCCATTAATCCTTAAGATGGGTATGTACCTCTGCCAACCTGGTTGCGTAACACCCCATACAGACAACATGTTCCTCATGAGACACGACATGTACTTGAATATTCCCTCCTCCCAAGTAATTCTACGTGGATCGATCTACACAATTATGCTCATGTAACATTAAAATGCGTGTTTATTATAGAACCGACATGTACTACTTAAGTTCTAACCACCCGTGTCATTAGTCACATGACCAGATACACAGTTGATTACTACACAAAATTTATAATCTAGACACGATATGTATAAACCAAGTTTGATCCACACGTGTTGTTAGTCACATGACCAGATACACGGTCTTTTACAGCATGATGTGTACTCTCAATGCACAACATGTTCTACCAAACGTTTATCAACCCCATGTCTCTGGTCACATTGTTAGTCACAAGGTTAACAACTACACAACGTGTAAGGATGGTACATGATGTTTACTTAAGAAAAATCATTTTCTTACAGAACAGAAGAACCCATGGCGTGTCTTCATAACATCACACGCTGTGTTGTTTGGGTTTCCAGAAAATAAACCTATAAAACTTATTTGGAACCCTTAAAAACTTAAAATTTGTCCAAGGAATTCCAATTTATGATCTGTGAGAGACCATACTCCCCGCGAATCAAATTTTGTAATCCTTAATCATATTATTCCATAATAGAGTTCATTTAAAGGTCAAACATGATCCACCAAATCCTGATCCAAGAGGGCCCATAACACATCAGGGACCAAAGACTTCCATCCATACAAATAAAGAATTACATATACCAATACTCTATTAGAATAGTAGTTATTTCCATCATAACATCTATCACAACAACATGCTTATCTAGCACAACTTTCATCACAACATCATGCATATCTAGCACAACATTTATCACAACATCATACAATCATTAATGCACCCTAAAGACATGTGATCTCTATCAAGTTCCTATATGATGCATGTGATGGAATAACCTCATCTCATTAGTTTGAAACAAAATAGAACCTCAATAATATCAATGATAACAATAGAATACATGTGGATCACGCAATGGTAAAATCAAATCAACTGTAACAATTGAAAAACCAGAAACATTGAAATATTCAAGGTAACTTGGATTTTCCCTATTCATAGGATAACGACTCCCAGACACAACTTATTACCAACTACCTATTCCTTTCTATTCTAGTTTATAGGCTTAAAATATTAAGGAAAATAAGAAAATAAATCCTTTGATACCACTTTGAAACATCCCTGATCTGGGTGACACACAAAAGTGCCCCGAACCCAGATTGTCACATAACCTCAAGTTCATTTCCCCAAAATCCAAAGGATGTCGACTAGCAATGAGGGATAAGGTAAGATATTGGGGAAACTATTCCCTCATTGGTTGAGTATACATAGTGGAATAACAATAGTAAACAAAAAATGGAAGTAATAATACCACAAAAGTAAATAGCAGAAGACTGAAGTAAATCCAACAGAAGCCACAATAAATATATGATGAATGTCATATGTATCCAACAAAACAACCAAAAATTCATAATTATGTAAAGAAATATAGGAACCAAAGTAAAAAAGAAACAAGTAAACTCTAGCTGCATCACAAGCCTTAGCTTGTTCCCATACTCTCTAGCTCCAATAACAATCATGTTTTTGATGAGGAAGAGCGCTTGCCCTTATCTATACCTTCAACCATATAATCTGTTTGGCTTTAAAAACATGACTAAAAAAGGGTGTGAGATGAATACCAATAGGCAACCACCAAAAGATCTGTTCCTAACTGTCAGTGAATATATATATATATATATATATAACAGAAAATATACAGGAATGAAGCAATAAACTTGGAAGTACTGAAAATTAAACAATCCTACAGTTTTCAATTACATTAATTCACCTTTACTATTAATTTTTTGAATCATGTAAACCTTGGGATCTAGCCTAAGATCTGTATCCCCTATGTACATAACAAAATTGATGTCCCAAAATACCATCTAACAAACAAGTAAGACAAGTCCAAGATTGTGCTTTGGCTTAGAAGACTTGTCAAAATTATTCAGTTATTCAATAACGACCCTTTGGTAAAGTTATCACAGTCCAATCCCCCTAGTTTAACATAACAACAATTCATTTAATAATGACCCTATGTTAAGATCTCATGGTCTAACCCCTTTGGTCTAACATAACACTAATCATTTAAAAATGACCACATGAGAAGATCTCATGATCAATACCCCTTGGTCAATATAGTATCAATAAATTATAAACAACCTCCAGGGAAGCTCTCATGGTCTAAACCCCCAGGTCGATGACCACCTGGCAGCTCTCACAATTAATACCCCTAGGTCAACATAATAGTAAAACATACATAAATGACCCCACCTCCGGAAGCTCTCATAGTAAATTACCTTTGGTAAAATTTCAACAATTCATATCACATGCATATCATATAATTATAAACTCCATCCTAACAAAACAAGGCATGGAAAACATGACAATCCTAACAGGAATTTTTGACCAAACAACCATAAATAGTCAATCTAGAGAAATTCATATACATGGTGTCCCATAAACAAGGTATCTAACCTTACACATGAAACTACCCTTTATCAATCAACCAAACCATAACAGGTAATAAATAAGGTTTTATTCCAAAACACACAGTACCCTAAACGTGGGTATGCAACACTTTTAGCACATATAATCTAAAGACAAACAATGAAATACACAAACCACCTACCTTAATGTCTCATGATCAATATACTTGAACATTTTCCTAGATCAGAATAGATCTAAAAAAAGGTGAAAAATGTTCAACCTTGAATAACCCAGAAGATAGGAAGAATCAGGAAGAAAGGCTCTAGGGGTATTGAGAACTCACTGGTGGGATTTCAACGCAATTGAAGGCATCTCAATCGGGGCTTGGACAGAGAAATGAGAGGGGTTTGTAGTTTTTAGGCCCTTACATCATGCTTCTATATGAACCATATCCAGAAGAAGGTGTTTCCAAAGATGAGACGTGACCCCACTCCGATTTATCAAATAAAAAGAAAAGTACATGGCGTGTTCATTAAATGTACATGACATGTGGTATCATTAACTAGACCCCGTCTTAAGATATCTACCTGGTCACCACACTACCATGTACTCGGCCATTACAGGGCTAGTACACAACTGTACGTGGAAACCAACTACACGGCATGTACTCATAAGTACATAGTGTGAACTTAGAAAATCTCAAATTCTTAATTTTTCTTCAAAACTACCCGAAATTGTAACATCCCAAGATTTCATAGTGTGTTACTTTTTCAAAATAATTCAATAACTTTCACTACACGCAACACCGAGTTCAAGCGCACCATGACTTACCAAACAAGCCGTTCAAAAGAGGTTATGAATAATATTAACTAAATTTTGAACTTTATATAATCCTTATAATTTTAGAATCCATATTATGAGTTTCTTAGACATAATGTAAGAACAAATTCATTTTCTTCAGATAAAAGAAGTAATTTGTCAAAAATTCACTTTTACCAACTTTTAATAGTGAACCCTTTTTAAATCCAATATTTTAAACTTTTATATATTCAATTTGACCAAATAAATTTATTCTTTAGAATGGGGACATCAAAAATTTACAATGAAACACCCCAAGCGTCCATGGTACGCTTCTCTTTGAATAAAACAGTAGCGTGTGTTGTACGCAACTTCGAGTTCTAACACACACCACAATCAATCAAACTAGCCGTTATGAATAGTAATACCTAATTTTTGAAATTTTATAAATTTTATCTCTCAAAATGGACTTAATTTTTGGATTCATAATATAAATTTTAGCCTAGGGTGAAATTTTGGTACTTTTCAGATAACTTTTATATTTTTGAGGAATAGTGAAAATTACTAAATTTTAATTAAAAACAACTTTTTTAATCAAAATAATTAATAGTGATAAATTATGAATTTTAGTGGTTTTAAAGTGTATTTAGAATATATTTTTACCATTTAATATAATTTTTTTCATTGGACATAATTTCACAATTAAATCGGACATAAACAAGTGTCAATCTTTTGATAGTTATTATATCTTATAACACGCTTTTTGTTTTGACAGCGGGAATTAATTTTAAATTAATTTTTTCCACTTATGTGATTTGAATTTGGAAAAATGGATTCCATATTTGGAATCAGGATGTCCAATTTTTCTAAATAGGTAACTTTTATTTTTAGACATTTTGAATAATTACTTCGGTAAATATTTTATTTACCATGGTTAAAGGGTAAATCCGGTAAATAAGGGTTAATAAATAATATTATAATAATAATAAATTACCTTAAAACATGTCCTAACCTTATTGGTGGATACATGTCCGAACATGGGCTTATTTGGGTCGATTTTTGGGACCCCATGGAGCCACTTGTCGGTGATAGGGACACTTTATTTTAATTAAGATAAATTAAATACAAAAATGACATAAGCTTATATCTTTTAGAAATATTTTTACATAGGTTTATATATGTTATTTTTTATATTATAAATATTCATTAGAAATATAAAGATATTTCCTACATAATTATATTTTATCTATAATTTATAGACATTTAAAAAGTAAAAATATATATGACACAATAATGATGGAGTATTTTCCTTACTAATGAAAGAATAAAATAATTGGTATTATAAATGTTAAAATAAATATAATTTGAATGTTTTGATGACATAAATGAATTTTATTGGTTAATATAACAATTTCTTATTGCTTAAATTAATTTGGTTCGAATTAATAAAGTTGTTAAGACTTTAACAAAAATCAATTATTGAGTAGTGTCAAAATTGACATAAATGAGTTTTTTAAAAAATATATTATATTATTAATTTATATTCTATTCCAAAAAATCTAAGGTTCGTCCAAAGGAATTATATAATTATTTGTGTATCATTAATGGAACAATTAGGGGTCGTTTGGATGTATATAGTATGTTTATTAACTATATATTATAAAAATACAAAGTGACATGGTAAGTGTTAACTAATTAACCAAGAGTTAAAACTAAAAGATAAGGTTAATACAATGACCCAAACCTATCTAAAATCTATTGGTTGAAAGGATTTAGACCCCTACCAACCTTAGACATTGAATAATACACTTTGGATCCATGAGAAACCTAATCTGAATTTATTATAAATTAATACTTTAAGTTTTTCCTAAAGAGCCCCTCCTCCCCCTTATAAAAGGACACCACTTCTAACCAATTCCTCACACCTCTCAAGCATTTTGGATCATCCAAACTCTGACAAATTAATCTACCTACATCACTATCCTCCTCCTAGAAGCCTCACCTTAGGCATAAGGCACTTAAAGAGTCCTTTTTGGTTCAAACCAAAGGGAGTTACCCCAATTAAAGGTAACGATTTCTCTTAGCTTCTTTTATTTTATTTTACTTCTCCAAGCCCTAAAATCTTCTCATTATTTTCTTTTGTAACAAAACCAGTATCATAAATATACTAGGATATTGTTATGAGAAGTATTCTAACTACACTTACACACACTTCCATCTAATGGGTGAAGAACATAATGTTTCTGTGGATGGCAACCAAACGCCTCACGAAACAATGATTGGTCAATTATCTCCTACCACCTATCATGGTGGCCATTATGATGGAACTATAATTAGATATTATATTAATGATATTTATTTTATATATAATAATCTGTAATTCCATTCTATGTCATACCATTATTCATTTCATGTTGTATATATATACGATAATTTCATTTGAGGAAGTGCGGACTACCGCCCCCTCGAAGTGATATGAATCGTTTATACCATACATGGAACATATAAAGGATAGTATTAATGAAATTAAGTAACACATATAAGATATTATATTATACTGTAATAATAATATACCTATGTGTTATTTGGTTTTGATTCCTTTTAAAATGAAAAATGAAATGGAAGTAGTGTTCGTGCGTACGTACGGACTGCCGTCTCCACAAACACGATGAGATTCATTCCCCATCGTATCAATTAAAGTATAATTCTCATTTTATGATTAACAATAATGTTTAATGACCTGATATCATTCTGGATATGTATAAGATACAACCTATCTATAAAAAACATGGCTTATGTAATAAAACATATAAAATAAAACGAGTAAGTTAACACCCGAAACGACGATAATACTAAGATTTTATTAACAAAGCAATGTTAAAAGATCATATATGATATCATATTAATATATATTATTATTTTATAATTTAATAACAATTATTTCACCATTATACAGGAGGTTAACCTACCATCAACCAAGGAAAAGTACAAGGTAAGGGGTTTTCATATCACTCCTTATTCCCGTGAGATTCATGCCATATTGCCACTATTACCTTTTGTGTGGTGTATGTACTGCCCATAATTGTATTCCTTATGTAATACACTTTATTTTATGTGTATTTACATATTTATTGCATGATACCTCTTTCACGGGGTGTATGTTTCGTAAGTTACCAAATTAGTAAGGGTTAATTCCTCAATCACATTATTATCTGAGATTGTTTATGTGTAAGTATTTACTGGGACATTTTTATCATCCATGTCCATTTTTCATAAAAATGATTTCAAAATGAAGATTTTAAGGATTTTGAAAGGTACTCTTTATCAAGATCAGAATTTCAAATGTTTTAAATATTTATCTTTCTAAATATTTTTAATTAATGTCCATGTTTTCAAAATGATTTTAAGGATTTATTTATATGGACATGAATGTTTTGAAATGATAATTCTTTTCAAATGTTTCAAAGTGGTATGGGACACTTTGATTAAAAAATATCTTTTAAATTACTTCCTTTATAAATGTGTTACATTTAAATGATTTTACAAAAAGGATATTTCTCTCAAAAAATTTTACTCATCATTTTCAACTATGTCAGCATCCTCTACTTGATATTATTTTGGATTGAGGTTGATTTATTATAATACAATATTCCTTATTGTATAGAATGAGTTATGATATGTTTGACTGTGGATGTGTTATTTTTATACCATTCATGTTTTATGGTTAAAGTATTGACATTTCGTATCCTAGTTCTTATACGAATGTTTATATTAAGTTTCATCCTTTTTATATGAGGAATGTATTGGACATAGTAAGTGACGGGTGGAGCCTGTTATAGCTCCTCGATGCATCGGTAGGTCTCATGATAAAACTAGACATGGAATTGGCCTATTACCTTTCCCAATTTTATTTATGGTTTTGGCCGAGGCCTTAATCATTTTATACGTCTTGGCCGAGGCCTTGACAAAATGTTTCAGAATGTCCGGCATTATAGATTCCCTTATTATGGAAATAATATTGATGGTTCATGTGGTTATTCGACTAGTAGAATACCCATGATTATGTTTTATTATGGCATTATTTACTCAACTCATATTCTTGCCAAAAAAGTATTCATGTTTATTATTGGTAAAGGCATGTGGTTTCAATTATTCACCATGCTTAATATTTATGTCATTTTCTGTAGTATTACTTACCCTTATTGAGCGTTTGAGCTCACCCCTTTCTATGTTTTATTTTTCCCAGGATTCCAAGAAGTGTATTATGATTGATATACAGGGTTAGGCTAAAGGGAATAATGTAATTCTCAAAGAACTATTTATACTGTGTTTTATGTTTGAAATGGTAATGTAAAGTTCATGTATATAATCTATTTTCCAAGACTGCTAAACTGATCGGTCCTTCGGGACTTGATTACTTGTAATCATGCCAATATATTAAAATAATGCACCGACTCTGGGTAACTAGGGTCGGAGCGTTACAGTTGGTATCAGAGGAAGTTCAGCAATAACCTTGGAAACTAGATTTAGATAAACTCTGATTAGAGCACATTACCCTATGATAGACTTTGAGGATTATTATAGAAGAACTTCGTAGTATTTTGGTATTGTAGAGATTTTGTGAGTTTTCCGAGTAATACATCCCTGTCTGGATACGAGCAGGTAGAGGTAGCTCTGACACAGATGTACCTAGGGGTAATACCCGAAAACACCGCTTCGAGCTAGACTCGAACGGGAGCTGGTGCATGACAACGGGACTTGCCACAGTCTTGGTTACGACACTCCCGAGAGATATGCTTAGGATAATTCTCATTTTCTTTACAAACCATTATGAAGGTTTTATGAGTATATACTTCCTCAAAGAAGAAATTTTTATGATTATGGATTATATCCATAAACTGTTTAATTTATGTCAAGTGTTTTATAAGTTTGTGATTAGGTATTGCTATTCGTAAACTAATCAAGTGTATACCATTGTTTAGAAATGGCACCCAGTAGAAGGAATGAAAACTCCAGCAATACGCATGATCCAAAGCGTAAGAAATATCATATGTTTTATAGTCTTAAACCAGAATTTAGAAGGGAAATAGTCTCCCACGTATTATCATCATATGAAGAAATAGTATCATGTGTTGTTAAGATAAGCAACGAGTTCTCTGAGTCCTATGGATTTGAGGGGAAGCAAGAGATGAAAAGTATGGAAGAGAGAAAGATGGATAAAGGGAAGAGGGAAAAGAAGAATTTTCCCATATGTGATAACTGTGGGAAGAAACACCCTGGAACTTTCCTAAAAGGAATGGGTGTTTTTTATAAGTGTGGAGAAAAAGGACACCACATTCGTGATTGCGAGGGTAAGAAAAAGGTTTCAAATGTACAATTCTTCATCTGCAAGGAGTGGGGACACTACGCGAATCAATGTTCAAATCACCAGAGTATGCCCCAAATGATGCTATTGGATAATAATAAAGTTATGATACTACCACAGATGAAGAGGAATGACTAGTGTTCGTATGTTTTCATTAAAGAATTATTTCATTTGAGTGTTGTATCAATGATGTACTGGTTATATGAATTATGGAGATAAATAAGGATTATACTGTAGTACTATTTCATTGAGGATTTGAGATTATATGGTACTATGAAAAGTGACTCAACAACAAGTTAATATTTTTTTTAAAAATACATGGTTGAAGGAAAGGTAATCCTTAATATGGTCTTGATACCAAGGTAGTAATTTTAGAATAAGAGATGGTTGATTTGGATAAATTATATTGGATATTCTTGACTACCTTGGCACTGATTAATGGTTTTTTTATTTCATCATTATTGGAATATTAAATGTTTTTGGATATAAGGAATATATCTAGTATTCTATAAGGAATAAGGGAGCATGAATGTAATCAATAAGATTTTATGGTAATTCAGGGTGTTACTATATTTTAAAAGAATACATGATGAAGGTATTCACATGTTATTATGTGGCAAAAAAAGACCTTCATTATATTTACCTTCCTTATAAATTTTGGACTGTGAGTTTGGACAGAGGTAATTTGGATAAGTCTAAAGGTTGGAATGGATTATATTTGACATTTGATACAATTTTTAAGGTTAAATCATTTCTGAAGATTATTTTTGGATTATTATAAAAAGGACAACCCAGAGGTCAGGCGGCAACCCGTCGCGTCCGACAAGGCCGTGAGACTTGAACCCAAAACTGAAGGGGACAAGGGTGTATCACCTACCACTGGCCCACGAGATATCCTAGATTAAATAAAGTGGTTTATATTAAGAAGGTCTAGTAGATGAATTATAAATTCATTTTTTTTACCCCAAACGAATAGGATAAATAGAATATTTTTTTAAGTTCTATTATCTTTTAGAGTGAAAGATGAGTTTGTGGTAGAAATTAGTTAAAGGATGGAACTATACTTGTCAAGTATATATTTTTATTCTCCTCTTATTCTAGGAAGAAATTAATTCTTATACTTTATTGAAGGTATCTTAAAACAAAAAATGTGTTATCCTAATACCTTATGTTTTTTTGAACCAATGGTATTTTAAATCATCATAGATTGATGAATTTAAGGACCTCAATTTTAATCATTTTTATTATTGATGACCTCAATCACTACCTATAAATATTTATGTTTTTTTCCAATTATATGCCTCTAATTTCCCCCAATGTTCTCCTAATAAAGATCATAATTTGGTGGTGACCCTTTCATTTCTCTTTTCCTCTTATTAAGACTAAATTTTATTAACCAAATTTCTGATGTGGGTTTTCCCACAAAGATATTTTCTATTTTCAACCTTTACTTTAGAAGAACAATATAAAATTGCATGGATGCAATTTATTGAAGGAGGGAAGAATGTAACACCCCTAGATTTCATAGTGTGTTACTTCTTCAAAATAATTCAATAACTTGCACTGCACGCAACACCGTGTTCAAGCGCACCATGACTTACCAAACAAGCCGTTCAAAAGAGGGTATGAATAGTATTAACTAAATTTTGAACTTTATATAATCCTTATAATTTTAGAATCCATATTATAAGTTTCTTAGACATAATGGAAGAAAAAATGCATTTTTTCAGATAAAAGAAGTATTTTTCAAAAATGCACTTTTTCCAACTTTTAATAGTGAACCCTTTTTAAATCCAATATTTTAAACTTTTATATATTCAATTTGACTAAATAAATTTATTATTTAGAATAGGGACATCAAAAATTTACAATGAAACAACCCAAGCTTCCACAATACTCTTCTCTTTGAATAAAACAATAGCGTGTGTTGTACGCAACTTCGAGTTCTAAAACACACCACAACCAATCAAACTAGCCGTTATGAATAGTAATACCTACTTTTTGAAATTTTATAAATTTTATCTCTAAAAATGGAATTCATTTTTGGATTTAGAATATCTAATTTAGCCTAGGGTGAAATTTTGGTACTTTTTGGATAACTTTTATATTTTGATGAATAGTGAAAATTACTAAATTTTAATTAAAAACAACTTTTTTAATCAAAATAATTAATAGTGATAAATTATGAATTTGAGTGGTTTTAAAGTATATTTAGAATATATTTTTACCATTTAATACAGTTTTGGTTATTTGACATAATTTTACAATTAAACCGGACATAAACAAGTGTCAATCTTTTGATAGTTATTATATCTTAAAAACACGCTTTTTTTTTGACAGCGGGAATTAATTTTAAATTAATTTCTGCCAATTATGTGTTTTGAATTTGGAAAAATGGATTCCATATTTTAAATCAGTATTTCCAAATTGTGTAAATAGGTAACTTTTATTTTTAGACATTTTGAATAATTACTTCGGCAAATATTTTATTTACCATGGTTAAAGGGTAAATCCGGTAAATAAGAGTTAAAAAATAATATTATAATAATAATAAATTACCCTAAACGTGTCCTAACCTTATTGGTGGATACATTTACGACCATGTTCATCTTTGGGTCGATTTTTGGGACCCCATGGATCCACATGTAGGTGATAGGGACACTTTATATTAATTAAGACAAAGTAAATACAAAAATGACATAAGCTTATATCTTTTAGGATTTTTTTTACATAGGGTTATATATGTTATATTTTCAATTATAAATATTCATTAGAAAGATAAAATAATTTCCTACATAATGATATTTTATCTATAATTTATAGACATTGAAAAAGTAAAAATATATATGACACAATAATGATGAAGTATTTTCCTTATTAATGAAGGAATCAAATAATTGGTATTATAAATGTTAAAATAAATATAATTTTAAAGTTTTTATGACATAAAAGAATTTTACTAGTTAATATAAGATGTTAGTATTTCTTAAATTAATTTGGTTCGAATTAATAAAGTTTTTAAGACTTTAACAAAAATCAATTATTGAGTAGTGTCAAAATTGACATAAATGAGTTTTTAAAACAAATATTATATTATTAATTTATATTATATTCCTAAAAATCTAAGGTTTGGAAAAAGGACTTATATAATTATTGGTGTATCATTAATATACCACTTTGGGGTCTCTTGGATGTATATAGTAAGTTTATTAACTATATATTATAAAAATATAAAGTGACATGGTAAGTGTTAAAGTAATTAACCAAGAGTTAAAACTAAAAGAAAAGGTTAATATAATGACAAAAACCTGTCTAAAATCTATTGGTTGAAATTATTTCAACCCATACCCACCTTAGACATTGAATAATCCAATTTTTAGCCATTAGAAACTTAATATGAATTTATTATAAATTAATACTTTAAGTTTTTCCTAAAGAGCCCCTCCTCCCCCTTAATAAAAGAACACCACTTCTAACCAATTACTTACACCTATCAAGCCTTTTGGCTCATCAAACCTCTACATAATTAAGCTCCATACATACCTATCCTCCTTATAGAAGCCTCAACTTAGGTAGAATGAACTTCAAGAGTCCTTTTTGATTCAAACCAAAGGGAGTTACCCCAATTAAAAGTAACGATTTCTCCTAGCTTCTTTTCTTTTATTTTACTTCTCAAACCCCTAAAATCTTCTCATTATTTTCTTTTGTAACAAAACCAGTATCCAAAATATACTAGGATATTATTATGACAAGTATTATAACTAAACTTACACACACCTCCATCTAATGGGTGAAGAACATAATGTTTCTGTGGATGGAAACCAAACGCCTCATGAAACGATGATTGTTCAATTATCTCCTACCACCTCTCATGGTGGCCATTATGATGGCACTATAATTAAATATGATATTAATGATATTTATTTTATATATAATATTCTTTAATTCCATTATATTTCATACCATTATTTTTTTCATGTTGTATATATATACGATAATTTCATTTGAGGAAGTGCGGACTACCGCCCCCTCGAAGTGATATGACTCGTTTATACCATACATGGAACATATAAAGGATGGTATTAATGAACTTAAGTAAAAAATTTAAGATATTATATTATACTGTAATAATAATATACCTATTTAT
Organism: Viscum album; assembly: GCA_963277665.1. Taxonomy (NCBI): domain Eukaryota; kingdom Viridiplantae; phylum Streptophyta; class Magnoliopsida; order Santalales; family Viscaceae; genus Viscum; species Viscum album. The sequence continues at coordinate 1,021,674,832 of OY728158.1, read as the reverse complement.
TATTTGGTTTTTATTCCTTTTAAAATGAAAAATGAAATGGAAGTAGCGTTCTTGCGTACGTACGGACTACCGTCTCCACGAACGCGATGAGATTCATTCCCCATCGTGTCCATTCAAGTATAATTCTAATTTTATGATTAAAAATAATGTTTAATGACTTGATATCATTCTGGATATGTATAAGATACAACCTATTCATAATAAACATGTCTTATGTAACAAAACATATAAAATAAAACAAGTAAGTTAACACCCGAAACGACAATAATACTAAGATTTTATTAACAAAGCATTGTTAAAAGATCATATATGATATAATATTAACATATATGATTATTGTATAATTTAATAACAATTATTTCACCATTATACAAGAGTTTAACCTACCATCAACCAAGGAAAAGTACAAGATAAGGGGTTTTCATCTCACTCCTTATTCCCGTGAGATTCATGCCATATTGCCACTATTACCTTTTGTGTGGTGTATGTACAACCCATAATTGTATTATTTATGTAGTAAACTTTATATTATTTGTATTTACATATTAATTGTATGATACCACTTTCATGGGGTGTATGTTTCGTAAGTTACCAAATTGGTAAGGTTTAATTCCTCAATCTCATTATTACCCGAGATTGTTTATGTGTAAGTATTTACCGGGACATTTTTATCATCCATGCCCATTTTTCATAAAAATGATTTCAAAATGAAGATTTTAAGGATTTTGAAAGGTACTCTTTATAAAGATCATAATTTCAAATGTTTTAAAGATTTATATTTCTAAATCTTTTTAATTAATGTCCATGTTTTCAAATTGATTTTAAGGATTTATTTATATGGACATGAATGTTTTGAAATGATAATTATTTTCAAAAGTTTCAAAGTGGTATAGGACACTTTGATTAAAAAATATATTTTAAATTAATTCCTTTATAAATGTGTGACTTTTAAATTATTTTACAAAAAGGATATTTCTCTCAAAAAGTTTTACTCATCATTTTCAACTATGTTAGCATCCTCTACTGGATATTATTTTGGATTGAGGTTGATTTATTATAATAAAATATTCCTTATTGTATTGAATGAGTTATGACCTATTTGATTGTGGATGTGTTATTTTTATACCATTCATGGTTTATGGTTAAAGTATTGACATTTCATATCCTAGTTCTTATACGAATGTTTATTTTATGTTTCATTCTTTTCATATGAGGTTGGACAAAGTAAGTGACGGGTGGAGCCCACTATAGCTCCTCGATGCATCGGTAGGTCTCATGAGACAACTAGAAGTGGAATTGGATGAGGCCCTTTCCTAATTTGATTTATGGTTTTGGCCGAGGCCTTAATCATTTTAGATGTCTTGGCCGAGGCCTTGACAAAATGTTTCAGAATGTATGAAATTATACATTACCTCATTATAAAAATAATATTGATGGTTCATGTGGTTATTCGACTAGTAGAATACCCATGATTATGTTGTATTATGTCATTATTTACTCAACTAATATTCTTGCCATAAAAGTATTCATTTTTATTATTGGTAAAGGCATGTGGTTTCAATTATTCCTCATGCTTAATATTTATGTCATTTTCTGCAGTATTGCTTACCCTTACTGAGCGTTTGAGCTCACCCATTTCTATGTTTTATTTTTCCTAGGATTCCAAGAAGTGTATTATGATTGATATGCAGGGTTAAGCTAAAGGGAATAATGGCGTTCTCAAAGAACAATTTATGCTGTGTTTTATGTTTGAAATTGTAACGTAAAGTTCATGTATGTAATATATTTTCCAAGACTGCTAAACTGATCGGTCCTTCGAGAATTGATTTCTTGTAATCATTCCAATGTATTCAAATAATTCACCAACTCTGGGTAACTAGGGTCGGGGTGTTATAGAAATCAAGATCTATACCTAAAAAGAAGATCTGGGTTCTTACTAACTTCCCCCCTTAAAGCAATTCATCCCTGAATTTCTCTTCCAAGTATGGCGAAGAAGAAACTTCAAACAACTCTGGCCACTATGATTTTACATCAGCCTCCCTCTCCCAAGTCTCTTCCTCTACTCACTCGTGCTGCCACAGCACCCATACCATAGGAACATATCAACCACAAATAACCTTCATGCTGCGATCCACAATCCAAATAGGGTGCTCCTTGAAGGATGCATCCACCTACAACTCAACCCTCTCAGGTTAAAAAACACGAGATGGGTCTGAAAAGTAATTCCTTAGCAGAGAAACATGGAAGAAATCGTGCACGACCTGATACCTTTAAGGTAATTGCAACCGATAGGCAACCGACCCGACTCTCTCCAAAACCTCAAATGGCCTAACATATCTCAGTGAAAGCTTCCCCTATCTCCTAATCCTCCTATATCCTAACCTCGGTGTGACACACATGAAAACCTAATCTCCATCCTCAAACTCTAGATGTCTTCTCTATTGATCGATATAAGATTTATGCCGAGACTGTGCAGTATAAATCCTATTCAAAATCAACTACACCTGCTTAGTGGTCTCCTAGACAAGACAATATCCCAACATAGCTCTCTCTCCTGACTCCATCCAATATAGGGGTGATTTATATGGCCTACCTTGAAAATCATTATAAGGTTCCATATGAATCATTTCCTAGAAACTATTATTGTAGGAAAACTAAACTAGGGGTACGTGTCTCTCCCAAAATCCCCCGAAATCCAGGATGTATGTTCGAAGAATGTCCTCCAAAACCTAAATCATACACTCAGACTGACCATCTATCTAGGGATGGTAAGCTGTACTTAGAAGTACCTATATACCCAAAGCCCTCTATAGTTCCTTCCAAACACAAGAAGTAAATTGGGCATCCCTGTCTGAAACGATAGAGTGAGAAACCCCATGAAAATTTCATATCTCTCGGATGTACAATTTCTCAAGCTCATCAACACTACAGGTATCCTTGATCAGAAAGAAGTGTTATACCTTTTTGAGTCTTTCAATAACAACCCCTAAAACATTATTCCCACAATGGGACCTCAGTAAACCTATCACGAAATCCATCATGACATCATTCCACTTCCACTCAAGAATGGGTAACTACTGTAAAAACCCTTCCAGTCACTAATGCTCCACCATCACCTAATGATAGGTGGAACGTCTCATAAAAAATAGCTACATCCCTCTTCATACTTGTCCACCAATACTGATGATGTATATCTTGATACATCTTGGTGACACCAAGATGAACTGCTTGTATCTGAGTCCTCCTACTCAACCCATCATCCACTGCATTGCATTTCCCAAGCGTGTAGGCAAACTCAAAGTCAAAAGACTAAATTTACTTAAACCACCTTCACTATCTCAAATTCAGATCACGATGAGTAAATATAAATTTTAGGATTTTGTGGTTAGTGTATACCACAAAATGCTATCCCAAAGGATAATGTCTCCAATAGCATAAAGCATGAACAACTACATCTAACTTGAGATCGTACATCAGGTAGTTACTCTCTTGTGGCCTCAACTACCAAGACCCATATGCAATGAATCCTTTCCCATAAATAAGCACTAATACCATCCTGATACGTGATGCATCACATTAAATGGTGTAACTCTTGACCAGATATAGAAAAATCAATATAGGTGTTGAAGTAAAAATTCCTTTCAACTCTTGAATGGATGAATCACAGTAATCTATCCATAATTACTTCACACCCTTCTTATTTAGGCTGGTCAATGGTGCTGATAAGCATGAAAATTCATGAATAAAGCATTTTTAGTAACCATCCTACCCCAAAAAACTCCACAACTCAAATATTTTCTTTGGATGATCCTAGGAAATTAATGCTCTTTTCTTTTTTGGGTATACTGATACTCCCATATCTGAGATAAAATGACCCATGAAATGAATCTGGTCCATCAAAAAGTGTCATTTTTAGAGTTTAACATATAACTAATGCTATCTTAGTGTACTCAATACGATCTCAAGATGGATAGAATGGTCGTGTCGAGTGTCAGAGTACACCAAAATATATTCCATGAAGACTACCACAAAAGAATCCAATTAAGGATGGAACACTCAGTTCATCTGTGCCGTGAAAACTAACAGTGAGTTCATGAGACCAAACAGTATAACCAAATACTCATATAGACCATACCTTCTTCGAAAGGATGTAAGAGGTATATCTGATGGTCTAATGCACAACTGATGATAACCAGATCTCAAGTAAATTTTCAAGAACACCCAGGATCCTCTATGATGATCAAAGAGATTATTAATCCTCAACAAGGGAGATTGGTTATTTACCGTCAACTGGTTCAACATCTGATAATCCACAAAATATATGTGGGTACCATCTTTGATTTTTGCAAAAAGAACATAAAGACTCAAGGAGAAGGACTGGGTGTAACATCCCAAGTAAGTAAATAATTATGGATTTTCATATCTATGTCTATTTATTAATTATATAGTGTTTTAAGAGACTTAAAATGATAATAAATCCAATCTTAAGCATATAATTCTCTAATATTTTTTAAAAGATTGTTTTACCGCCTTTTGATGGAAAACCATTTTTATATCTATCTATTGACAATTTTATAAGCTCTATTTTTCAAAATAAACTTATTCATTATAATTGGGACATTGAAATTTAATTTGTATAAATTTTTGGTATTTTTCTGACAATGTTCATTTTTTAATGAATAGTGAAAAATACTGCATTTTACTTCAAAACTTCCTTTTCATATAATTTAATTATATAGATAGATTTTCCTTTTAATTGGTTTTAAAGTTTAATTAGAATATATTTTTACCATTTAATCCAATGGTGGTAATTATAATTGATTTCACTTTTTAATTGGGCATAAACAAGTGCCAAACTTTTCATAGATATTGTTTCAAAAAACCGGCTATTTGTTTTGACAATGAGAATTATTTTTAAATTAATTATTTCAATTTCCGTGTTTCTAATTTGGTAAAATGGATTCCATATTTGGAATCAGAAGGTCCAAATAATGTAATTAAGACACTTTTGTTTTTGGACATTATGAATAGTAACAATGGTAATTATCTTTAATTATCGTGATTAATTAGTAATCAGGTAGTTAAGGATAATAAAATAATATCATAATAATAACAAATGACCCCAAAATGTGTCCTAATTCTACTAGTTGTGTAATGGCCGACCATGAGATGCCTTGTGCCAAACTTAGGGACCCCATGGAATCACTTTTGGGTGATAGTGACACTTTATCATTTTATTTTTAAAGAAAGGAGAATATCACAAAAGTATGTAACAGCTAAGTAAAACAATTTTAATTTTGTCTACATAAATTATCTCTTGGACTATAAATAGTAATTGTAAATCTAAAATTATTTCCTACATCATAGTATTTTTTTTTTAAAATTTTTAGACAATAAATAAATAAATTTTTTTATGACACCATGATCATGCAGTGATTACCTCATTAATGAATGATTTAAATAAAATGAAAAGATCATGTAAAATATTAGACGTACACTTGTCAAAAACATATTGTATGAGTATATTTCTAAACCTTATCACCTTATCCTAGAAATATATCAATTTGGGACCTTTAAAATCTGAAACTCATTTTAATATAAAGTAACATTTCTTGACTTTCTAAGAGTGCCCTCCTCCCTCTTATAAAAGGCCCCCACCTCTACCTCCTTATGCACACCTCTCAAGCCATTGGATCGGCTAATCTCTGCTAATTTTATATCTCCAAATCCCTCTATTCATCCTATAATCCTTACCTTATGTATAAAGCTCTTCAAGAAACCCTTTTGGTTCAAACCAAGAGAAGTTACCCGATTTAAAGGTAATGTCTTCACTTGTGTTCTTTTGTTTTATTTTGCTTCTCCAACCCCCTGAACTCTTTTTATTCCTTTATTTTGTAACAAAACTATTATATTCAATATTTTAATATTTTTTTATGATAAGTATTCGAGCTACACTTACACACACCTCCATCTAATGGTTAAAGAACATACTGTTTCTGTGGATGGCGAATTTCTACCTCACGAAACAAGGATTGTTCCATATTCTTTTAACACTATTTATGGTGGCCATTAAGATTTGACTCTATTTATATATGATATATATTATTTTTATGTTTTCCTTATGCTTCTGTATTTTTCATTTATGTCATACCTTTATGGGTTCTATTATGGGTAAACGTGATATCTTCATTTTAGGAAGTGCGGACTACCGCCCCCTCAAAGTGATTTGATTCGTTAATTCCATATGTAGGATGTATAAAGGATGGAGTTAATGATATTATATATTATATTATACTGGAATTATAATATAACTTTATATCATTATGAATTCATTCCATTAAATACAAAATAGAAATGAAAGTAGCGTTCATGCGTACGTACAGCTTACCGTCTCCATGAACGGTGCATTTCATTTCTTAGCTCTAAATGTTATGTGATATTATAAATGAATGTATATACTGGATATATTTTATATATATGACATCTACATCATGAATATAATTCTGTATATAATGGATATTTTACCAAATGAACAACTTGTAATTATAAGGAGTTTATTTTTGACTCAAGTACCAATGATCGAAAAAACGACCGTTATAAACTTAAATAATTACTTAGTGTTAATAACATGGTAATAAGTGATATAAAAGGAATAATGAACTTGAAAATGGTTCTTAATCAAGTAGAAATTAACTCAAGTTTATTATTCATGAGATTAAAGAATGATCAAGTCAAGTCGGACACGAGGTAAGTGACTTCGTCTCAATCTCCTTTTATTGAGGCATATTTTGTTTTATACAAAACTTTCTTTTATACGGTGTATAAACCCCTTTGTCTTTTAAGTTTACTCAAAAGGAATATTTTTTATACAAAAAATTTTACTAAATGAAAAAAGGAATGTTTTTGTCGTACGCATGCGGTGACAACGACTTCTCCGCCACCGTGACCATTATTTGAGTTTCAGCTTCCTCTACCAGCCATAACTTTTTTTAATGAAAAATAAATACCTCATTTTAATTTTATTTTATTTTCGTATTGAAAATGTTTTTGATAATGTTTTTATTATATCAATGTGTTTTTGATATCTTGTGATTGAAATGTGGAAATTTTATGTTTCCTTTATGCATGTTTTATGTGATTCAATTATGTTATGGTTCTTGGGCATTGTTTATGAAGACGGGTGGTTCCATGATAAAATAAGGGCAGGTGAGCCCATGATAGCTCTCCAATGCATTGGGTAACGTGAAGGGGTTATACATTAGGTTTCTCTGAATATATTTAGGGAATATTCTGTGATGGGTATTCCAAACGTAACCATGAGGGTTACTCCCTACGTAAGAATGTTATGAATGCCACAAGTTACCTTTATGTCTTATGATTTCTATGATTTACTCATGATTTGATGAGGTATTTTAAAGTGCTTATGTTTTATGAGTAAAGTATGATTTCATTAATTCTTATGTATACATGGACTAATGTTTTCATTCTGTATTTTTATATACCTTAATGAGATTTTTATGCTCATCCCAAGTTTTTGAAATGTTTTTCACAGGTCAAGGGAACGGTACATGATGTGATGATAGTTTCAAGGAAGTGTCAAGAAAGAATACATGTTTTGTTTTAAATATGTTTCCATTTATGGGAAAAGTGAATATTGTCTTTAATGTAACCACCTTATTTAAATGTGGAATGTAATACATGATTTATGATATAATTCTCTAAAACTCAAAACCTGAAAAGATCCTCAATGTGTAATCTTGTAATAACTCAAGATTAAGTAATGTTTAAGGATGGGGCCTTATAGTTGGTATCAGAGGTCGGTTTAGATAACTTTAAGAGTTAGAATTATAATAAATGATTATCCAAAAATATTTTTTTATGGTCAAATTGAAATGATATAGCATTTGAAGATTACCATTTTGCTTCATCAAAGACATGTTTGTTCAGAATGGTTTTCCATAGAGGAAATAGGGCAGCAGTTCTAGGAAGGCATACAGAAGGAAATGACCTTCTGAATCAGCATCCTGAGATGGTCGGAATTGGAACTGAACAGTTTGTTGCAGTAATGGCGCAGTTGACTCAAGCGATAAATGGTGGTGGTATCCATGCACGAGATCAGCCAGATCAACCGCAGAGGAACATGTTAGTGGTGGAACATTTCATGAGGAAACATCCCCCATCATTCAGAGGATCATCTGAACCTGTACTAGCTGAAGGGTGTATTAAAGAACTGGAGAATATTTTCTATGTCATGGGGTGTTCAGAAAATCAAAAGGTTAGTCTTGCAATTTACCGTTTGGAGGGTGAAGCAGATCAGTGTTAGTAGATGGTTAAAAATACCAGGGATGCTGATGAGATTGATGCTATCGACTAGGATGAATTCAAAGGTATGTTTCTTGAGAACTATTTTCCTAAGGTTGTTCAACTTAGGATGGAAAACAATTCTTGGAATTGAGTAAAAAGGACGACTCTGTGGCTGCTTATGAAGAGAGGTTCTCTCAATTGGCAATGTATGCTCCAAATTTTATCCGAGACCTTGATAGTAAAATCAATCGTTTTTACTCATGATTAAAGAAAAAAATATTGATAGGATTTAGATTCTCGTGAGTTCAAGAGTTATGAAAATCTTTTTCAATGTGTTGAGAAGGTGGAAATGGAGTTTGCCGATGATCAAGTGTTCGATAAAAATCAACAGAAGAAGAGACCGAGGTGGCAAGAGAAAGGGAATAATTCTTCAAAAATGTCTGATGGTAATAAAACTAAGTTTCCAATTTGTGATAAATGTGGTAAAAGGCATGTTGGGGAATGTATTCTGAATTCTAGAAAGTGCTACCAATGTGGTAAGATGGGACATAAGGCTCGTGATTGCACTGAAAAAGATCAGGGTGATGGTAAGACCAAATTTGATTTATAGTTAGTGAAATGTTTCAAGTACAATGAGATGAGTCATTATGAAAACGAGTGTTCAACAAAGAGCTCAAATGATGGGAAGCAGTCAGACTACAAGAAAAAAGGAGTGGTAAAATTCTTTGCAACTACTTCAGCAGATGTTGGGCCAACAAATGAAGTGGTATCAGGTACTTTGTTTGTTTTCTCAGATTATGCTAATGTGTTGTTTGATTCGGGGTCTACACATTATTTCATCTTTGAAAACTTTTCTATTAAATTGGGAATTCCATCTTAAGAAATGACTCCTGAACTTATGGTAAAAACACCTATGGGAAATGTTGAGGGAAAAAGAATTTATAAGAGTATTCCTATCCTTATCCGTGGAAAGAACCTACTTGCAAACCTTATTGGTTTACCTCTAGTAGAGTTTGATTTTATCCTGGGTATGGATTGGATCTCTGTTTACCATGATAAGATTGAATTTAGAGCTAAAGATGTTTCTTTTCAGAAATACATTCAGTTTGTGTACAATAATGAACCCTTAATGTTGATAACATATCAAGAGGATGAGAAACTTGTAAAAGATGAAAATGAATGTTACCTTGCACATATTGTTGAAAACAAAGGAATCGTTCAGATTAATGATGTGCAAGTGGTAAATAAGTATCCTGATGTTTTTCCTAATGAGTTTCCTGGAATAATACCAGATCAGGAAGTTGAATTTACTGTTGACTTAGTTCCTGATGCTAAGACAATTTCAGAACCCCCTTATCGAATGGATCAAATTGAACTTTTATAGTTGAAGGAGAAATTGCAAGATTTATTAGAGAAAGGTTTCATTCGACCTAGCACATCACCATGGGGTGATCCTGTATTATTTGTTAAAAATAAAGATGGTTCTATGAGACTTTTCATTGATTATAGAGCATTGAATAACATCACTGTTAAGAACAAATATCCTTTGCCTCATATCAATGATTTGTTTGATCAGCTCCAGGGAGCTCATTATTTTTCAAAGATTGACCTGAGATCGGGGTACCATCAGTTGAAGGTAAAGGAGGCAGATGTTCCGAAGGCCGCGTTTTGTACAAGATATGGCCATTATGAATTTGTAGTAATGCATTTTGGGCCAACCAATTCACCTGCTGTATTCATGGACCTTATGAATAGAATTTTCCTTAAGTTCTTGGATAAGTTTGTGGTTGTCTTCATTGATGATATTTTGGTGTTTTCTAAAAGTAAAAAGGAGCATGAAAGTCATTTAAGGGTTATTTTTCAAACCTTAAAAGAAAATAAATTGTATAGGAAATTCAGCAAGTTTGAGTTTTGGTTGCAACAAATTTCTTTCCTTGGTCATATTGTTTCTAAAGATGGAATAACTGTTGATCTTTCAAAAACAAAGGTTGTTGAAGAATTGCCAAGACCCACAAATGTAACTGAGATTCATAGTTTTCTTGGTTTGGCAGGATATTAATGAAGGTTTGTTAGAAATTTTTCCCAGTTATCTAGTCCAATGTATAAGCTAACTTGGAAGGGTGTTAAGTTTATCTGGACAAAATAATGTGATGATTGTTTTCAGAAGTTGAAAAGAAGATTGGTGAATGCTCCAGTTTTGGAACTACCTTCCAGGAATGGTGAGTTTTTTTTTATCTAAAATGATGCTTCATTGAAAGTAATTGGTTGTGTTATAATGCAGAATGATCAGGTAATTGCTTATTCTTCACATCAGTTGAAAACTCATGAGGTAAATTACCCTACACATGATTTGGAATTAGCTATTATTGTTTTCACTTTAAAAATTTGGAGGCATCATTTGTATGGTGTAAAGTGTGAAATATATACTGATCACAAAAGTTTAAAGTATATATTCACTCAAAAATAATTGAACATGAGATAGAGGAGATGGCTGGAATTAATCAAGGATTATGATTGTACAATTCATTACCATCTGGGAAAAGAAAATAAAGTGGTTGATTCTTTGAGTTGAAAAAGTAATGATTCATTAACAATGTTGTGTTTGGAACGTGATCCTTTGGTTAAGGATTTGATGAACATTAGCATAGAAGTTGTTGGTGCCGGATGTTCTTCTGTTTTGTTTCAGGTATCAGTGAAATCTTCTCTATCAGAGAGAATTAAGCAAGCACAGAAGCAAGACAATGAGTTGCAGAAAAAGGTAGAGCTGGTTCAGAAGAGTAAGTTGCCTGAATTCAACATTGATAATGATTGTGTTTTGAGATTTGTGAAGAGATTGTGTGTGCAGTGTGATTCATAGTTAAAGAGAGATTTGTTATGTGAAGCACATAGTTCTCTGTTTTCATTTCATCTAGGCAGTACTAAGATGTATAGAGATCTTCGGGAGTACTACTGGTAGGATGAAATGAAAAGAGATATTGCTGATTTTACTGTGAAGTGTTTGAATTGTCAACAGGTTAAAGCAGAGAGGCAGTTACCGAAGGGGATGCTTCAGCCTTTACCAGTACCAGAGTGGAAATGGGAGAATATATCCATGGACTTCATTGTGGGATTTCCGAAGACACCTCGAGGTAATAATGCAATCTGGTTTATTGTTGATCGCTTGACTAAATCTACTCATTTACTTGATATACGAGATACTTTTTACCTAGATCAAATTTATCGTTTGTATCTTAAAGATATAGTCAGGTTACATGGAGTTCCACTCTCCATTTTATCTGATTGTGATCCTAGGTTTACTTCTAACTTTTGGAAAGGACTTCAGAAGTCGTTGGGTACTGAATTAAATTTTAGTACAACTTTTCATCCTCAATCAGATGGGCAGTCAGAATGAACAATTCAGACTTTGGAGGATATTCTATGTGCTTGTTCGATGGAATTTCAGGGAATTTGGGACCAACATATTTCTTTGGTTGAGTTTTCTTACAATAAAAGTTTTCATTCCAGTATAAAAATGGAACCATTTGAGGCATTATATGGGAAGTGGTGTCGAACTCCAGCTTTTTGGGATGAAGTGGGTGAAAGGAAGTTGATGGGACCAGAATAGGTAGATGAGTTGGAAGAAAAATTTCAGCTAATACAGAGACACATGAGAACAACTCAGAGCAAGCAGAAAAGTTATGCGGACAACATGAGGAATGATCTCTCTTTTGAGGTAGGTGATCATGTCTTCCTCAAAGTTTCACCATGGAAAAGTGTGATACGATTTGGTAAGAAATGAAAGATGAGTCCAAGGTTCATTGGACCACATGAAATTATAGAGAGATTTGGATCAGTTGCATACCGAGTGGCTTTACCTTTGAGTTTATCTCAGGTACACAATGTTTTTCATGTTTCAATGTTAAGGAAGTACATGCCAGATCCATCTCATGTTTTGAGTCCAGAGGTAGTTCAGTTGGAGGAGAATCTCTCTTATGAAGAACAACCAGTCCATATTCTTGACCACAGGGAGCAAGTGTTACGGAATAAGGTGATTCATCAAGTAACGGTTTTGTGGAAAAACCACATGATTGAAGAGGCAACAATGGAATCTGAAAATGCAATGAGGGATAAATACCCCCACTTATTCGATAAGTATATAAATTGCGGGGACGCAATTTTCTAAAGGGGGGAAGTATGTAACATCCCAAGTAAGTAAATAATTATTGATTTTCATATCTATGTCTATTTATGAATTAGATTGTGTTTTAAGAGGCTTAAAATGAGAATAAATCCAATCTTAAGCATAGAATTCTCTAATATTTTTTAAAAGATTGTTTTACAGCCTTTTAATGGCGAACCATTTTTAAATATATATTTTGAAAATTTTATGAGTTATATTTGTCAAAATAAACTTATTCATTATAATTGGGACATTGAAATTTACTTTGGATAATTTTTTGGTATTTTTCTGACAATGTTCATTTTTTAATGAATAGTGAAAAATACTGCATTTTACTTCAAAAATTATTTTTTATCTAATTTAATTATATAGATAGATTGTCCATTTAATTGGTTTTAAAGTTTAATTAGAATATATTTTTACCATTTAATACAATGGTGGTCATTAGAATTGATTTCACTTTGGAATTGGGTATAAACAAGAGCCAAACTTTTCATAGATATTGTTTCAAAAAAACCCGCTATTTGTTTTGACAACGGGAATTATTTTTAAATTAATTATTGCAATTTACGTGTTTGGAATTTGGTAAAAGGGATTCCATATTTGGAATCAGAAGGTCCAAATTATGTAATTAAGACTCTTGTTTTTGGACATTATGAATAGTATCGACGGTAATTATCTTTAATTATCGTGATTAATTAGTAATCGGGTAGTTAAGGATAATAAAATAATATCATAATAATACAAAATGACCCCAACATGTGTCCTAATTCTAATATTTGTGTCATTCCCGACCATGAGATGCCTTGTTCCAAACTTAGGGACCCCATGGAATCACTTTTGGGTGATAGTGACACTTTATCATTTTATTTTTAAAGAAAGGAGAATATCACAAAAGTATGTAACACCTAAGTAAAACAATTTTAATTTTGTCTACATAAATTATCTATTGGACTATAAATAGTCATTGTAAATATAAAATTATTTCCTACATCATAGTATTTTTCATATAATTTTTAGACAATAAATAAATAAATTTTTTTATGACACCATGATCATGCAGCGATTACCTCATTAATGAACGATTTAAATAAAATGAAAAGATAATGTAAAATATAAGACTTACACTTGTCAAAAACCTATTGTATGAGTATATTTCGAAACCTTATCACCTTATACTTGAAATATATCAATGTGGGACCTTTAAAATCCAAAACTCATTTTAATATAAAGTAACATTTCTTGAATTTCCAAGAGTGCCTCGCCTCCGTCTTATAAAAGACCCCACCTCTACCTCCTTACCCACACCTCTCAAGCCATTTTCTCGGACAAGTTCTGCTCATTTTATCTCTCCACATCCCTCTATTAATCCTATAAGACTTACCTTAGGCAGAAAGCTCTTCAAGAAACCCTTTTGGTTCAAACCAAGAGGAGTTACCCGATTTAATGGTAATGTCTTAACTTGTGTTATTTTGTTTTATTTTGCTTCTCCAACCCCCTAAACTCTTTTTATTTCTTTATTTTGTAACAACACCAGTATATTCAATATACTAGGATGCTTTTATGATAAGGATTCGAGATACACTTACACACACCTCCGTCTAATGGTTAAAGAACATACTGTTTCCTTGGATGGCGAATTTCTGCCTCACGAAATGATGATTGTTCAATATTCTTTTAACACCTTTCATGGTGGCCATTAAGATGTCACTCTATTTATATATGATGTAACGCCCCGACCCTAATTACCTAGAGTCGGTGCATTATTATATAACATTGGCATGATCACGAGAAAGATCAAGTCTCGAAAGACCGATTAGTTTAGTAGCCTTGGAATAACTAGACACATCCATAAATTTTTACATTACATCATAAAAAAAACATCTTGTCTTCATATCCCCTCATACTATCCCTGCAGTTCATTCATAAATTACTTCTTCATAATCCTGGGAAAAATAAAACATTAAAAGGGGTGAGCTCAAATGCTCAGTAAGGATAACATTATAGCAGAAGCTTTCATAAATAAGCATAAACACTTAAGGCAATTTATAACTAAAACAAAAGACTTTTAAACTTGAACTTCAGCATAAAATGGTAAAGGTAAAATGAAATAATGCCATTTACTTACTCACATGGATATTCTACTAGTCGAATGATCATATGCAATATCAATAACCACTTTCATAATGATGGAATGCATAATGCCAGACTATCATAACCACATAGCCAAGGCCTCGTGCCAAGACTACAAATGAGATTTTTCCAAGGCCTTGTGCCAAGACACTAGTTTGTCTCATGAGACCTAACGATGCATCGAGGAGATATAGCGGGCTCCACCCGTCACTTATTAAGTCCAATGCATTCCTCATATGAATAGGTTTAAGCATAAAATAAACATTCGTATTAAAACTAGCATACGAAATGTCAATACTTTAACCACAAACCATGAATGGTATAAAAATAGAACATCCAGAGTCAAACATAAATCATTTGATACAATATGGAAGATTGTATTGTTTCACATTAACCTCAATCAAGAATAATGAAGGTTGTTGACATAGATGAAAATAATCATCAAAACTATTTGAGAGAAATATCCCCCTTTTCTTGAAATCATTTAAAAATCACACTATTTATCAAGAAGCCATTTAAAAGTAGATTTTTGAATCAAAGTGTCCCATACCACTTTGAAACTTTTTAAAAGGAGTTTTTATTTCTAAACTTTAATGTCCATATAAATAAATCCTTAAAACCATTTTTAAAACATGGACATTAATGAGAAAGGTTTAGATGAATAAGTCTTTAAAACATTTAAAAATGGTATTTTAGTTAGAGATTCTAACCAAAAGAGACACTTGAATACAAATAATTGAGGTAATAAAAACTTTGTAATATCATGAGAATAAAGGGAATCATGATATACTATGTCAAAGTACATTATATACACCACATAAAAGTGATTTGGTGTATATCATCAAAGAAGTCTCAATGGAATGTAAATTGAGATGAAATCTCTCATAAAGGTTGTATCCTTAGGTTAAGGATAAATAAATGACATAATTATGTGTGATAAATATAAATACACTAAATATGATTGGATATTCAGTGTAAAACAATCAAAGGACATTCACACATATTCTTGTAAAAACAATACCAACGAATTGGACGTTTAACTCAACAAATGGAGAATGAGTTAAAATTACTCTTATCAAATTCATATCAATGACTTGAGAATTATCAATGGAGTGATTATGTGTATCAAACTTATATCCATAGGAAGGGGAGTGGAAATTATGACATAATCAAATGAATAGTGATTCCACACATAATCTTGGGGTAATATAATCAATGAAATATGCGTAAAGCCAAATGAGTGGAAATTGAAATTTCAAATTCCCTTATCGATTAGGTAACTTACGAAACATACACCCATGAAAGAATTATCATACCCTGATGATCTAAATACCCATAAATTAAAGTATATTACACAATGAATGCAATCATGGGCAGTACACATACCCCACATGCAATAATTAAGTGGTGAATAATAGAAATCTCACGAAATTAAAAGTGAGATAAGAAACCCCTTACCACGTTAATCAACTGAGTCGTATGGAAAAAAGTTAATAACCACCAAATGATTTACAGAATAACATGAATATAAATATAATCATGATAATATATATCAAATGGCAGTACACAATACACCACTATCAATAATTTAGTGGTGAATAATGGAAATCTCACGGAATTGAAAGTGAGATAAGAAAATCCCTTACTTTGTACTTTTTCCTTGGTCGATGGTAGGTTTACCTCCTGTATAATGGTTAAATAATTGTTATTGAATAATACAAGAATCATTTACTTTAATATGATATCATATATGATCTTTTAACATTTATTTGTTAATAATATCTTAGAATTATCGTCATTTCGGGTGTTAACGGGTTCATTTTACTTTATATTCTTTGTTATGTGAGCCATATTCGTTATTAATGGGATGTATATTATTCATATCCAGAATGATATCAAGTCCTTAGATACTATTTTTAAATCATCAAATTATAATTATACTTGAATGGATATGATGGACAATGAATCTCATCGCGTTCTTGGAGACGGTAGTCCGTACGTACGCACGAACGCTACTTCCATTTAATTTTTCATTTTAAAAGAATTGAATCCAAATGATACATAGGTATATTATTATTCCAGTATAATATTATATTTTATATATGTTACTTATGTTCATTAACACCATTATTTATACGTTCCATGTGTGGTATGAACGAGTCATATCATTTTAAGGGGGCGGTAGTCCGCACTTCCTCAAATGAAATTATCGTATGTATATACAACATGAAACGAATAATGGTATGAAATAAAATGGAATTACAGAAGATTATATAAAATATGTATCATTAATGTCACACTTAATTACAGTGCCATCATAATGGCCACCATGAGAGGCGGTAAGATGTCTTTGAACAATCATCGTTTCGTGAGGCGTTAGTTTGCCATTCACAGAAACATTATGTTCATCATCCATTAGATGGGGGTGTGTGTATGTGTAGTTCGAATACTTCTTATAAAAACATCCTAGTATATTGAGGATACTTTTTTTATTACAAAAGAAAGGAAATAAAAAGAGTTTGGGGGTTGGAGAATGAAAATAATTTAAGAGAAATCGTTACCTTTAATTTAGGTAACTCACTTTGGTTGGAACCAACGGACTTCTTGAAATGATTTCTGCCTAAGGGGAAGCTTCAAGGAGGAGAAGAGGGATGTGGGGAGCTTATTTGGGCAGGTTTTGGAAGAGCCAAGTGGCTTGAGAGGTGTGAGGAATGAGTAAAAGTGGTCTCCTTTTATAAGGGAGAGGAGGGGCTCTTTAGGAAAGAGTGAAAGTATTACTTTATAATATAATTATATTCGGTTTATAATGGTCCAAAAATCATTGAGGTCGAAGATAAGATGACTCATATTCTAAATAAAATCAACCAATAAGAATTGGACAGGTTTTAGATAATATTTTAATTATTATAATCTTATTTATTTAAATGATTTATTAATGAGGTAAACATTGTATCATTATTGTGTCATTAATAATTTAACTTATTTGATGTCTAAAAATTATAAATAAAATATAATTATGTAGTAAATCGTTTTAGATTTCTAATGAATATTTATAATCTAAAATCCAACATGTATAACCCTATGTAAAAATTGTTCTTCTAAAAGATGTAAGCTTATGCCATTTTTATTTATATTTTAACTTTATTAATATAATGTGTCCCTACCACATACAAGTGGCTCCAAGGGGTCCCCAAATCGACCCAAGGATGCCCATGGTCGGGTATGTGTCCACCAATAAGGTTAGGACACGTTTTAGGGTAATTTTGTATTATTATAATATTATTTTTTAACCCTTATTTACCGGATTTACCCTTTAACCATGGTAAATAAAATATTTACCGCAGTAATTATTCAAAATGTGTAAAAATAAAAGTTACCTATTTACATAATTTGAACATCCTGATTCCAAATATGGAATCCATTTTCCTAAATTCAAAACACAGAAGTGGAAGAAATTAATTTAAAATTAATTCCCGCTGTCAAAACAAAAAACGTGTTTTTAAGAGATAATAACTATCAAAAGATTGACACTTGTTTATGTTCGGTTTAATTGTAAAATTATGTCCAATGACAAACATTAAATTAAATGGTAAAAATATATTCTAAATATACTTTAAAACCACTCAAATTCATAATTTATCAATATTAATTATTTTGATTAAAAAAGTTGTTTTTAATTAAAATTTAGTAATTTTCACTATTCATCAAAATATAAAAGTTATCCGAAAAGTAGCAAAATTTCACCCTAGGCTAATTTTGATATTCCAAATCCAAAAATGAAGTCCATTTTGAAATATAAAATATATATGATTTCAAAAAGTAGGTATTACTATTCACAACGGCTAGTTTGATTGGTTGTGGTGTGTGTTAAAACTCAAGGTTGCGTACAACACACGCTATTGTATTATTCAAAGAAAGCGTACCGTGGAAGCATGGGATGTTTCATTTTAAATTTTTGATGTCCCAATTTAGTCAAAAAGTTTAAAATATTGTATTTAAAAAAGGTTCACTATTAAAAGTTGATAAAAGTGCAATACTGAAAATGAATTTGTTCTTGCATTATATCTAAGAAACTCATAATATGGATTCTAAAATTATAAGGATTATATAAAGTTTAAAATTTAGATAATACTATTCATAACCTCTTTTGAATTGATTTTTTTTAAGTCTTGGTGTGATTGAACTCGGTGTTGCGTGTAGTGCAAGTTATTGAATTATTTTGAAGAAATAACACACTATGAAATCTTGGGGTGTTACATTCTCCCCTCCTTCAATAAATTGCGTCCTCGCAATTTGAAATTGTTCTTCGAAAATAAAAGGTTGAAAATATAAAATATATTTGTGGGAAAACCCACATCGGAAATTGGGTTACTAAAATTTAGTCTTAATATGAGGAAAAGAGAAATGAAAGGGTCACCACCAAATTATGATCTCGATTAGGAGAACATTGGTGGCAATTAGAGACATATAATTGGAGGAAAAATGTAAATATTTATAGGTAGTGATTGAGGTCATCAATCACAAACAAGTATAAAATTGAGGTCCTTAAACTCATCAATCTATGATGATTTGAAATACCATCGGTTCAACAAAACATAGGGTATTGGGATAACACATTTTTGACGTTTCAAAATATCTTAGTTGAAATCCCACATCGAAAAATGAATTAATGAGGCCTCTATTTAAAATAAAGAGTGGAAAGTATGAAGATTACCGAAAATAACACATACTAGGGTTCCATGTAGGAAAATATGGATATGGAAGAGAAATCTAACCATCAATTATCTGATGGAGAGTGGTAGAGAACATGGCTATGAAAAGGCCAACAATCCTAATGCCATAAATTAGTGATGATTTAATGTACCATCTAGGACAACATTTTTTTTAAAGTTACATTACATAAGGAAGAGGAATTCATTTATGATATTGACTAAGAACATTATGAGATATACTTAAATTTTAAGTAGAT
The DNA here is from genome assembly GCA_963277665.1 of Viscum album. NCBI lineage: Eukaryota > Viridiplantae > Streptophyta > Magnoliopsida > Santalales > Viscaceae > Viscum > Viscum album. Next base: position 1,021,655,267 of record OY728158.1, on the reverse strand, counting down.
TTTCATTCTTTAATAAATTTCCACCACTAACTCAATTTTTTTTAAACGATGAGTATTCAAGAAGACGTGGTCACACTATAAGAGATAGAATAAACTTATATAGAATCACATGATCCATGTAGGATAAACCATATATTTACATTGTCTTTGAAGATTAATCAAAACCAAAATGGTTAGTGAATGATCTAATGATCCCCCAAAAGGATATTCATTGAGATAGATATGCACTAATCTTAATTTCTAAAATTAAACCAAAAATACCCCAAAGTTAAATAGATACCATTCAATAACGAATTGTCCTTAAAATCCTTTAATATAATCCAAGCTAATATTGAAACCCAAAACATAGAAGAATTTGATTATGTAGTCTCCCATGTTACATTGTATCTCCAAATGACATAAAATACTCTTAAAGTCACATACTTAAAAGTAATTAACATCATCACATATTCTCTGTTATAGGTTAATCATTTCCATAAATAACCCAAATCACTATAAATCAACAATAAAAACGTAGATAAAAATCCACCATTACTCTACAAATGAAACCTCATTGTATTCTATTTTCCTTGGGCATATAGTGTTCCTAACAAAACGAACATCTTCCAAAATAACATTTATCACTTAATCACCAAATCATTTTCCTATACCAAGGGTATTCATTTGATAAGACATAAGAACCCAAATCATCTTATTATTGATCAATAAAATCATTTAACAAAAAAAATAGTCACACTAACCAGGGACTTCACGTAGTCCAGTGGTAGGCGATAAATCCCAATCGCACTTTGGTTGTGGGTTCGATTCCCACAGCTTTGTCCGACGCGACGGGTTGTCACACGGTCTACGTGTTGTCCTTTTTTAAAAACTATATTTTATAATATTACCAAAATGAGATAAATTCCTCAAAATAACATAATTTAACCACAAATGTTATATCATACTTTTCATTTTCATCCCAAATTATAATAACTTATCATTTTCTCAAACCCCAATGATCATATAAAACCAAATGGTTATTTATACCTATATCTACAAGAGAAGAGACAATTCTTCCTCAAATATCATTCTCACATGGCAAACTGCGGGGTTACAAATACCAGAGAAAATTATTCCAAAGTAAACCCATCAACAAGTAGTGCTAATTTTTCTCCAACCATTTATTTCCACATAGCTTCTTCTTTGACCAAGAAAATATCCTATAGAATAGGACATTCACTCGGGTAATGGCCAGGTCCCCTACATTTACGGCAAATGACTGTAAATGGACTCTTGGGACCATTTTTATCTTCTTCCATAGTACTATTCATTTTTATTCGGCAATTCTTCACTTTATGTCCTTCCTTCCTGCACGTAAAACATTTCGTTGTCCCATTGAGACACTTTCCTGGGTGTCTCTTTCCACATTTCCTGCATGATGAAAATTGAGGGTTCTTTTCTCCATGGTCTCCATTGCTGGAGCTCTTATCATTTATCACCTTTCTCTTCCTTGTTGAGTCTGGGAGTTGGTTAATATATATGTTGTTGATCATATTTTTGGAAAACTGATTTGGCATAAAGACGATATCTTTTACGCCTATCAACATTCCATTTTGTTGCTCATTTCCACCACCGTTGCCACCTTGTACATCATTCTCAAAGTCACTATGACTTCCTTGGAATGCAGCCATTGACTAAAACCAGAAAGCATTGTGTGAGTAATAGTAGTCGTAAAATCATTTAGAGATTAAAATGTCACCATATTCTCAATTTGAAACATATTAGGATTAACCAAGGTCATTTACTCTCATCTTATGTATATATTACTTAAATTGGTTTGTAAAGAAAATGTAAATTATCCTAAGAATATCCCCCGGGAGTGTCGTAACCAAGAGTGCAGCAAGGCCCGTTGTCGTGCACCAGTTCCCGTTCGAGTCTAGCTCAAAGAGGTGTTTTCAGGTTTTACCCCTAGGTACATCTGTGCCAGAGCCGCCTCTACCTGCTCGTATCCAGACAGGGATGTATTTCTCAGAAAACTCACAAAATCTCTACAATACCAAAATTCTAGGAAGTTCTTTTATACTAATCCTCAAAGTTCATCTTAGGTCTACGTGCTCTAATCAGAGTTTATCTAAATCTAGCTTCCAAGGTTTGTACTAAACTTCCTCTGATACCAACTGTAACGCCCCGACCCTAATTACCTAGAGTCGGTGCATTATTACATAACATTGGCATGATCACGAGAAAGATCAAGTCTCTAAAGACCGATTAGTTTAGTAGCCTTGGAATAACTAGACACATCCATAAATTTTTACATTACATCATAAAAAAACATCTTGTCTTCATATCCCCTCATACTATCCCTGCAGGTCATTCATAAATTACTTCTTCATAATCCTGGGAAAAATAAAACATTAAAAGGGGTGAGCTCAGATGCTCAGTAAGGATAACATTATAGCAGAAGCTTTCATAAATAAGCATAAACACTTAAGGCAATTTATAACTAAAACAAAAGCCTTTTAAACTTGAACTTCAGCATAAAATGGCAAAGGTAAAATGAAATAATGCAATTTACTTACTCACATGGATATTCTACTAGTCGAATGATCACATGCAATATCAATAACCACTTTCATAATGATGGAATGCATAATGCCAGACTATCATAACCACATAGCCAAGGCCTCGTGCCAAGACTACAAATGAGATTTTGCCAAGGCCTTGTGCCAAGACACTAGTTTGTCTCATGAGACCTACCGATGCATCGAGGAGCTATAGCGGGCTCCACCCGTGACTTATTAAGTCCAATGCATTCCTCATATGAATAGGTTTAAGCATAAAATAAACATTCGTATTAAAACTAGCATATGAAATGTCAATACTTTAACCACAAACCATGAATGGTATAAAAATAGAACATCCACAGTCAAACATAACTCATTTGATACAATATGGAAGATTGTATTGTATCACATTAACCTCAATCAAGAATAATGGAGGTTGTTGACATAGATGAAAATAATCATCAAAACTATTTGAGAGAAATATCCCCCTTTTCTTGAAATCATTTAAAAATCACACTATTTATCAAGAAGCCATTTAAAAGTAGATTTTTGAATCAAAGTGTCCCATACCACTTTGAAACTTTTTAAAAGGAGTTTTTATTTCTAAACTTTAATGTCCATATAAATAAATCCTTAAAACCATTTTTAAAACATGGACATTAATGAGAAAGGTTTAGATGAATAAGTCTTTAAAACATTTAAAAATGGTATTTTAGTTAGAGATTCTAACCAAAAGAGACACTTGAATACAAATAATTGAGGTAATAAAAACTTTGTAATATCATGAGAATAAAGGGAATCATGATATACTATGTCAAAGTACATTATATACACCACATAAAAGTGATTTGGTGTATATCATCAATGAAGTCTCAATGGAATGTAAATTGAGAAGAAATCTCTCATAAAGGTTGTATCCTTAGGTTAAGGATAAATCAATGACATAATTATGTGTGATAAATATAAATACACTAAATATGATTGGATATTCAGTGTAAAACAATCAAAGGACATTCACACATATTCTTGTAAAAACAATACCAACGAATTGGATGTTTAACTCAACAAATGGAGAATGAGTTAAAATTACTCTTATCAAATTCATATCAATGACTTGAGAATTATCAATGGAGTGATTATGTGTATCAAACTTATATCCACAGGAAGGGGAGTGGAAATTATGACATAATAAAATTAATAGTGATTCCACACATAATCTTGGGGTAATATAATCAATGAAATATGCGTAAAGCCAAATGAGTGGAAATTGAAATTTCAAATTCCCTTATCGATTAGGTAACTTACGAAACATACACCCATGAAAGAAGTATCATACCCTGATGATGTAAATACCCATAAATTAAAGTATATTACACAATTAATGCAATCATGGGCAGTACACATACCCCACATGCAATAATTAAGTGGTGAATAATGGAAATCTCACGAAATTAAAAGTGAGATAAGAAACCCCTTACCACGTTAATCAACTGAGTCGTATGGCCAAAAGTTAATAACCAGCAAATGATTTACAGAATAACATGAATATAAATAGAATCATGATAATATATATCAAATGGCAGTACACAATACACCACTTTCAATAATTTAGTGGCGAACAATGGAAATCTCACGGAATTGAAAGTGAGATAAGAAAATCCCTTACTTTGTACTTTTTCCTTGGTCGATGGTAGGTTTACCTCATGTATAATGGTGAAATAATTGTTATTGAAAAATACAAGAATCATTTACTTTAATATGATATCATATATGATCTTTTAACATTTATTTGTTAATAATATCTTAGAATTATCGTCATTTCGGGTGTTAACGGGTTCATTTTACTTTATATTCTTTGTTATGTGAGCCATATTAGTTATTAATGGGATGTATATTATTCATATCCAGAATGATATAAAGTCCTTAGATACTATTTTTAAATCATCAAATTATAATTATACTTGAATGGATATGATGGACAATGAATCTCATCGCATTCGTGGAGACGGTAGTCCGTACGTACGCACGAACGCTACTTCCATTTAATTTTTCATTTTAAAAGAATTGAATCCAAATGATACATAGGTATATTATTATTCCAGTATAATATTATATTTTATATATGTTACTTATGTTCATTAACACCATTCTTTATACGTTCCATGTGTGGTATGAACGAGTCATATCATTTTAAGGGGGCGGTAGTCCGCACTTCCTCAAATGAAATTATCGTATGTATATACAACATGAAACGAATAATGGTATGAAATAAAATGGAATTACAGAAGCTTATATAAAATATGTATCATTAATATCACACTTAATTACAGTTCCATCATAATGGCCACCATGAGAGGCGGTAAGATGTATTTGAACAATCATCGTTTCGTGAGGCGTTAGTTTTCCATTCACAGAAACATTATGTTCATCATCCATTAGATGGGGTTGTGTGTATGTGTAGTTATAATACTTCTTATAAAAACATCCTAGTATATTGAGGATACTTTTTTTATTACAAAAGAAAGGAAATAAAAAGAGTTTGGGGGTTGGAGAATGAAAATAATTTAAGAGAAATCGTTACCTTTAATTTAGGTAACTCACTTTGGTTGGAACCAAAGGACTTCTTGAAATGCTTTCTGGCTAAGGGGAAGCTTCAAGGAGGAGGAGAGGGATGTGGGGAGCTTATTTGGTCAGGGTTTGGACGAGCCAAGTGGCTTGAGAGGTGTGAGGAATGAGTAGAAGTGGTCTCCTTTTATAAGGGAGAGGAGGGGCTCTTTAGGAAAGAGTGAAAGTATTACTATATAATATAATTATATTCGGTTTATAATGGTCCAAAAATAATTGAGGTCGAATATAAGATGACTCATATTCTAAATAAAATAAACCTATAAGAATTGGACAGGTTTTAGATAATATTTTAATCATTATAATCTTATTTATTTAAATGATTTATTAATGAGGTAAACATTGTATCATTATTGTGCCATTAATAATTTAACTTATTTGATGTCTAAAAATTATAAATAAAATATAATTATGTAGGAAATCTTTTTAGCTTTCTAATGAATATTTATAATCGAAAATCCAACATGTATAACCCTATGTAAAAATTGTTCTTCTAAAAGATGTAAGCTTATGCCATTTTTATTTTTATTTTAACTTTATTAATATAATGTGTCCCTACCACATACAAGTGGCTCCAAGGGGTCCCCAAATCGACCCAAGGATGCCCGGGGTCGGGTATGTGTCCACCAATAAAGTTAGGACACGTTTTAGGGTAATTTTTTATTATTATAATATTATTTTTTAACCCTTATTTACCGGATTTACCCTTTAACCATGGTAAATAAAATATTTACCGCAGTAATTATTCAAAATGTGTAAAAATAAAAGTTACCTATTTACATAATTTGAACATCATGATTCCAAATATGGAATCCATTTTCCTAAATTCAAAACACAGAAGTGGCAGAAATTAATTTAAAATTAATTCCCGCTGTCAAAACAAAAAGCGTGTTTTTAAGAGATAATAACTATCAAAAGATTGACACTTGTTTATGTTCGGTTTAATTGTAAAATTATGTCCAATGACAAACATTAAATTAAATGGTAAAAATATATTGTAAATATACTTTAAAACCACTCAAATTCATAATTTATCAATATTAATTATTTTGATTAAAAAAATTGTTTTTAATTAAAATTTAGTAATTTTCACTATTCATCAAAATATAAAAGTTATCCGAAAAGTACCAAAATTTCACCCTAGGATAATTTCGATATTCCAAATCCAAAAATGAAGTCCATTTTGAAATATAAAATATATATGATTTCAAAAAGTAGGTATTACTATTCACAACGGCTAGTTTGATTGGTTGTGGTGTGTGTTAAAACTCAAGGTTGCGTACAACACACACTACTGTATTATTCAAAGAAAGCGTACCGTGGAAGCATGGGATGTTTCATTTTAAATTTTTGATGTCCCCATTTAGTCAAAAAGTTTAAAATATTGTATTTAAAAAAGGTTCACTATTAAAGTTGATAAAAGTGCAATAATGAAAATGAATTTGTTCTTGCATTATATCTAAGAAACTCATAATATGGATTATAAAATTATAAGGATTATATAAAGTTTAAAATTTAGATAATACTATTCATAACCTCTTTTGAATTGCTTTTTTTAAGTCATGGTGTGATTGAACTCGGTGTTGCGTGTAGTGCAAGTTATTGAATTATTTTGAAGAAATAACACACTATGAAATCTTGGGGTGTTACATATGATATATATTATGTTTATGTTTTCCTTATTTTTCTGTATTTTTCAATTATGGAATACCTTATGGTTTCCATTATGGGTAAACGCGATATCTTCATTTTAGGAAGTGTAGAATACCGCCCCCTCAAAGTGATTTGATTCGTTAATGCCATATGTGGGATGTATAAAGGATGGAGTTAATGATATAATATATGATATTATACTGGAATTATAATATACCTTTATATCATTATGAATTCATTCTATTAAATACAAAATATAAATGAAAGTAGCGTTCATGCGTACATACGACTTACCGTATCCATGAACAGTGCATTTCATTTCTTACCTCTAAATGTTATCTAATATTATAAATGCATGTATATACTGGATATATATTATATATATTATATCTACATCATGAATATAATTCTGGATATAATGGATATTTTACCATATGAACAACTTGTAATTATAAGGAGTTTATTTTTGACTCAAGTACCAATGATCGACAAAACGACCATTATTAACTTAAATAATTACATAGTATTCATAACATGGTAATAAGTGATATAAAAGGAATAATTAACTTGAAAAAGGTTCTTAATCAAGTAGAAATTAACTCAAGTTTATTATTCAGGAGATTAAAGAATGATCGAGTCAAGTCGGACACGAGGTAAGGGACTTCGTCTCAATCTCCTTTCATTGAGGCATATTTTGTTTTATACACAAATTTATTTTATACAGTGTATAAACCCCTTTGAATTTTAAGTTTATTCAAATGTAATCTTTTTTATACGAAGAATTTTACTAAACGATAAAAGGTAATGTTTTTTTCTTACATATGCGATGACAATGACTTCTCCGCCGCCAGGACCATTATTTGAGTTTCAGATTCCTCTACAAGCCATAACTTTTTTTAATGAAAAATAAATACCATGTTTTACTTTTATTTTATTTTGGTATTGAAAATGGTTTTGATAATGTTTTTATTATATCAATGTGTTTTTGATATCTTGTGATTGAAATGTGGAAATGTTATGTTTCCTTTATGCATTTTTTATGTGATACTATTATGTTATGGTTCTTGGGAGTTGTTTATGAAGACAGGTGGTTCCATGATAAATTAAGGGCGGGTGAGCCTGAGATAGCTCTCCAATGCATTGGGTAACGCGAAGGGGTTAAACACTAAGGTTTCTCCGAAGAAATTTAGGGAATATACTGTGATGGGTATTCCAAATGTAACCATGAGGGTTACTCTCTACGTAAGAATGTTATGAATGCCTCAAGTTACCTTTATGTCTTATGATTTCTATGATTTACTCATGATTTGATGAGGTATGTTAAAGTGATTATGTTTTATGAGTAAAGTATGATTTCATTAATTCTTTTGTATACATGGACTAATGTTTTCAATCCGTATTTTTATATACCTTACTGAGCTTTTTATGCTCATCCCAAGTTTTTGAAATGTTCTTCATAGGTCAAGGGAAAGGTACATGATGTGATGATAGTGTCAAGGAAGTGTCAAAAAAGAATACATGTTTTATTTTAAATATGTTTCCTTTGTTGGGAAAAGTGAATATTGTCTTTAATGTAACCACCTTGTTTAAATGTGGATTGTAATGCATGATTTATGATCTAATTATCTAAAACTATAAACCTGAAAAGATCCTCAATGTTTAATCTTGTAATAACTCAAGATTAAGTAATGTTTAAGGTTGGGGCCTTATACCGGGTCAGATGAAAACCTTTGACTGCATCTCCTCTAACTTCTTCTTGAGATACTGTAACTTTGGGGTAGCCATCCTATAAGGAGGAATGGACACTGGTTTCACTCCTGGCATAAGCTCAATCAAGAAATATACCTCTATCTCTAGAGGTAAACCTAAAATTTCATCTAGAAAGACATATTTAAAATAATATACCACTAGATAAAAAGTCTATCTACAGATTCCCATGGCTATCCATATATAAACTAGCAATCTAGGCTATAATTCCTCCCAACCCATGATTCTTAGTTCCAACACTGCTCACCCAGACATCCAATTCTTCCTTGTGTAAGAAAGACCTACCCTCTGGTGATGTGAATATCACCCTGTGGTGATATCAGTCAACAAAGGCCTGAAAGGAGGCTAACCAGTCCAATCTGAGAATGACATTGAAGCCTGTAATCTCTAATACATAGAGGTCCCATAAGAAGTGACACCCACCAACCTCAAGAGGTAACTCCATGAACTGATGTACAATATATATTCTAATACCCAACAGAGTGTCCAGCTTCATATCATCATCAAAATTAAAGATATAAATCCCAAGGATCTCCATAATGGAAACTGATATAAAACTATGGGAAACCCCTATATCAAAAAGACCAGAAACTAAAACTGAAGAAACTAGAATCATACATCTAACCGTAGAGGTTATCGGATCCTGTTCCTATGGGGTATATTCCATCACAAAAGTCTGACCTGTACAATGACCCTATGACCCTGCCTGACCACCCTGAGCTAATCCACCCTACTATCACTGAAAACCTATCATCTGGCTACCATGACCAAGACCACCTCCTTGGCCCGGAAAACCTCAATTACCTGACTGATGGGGAACTTTTGGTCTTTTTCCTATATGTGGAGTCATAATAGATCCTCTCCCACTCACTACTAGTAAAAAATTCTTGAAAAAACACTAAAAGTGGTCCATCCTACTACAATATCAGCACTCAACTGGGTCCTTTGGTAAATGTGGTCTCGTATTCCCACTCTTCCTGCATTGACAGCACAACAATTGGAAAGCTGAAGAAACATCATGTGAAATCTCCCTACGGTGCTTCATACTATCGGTTGAAGGAGTACCAACCCTGGATATTGAACTTCCCTGGATCACAGATCCTAAATCCCTCAGATTGCGCTCAGTAATCAATGCCTGATTTACTATAGTAGTCACCGAATTTAGTCTAAAAACATTCACATGTGATTGGATGTCATACTTGAGACCATATTCACACCGCCTAGCCATTGATAACTTCTCATCTCCCTAAACAAGTGCGAAGTGCTGAAGCACTGTAAAGAAAGAAGATTAATCCATCACTGAAAAAGAACCCTGCTTCAAGTGCATGAACTCCTAGTCTTGATTGACCCTCAACGTCTCAGGGTAAAAGTAATCATAGAATGTCCTTTCAAACTCTTCCCAATACATATCCTAATTACATACCACCTATGAGATAACATCCCAACATCTCTTGGCAGAATCATGTAACATGTACTTTGTGATCTTCACACTCCTCTCATGAGGCATCTCGAGATTCTCAAAGATAGAAAGCATGGCCTCCAACCACAACTCTGCAGCATGTGGTCCTCCATCCCCTAAAAAAGTGGGAAGATTATGATACAAGAACACCCTTGTAAACTATTCCATAGATGGGGCAGGATGTGGTGCTCCCTAAAAAGTCGGTATCATCCTCATAAATCCTTCATGGAACTATGCATCAGTTGCTATGCCTGGTATAACATCTTGTGCCAAGACATACATAATGGGAGGATCTGATGGTAGTCCCTAATCTACCATTTCAAGTTTCTGATCATCGCCATGTACCTAGCGTACAACCAGGGGACATATTTGTGGCTTGACTCTGTAAGGTCAAGTTCACACCTCAGTTCAAGATATCAAGGATTGCAAGTTAGAAGTTCAAGAAAGGAAAAGAAGAAATAAAGCATTCATGTTTTTCAAAAAAGGGTTACAAAACATGTAGAACCACTATAGGGTATGTTCCCTTAATAATTTACATGGGCATGTACCTCTACCATCCTTGTTGTGTAACACCCCATACACACGACATGTTCTTCATGAGACATGGTGTGTACTTGAATATTCCCTCCTAACTAAGTACTTCTACACAGCTTTATCTACATGATTCTACTAGTGTAACACTACACGGCGTGTTCACCCTAGACACGAAACATACTAATTAAGTTCTAACCACCCATGTCATTAGTCACACAGCTGGATACATAGATGATTACTACACAATGTGTACAATCTAGTGGCCTTCAGGTCATGTATTGTAAGTCAGTCAGGCCTTGTTCCTTGGGGCTACGGGTCATGTATGGGTTCCCCTTCAACCCTTAAAAAGGGGATTATCCATAATAAAATAAAAAGAAGGCCTTAGGGCCATTCAGGGGGTGTACAATCTAGACACGGTGTGTACAACCCAAGTTTCATCCACCCATGTTGTTTCACAGTGTGTTCTACAAATTGTTTATCAACCCTGTGTCTCTACTCACATAGTCAGCCACAGGGTCAATAACTACACAACATGTATATACGGTACACAATGAGTACTTAAGAAAATCCATTTTCTTCTAGAATAGAAGAACACATGGCACATCTTCATAACATCACAAGTCATGTTGTTTGGGTTTCTAGATATTAAGACTATAAAACTTCTACAGAACCCTTAAAAACTTAAAATTTGTCTAAGTAATTCCAAGTTACAATCTGCAAGAGACCATAATCCCCGCGAATCAATGTTTGGAATCTTTAATCATATTATGCCTTAATAAAGTTCATTTAAAGTTCAAACATGATCCACCAAATTCTGATCCAAGAGGGCCCATAACACCTCAGGGACAAAAGATTGGAGTCCATCCAAATAAAACTTTACACATACCAATACCCTGTCAAAATAGTATGTATTTCTATCATGGAATCTATCATAAAATCATTCATATCTAACACAACATCTATCACAACAATATACAATCAGTAATGCACCCTAAATAGAATGAGAAGAATGCATGACATGTGATCTCTAGTAAGTTCCAATATGATGCATGAGATGGAATAACCTCATCTCATTGGTTTGAAACAAAATAGAACCCCAATAATATGAATTATAAAAGCACAATACACGTGGATCACCCAACGGTGAAATCAAATCAACTGTAACAATTGAAAAACCAGAAAAAATGAAATATTTGAGGTAACTTGGATTTTCCCTGTACACGAGTTATCTACAACCCTAAATAACTTATTAATAACTACATATTCCTTCCTATCCCAGTATATAGGCTCAAAATATTATGTCAAAGTAGAAAAAACTCCTTTGATACCACTTTGTAATGTCTCAGATCTGGGTGCCACCCAAAAGTTCCCCAAACCCAATTGGTCACATAACCTCAAGTGAATTTCCCCAAACTCCAGAGGCTGTCGACTAGTAGGGAGGTATAATGTAATATATTAGAGAAACTATGACCTCATTGTAAGATTATACACAGTGGAATTATAATAGTAAACAAAAATTGAATCAGTAATACTACAAAAGTAAACAGTGGAAGACTGAAGTAAATCCAACAGAAGCCACAATAAATATATGATGCATGGAATATGTATCTAAGAAAACATTCAAAAAATTCACAATACTAGAAAGAAATATAGAAACCAATTTATAAAAGAAACAAGTAAAATATATCAGCATCACAAGCCTCATCTTGGTCACATGCCCTCTATCTTTAATATCAATCAAGTACCTGATGAGGAAGGGCGATTGCCCTTATCTATACCTACAACCATATAATCTATTTGGGTTCAAAATCATGACCGAAACAGGGTGTGATATGAATTCTAGTAGGTAACCACCAAAATATCTATGAATAACTATTAGTGAATATATATATATATATATAGCAGGCAATATGCAGGAATGAAGCATTAAACTAGGAAGTACTCAAAAGTAAACAATCCCATAGATTTCAATTACATTAATTCACATTTATTATTCAATATGTAGAGTCATGTAAAAATTGGGATCTAGACTAAGCTCTGTATCCACTATGTACGCAACAAAATAGATTTCTCAGAAGACCATCTAAACAAACAAGTAAGACGAGTCCAATCTTGTGCTTTGGCTTGGCATACTCATCATAATCATTCAATTATTCAATAACGACCCTTTGGGAAAGTTATCATAGTCTAATCCCCTTGGACTAACATAACAACAATTCATTTAATAATGGCCATCTGCGAAACTCTCACGGTATAACCCATTTGGTCTAACATAGCACTAATCATTTACAAATGACCACCTGAGAAGCTCTCATGGTCAATACCCCTTGGTCAACATAGCATCAATAAATTATAAACAACCACATGAGCAGCTATCATGGTCTAAAACCCTTGGTCGATAACCAACTGGTATCTCTCACAATTAATACCCATGAGTCAACATAATAGTAAAACATACATAAATGACCCAACCTCTGGAAGCTCTCACAGTAAATTACTTTTGATCAAACTTCCACAATGAATATTACAGACATCTCATATAATCAGTAACTCCGTCTTAAAAAAAACAAGGCATGGAAAAAAGGATAGCCTAATAGTAATTCTCGACCAAGCATCCATAAACAATCAATCTAGGGAAATTCACCCACAAGGTGTCCCATAAAAAAGGCATCCGGCCTTACACATTCAACTTCCCCTTATCAATCAACCAAAACATAATAGGTAATAAATATGGTTTAATTCCAAAACACACAATACCCTAAATGTGGGTATGTGGCACTTTTAGCACATATAATCCAAATATGAACAATGAATGGAAAAAACCACCTACCTCAATGTCTCATGATCAATATACTTGAACATCGACCCTTGAATTGACCTAGATAGGCATAGATCTAATAAAAAGTGAAAAAAATTCAACATTGAATAACTTAGAAGAGAGAAATAATCAAGAAGAAAGGCTCTATGGGTTTTGAGAACTCACAAGTGGGATTCTAACGCACCCGACAATGTCTCAATCAGGGCTCAGAAGGAGAACTGGGAGGATTTAGGAGTTCGTAATCCCTTTTGTTATGCTTCTATATGAACCAAAACTAGAAGAAGGTGTTTCCAAAGATGATATGCGACCCTTCTCCGATTTATCGAATAAAAATAAAAGTACATGGCGTGTTCATTAAATGTACACGTTGTGTAGTAGGATTAATAGTACCCCACCTTAAGTGGTCTTCCAGGTCCCCACACGACCGTGTACTAGGCTGTTACACGACCTGTATGTGATTGTACGTAGCAACTGGGTACATGGTGTGTACTCATAAGTACATAGCGTGTACTTAGAAAATCTCAAATTCTTTATTTTTCCTAAAAAACCTGAAATAAAGATCTATACTTGAAAAGAAGATTCGTGTTCTTACAGTGTGTGCATATGATGCTCATTAAAAAGACATATTTTAGATTCATGCTATTATTATATAGATTATAAATGATTTTAATGCTTATGAAATGATTTCTAGATAGATCATGAAGGTAAAACTATCCTATCCTATTTTTATGAAGGATACATGATTTATAAGACTTAAATATCATCATAGTTTCAATTTCATGGAATATTATCAATTCATGTCAATAGATCATCTATATATGTATAATCATCAATGGTTTGACAATACCATTGAGACCAAGAAGCTACCTCAACATATTTTTGGAACTGATGTGATTAAATAATTGCAACATATCTATTTTTTCATTCAGGAAAGGTCAGACAAAATCTAAAAATAAAAATATTTTTTCCACTGAATAAAAGTAAAATTATAAGAATAAAAATAACCTCTTTGATTTTCATTATTGTTCAAGCAATTTATTACATTATTGTTTAGATGTAATGAACATTGAAAAAAAATATGTGAAATATTTCTTTCAGTTATTTTAAATGTCATGTGGAAGACAATATATGATATACATTCTCAACGTGATTTGGTGAATTAGGGTATAATACCATAACTGCATACTGTATGTATTGGTGAAAATAAATTTAAAGATATATTCACTTCTTATGTGATGAAAACTTCAAATAAAAATAAATTTCTAGAAGTAATAAATACTATCAAGGTTCCTAATGGATATTTGTACAATATATCAAAATGTTTTAATACAAGAGAGTTGATATTGAAATCTATGAAAAAACATAACTACCACATCTTTTTATGTGAATTTATTCAATTAACAATCCATCATTTACTGTCCAATAATGTAAGGATGATGGGGATTCAATTGTTCCATTTTTATAGAGATATATGTGATAAATGGTTGTCTAATTAGTTCAAGAAAAAAATGTATGGGATGGACCATTAATTCTATGTGAGTTAGAGAAAATGTTTCCTCTATCTTTTTTCACTTGCATGATGCATCTTACTATACATTTTCTGACTGAAATAATTCTTAGGGGATATGTTTATTTTTTTGGATATATCAAATTGAAATAAATATATTCACAATGATATCTTATTTCTAGAATAACAATCATCATAAAGGTTTCACTATGAAAGTTTAATTGGATCAAGAATGTATGGATTTCTATTCAATGTATTTGAGTTATGTGATCATGATACATAACTGAAAAATGATAAATAAAGAAGATAAATATATGAAAATTTAACCACCTTTTCTATCACTTCCACAAACATGGGGAATTATTAGATCATATACATTGGCTATATTGATCCTTGAAGAGTGGAATATAGAATATCACACAGTCTTCTTTAACTATGATTTGTTCAATAAAAACATCAATTATGTAATTTGAATATGTATATGTTATATTATACTAAGTAGTTTCATATATATGTTAAATTATTATTATTGTTTCATGTAGTGAACATAAAAAAATTATAAGTATAATTTATTGCTCACTACCTTTGATAAGGAGATATTTTTCATAGAAAAGAGTTATATTTAGTTTAAATACAAGGTATGATAATTACTTTAATAAATTAAATAAATAAATAAATATCCATATAAATTTAATATTAATTTCTATCATATGTATTGTGTTTACCTATTGACTATTTATCTGAAGAAATAAGAGTGTTGGATTTTGGTTCCAATTATTTGGTTCATGAATACAAATTATAGGTCATCAATGGTTATAATTTTTTTATAATTGGTCAGGTAGTAAACATGAAAACACAACATGATTGTGTGATGTTAACTACAAAGGCATACTATTTTTCCAATTCATATATACTAGGCCTTAATATGAAAATGTTTTTATTATGGAGTTGTTGATAAAATACTACTGTTGAATTATTACTCCCATATTCGAGTTTCTATGATGAAATTCAAGTGGTTTGATTCAAAGACATGCATGAAACATTTATTGATGATTGTGGATTTAGAGTTATTGACATGACTAGATTCTTAGCTACGAATGGGCCATATATTTTGGCATTAATGGAAAAACATGTATTTTGTGTGAAAGATCATTTTAGAACTGAATTTGGTTTCATTAGTAAAGTAATACCAAGATATATTTTGATGATAGTGGGGATGAAGCTAGCACTCTTTCTACCTCTATTATTCTTGATCAATATATTACATATAGTGACTCAAATTGTCTAATTTTTAGAGATGGCTATGAGATTGAAGTAGTGGTGGGTAATATATAGAAGCAACCATATATGTTCTCAGTTCATTCGGTTTAGCTCAACTATGATCTTTTAGGTTGGTAATATTTAAATTTCTCTAATTTGGATTCAGTTTGGAAGGGTAAGTTTAGTTTAGTATTTTTTTTGTTGCATTTAATTAGATTTATTTCACTTCAATAAAAAAAATTTCATTAAAACTTACATGAGTGGGATACTACCTCCAACACAGTCCATCAAAATCGCACACCTGTAGCACTGAACAAGGGCTTCCTAGAAGAAAAAAATAAAATATTGAATTGAAAATAAAATTTTATATTTAAAAGTAGAGATTAAAAATTAAACAAAATTCAAACCAACAATACATTTTAACACTTCTGATACAATCACTGAGCCTCAAAGCATACAAGTGAGCACAAGATCACACCGAAAACCATCCCCAAGAACACAGTCACACAAGGGAGAACTAAAATAAGTAAAAATAGTTTTTTAAATGAAAATTATAGATTTGAAATATAAATTCAGATTTAAATTAAAATTTCATCCGGTTTAGGTTTCTAGATTAAACATATAACATGACCATTTAAATATATTTTAAATTTACTAAAATATATTTAAATATATTTAAAATTTAGTGAAATAAATTTTAAAAATATTTAAACATATTTTATTTTATATAGTTTGATAAACAATATTTAAACATATTTAATTTTATATAGTTTCATAAACCAGATTTAAATGGATTAAATTGTATATAATTTTATAAACCAGATTTAAAAGTTTTTTAAAATATTTTATAGATTATATGAAAACTATAAAATTAGATTATATATAAACTATAAAACCAGTTTTCATGCACACTTCAAACATAGTTTGTTTGACTTGATTATGTTATTTAATATTTTATGCCTTCTTTGAATTGATAATTTATATACTTTGATTATAGTCTATCACCTTTTTTAATTTTTTGGATTTTGAATTAGAATACCTTAATTATTCCCTTCTAACTTTTATACCTTACATGCATTTATCATTAGTATTCATAATATATATAAATAATGTAAATTTCATTACTACGAAAAATATGAATGATATTGAAGAAATATAAAGAAATATATTTCTTGAAAATGATCAAAATACATGATATTTGGGACTTCCTCCCCTAAAACCCTTCATGAGTATAATAATTATAGTATAAATCAATTGAAATACTTTAAATTACATTTTATTATTCTTTTTAAAATTTATTTCAGGAACACTCAGTCAGGATATAGCTTCTCTCTAGTCAGACTACTACTAGTGGTGATTATTATGACAAATCAAGTGAGGATACTAGAAGAGGTACTCAATGTTTCTATTGTTCCCAATCAAACCCAGACCTGGAACCACATATCCTATCCACCATAACTTGTCTATTACAATTACAATTGAGGCACTATAGATATTCCTATCTATGCCTTCATCATCATTTCAAATAGTATCCATTATCATATACATTTTCTATATCCCATGATGCATTCCCATCCCTTCAATTCTTATCCTAAAGCCTCTATACCATCTCCATTTCCCAATCATACCCATCCATGTTTTTTTGATTGTGCTCTTATGATTTCTACTCAATAAATTTTAGATGACCCGAAGCATGAATTGGAGCATGAATTTACTTTATAGGATAGCGATCCATTATATCCCATAGATCCATTAGAACTTAATAATAAGAATATATTAGGTTTATGTTTACAAGTTCATTAAATTATATTTCAATTATTATATTCTAGTTGTAATTTGTATTAAATTTATTTTTACTTTTATTTTTATTTTTCATAAGGATCTTATAATAGGTGATGGGAGAAAACTCATATGTGTGAAGTGTGGAACTGTCATATAAAAATCATGTTTTATTACAATTAATACAATCAATTGATTAGTAAAAATGGTAGATAATGTAGATTTTTTATGGTGATATTATCCAAGTATAATGACATCATTCCACTTAAACCAATCTCATAGAGAGATATCGATAGTCAAACAAAAGAGAATGCATGAGATGGGATATGGGTAAGAAAATTTGTTAAATTTAAATATATACCATTATTTTATTCATATGAATTATTATGTTGCTCTCAAATTTTCTTTAAATTTCCTGATAGTTAAGCTATAAAGGTATCACAATTAATGGAATTAGGGGAACCATGAAGATAATATAAGCATGAGATACATATTGGTTGGACTAGTAGACTTAGAACTGAGTTAGAGGGTATACCAACCATCAATGATTTTATAGTTACCCTATAATAGTAAATGATTTATTATAAAAGTAACGAATTTAAGATATTATTCAAATTAAATGGGTTTTAATTAAAAATTAAATGATTATGATTTTTATAAATACTTTGTTTTTTATTATTGAGTTTTATTTTTTAGGAATATTTAGTGAAAAATAAAAAATCTAGGGGTCTATAAAGTACATGCACTCTTTTGGGTGAACTACTATGCATGGGAATGAGATAAATATAGTATTTTTTATTTCTAAATGAGATTAATTAGGTACTTATCATGCTTGAAATGACATGAAATGAATAAAAAAAGAGATAAAATATAAAATAACCATATAAATCAAAATACCCCTACCTAATTCCATCCAAGGTAATCGTATGTAATAGTTTCATACTAAATAAACCATTCCCATCTCCGTCCCACAAATATGACCCAAAATCAACACTATCCTTCCACTTATCATCAAATTACCAAATTTAAAATTATTAACAAACACAACCTAACAAATAAATAACTAACCAAATCAATACAAAACAAAACAATCAATAGTCCATGGTTTGATGACTAAAATAATGATTAGATTATCACATATTCCTTTATAATGCTATTGGGGTAAAATGTATGACTTTAAAACCAATCAAAATCAACAACCTCAATACTCAAAACAACCATTCTCTTATCGATACCACTAGATAACATTACAAAAATCTATTCAAGATCAAATACACATTTTTTATCCCTAAATTACCATAATTCAATCCATATGACCTTCAAAATAGTCACCCTTCAAAGAAGCTACTTCCCCATTTCCATTTATACCCCAAACATCTACCAACAAGTGATAAAACCTAAAACTACTACCCATACCAAAACACTCCTACCGAATTCCATCAAAGGCAACCATATATAATGGTTTCATCTTAAATAAACCATTCCCAACTCCATCTCACAAATATGACCCAAAATAAACACTACCCTTAAACATAATATAAAATCCCCAAACTTTATCTTCATACCAAACATAACCTAACAACTCAATCACTCATTAAATCAAGAAAAACCAATAAAATCACAGCTAAAAGAAACCATGAAAAAGAATCAATTTATTCAAAACATACCAATGGAGAACCATAACAACCATGGTTAAAACCACACAAACATAAATATCTCACATAATATCTAGTAATTATACCAAACTAATTTTTTAAATATACACCTTGTGAAAAAATTTATTTTAAATAAAAATCATGGTTTTAAATAAAAATTATTAAAAATTAAATTTATTATAAATGAACCCATTCTATATTGAAAAATAAACATACTGAATATTAGATAAAAAGTATTTGATTTATACAAAAAGGTCCCAATACATTACTATGAAACCAATTTTATGATAAATCAGTGATGTTATTAAATTTAACATGGTTTTATAAAAATCACAAATCCAAATGAATCCATAAACACAAATATTGATTTTTATCAATATATAACTTAAACCAAAAAATTTTAAAAAAATTCAAATTAAATAAAAAGAACTCATATCAATTAAATTTATTAGACCTAAAATAATAAAATCGAAATTCATAACACTAATTAATGTGTATTAAACCTCATAATAAATTATAATTTTCTATTTCAATATCATTCATGAAATTAATTAAAAAATTACCAAACTTTAAAAGTATTCATTCAAAATAGCTCATGTCATTTAAAAATAATGACACTATTAAGCAACCTCACTATCCTTATAAAACTTACTCAGTTTAAGTTAACCCACCAAAACATTTTTAAACCCTTCCAACCCAAAATTATTCATTTTTCACCACCTAATACCTACAATATTAAACTATTAACAAGTAGTTTTTACAATTAAATAAAAATAAAAATATAATATCATCAAATAATGT
The DNA here is from genome assembly GCA_963277665.1 of Viscum album. Taxonomy (NCBI): domain Eukaryota; kingdom Viridiplantae; phylum Streptophyta; class Magnoliopsida; order Santalales; family Viscaceae; genus Viscum; species Viscum album. Next base: position 1,021,634,866 of record OY728158.1, on the reverse strand, counting down.
TTTCTTACATTAAATATCATTAGAATTGGGTGCTATTGAACATATAATGGCATGTTTCTTAGGAAAAATTGTTTTGTTTGAGTAGAAAGAAGAAATACAAGAGTATTGTAAATTGGCTGATGTGAGAAAAGATTTTAAGTTTTATTAGAATACTATCAAATTTTAATATATATTTTATAACTAAATATATCATCTATATTGTAAAAATTTTTCTTTGGAGTCCCTTGATGAGAAATAGGATGAAATATTCAAGGAAATAAATCATTTGTGACAGATATTAGGTTATGAGAATCATGTGTGAGTCTATTTTTTACTACGAAAGAGTATCTTTCCAACTATATATTATTCCACTTTAGGTACATCTAATAGCCTTGGTAGAACCAAGTTTCAAGAGGCTCGTAAAAATGTAGGAGAGGCTCATATAATGGTAAAAGAGGAAAAAAAGTAGCCATTCAAGAGAATAAAAGAAGTAGAAATTCCAATGATCAGTTTCTAAAATCTATGGAAGTTTTATTCCCATCACTTTCACGTGATACCATTAAATTTTTTTATATATTCATATCGATGATATGATCCTTATATGATGTAATCAACAATGAAGATAATGGTCTTAGTGGTGGGTAGGTATAATTCTTTCTTAGTGGGGAGGGAAATAAATATACCAGAGGCGATGGTTTTAGTGAGGATGCTTATGATAATGGAGATGATAGTGATAGACATGATGGTAGTGGTGGTCATTGAGAGAGATATTGATCCCCTATATTTTTGACTTGATATTTATGAAACAACTATGTAAATGATATTTAATGAGGGAGAATTATTCTATATGTGTTTGTTTATATTATCAGCTGATTAAATTTGAATTACAAGATATATTTATTATATTAAATGTGTATTGGAACTGGTTTGAAGACATAAATTTGTTTTAGTTTTTAATATATTTGTTGAATGGAACTTGAGGAGTCAGTGAAATCTGGTTTGAAGTTTTGTTTAGTGGTAGTCTATGATAAGGTTTATGTAAATGGTTAGTAACCTCTAATTTGATCATCCCCATACAAACTTTTTCCATAAAACCATTGGTATAGAGGTATCTTGATGGAATACATGCCAATTGTTCTCAAAACCATTGGTATATGTTCATTTTCCAGCAATGCTACCCCCTTGACAAGAGATTGAGTTTTGGATAGAGCCATAATCAAGAATTTATCTTATATTTATGTATCCCTATTATATATCCCATTCAGACCAATAAGAGTTACAGATCTAGATTGGTGATCTTTTGCAAATATGATTCATCTGGCCTAGTGTGTCACCTTGAGGAGCTCCAATTATATTTTCAAAGAATAAATACAACAATATGCATATATGTATCTATTATTACTATTTGAACCATGATAAATTGAAGAAAATCTATCTCCTAACACAAATTGATTATTTATTTGATCAGTTGAAAGGATATAGTTGGTCTTACAGATTTATTTGTGGTCTGGATATCATTAGATGTGAGTAAAGGTTGAGGATATTCTGAAGACTATTTTCAAATGGAGTTATGGGCATTACGAGTTCATTAGAATGATATTTAGAGTTATAAATTCTCTAGCTGTGTTTATAGGATCGATTAATGTAGTGTTACATGATTTTCTAGACTAATTTTTTGTGGTATTTATTAGTGTTATCCTTTCATTCTATAGATCATAGTAGGAGGAAACACAATATCTACAAGCTGTGTTGGGAGTTCTTTGGTTTTATAAACTATTCAATAATCTTTCAAAGTGCGAGTTTTGGGTCCATAAGTTGTTTTACTTGGGGCATGCCATATCTCATAATGGTGTATCCATAGATCCTTAGAAGTTTAAGGCGGGTGGTTACTTGGGTATCCCCCAAGAATTTTGTGGAGGAGTGGAGTTTCCTTGTTCTAGCAAGTTATTTCAGGAGTTTTGTACTCTAATTCTCCTAGATCATGAATCCTATTAAAACCACGACTAGAAAATACCATATGTTCATGTGGAATGACCAGTGATAGACAAATTTTTGAGAATTTGAAGGAGAATTTTCTTAGTTTTTTTGGATCTTCATTTAATATAGGAGGGCATTATGGTCAAGATTTATTAAAATGATCTCATCTTGGCTTGGGTTTCATGTTGATATAGTAGAGGGTAGTTATCCCTTAAAGGGATAAAAAGTTACAACATAATGAATTTAACAATGGCATCCATGATCTTGATATTGTTGTGGTAGTGTTTTCCTTTTAATCATGGTGACATTATCTTATTAATGAACATTTTATGGTCTTCATGGATCAAAAGAGTATAAAGTATGTCTTCACCCATCATGATTTTAATTTTTAGTAGTATTAGTGGATGAAGTTCTTGTAGTAATATAACTTAGAGAATTCCTTTATGCCTAGTAACTGGAATTTGTTTTCTAATACCTTGAGTAGGAAGTCACATGGTGATGTTGTGCATGAGTTTGGAGACTCTTAAATAGTGATGAAAGACATGGTCACAATTCAACTTGATATGGGTGCAGTTTATGGTAGAGGATATCTCTATCAGATGATAGTATAGTTATATTTGATGTAGTAGGTATAGAAGTCTTATCTAGGGGATTTTGAGGTGGGGGTTTGGTGTTATTGATTTTTCTTTAGTGATTCTTTTTAGGGATGGTTAGAGGATGGAAGAAAATGGGATTTGTTTTAGGGAAATATTTTCATTACTTTAGTGATGCATGGGGAGGTTCTACATGAATTCTATATTTTAGCTTCAGTGGTGAATCCCGGTATGACGAAGATGTTTCAGGCTCAGAGAGAATAGTTTTGGTGGTATATAATGAAGAAGTTGATTGTAGAGTATGGTCTCTTGGTGTTTAATTTTCTAGAAGGTGAATAATGAGTATCATGTTCTTGGTGGTTTACTTCAGGCACTTTATGTTCCCTAGTGGAAGTGGGAGGAAATATCAATGGACTTATTCACCAGTTTACCCAGATCTTAGGGTGGTTATAATTCTATATGGGTGATCTTGGACCACTTGATGAAGTAATCCCACTTCTTAGTGATTAAAAAGTCATGTTTAGTGGATCTTTTATCAAGGTAGTATCTAGAGGAGGTAACGAGGCTTAATGGGATTATAAAGATGATAATATCTGATTGTGATCCTTGTTTTACCTTTTGGGTGTAGATAGGTCTTCATCATGCCTTTGTATACTAGTTATACCTTAACACCATTTTTCATTCGTAGATGGACAATCAAACAAAGTAGGATATCCAAAATTTTGAGGATATGTTTCACACCTGAATTCTGGATCTTGGAGGTTCATGGGTGAGGAACCTACCCTTGGTGGATTTTTATTATAATAATAGTTATCAAATTACCATTGACATGTCCCTATTTAAATCATAGTATTCCCAACCTTTTTTTATCTCTATTGTGTTGGATTGAGGTCAGAGAGTTAGTTGTTCTCAAAAATGAAATTGATTTACATCACAACATAGAAGGTATAAGTGATCCATGATAAAATTAAGTAAACACAATATTATAATAAGTACTATTCTAATCATATGAGTAGGAAATTATAGTTCGATGTGAGAGATCACGTGTTCTTAAAGTCATCTCATCACCATGGGAAATAGAGGTTTGGTTGGGGGGGGGGGGTTATTATCTATCCCTAGTTTGTTAGACCATTTGAGGTGTTGGTGGACATTAGAGTTATGGAATATCAGTTAGCACTATCCACATATATTGTTCAAATTCATGATTCCTTCCATGCATCAAATATTTTCTAATATCTTCATAAAAATTACCACACCATCGATTAGGGTGATCTGGATACTGAAGATGTTAAAACCTTTAAATAATGAACTATTAAGATTTAGCTCCATTAAGAGAAGTTACTAAATGATAATTCTAGTCATTTTTATCATGTATTATGGCAGAAAAATGTCTTGGAGAAGAGAAATTGTGAGTGGGAGTCATAGATGTGCACTTTATATCTCAAATATTTTGAGGGTTGATCTTTATTATTGAGATTTTTGATTATTTCCTTTATATTGAGATGATTTTTTTAACCTTATTCCATTTATGAGATACTTTCTCTTCCTCAATGTGGTACTAATTATGGAATTTCTCTTATTTGATAGGTATCTCCCCTATGAGTGTGTTTTGAGGTTAATTTATGGAATTGAATTGTTATGTGCTTTGTTCCCCTAGTGGGATGATCATGTTCTTTTTATAGTGAGATTGAGGAGAGTATTTCATGGGGTGTTGTTCAGAAACCTTACTCTTTTTATAGTTTTTTAAATTATCAAAGATGATAATTATTTGAGTGGTATCATATGTAAGGTCTTGGATTTATAAAAACCTTCATTATAACTTTATTGAATCCTATAGGTGCCAAGAGGATACTTATAGTCTTTTAACTTTTAAATTATAAGTTTGTTCTTTTGGTCACCTAGTTTTTTATTATTATTACTTGGTTTTTCTTGCAGTCACTTGGTTTTTTATTGTGATTTCTTGGTTATTATTATGGTTACTTGGTTTGTTATTTTGATTGCTTGGTTGTTCTTATGGTCTGTTTTTTAGTTCTGCAGTTGATCTGTTGGTCATGTGGTCGATCTGTGGCTATGCGATCGATTATTTTCTTTGTGTGTTTGATAATTCATTTTCTTTATATGATAGATACCTTGGTCATGTGGCCGATCCATGTTATGTAGTTGATCTATGTTGTCGCTGATTTTTTAGGCAATTGATCTATGGAGGACAGTCGATCATAATATTAAATGGTTTGTTCATTTAGTCTCTTTGTATGATCAATCATCCCCTTAGAAAAAACTCATATTTTCATGAATAACATAAAATTTCCTTTTTAATGAAAATAAGTAAATATTAGAGAAAAAAGGTAGATTTAAAACTGACTCAATTAAGATAATTTATATCTATAAATTCCTTAAAAATAGGAGGTTTAAATGAGTCATTTAGAAGGAATTAAGGGAGATTATATCTTAACATAATTAATGTGGGTTAAAATAAAAAAGCGTGGATTAGTTTTATAGAGATATAAAAAAATTGTATATGTTGTTCCTAAAATCCAAAGGCTCCTTATCTAGTCTATATTTTTTATTTGTATCAAGTCCGAATGATCCTAACTTCCCTTTTGGAGTCTTATGAACTGAAAGTGAGGCCTATTGTCGCCTATCGACTGCTCAAGGTTCTGATGCTCTACTAATGTGTATAGCAGCAGTTGGATCGAATCATCGACGATGATACAATTTAATAGTCTGTTGTTTTTAGTTGATTGTATTTTGATTGGGGGTTTGTTTCTAGAGATTAATTTAAATGATTTATTCATTAATATTTATTTAAAAATTTGATACAGATTGGGGTGAGTTAATCATGAGGTAGTTAAGCTTGTGATATCCTTGATTCCTGCTTCATATTGCATTAAATTAACACCCATGTCACAATTTGATGTTGATTAGAATTACTAAGTGTTAAGGCTTTAATCCAAGCCTTAACTTAACTAGGATTCCAATATCAATTAGTACTTGATTGTGGTAGTGTAATTATGGTTCCAATAATCCATTTAATCCATACATTAAACAAAATATGTCATTAATCCATGACCTGTTAAGTCCAATATACACAATGTTAATTCAAAGAACATTCATCAACCAAAAGTTCTCAATCAATTAACATAACTAAATTATAACTCAAACAAATGAAATATTTACTCATACATTTGGGTGGTTAATAATCAGGTTATAACTTTATGATGATGAATTAATAAGTGAAGAAAAATAAAGGGCTAAGAAAAGGGTTGTTCGTCGAACACACACACACAAACAACGAAGGGAATTAAATACTGACTTTAGATTGAATGAGAAAGCACAATTATGGAAAAAGTTTTAACTTGATTTAAACTATTTTAAGAACATTAATATTAGAATATATAAGGTGGATGATAATAAGAGATATTTAAGAAGAAACATGCATTAAAACAGAATTACAAAGATAAACACTTGTGAAATTACAAAAGAAGGAAACTGCAAAAGTAAATTAAAAGAAAGAGAGAATGAAAGGTATATCTAGTGAAAACATGAGTATGGAAGGTCCTACAAAGACATTGAAAAATATTTGTTCATGCCAATATGTTCTCCTCTCTTCTAAAATGACAACCCTTTTGAAAGGAGAGGAGGGAATGTATTTATCGCCCAAGGTGTTGGACTGTTTTCATTCCAAAACTATCCCTACACTTGAATCACCAATTTTTCAATCTAGACAGCCAATTATCGAGATATATTCTTCTTCAAAGTTGTACATATTAAAGTTTTTATTAGTCTCCAAAAATTTGGATCCATTTGGATTTATGGATCCAATGTTATGGTGGTTTAAATAAACAATTATAAACTTTCCATTACTATCCATTTTTTTATGGCCAAAATGTGAATGGATTTTTGTATAGTAATATGACTTCAAATATGAATGATTTATTTAAAAAATTCATATGCCTATATATCCTCTTTTATAGTAAAAAATATCAACTCAAATGTATGTCTCTATCTGGAGAAATATCAAATTTGAGGTGCTGATCTCAATTCATGGACATAAATGCGGTCTAGACTTCAAAGATTCATTTGGGCTCCTTAGTTTTGAAGTTGGGCCCTAAAATTTTTATCCATGACTCCTTTCATTTTCCCCCAAAATTTGGAGTATAATAAAGAAATTTTTACTTCAATATTGATCCCATTAATTCAATCTTCATGGATAGTCCATTTTTTCCACATATTCTGTGGGCCTTTTTTTGTGGTCCATATGACCCTTCAAATGGAAGAATTGGATAATAATTCCTTCTAATGATATTTGGGAAATTGAATAAGGAATCCTATAAATTAATAACCACACAATTTTTATCAGTAGGGTGGTATTTATTATTAAAACATTAAACATACTTGAATCTGGATGAATTCGAATAGTGCTAAAAAATTATATTTAATATTTATACATTAATATTTCACATAAATTATGAAAATTTTATATAAAATTAGTAAATGGAGTATATAAAACGTTATGAAAATATTAATAACATAATCAGACCTTCTGTAATCATCCTAGTTTTCCTATTATTTTCCCATCCTGTGCGCATCCCTTTTCTTCCCTTGTTCTTGATGTAGTGGAATTGTGAAAGCTTCTCATGAGGAAGGAGATATAATTCTTCTTTTTGTTTTTTTCAAGGATTAATTTAATCATGATTTAGTTTATTTGGGTAAATATGTATGATTAAATTTATGAAATATGATAATATATAAATCACAAGAATAATGGTTATTTAATAATTTTAGAAAATTATAAAGGAAGAAGGAGAAGATAAAACCCATAAAATAAAATATTATTTAATTTTCTTATTTCAATAATTTTTTAAATTTTCTAAGAAATATAAAAGGGTAATGACATGTAAAATACATGATATTAAATTTAGTATAAATAATTTTAAAGAAAGGAATATTACATAGTACAATATCTTTGTTAATTTATTTGATAATAATAATTATTTTATAATTATGAGAATTAAAGAATTAGAAATAATAGAATTATCATTTGTTGTAGATAATTCATATTTAGCAATATAAGAACTAAAATAATGGTTGGGAAACTGTGTTCACATGAGTTTTATGATATTATAGATGTTTCTTATTTATTTACAAGATAATGGGATATGTTTTATTTATTGTGTTTTTGTTACTATATAGAACAAATTATATGTTGGGGAATTGATTAACAATGTAAATATGGAAATTTTAAGTGATTAATGGAATATGATTATAATTTAATTACCAATTTTATTTTAGATTATTTGAATAGGTAAATAATACTTAAATTATTTTTATGTTGACTATTATCTATTTTTATATAGATGTATATGACCTTTTCATAATAAATTGTTTAATTCAAGATGAGAATTAAATTATTTTTTTTTTCTAAAAAACATTTCTTAGGGTTGAACGAGTCATTTATTACAGAATTCTTTAATGCCTTGATGATTTGATTTGATTTTTATTTTTGTGCGTGTATAGAATAAATTTAATATGTATGTATGCTCAGGGATGATTAGAGACTTGTTGTGATTTGATGTGATTAATTAATATATCCTTAGTTCCTGTCGCAAACCTGTGGCCTATTGGAGGTGTAATTTTGGGGTTATTATCTCCCTTTATTAATTATTATCTTAGGAAGAGTACCTTTCGAGGGAGGGGTTCATAAAAACTATACTTATAATATTATAAAAAATAATATAATAAAAGGAATGAACTAGAATTTGAATAAGAATGTGAGATTCATAAAAACAAATTAAAAAATTCCCAAGGAAATTTGGGTCAATTAAATTAACACAACTGTATACTTACCTAATAGAAGTCAATAATATGAAACTGGGAAGATTATACCAGAAGAGATATGGTCTGGAAAGCCACTAGAATTTTTTCATCTCAAAGTATTCATAATTTTAAATATGTTCATATCAATTCCCTAGATATAGTCAAAATTGAGTCTAAGTCCAAGGTATGGTTCCTTGTTGGATATATAAATGAACACTTTGGATTTTAGTTGTAGGATTATGACAAGAGACAGTCATCAGGATCTAATATGTTCTCTTTAATGAGAAGGTAATTTGGAAGAACTAAAACTTGGTTGAATCATAAGTTGTGAGAAAGGATTCAATTACAGAAGTTCAAGCGAATCTAGATGAAATAATTCAAATATTTAAAGTTATAGTGTGTCTATATGTTATCATAAATCATCTATAAATAAGATCAATGAAAGACATTCCAGAATTCTCAAGGATTGCGGAAACTCAAGGGAAAGATCTAGAAGTTGAGAAATTAGAAGATGGTGCTCTAAAAGACAGGGATCCAAAAAAAGTAGTACCAGAAAGATTTATATCATAATATAAATATAGAAAACAATCTAGATTTAGGTTATCAGTCCATTGGTATAGAGTTTATATAATTTTCATACTTATAATGAATTCATGGTAACTTGAATGATTAGAAAACTAGAAAAAATTAGGTAATTAGAACTGTGAGAGTCAACAATAAAGGATGATATGTATTCCTTAAAGTTAAATGGAATTTGGGAGCTGACTGAATTAATAGAAGGTAACCAAGCATTTGAGAATAAATGCATCTTACATTTGAAGAAGTTAACTTTATATGACCAAATATGTTTGGTTGTATTTTCTGTCATTTTGGATTGTTGTGAAAAATCTAATTAGTTTATTTAATGTAAATGAGAAACATTGAGAGATAGATGAAGTAGTATCAACCCCCAAAAAATGAAGATGTGGATAGTTTCCATATATACATGGGTAAAGGGATTTGGATGTGGATTCTCTTGAATACCTGGTTAGAAAAATTCTAGTAACCCATACATATACACCAATCTTTAAATAGTTCAAAGATATGTGTTATTGAAGATGGAAGCACTACCCACAATATGATATAAAAATGTGTTTTCACCATTATTTACAATATAAAAAGGAAAAAATCATATTATTGTTTGAGATAGAATGTATGGTGAAAAAATGTTCTAATGAGTGGAAGAATCACTATCATCAATATTATAAGTGAAGAAGTTATAATAGGATATGTATAAATTGAACCCTACTGAAAAACTTATACAAATGTAAATAGAAAGTATAAAACACGTTTCAAGGGAGAGGAGAGACTAGACCACTAACATGGAGAAACCATATAAATATTACTAAGTAAATTTATTATTATATTTAGTTTTTATACACTCTTGGATGAAGTTTGTAGAAGACCTGATATGCTTGTAAGTGCCTCTTATTTAAATACAAAATATTCTAGAAATTTAGTATAAAATTTAGAAAAATTGGAAAAGTCTTGAATCTAATTTACGTGTCATAATGGAAAATATAGGTGTAATTAATACTTAGTGTACATGTGTTTCTTCTAAATATAAGTGTCAATATTTGTTTTATAAGTGTGACCAAGGGTCTTCGTAAGTGTGACTCTAAATAGATATGAAAATTTTGAAAAGAAATGTGTTTCATAAGTGTAAAAGTCCCATATTTATATTTGAAATAAGATTTAAATTAGTTCCATTATAAACCTATGTAAGTTTTATTTTCCCTTTATATGTGTATTATATAGTTTGTGTAAGTTCCATTCTAGATATAGAAAAAAATATAACGTTCTAGTGGATAAAAAACTAAAGTTTCCATATTTAAATTTGATGAAGATGGAAACATTTAGGATATTATTAGAGGTATTCTACCATGATATAAACATCATAAATAACGAGAAATGTGTGTGATCAAAGCATATGAAAATTAATGGGAGATAATATTCATCTATGGATAGGGAAGATAAAATCCATATTATAGAGGGAGTTTCCATAATTAGTTAATTTCAAGGAAATGAATATGATAATGCACATATTGTACATTCAAAGATTAGAATATCATGAAGTTTAATTAGATCCATGATTCAATCCTAATTTTAGGAGGATACACTAAATATATCTCTTATTAAAGAAAGTAAATTTTCTCAGTTTTAAATTATAATACAGATAAAGTTCTATCGAAGCTCGAGATATCTAATAAAGATTAAATCATTTTGAAATAAACCGAATGAATGATTTTTCAGATCTCTATGGAGGAATAAAAGGAGATCAAAATAATTTATATGAAACACTATAAATTTTCTTTATTCTAAAATGAAAATTTATAAATTTATTGAAATATAGAAATGAAAATTTATTTGATACATGTTCTATGATTTCATTATATTAAATATCATAACACGTTTGTGATTCAAGATTGAGGAAAATAAGAAGATAAAGATGAGTTTTGTGGAATTTTTTAATGAAAGATATTTCTTCATGTCATAATAAGAAGTTTCCATGTCACAGTATGAAGATTACACACCACAAGATTCTATTATCATGTAATTTTTATACAACTTTTGAAAAATTATTCATTACATATTTTACAGTGGTATTTTTGAGAAGATAAATATGAGATAGCTATGAAAAATAAAAGAAAAAACTATTCGGTCTAGGTCCATATAAGGAGAAATAATTAAGGTTATTCCTAGAATATCCCTTGAGTTAAAAAAGGAGTACATGAAATATTATGTGAACCCAAATTGGGTATTTTATTAGTGTGTTTTTTGGAAAATTAGATAGTAATAATTCTCAGTATACCATTTTGGGTAATTGAAAATGAAATATTACATTTAATACAATCACCCATGCATTCAAAAAGATTTAGGATATTGTGGAGAAATAAAATAGAATAAGTAAGAAGATTTTCTACTACTATAGGGTTTTAAACCAAGAATCTAAGAGATTCAGTATTGATCTTTAAGAAGATAAAGAGTATACATGAAATCCAAAGTTCTCTAGGAAGAATGTAGAATAGGATTCATTGAATAATATAGTAAGTATGATATAATAATATCAACCTATTTTTAAGTTATACATCATTATTGTTTTGAAGAAGAAGAAAAAGTGGATGACCTATAGTTCTGTACAGTTATTGTCAAGGAAAAATAAATTAATATGGAGTTCCTGTATCCAAGGTTGTATTCATATGAAGAATTATTTTATACTTAATTTTAAAATGTTAAGTTTGAGAAAAAATATTAGATTTTAGTGTTCAAATTCATATTATGTAAATAATTAGAAGTTGTAAAAATTCATTGGTTGAGTTTCATCAGAATGTTTTAAAGATATAAAGGGATTCGAATATTCTTTGAATTTGAGGAAGAAGACCAGTGTATGGGTGCAATGACATACCTATTTAGTGTTTATGATATACTTAAATATGGGGAGGAAATAAATAAAATACTACCTAATGGGATTCCATATTACAGGAAAGTTATGGGATATAAATTATGTTTACATATAATATATTTTGAACATATAAAACACATGTAATATGGTGTGAGTGGGTTAGGATAAAAATAGTCCACAACTCCATGTGTATTTATAATAACCTTTTAGTAGAGAATCCATGACTTGGGAATCCTAAGCATGATAAGTAGTGAGATTTTTAGGAGAGGAAAAACCTTTTAAAAAAACCCATGCCATTTTAATTTTTATATCTTAATTTCATTAGGTGTATTCTCAGTTAAACTATAAAAATATTGATAAGGTTTAATCATCATTATAAATTCAAGACTAAATGTGATTAAAGTTAAAAAATGTTTTTGTTTTTGGTAAAAATAGGCCCACACCTAATTCACCCCCCTCTCAGGTGTGTCTACATAGTCCACTGAGAATCTAAATTGGTATCAAAGAAAATTTTCCCTTTAAATTTTATCTAGAGTTCTATAACAACATGAATACTAAGAACAATATTTGAGGAGCTTTTATAATAACCTCAAATGGAGGAATCCATTACTAGTCTTATTATTACTGAAATAAAGGCCTCATACAATACTCTAAGATATAGTAAAAATACACAATCTATGAAGTTGAGAAATAATTAAAGGGTGTAAGAGTAAAAACACTAACTATTTATAGTTATAGTTTTAGATATATTTTTAAATCGATTGTTCATATTTCCTTAAGTGAAGAAACTTAAAGCTGTGATAATGGTTTCATTGAATATATTAAAGACCACTCTCTAGGGGTTAAAAATTATATGAAGTATTTCCCTATTAAATTGGTGACCAATATATTCAAATTAATCAAGGAAATTTATGATGAGAATTTAGAGTTGGAATAAGTGGCTGATGCAATGGAAGAAGCATTGAGAAAGAAAATAAGTTTATACAACAATCTTACAAATATTGTGAAGAATCTGTCACTCTTTTCAATGAAATAATTACTTTAGTTTATGAATAATTGAAAATTGTTATTTATAATAAAGTTGTTTTTGATAATTTATTCAAGGAAGTGTTCCATTCCTTGGAAAATATGCACATAATTTCTATGACTATCAAGGATGTAGAACTGGATGTCAAGGATAAGAATATAACTAAACTTTACAATTATATAAAGTAAGGGAGAAAAATGCATGAGGATAAAGTGGTAAGTATAAAGAAAGGATAAGAATATATATTTATTTTTTTAGGATAAGGAGTATACTCTCCATATGTGATTTCTAGAGTTGGATGTGAAATTAAAAAATTCAAAAACTACACATTCTGGGTATTCTTAATCAACTGAGAAAAAAATCGATTCCACCAAAGTATAAAAGATTTGTTTTCCCTAAAATGTGAATTATTTCAGTATTAAATAGTGAATCATATATTATGGATAATCATCCACCTCCATATCATATAAATTGTATCCCAAATCCCAAACAATTTAGTTTACTCTAAATCTATTTTTTCTAGAAGCACCAGATAAAAGAAAAAATATGTAAAACTTTTGAAGGATAAAAATTCTATAAAACCCACCAATAATTCAAGGGAAGAGGAAATTATGTATAAGAAAATTTTACCCCAAAAAGGATCCAAAAAAGTGGCTTAAATAGTATAAATATAGTTAGCATAAAAATATGTATAGATTTAATGAAATAGAAAAAGAACAAGATTATTTAGTATATGTTTGTGTTTCTAGAGGTTTAAAAATAGATCTACTGGTTATTGGCATTGTTTTTTAGTGTTTACAAATCAATTAAGTCCTAGATAAAGGGGGATGAAAACTAAATTATCAAATAAGAAAAGAAAACCTCAAATAAAATTAAAAACCTATCCATAGGGAACAAATCTTAAATCATAGAAAATTTATGTGAAATGTACATCATTATTGGAAACAAAAATGATGAATTATGGTATAACAAATCCAAATAAAATTCATATAATAATGATAATAAAGACCCACCATAGTTTGAGAAGTGGGTAAAGGTGAAAAATGAGTTTACCATATGAGCTAAATTAGTAGAGTGGGTTGTTAAATCAATAAATCCTAGGAATCCAATGAAAAAATATGACTAAGATGTTAAACCTACTAGAAATAAGTTATACTAATATGTAAGAGAGGTAACATCATAGACCATTTCAAGATGATCATGAATGTTAAAGTAAATAGGTGTAATATATGATAATTAATAGAATCCATCCAAGAGATATTATAATATTATATCAGTGGTTGACACTCATGGTGAAGAAGCTATGAAGATTCCCAAGAAGGGAAAATTAAATGAAACTGAAGGTTTGTGTGGTAGGTTCCAACAATACAAAAATAAAGATACCAAGTGTATGTTTTTCTGATAAAAATTAAGAAAAAAGGGAAATCACATATATCTTACTATATTAAGAAATATAATACAGATAAGGGGACCAAACCAAAGAAGAAGTATGGATATGTGGAGAAAGAGTGTCTCACCATATGGATATATTAGTTGGAAGAGGATAATAGGTAAGATAAAGTTGAAATGTATCAAACTTAACTAGTTTCTAAATTTGAGAAGACCATTTTAGCTAGTAAGAAAGGTGAAATCAAGAATAAGTCTATGATGCCTATAGAGAACTAGATATGGAAAATAAAGGGAGGAAATAACATATTAAGTTCTCTTGTTCTTATATCTACTAAGAAGAAGTTTCATGGTTTGAGGAATAAGTCTCAGCCCCACTAATAAAATTATGAAACTAAATATGATCTACCCTATTCCCATATCGATCTTCTGATTATTTAATGATGAGAATTTATAGTGATGAATGCTAGAAATAATCCCTTGAGCAGATCTATTGAAATGTATACAGTTTTAGAAGATTTTCAATGTTTTATTAAATCTAGAAATATAGAAAAATCCTAAAAAATTGAGGGATTTGGTATGATTTTCATTCTCCCATTATTATTTTAATACAAATAAATTATGTTTATTAAGTTGGAGAGATTTTCTAACCAAATGGGGAAAATAACCTTTAATCTAAAACTGTTTTATGTGTTTATTAAAGTGAATTTTAGGTTCTTGAAAATTATTTCAAATATATTTGGGAAGCCCCAGATAATAAAAGATTGTGTTGGTATCACATTGTCAGTATTTTATAGAATTTTTTTTTTTATAAATTAACCACTCTTATTTTCTACATCAGGTTAACCCAAGTAAAATTAGAGTTTATTGGTTGATGAAACCTTTATAATAAGAATGTGGTATCAAACTTCTCTCATGGAATTAGTTGTGAACTTGGATAGTGGATGATCACACATAGAGAAGATGAATCTCTTAAAATTGTAAGATTTAGTTTGATAAGTCCTTCCCTTGGAGTCATGATGTCCATAAAGGGGATAAGACTATTTCAACTCTATAATACAATGTCATTAAGAGAGAGAACCATTTCTATCCTTTAAATTTATTTTCAATTAGGGGGATAAAAATTACATTGACTACTGGAGCTTATTTGAAATTTATAACAAACACAAGGGGGGGGGGGTATTTATGTTCTCAAAGGTGTTTGGTTGTGTTTTTTCCAAGTAGGATTATTATAAAGAATATTTTCAATGTAATTAATACAAAGGAGATGTATTGGGTGATGGATGAAGTAGTATCCACACAAAGGAAATTAAGACGTGGATTGTACCCATATATACATGGGTAAAGGTGATGGGGATGGATATTCTTTAATACTTAGATAGATAGATTCAAGTGGTAAACCCATACATAAGATGATTATTGCGTTGATATTCAAGGAGTTTAGTGATATATTCCATTGAATATGGAAGCACTATACACTAAATGATACATTGAATGAGATTATTCCATTTTTAGAATGGAAAAGGAAGAAATATTATGATTTTTTGATCTATAATTCATGGAAATTACATGTGATACATGAGTGGAAGAAGAACTATCTTTAATATTATAAGGAAGTGAAAAAGTTATAAGAGGATTTGGATAAACTAAACCCTATTTATTTTTTACAACTATAAATATAAAGTATACAATAAATTTCAAAGGATCAATGAGGCTAACCAAAAACACGAAGAAACTATATAAGGAGTACCAAAAATATTGAATATTTTATTTAGTATTTATATACTATTGGAAAAAGGTTGGAGAAGGATTGAGATTCTTTTAAGTCCATCAAATTTAAATACAATGTATTCTGTAATTTTGGTATAAAATTTAGAAAAATTTACAATGTGTAGAATCTAATGTATGTTTCATCCTGTCCAAAATACATGTTATTTAGTCTTAGTGTATGTGTGTTTAATTTTATATTAGGTGTTAATCTGTGTTGCGTAGGTGTGACCGAGGTCCTATGTAAGTGTGATTCTCAACATAAATAAAAATATAGAAAAGGTATGTCCTGTGTAAGTGTGAAATTCACCAGAATATATGTGAAATGACATCTATAAAAGTGTCATTATAAACATAAATAAATTTAATTTTCCCTATTTATATCTCAACTATTTCTTGCATAAGTTTCATATTAGGCATTGAAAAAAATATGAAGTTCCACTGGATAAAAAAATAAAGTTTATAATTTTAAATATGGGGAAGATGAAAAGATTTTGGATATTTCAAGAGATATTTAAGCGTGTTTTAATCATCACAACACAAATAAAGGTGTGTGATCCCTACATGAGAAAATTAAGAGGATCTTATCTTCATTCATGGAAAGGAAAGGTTAAAGAAATATGATATAGGGAGTTTTTTTTGAGTTAGTTAATTCTGAGGAAATGAATATGATGATGCTTTTGTTTAAAATTAGATGTTTAGAATATAATGAAGCTTAATTAGAGACATGATTCAAGCCTAATTTAAGGATGACTCACTGTATATATTTTCTACTGAAGAAATTTAATTTACTGGATTTTCAATAATAAAGAATACAAAGTTCCATCAAAGATCGATATTTACAATAAAGGTTAAATAATTTAAACTTAGCTAAATGAATGGATTTACTAATGTCTATGGATGATTAAAAGGTGACCAAAGTAACTGAGAGGGAGGTTGGTAATTTTCCTAAGACTAAAAAGAGAATTTATAGATTTATTAAAACCTATAAATAAAAATTAAATCTCTTCAGATGCTATTCTTTCAGTGGATTAAATATCACAACACATTTATGATTCAAGTTTGAGGAAATGAATAAGTTTAAGCTGAGTTTTGTGGTGTGTTGTGCCACAAGCTAGTGCTTTATTTGGTAAGAAGTATATGAACTACTGTAATGACCTAGGTACTTATAAAATAATCTATTTTTATTCTTGAATTAAATAGTTAAATTCATTATAAATTTATAATGAAATAAGTGATATTTATAGAAATTAAGGAATATATAAAAATAAAATAATAACCTTATCTATTAAAGTTTAAATAAAATTCATGTATCATAAATAGTGAAAATATGGTATTTTTATATCATGGAATAAGTATAGAAATGTTTTGAAAATGATAAATTATGTGTTGGTATTTTTCTGAAACATAAATATTTATTTATAATTTTATAATTAATTTAATGATTTAAAAGAAAATGTATTTTCATAAAATAGATTAACAAATTAATATTTCATTTTCTTATAATTATAAGATAATTTTATGAGACCCTGATTAAATTTTAATGGTATTATAAAACTAGTTATGTTTTTAAAATTAATATTTTTCAAATAAATTATGGTTTTAATTTAAAATTTAGTTTATCATATTTAGAAAATTATTTTCATAAAATTGATTTCATTTATTAATTCTACACATCTAAATTTTTTTTGGGTGAATTTACATGATTTTTTATAAAATACGTGAATTTTTAGTGAATAGTTAAATACTATAATTTATGGTATTTTAAAAATTCATGAATTATTGAGTCATAGATAATGTAAGGATGATGTGAGACCAAAATATCAAACTATACTTCATTATGTTAATATATTTAGTGATAATTCTCAAACAATTCATATTATTGAGCCAAAATAATAAACTAATGAATATAATAATGAGAAAACACCCATTTCCACTACTATAAATACCACCCCTCACCACCTCTTCTCCTCACACTTCAAAGCCTTGTATCTTGTTTAATTTCTACCCAATTACCTTAACAATACTCTTTACCACATCATAGACCTACTGGTATCAACAAAGACCAAAACCAAGAGCCTTAATGAGGTTCTCAAGAAGGATAATTCAAGAGGTAAAATCCTCTTTCTTTTTCTTTTATTTTATTTTAAATTTCATTTTATTTTTTATTCTATCCTTAACTCCCCTTATCAAAATAAAATTAAAACTATATTATATTATATATACTGAAATGTTATCAGGTTTCTGAAAAAAATCACCATCAAACTCCTTCTCCTCTTCCTTTTATTCTAAAAATAAAACCATCATCTGTGATGTGTCGATTTACGGACATCGTGGATGATGGGTTTTAATTTTTATTTACCACCATTAATTATGGTCATAAAAAGATTAATATGGTTAAATAATATTTTATTATACATATTATATTCTATATAATTTTCTATAACAAGTGTTTATACAAAATATTAATTAATAAAATAAAAGTGGGTTCTAATGATCAAAATTCACCAAAATAAACTAACGTTCATCACTAATGTTTTATCTAATGATTCATCCTCAAAACATATAAAAAAATTATATATAATACCATTTAATATTATTTAAGTTAATTAATAATATTTAATTTTAATTCTAGAAAAATATTCTCATTTTACATGATTTTCCATACATGTATACAAGTAAAATGAGAATATTTTTCTAAAACCGAGGAAATGAACACTCCCAAATGATAAAATTATATCTTATAACTCATAAAAAAGGCCATAAATGAACTTAATAAAAGTATAATAAATAAAATAAATGTATAAAAGGTTATTAATTAATTAATTATTGTATTTAAATTGATTATTCAGGATATTAAGTTTAAGTGTAGAACACTTTCAGACATAAGTTAAGGGATTCTACCCAAACCTCCATTTTCCTTTGGGTTACTCTTTCTATCCATTTACTCCAATTTAATGCTTATTTATATTGTTTAATTCTTATAAATTCTATTTATATGTTCCAAAATCATATATACAAATCATATCATCCTTGTTTGATGGAAAAATACATTTTTTAATAAGGATTGTTTTCTCAATTCTTCCTGATAAGCAAGACCGATTAAAGGGAGTTTCGTGATTTGTTTCCCATTTTGAAGTGAACTCCATAATATGATTTAATATAACATTATTTTTATAAAATAACTCATTTTATCATGAAAACTATCTTGGTCTAATTCTTAAGTTTTTCTTCCTTTCGATATGAAAATCTATATTGAACCAACCATGGAAACCATGAAATAAATGCACCCAAAACAATGAAAATAACAACATATTATTAATAAATGGGTGGTATGTTGTTATAAGAAGAATATATAATTAATTATAAATATGAATATGGTTATTTAATATATTAATAAAACTCTTTAAACTGTTATAAAAAATATTTGAACATGTTTGAAGTAAGCCGAACCTAAGGTAAGGGACTTTACTTTTAACATCCCCTTTAATGTATATTTTTACAAACTTCAAAAGGAATGTTTTTCTAATGAAAGTAATAATGTTTTATGATTATTTTTTTGGTTCTTGGAAATTTTTTATGATGAAGTGAGGGACCTATATCTCCCTCTAATTCATTAGGTATGTTTATATTGTAGGTCTAATGTATGGTTACTCCAAGTGTAATTACGATGGTTACACCATAAGGTAGTTGTAAGGGTTACATTGTATCGTAGTTTTTAGGGTTACATTATAAGGTATCTATGAGGGTTAAAAATTATATGGTAGATTTGTGGGTAATAATATTATGTAATTAATTCCCCAAGTTACCTAATTGTTTATTTATGTTTTCAATGTTTTATAGAAATCTCATGTTTTCAAAAAATAACTATATGATTCATTATGGGTGTGAAGTATGTCTTTGTGAAAATGATTTCATATGTATATAAGTATTAATGGACTAATAATTTCTTTTATTATTTTCTATGTCCCTTAATAATCATTTTTTGATCATCCCAATTTATAAAATGTTTTCAAAAGTTTTAAGGATGGGTAATAGAAAAGATGAATGTTTCTAAAGAATCCATGTTTTATTAAAAACTTTTATATCATGGAAGAAATAAATACTATTTTTGTAGTATAAAATTTGTATTATTATATGTTTTCATGTACTTTTAATGACCTATTTCTCTAAAACTATAAACTGAAAATATCATTGGGAATGTAATAATTGTATTCTAGTAGAATTAGATAGATTATGTAATGTTTAAGTTCAGGTTCTTATTGTTGGTATCAAAGCACAATTTTGATAACATTAGGGGTTAGGATGATGTTAATAAAATACCATAAATTATTATTACCTTATATTTATATTGAAATTATATATCATTTGAATATTACCATGTTTCTTCATCTAATATACGTCTGTTCAAAATGGCTTTATGCAGAATAAATGGGGAAACTAAAGTTAAAAGGAACTGAGAGGGTGATATATTTCTGAATCTGTAACTTGGAATGGTATGGATTAGAACCAATAAGTTTTGGAAAGTAATGGCTCAGATGATTCATGATATAAATGACAATGGAATCCTTCCACGAAAATAACTATAACTACCACAAAAGAACATGATGATAGTGGAAAATTTTATGAGGCAACACCATATGGATTTTAGTAGATCTTCTGAACCTACGGTGGATGAAGGATGGATTAAATCCCTTGATAAGATATTCTATATTATGAGGTGTTTGGATAATCCAAAGTATAGTGTTGATATTTACTATTTTAAATGTGAAGTTGACCAATATTGGTCAATGCTCAAGAATATTAGGGATAGTGATGAGATCGATGCCTTGGAATGGGATGAATTTAACAATATTTTCCTTGAAAAATATTTTCCTAAGGTGGTTAGAATTAGGATGGAAAATAAATTACTTGAATTTAAACAATATGAGGAATATTTAGTGGCTGTGTATGAATCCAACTTCACCCTATTGGAAAGTTATGATCCAAATATTATTTTGGATCTTGATAATAAAATCAATCATTTTTCTGAGGATTAAATCCAAGATAACAAAGGGATTTGGTCTCCCATGAATTCAAAAGTTATTCAAAAAATTTCTGATGTGATGAGAGGGTAAAAATGGAATTTTTTGATGATCATGTATACTTTGAAAATAAGTAGAAGAATATGTCCTTATGATAAGCGATGGGTAACATTGAATCAAAGAAATTTGAAGGTAAGAAAATTCAGTTTCTAGTTTGTTGGAAGTGTGGTAAAAAACACCCTAGGGAATGCCTTAAAATATATAAGAAGTGTTTCTAATGTGTTATGTTTTGACATATGGCTTGAGATTGTAATAAAAAATATCTTAGTGATGGTATGTTTAATTATGATAAGAAAACTATAAAGTGGTTTAAATGTTGTGAGTTGGGGAATTATGAAAATACTTTCCGGAAGAAATATCTGAATGATGGAATGAAAAAAAATTATAAGTAGAAAGGTGTAGTGATATACTTTTTATCTATGTTAGCATATGTTGGTCTATCTGATGAAGTGATATCAGGTAATTTTTTTGTTTACTTATATTTTTCTAATGTCTTGTTTGATATGGGGCCTACATATTCCTTTATTTCTGAGAAATTTTCTAGTAAATTGGAAATTTCACCTCAAGAAATTAAACAAGAACTTATGGTTTAAAAACTATGGGGAAAGAAACCTAATGGGACCATAATTAGTAGAGTAAGTGGATGAGAAAGTGAATATAATCCAATAGTACATGAGGACATCTCAGAGCAGGAAGAGAAGTTATGAAGACAATAGAAGGGAATTTTTTTTATTTTGAGGTAGGTGATCATGTTTTCCTTAAAACATCTCCTTATAAAAGTGTTAAGTATTTTTCTAGTAAAGGAAAGATAAGTCCACAGTTCATTTTTACTTATGAAATCCTAGAGAAAGTCTGACCAATTTCCTATTGAGTAGCTTTTCCTTTGATGTTATCTTAGGTATATAATATTTTTCATTTTTTGATGTTAAGAAAGTATGTGACAAATTCATCTCACTTTTTGAGCCTAGAAGTAGTTCAGTTGGAAGAGAATATCTCTTATAAAGAGAAACCTATTCATATTCTAGATCATAGAGAGAAAATATAGTGGAATAATGTAGTGCACGAGGTTAATGTTTTGTGGTGAAACCACATGGTAGAAGAAGAAACACGGGAATCTAAAAATGCTATGAAGGAAATGTATCCTCACTTATATATTAAGTAAATAAAAATTGTAAGGACATAATTTCCAGAAGGTGGGGATAATGTAACGAACCAGGTACTTATAAAATAATTCGTTTTCATTCTAGAATTAAATAGTTAAATTCATTATAAATTTATAATGAAGTAAGTGATATTTATAGAAATTAAGAAGTCTATAAAAATGGAATCATAACATTACATATTAAAGTATAAATAAAATAAATGTATCTTAAAAGTGAAAATATGATATATTTATATCATGGAATAAGTAAATAAATGTTTGGAAAATAATAAATTAAATGTTGGTATTTTTATGAAACATAAATGTTTGTTGTTTTAAAAGAAAATTTAGTTTCATAAATAGATTAATAAATTAATATTTTATTATCTTATTATTATAAGATAATTTTATGATACCTTTATTAAAATTTCAATGTGTTATAAAATTAGTTATTGTTTTAAAATTGTTATTTTTTGAATAAATTATGATTTTAATTAAAAATTAAACATCTCATATTTAGAAACTTATTTTCATAAAATTGAGTTCATTTTTTAATTCTATACATCAAAAAAATATTGGGGTGAATTTTTTAAATTTTTCTAAAATAGTTGATTTTTTTCATGAATAGTGAAATACAATAATTTACGGTATTTAACAAATTTATGAATTATTGAGTCATAGATGATGTAAGGATTGTGTAAGCCAAAAATATCTAACTCTACTTATTTATTTTAACTTATTTAGTTATAATTATCAAAATATTCATAGTCTTGAGAAAAAATAATAAACTAATGAATATAATAACGAGAAAACACCCCCATCCTCAACTATAAATACCACCCCTTACCTTCTATTATCCTCACACTTTAATGCCCAATATATTATTTAATTTCTACCCAATTTCCTTCCCAAAATCCTTTACCATGTCCAAGACCTTTTGGTATCACCAAAATTCCAAAACCAAGTGCCTTAAGAAGGTTCTCAAGGAGGAGATTTCAAGAGGTAAAATCCTCTTTCATTTTCTTTTTATTTTCTTTTAAATATCATTTATTTTATTATTATATCCTTACCTTTCATTATCCAAAGGGCATGGAAAATACATTATCTTATAAATATTTTAATTTTATCATGTTTATGGAAAAATTTACCATCAAAATCCTTCTTATCTCCCTTTTAATCTAAAAAATAAAACATCGTCTATAATGTGTCGATTTACTGACATCATGGATGATGTTTTTACATTTTAATTTACCACATTCAAGTCTGGTCATAAAACCATTATTATGGTTTAATAAATACATATTATATGTTATACAATTTTTTTCAACCAGTTTTTATACAAAATATTAATTAATAAAGTAAAAGTTGTTCGTAATGATCAAAATTCACAACAAATTAACTAACATTCATCACTAATGTTTTATCTAATAATTAATTCTCATAAAATATAACCAAAATTATATATAAGACCATTTAATATTATATAATTTCATCAATAAAATGCAATTTCAATTATGGAAAACTATTCTCATTTTACTTGATTTTCCATACATGTATACAAGTAAACCAATCTTGAAAACCATAGAAACGACCACTCCTGAATGATGAAATTATATCTTATAATCCATAAAAAGGAAATAAATAAACTTAATAAAATTATAAAAAATAAAATAAATTTATAAAATTTTCTTAGTTAATTAATTAATGGATTTAACTTGATTATCCAGGATATTAAGTTCACATGCAAAATACTTTAATACATAAGTTAAGAGATTCTACCTAAACCTCCATTTTTTTACTTCAGGTTACTCTTTCTCTCCCTTTAATCCAATTTAGTACTTATTTTAATTGTGTAATTATTTTGATTTCTATTTATATAATTCTAATTCATACATCCTTATCATATAATCCTTCTTTGATGGGGAAATACATGTTTTAATAAGGTCCCTTTATCAAATCTTTTTGATAATCAAGCCTGATTAAAGGGAACTTCTTGATTTATTACCCATTCTCAAGTGCACTTAATAATATGTTTTAAGACACCATTATGTTTTTAAAATAACTCATTTTATCATAGAAAACTACCTTGGTTAAATTCTAGATTTTTTCTTCCTTTCGACAAGAAAATTCATGATAAACTAACCATGGAAACCATTAAATAAATACACCGAAAACAATGAACATAATAACATATTATTAATAAATGGGTGAAATGTTGTTATAATAATATAATATAAGTAATTTTAAATATTAATATTGTTTTTTAATATATTAATAATAGTCATTAAACTGTTATAAATGAGGTCTGAACACGTTTGGAGTAAGATGAAATCGAGGTAAGTGGCTTTACTTTTAAAATCCTCTTTAATGTGTATTTTTGGAAAATTAAAAAGGAATGTTTTAATGATGAAATTAAAAATGTTGTATGATTATGTTTTGGTTCTTGGGGAATTTTTATGATTTAGGGTGATACCTATATCTCCCTCTAATGCATTGGTTATGTTTATGTTGGAGGTTGATCGTATAGTTACTCCAAGTGTAACTATGATGGTTATACCATAAGGTAGTCGAGGGAGTTACAATACTTGAATTTTAAGTATTTACAATGGTTTATTTGCAATAGGATCCCGTCACAAATGAGATTTTGTGACGGGGTCCCGTCATAAATAGTCTGTTGTAGAAAATGGCGTCGCAAATAGTTCTCTATTTATATATGTTATATATACCGAAACATTTTGCGACATGGCCCTTTACCATCGCAAATACCTTTTTAAAAAATATATATAAACTATTTTCAATGAAATCCTGTCACAAATACTGAATGAAAAAAATATTTAATAAAATTATGATTAATGAAAAAATAATATTCATATTATTAAAATAATAAAAAAATAAAAAATACTAAAATTCTCAATATTTTCAAAAAAATATAAACAATCATAAAATAATATTATTATTATTAAAATAAACAAAAATTTAAAAATATAATACTAATAATAAATAATAAAATAATAAAATATTAGAAATAAAAAATAATAAAAATAAAATAAAATTATGCAATATTCACACCAATATAAAAGACAAAAACTGCAAATAGTTTATATTACAATAAATATTAAATTCAAATGATTTTAACATAACAAAAAATCACTAGGGGATAGTCTTCTAGAATAGGTGGAGGAGCCGAAGGAGATGGTGGAGGAAACTATATCCCTAAACTATGAGTCAGACGGTGCATGTACTTCATCTGCTCATGCTGCTGCTGCTACCATCGATGCATCTCCTCCTCATGCTGATGTTGCTACTACTACTTCCATCAATGCATATTCCCCTTGTATTGCTGCTGCTACTGCTACTGCTGCTGCTGACGCATCTCTTCTTGCTGCTTCTACAAACTCTCTATAAGCGCATTCTGAGATCATAATTGCTCCTGATACTATGATCTTGAAGATGATGCCTCACCATGAGATCCTCTCGAGTTGGACGCTGACATCGCAGTAGTACCATAATAAGTCCTAGGATTCAAATGAGAGCCGATACCAACTACTCAGCCCTTCTTGAAGGCATGCTGGGTCGCCTACATCCATGTCGCCTCATCAAAATGGTGGGCACTAGTCTGATCAGATGTCTCAGCCTGAATCTCATCCTATGTATGAGAGGTCACAACCTCATATGACTCATTCAGTTCCAATTTGAAATTAAAATAGTGAAAATATTATATGCATTTAATTTTGAAACAAAAAAAAAGAAATAATACTGTCCACAATCTGACGCTGGTGATCACCTCTAATCTCTCCAGTGGATGGATCTCTATATATCCTCTGATAAATGTCGTACTCTATAATATCGGGCTTCTCAACTACCTATATGAATATAAAATAAACTTTTTAAATTTAATTTTATATAAAATATTTTAAAAAGATACTTTCCAGATGCTCTCTATGCGTACTGAATGTACGATGTGTCACCTCTTGTCTCCCTCATTTCTGCCAGCCCAATGAAGATCTACTCTATAATCCACCACTCAACTAGTGTGAACATAATCCATCCTAAACATGAGATGAAATATAGTCAGGTCAGTGGGCTCTACACGACTCATCAAATATTTTCACGCCTACTTTCTTAATGGCCATCCTCAAATTGTGAAAAAATTGACAGAAACGTTCATGCATAGACACCTCCCATACTGTGTGGATAGCATCACACAAGCTATCATCGATGGGATACCATGATCCCTACAAATAATTTATAATATCAAGTTATTAATGAAATAATTTTCAAAATAAATTTTATTTATTTACATACCAGCCAATGATTGAATATGCGGAGTTTCACATCAATGAGAATATATTCCCATGTGATCCATGGATGATAAAAATAATTGCGCAAGATAACACTTCCCTGTCCAATAGCTAAATGCGCAAAACTGTGAAAAAAGAACAAATAGTGAAACAATTAGTATATAAATAAATTAATGAATTCTAACTAAAATACATAGGTAACCATACCTATGTGTGCGCTGATCAAAGACAAGATATGGATATGCTCAGGGATAGGTTCATAAATCATCAGTCACACAAGACTGTGCCCCCTCCGCGTACCCTCTAAACCACTAATAGGGAAAGGGTCAGATGATCCCAAATCCTCCTTATCCAAAGGTAGCTCAGCCTACTATAACTCATGAAGTAGATGAAAGTGCATCTGAAAAACAAAATGATTTTTGTTAGAAGATAGTTGAAAACAACTATTACATATAGATATATATTATTCATGATTATAACCAACATTTATCCTTGTCAATGTTCACCTTCATCACAATCTTTATATCTGACAATGTCAATATCTTCATATTCATCCTCTGAATCATCAATATCCATATGAGTTTCAGTTTCATCATCTATTTCATTTCAAATTCATTTGTAACATCATTAACATCAACCTCACCATCGACCCTTAATTATGGGGTGTTATTATCGATATTCATGTCTCTTTTTGAAAAATATGGATTTTGAGGAGTCTCTTGAAAAATTTAAATTCCTTGCACTTCAGTGGAACCACATTCATTTTGAGTAAACTGATTTTACCGAGATTTCATTTTTATTATGCTCCACCAATCACTCAGGTCTCTTGAAGTAGCACAATAATATTCGTAATATATTTGATGTGCCTGTTGAGCTAGTTAAAATGGTTCATTTACTACAAGAAGACTTTTATATTTAATATCGATAATTCCATGAATCAGATGAACACACAAGCCTCTCTCAGTATCAAACCAACAACAATTAAACATTATTATATAATTTTTCCCTAGATAACACAGTTCAATAATTTCATCCAGTATGTCGTAAAATTCAACTTCTGTTTCCCAATGATGCGATCCTCTCAAGAAAACTCCATTGTTCATTGTTTTTCTGATTCCCCATATGCACATGTATGAAATTGAAAACCATTCATGACATATGCATTATAAGATTTAACCATTTTGGATGGTGGATTATTTATTTTACATAGTCGCTTATCAATTTTATCAGCAAGTTGAGACTCCTGAAATTTTTTAAAACAATTATATATATAATAAATAATAAACTGAATTGATATGTAAAACCATCAATAATCTATGTTACTAGTTTTTGAAACCATTAAGAGTTTTTTTTGTCGGCGTTCTTCAAGAGCAGCTACTATAATTTGTGGAAACTGTTTCTTGATATGATTATCATATAACCTACAAATAAAATAAATTTACTTATTATAACATAAAGTATAGAATAAGTGATATAAGTACTCACAGTACAAATGATTTCATTTCTTCACAGTTGACCAAAACATATGTATGAGCTCAATGATGTTCATCATCTGAAATCCATTGTTCATGAACACCACAGAAACCAAGCTTTGGCTAATTAAAAACTAATAATTGATTTTTCATTTCATCATCTACATTCTTCTCATCCCGTGCCATGCAATTGTGTTTTGAGGGATATTTAGATTCAAAATAATGAGAGCAGAAAAAAGCAATTTGCTCTTGCAAATAAAATTCAACAATTGATCCTTCAACTAATTATTCCTAATTATTCCTAATTATTCCTAATTATTACTAATTATTACTAATTATTACTAATTATAACTAATTATTACTAATTATTACTAATTATAACTAATTATTAGTAATTATTACTATTTATTACTATTTATGACTAATTATTTCTAATTATTACTGCATATTGCTATTTATTACTATTTTTTAATATTTTTTTACTATTTTTACTAATTATTACTAATTATAACTAATTATTACTAATTATTACTAATTATTACTAATTATTACTAATTATTACTAATTATTACTAATTATTACAAATTATTACTATTTATTACTAATTATTACTATTTACTTATAATTATTACTATTTATTACTAATTACTACAAATTATTACTAATTATTACTATTTATTACTGATTATTACTAATTATTACAATTTATTACTATATATTACTATTTATTACTATTTATTACAAATTATTACTATTATATTACTAATTATTAATAATTATTACTAATTATTACTAATTATTACTAATTATTACTAATTATTACTAATTATTACTAATTATTACTAATTATTACTAATTATTACTAATTATTACTATTTATTGATAATTATTACTAATTATTACTATTTATTACTAATTATTACTAATTATTACTATTTATTAATAATTATTACTAATTATTACAAATTATTACTAATTATTACTAATTATTACTATTTATTACTATTTATTACTATTTATTACTATTTATTACTAATTATTTATATTTATTACTATTTATTAGTAATTATTAATATTTATTACTAATTATTAGTATTTATTACTAATTATTAGTATTTATTACTAATTATTAATATTATTTCTAATTATTACTATTTATTACTAATTATTACAAATTATTACTAATTATTACTAATTATTACAAATCATTTCTATTTATTACTATTTATTACTAATTATTTCTAATTATTACTAATTATTACTAATTATTACTATTTATTACTATTTATTACTATTTATTACCATTTATTACTAATTATTACCATTTATTACTAATTATTAGTATTTATTACAAATTATTTTTATTTATTACAAATTGTAAATATTTATTACTAATTGTAAATATATATTACTATTTTTCTTAATTATTACTATTTTTTCCTAATTATTACTATTTTTCCCAATTATTACTAATTAGAGTGAATTATAATTAATTACTGCAAATTACAGCTACTAATCACTAATTACCACTAATTATTTATATACATTACAAATTATCGTTACATATTATTAATTATTACTAATTTCTATGAATTAGAACTAATAATTTCAATTTATTATTACAAATAAATACTGATGACAAAACAATTTATATCTAATTTAATTACAACTAATCAACAATAATTAAAATTAATATAAAAAGTTGTAATAAATACTAAATTAAATTAAACATAAATACCTTTAAACTTGATATCTTATAATTGTAGATTGCTTCAAAACTTTTTTGTAAAAAAAACTATCTCAGACAAATTTTCACTCTAAAATTAGAGTTTAGAGAGACATTGAAAGTAGGAATTGAGGGGATTGAAGGAAAAAACAAATGAGGGATATATATAGGTTAGATTAGTTGAAACAGGAATATTTGCGACGAGTATCCCATCGTAAATAACATTTTTTGCGATGAGTCCCGTCACAAATACCTTTGGCCGCATTAATTACTGTCAGCGGTTTAAAGGGTATTTGCGACGTAACCCATGGAAAAAAGTGACATGTTGACACACTTTTTGCGACGGGACAACATCCTGTCTCAAATAGTATTTATTGCCGCCGGGTATTTGCGACGGGCCCCATCACAAATCCCCTCTGGCGGACGCCCTATTTGCAACGTGGGAATTCCCCCATTGCAAATAGTATTTACCGTCTCCTGGTATTTTGCAATGGGAGGTGCCTCCCCGTCGCAAATACCCTTTTGCGCGGTTTGGCCCGCAAACCGCACCAAACCGTGCGTAACTTTTTTGTGACGGGACCCCAAGTCCTGTCACAAAAACTAGTTTTTCCTATTGTGTTACATTGTAAGGTAGCCATGAGGGTTACACTGTAAGGTATCCATGAGGGTTACAAATCACATGGTAGCCATTAGGGTTACAATCTTATGTAATTAATTCCCCAAGTTACCTAATTGTTTATTTATGTTTTCTATGTTTTATGGAAATATCATGTCTTCACAAATAACTCTATGATTCTTTATGGGTGAGAAGTATGTATTTGTTAAAATGATTTTATGTCTATAATTATTCATGGACTAAAAATTTCTTTCCTTCTTTTTATGTCCCTTATGGAGCTTTTTGTGCTCAGCCTATTTTTTAAAATGGTTTTTACAGGTTTTAAGGATGGGTAAGAGAAAAGAAGAAGCAAAGCTGAATGTTTCTGAAGAATTCATGTTTTATTAAAAACATTTGTATTATAGAATAAATGGATAATGTTTTATTAGTATCCAATTTTTGTTCTTGTGGGTTTTAATGTATGTTTATTGACCAAATTGTCTAAAAATATAAACTGAAAAAATATTTTGGACTGTAATAAGTGTATTATAGTGGAATTAACTACATTATGTAATGTTTAAGGCCAAGTCCTTATAATTTTTTTAGGATGATTCCATGCTATAAGATTCTATTTCTATGTAATTTTTATAAATAACATGAAGAAGAATGAAGTGTGTATTTTATATTGGTATTTTCGAGGAAGAAGATGAAGTTGATCCAACTATAGAAAATATAAGAAAAAATTATTCAGATGAGGTCCATGTGAAGAGCAATAAATGAGGGTATTCCTAGACTATCCCTTGAGTTGAAAAAGGAGTGCATCAAATATTGTGGGTAAAAAAACTAGGTATTTTATTAGTGTTATTTTTGGAAAGTATCAAAATGGTCTTCTCAGTATAGAATTTTTGGTAATTGAAAATGAAATATGATATTTAATAAAGCTTCCCATGCATGTGAGAAAATTTAAAATACCAAGGAGAAAGAATAGATAAGAATTAATAAGAGTTGCTGCTACTATAAAGTGTTGAATATAGAAGTTGTTAGATGGAGTAATACTCTTGAAGAAGATACAAAGTATCTGAGAAAAGAAAATCTCTCCAGGAAGTAATAAGAAGAGTCATTACATGATGTTGTAAGGAATATATATGAATCCAAACTTATGATGAAGATATACATCAATAGGGTTCTGAAGAAGAAGAAGCAATCAACCAATACCATTGGAAAATTATATTTAAGGAAGAAGAAAGAAGAAGTAGTTCATGTAGCTGAGGTTTTATTCATATGAATAGTCTATCTATAAAAGAGTTTACAATAATGAGTTTGATAGAAGAATATTAGAGTTGAGCATTCAGTTAAATATTCTATAAATAAATAGAAGCTGTGCAGATTCAGAGGTTTATTTTCATGAGTAGCATCTGAAGATATAAAGGCAGTCAAAGATTCTTTGAGTTTGTGGAAACAGATCAATGTTTGGGTGTAGTGACATTTTTTTCCAGTATTTTTAAACTATATCAAAAGGAAGAGGAAAGAAAATGAAGACTAGCTGATGAAATTCCAGCTTAAAGGAAATCTGTGGGATATAGATTATTTTCTCATGCATAATATCATGAACATTTCACACCTGTGTAATATGGTCTGAGTGGATTAGGATTAAAATAACCCAAAACTCCACTTTTATTAATAATAAGATTTTAGTAGATAATACAGGACTTGGACATCCAAATAATAAAAAGGAGTAAGATTCTAGATATAGTAAAAACCTTGTAAAAACACGCATTCCACTTTAATTTCAGCATTTTCATTGAAATTGGTGTGTTATAGTACAAACTTCAAAAAGATCTACCATCGTTAACCAACATTATAGGTTCAAGACCCAAGAGGATAAAAGTTAAAATAAATTTGTGGGTTTTTGTAAAAATTTGTCCACACTCGATTAAACCCCCTCTCAAGAATGTCTACATAGTCTACCAAGTCTCTCAAATATGATGAAAAAAGAAGATATAATGCATGACTATTGGTGAAGTGTTTACAATATAAGGAGAAAATTCAATTCCCAGACTTATTTTCACCAATTTTTAAACATACAATAATCTAGATTGTGTTGATTTTAGATTCTTTGGATGATCTATATTTGAAGAAAATGGATGTTAAAATTGCCTTTTGTCATAGCGATTTGGATGATAATATTTACATGAAGTATCCAAAGAGATTTAAAGATAATCAGAACAAGGGCCTTTTTTAAGTTGAAGAAAATCCACTAAGACTTAAAATAAGAACCTTGATAGTGAAATCATAAGTTTGATGTGTTTTATGGATGAATAAGGTTTTAAATAGAGTAAATATAATCATAGTTTCTATCATATGATGTGGAATGATGGAACTTACATCATACTTATTCTATATGTGGATGACATGTTTCAAGGTAGGCCTAGAGGTTTGATAGATTCTAGAGTTAAAGAGTAATTTGTTTAAAATATTATAGATGAAATATCTTGGACAAGCCAAGAAAATATTGGGGATGAGGATAGTAAGGGACACGAGAGCTGAAACATTGGGGTTATCTCAAATTTATTATATCTAGAAGGTCTTTAAAAATTTTATAATGAGAAAATATAAGTCCGTATCAATCCCTCTTTCTAGAAATTTGAATTTACCCTATGATAATGTACTAAAAATAGCTGAAGAGGTTTATTACATGGTAAAATTTCCATTTACCTCAGCTATTATAAGTTTGATGTATATGATTATTTGTATATGACTAGACATTTCCCATGTAATGTTTGTTGTAAGCCAATTTATGATTAACCCTTGAAAGGAGAATTGAGAAGTCATGAAGTGGATCATTTGATACTCAAAAGGATTGAAAGATGTTTCGATGTGTTTGGGGGAATATGATCTGTTGATAGGTTTCATGGATGCAAACTTTTATGGATATAATGATACCTATAAAATAAGTATTTTCTTTGTGTTTTCCTTTGATAGAATTATGATCACCTAGATGTATCAAATATAACCCATGGTTACCTTATTTATAATGAAATAAGAATACATAATAGCTATAGAAGTTATAAAGGAGTTAGTTTAGTTAATCAACTTGTCAAAGGGTATCATAAGGATTCTAAAATGTTGATTTTTATTCTATGATAATCATAGTGTAATTCAGCTTTCCCCAAACTCATATTTTCATCCAAGGATAAAAAATATTGGCATGAAATTCAATTTAGTTAAAAATATTATAGAATAAAAAATGTTATAGTTGTGGAATATAATTAGAAAAAAAAATCTAGATTAAATGTACATGAAGGTTTTGGTCTAATAAATCCTAAGGTAGCACTATGCCCTTGTTGGGCTCAGTTGAATAGAAGGTGTGATGGAGAACACTGCATGAAAGTTGTAGAAGGAAGGATGATAAGAATTACCTTTGTGTTGTATACTTCCAAGTGTTTATTTAATAAATTATTTATGTGGGATATTTTTAGAAATGTAAAACCTATTTAATTTTTTATTTAGGTTCTCCAGAAGGATGTTTCACTAGAAGATATAGAAATCCTTGGATGTCTGGCTAATAACAACAAGAAAATATATAGGGAGAGATAGTCTAATTGGAAGACCACAACTTCTGATGAGTGAAAGGGGTGGTCCAATAGTTGTTGAATAGATGTAGTGGTTTAGGAAGTATTATATATAAGGAATCATAGGTTTTTAGGTTCAGGGAAAGGTTCTCCACCTTATTCGAATGGTAGTGTTACCTGTTCAACCTACTAAACACTTCTATTAAACTAGGGTGGGACTGACTGCACTAGAGTACTGAACTTGAATTGGATATCATATTTAGATATAAGATATCTTTGATAAAAAATTATAATCCTTGTATTTTCCTAGTAATGAACTTTGTAAATTTTCTCCCAAGTATGTAAGACATAAAGTATAAACCGCACAATTCTTGTGTGTCCTATTCACTTTCCTATTGTATTACCCTTTTCATGAATGTTGTTATGTGAGTTATTAAAAATAGTTTGTACGAAGATAAAATTAGTATGGTGGGTGAGATGAATTAACGTCTCATCTTTTCATACACTAAGATCAGTGGTAGAATACTATTTTGGAGGTTTTTTGTTCTGTTACGTATAACTTTTGATGGAACAAATCAGGGATCTTTCATATAACCAAAGCAATGATTATCATGAAACAATGATATGATATGGGTTACATTCCCTAAAATATGATCTTCAGTATAGGAGTAATATTTAGAAAAAATACAAGGAATGTTTCTTTGAGGCATATAACATTGAAGATTTTGGATTCCAGCTATGGGAGGATGAAAAGGGACAAGTCATCATGATTTGAGATTTTATCTTCAATGAGATGGACTCATGGGAGGATAAAAAATTGGTTGAAAAATAATTTTAGATCAATATGTCAAATATTTAATTTTATATTGATATAGATAAGAGTACCAAACGTTCAAAACTTTTGATGGATTTATATGGATCCAATGGAAGTCCAAAGGTGAGAATAGAAAAAGATATGATAGAATTCTCAAGATCCGCTAAGGCTTGGAATAAGGCCCCAAAAGATAGTGCAACGAAAGCTATAAATATAGAAAAATAAGTGTTTGAATATAAAATATAGAGATAAAATAGATTAAAAAATATAGTAAATAGGTTTTGGAATTACATAAATATCCTACTTCTAATGGATAAAGGTACACCCAAAAGCCCCAAAGTGGCTACGAGTCTCAGTGACTCCAGACAGTGGGTGTAATCAATACATAATGAAATTCATTCATTGAAATCTAATGAAACCTAGGAGATTATAGATCTACCATTGTGTAAATAATCACTTGATAATAATTGGGTATTCCATTTTAAGTATAAATCTAACTGATGAAAGAGGTTCATGGTATTACTGGTGGTGAATGGATTTTAATAGAAGGACAAATTTGATTCCTCAAAAAATTTCTCACTATTAATTAAGAATGATACCATCCAAATGGTAATGAGTATGATTGTGTCTAATAATATAAATATAGAGAAGATATAGGTAATGACATAATTAATTCATAGTCATCTGGATGAATAGTTTCACATAGAGTAGCTGATGAGTTATAAGGATGATTAGAATTAGAAGTTGGTTTTTAAACAGAAGAAAAACCATTATGGCTTGAAGAAGAAACCAAAGTAGTGGAATTAAATGTTCAACGCCTTAATGGAGGATGAAGATTCCACACCAAAAAATACATACCATTGTTTCCACTAGAAGGAATAGTATTATGGGACCTTCATCATACTTCTCTTATATGTGGATGACATGTTTCTATCCAGACAAGATGACAAGAGGATTTGAAAGTTGAAGAAGTGTATTTCTAAAAGTTTTGAGATGAAATATCATAGAAAAAACAAGATGATATTATGAGTGATTATCAAAATAGATTAACATTATGGGACTTTTGTGCTATCTTAAAGGGATTACATCCAAAAGGTCATCAAAATATTGAACAAAATTGGATGTAATATGATATTGAATTCATTGGACAAACACTTAATTTTTCAAGGATAAAGAGGCTGAAATATAATATGAGGTCACATAAATGATTTTTTTTTCATTTTCTTCAATATTTTTAAGACCGATGTATGCCATGATATGTACTCAACTTGTGATTTTATTCACAGTGGGATATATGAGCCAATTCATGTCCAATCCAGGAAGGGAACACTAAGAGGCTTTGAAATGGATCATCTAATACTTGAAGGGATATAACGGCACAACCTTTTTCTTTGGTACAAATGATATATTATGAGGTTATATTGATGATAACTTCACTAGGAATTTATATACCTAGAAGAGTATTATAGGTTTTGTATTTAACTACGTAGGAACGATGATGATTTGCATGTCTTGGACACAATAGATAGTTACTATGTCTACAATGGAAATAGGAAAAGAGATGGTTTGGTTTATTTCTTCATTGAAAGAGATTTAAAATAATTAGTAGGGTGAACTATTAGATTGTGATAATCATAGTATGGTCCATTTTTCTTAGAATATGGTATTTCACTCATGAAAAAAAACATATTCACCTGAAATACCATTTTATCCGTAACCTACCAGAAGAGAGATTGTTGGACTCATGGAACATATTTGAAAGAAAAAATTTAGATGAAATATTTACCAAGTATTTATTTTAATAAATTTTGAAGCAACACCATGCCTTAGTGGAACATGGATGAATGCATGGGAAAGGATAACATCTATTGTGATCACTATAGAAGCAGAATTGTTTTTTAAAGCCTAATTATTGGAGATATGTCGACATTACATTAACGAAACTTTAAGTGGGATATTTTTGGGAGTATTAATCTAACCTCGAGTGAATATTATTTATACTAGACATAGAAATATCAGAAGACATATTGGTCTTGGAGTTCAAGAAGTGGAAATGAGATCTTCAGTGGGTGGTGACTTTTTTGGACAATTATTTTATCAGATGGGCATGTGCAATGTCCCATATCAGTGATTTGGTTGAAATTTAATGGATTTTACTAAGGAATCCTCATGTTTTATGAAAAAGGGATGTGTAACCTTTACTATTCACTGACTTCAATGGTTACACACTGATTTCTAAAAATAATCTATAGTCACTGAGGATAAATGGTGGATCTTCTATGCTTCTAAGATGGTGGTTTTATTGTATAGACATCCAATTTTTACTATAAGTGGTACCATTAGTACATGTGTGATGATATAACTAGGTATTACTTTTAATTTGTGATCTAACTTTCTATCTCGGTAAAAGTTATTCTAATTATTGTATGTTTTGAAATGAATGGAATGTAGTAGTGTTTCTCTCATGGATATAAGATATATTTTTGAACCATTCAAACCAATGTTATTTTTATTTATTTGGTTTAAATTCAACTTATCATGAATTTTGTGTGAGTTAAGAGTTTTTATTGAGTGTTTTCAAGGGATAATTTTTGTGGTGAATGTGGTGTAAAGACTGTTGGACTCCTCATGTATTAATCATGTTTTAATGATCAAAAATATTATTCAACCTAGTTATCTCCTGTAAATTATATCAAACCATGTGTATTTATGTTTAATGTTTTCTCATGCTTCAGGAAGAGCCATTCAAAATCTTAATTTCTCTATATTCAGTTTACTTACTTTATACTATCTTTGATCTACTCTCATAATACCTTCTTTGACAAATGATAAAGTCTAATCCATTCTATTATCATCATTACTTAAGTCTGAACACAGTTACTTTGAAAAGTCTAAGACACTGTGAGTTTTCCACTGGCTATGTCTTTCTGGCATCGTGAAGCAGACACCGTGAAGCAGGACACCGTGAAGCAGACACCGTGAAACAAGACACTGTGAAGTAAGACACCGTGAAGCAAGACTGACTGAATGGCCCGAAGGCCTAAATTTTTATTGATTTTGGAAAAAACCCCCTTTTAAGGATGAAGGGGAAAAACCAATACATCACGGACAAAGGGACATTAACAAAATTCAAAAAAAATGTGGGTTGTAACTGATCACTAGACTACATAGAAGTACCCCCTCCCAGCATCAATGTCGATAAGGCACACCTCCACCAGAGCATGGCTTCTCAGCAAGCTGTCCCATGCAAAAAATGCACAGGCCTGATACTGATGGCAGCCCCATACCCTCTCAATCATCCAAATATGAATATCCATGTACTAAGAAAGCGACTAGCTCTATCCTCATATGGAGCAATTCCAAGTAGACTGTGTGGGTGTCCCAACATTCAGCAATCATGAGACCATAATACCACCATCAGCGACTTCGCACACCGACATAATTGATCATCCTTCACCTACTGCCACCCTTTCAGCATAAAAAACATTAGTCGAACAAGAACCCTTCATCCTGATGGATGCATTTTAGGAAACAGAACCACCGTAATATTCAAATGCTGGAGAGAATTAACCCGATCAATAGCTCAATGATCCATTCAAACCAAAGCATTCCTTTAGTATCACCACTCAAAAGAGACTGAGACATCACAAATGAAACAGATGACTTGTAGGTCTGAGTAAAATAAAAAAATGAACCATAACGGCCAGACTAGCGCTGGAGCAGTAGCCAAATCATCATCCTCCCTTGTTGACAGCAACTCTGACACTGAAGCCGAAGAAACCCCACCGCCATCCACGAGAAATCCACTGACATCCCAGCCGCGAATCTCGAAGTGGAAGGCATACCCAGGATCGCGAAGTCGAACCACTGTCACCCAGGACTGAGTGGCCAGAATTTTCACCGAGGTAACATCATCGAAGAAGAGATCCAGGCCGATCTGACCAAGAAACACCTCCCCGGGCATAGATCTGGTCAGATCTGAACCATAGAAAAACCTTTGTCGGAGTTCAAGACGTGTGAACTAGGGAAGTAGAAGAAACTATTGATGGGGATAGAGATCATTGATGAAACGGTGCTGCAAACCCTTTCCATGCTTCCAGCATCAAAGAACCAAAACTAACAGAAGATTCACGAAGACCACAAAAAGACAGACCTACAAAAAGAAAATAAAACAAGAGAAGAGGGAAGGGGGAGGTGACGCCAGCCTTCAAGAACAAAGCTGCAAGCGCGAGGCCTCCCCCCTCTAGATCAACATGAAGCAAGATACCATGAAGCAAGACACCGTGAAACAAGATACCGTGAAGCAAGACACCCTGAAGCAATACACTGTGAAGTAAGACACCGTGAAGAAAGATGACTTGAAGCAAGACACAGTGAAGCAAGACACCGTGAAGAAAACACCGTGAACAAGACACCGTGACCACGAGACACCGTGACCATGATACACCATGACACTCAGACACCATGATCAATCTAGACACCGTGTGAAGGAGACACTGTTTCCATGACTTACTGTGACACCATTTATTAAACTATCTTGTCATCTTTCAATTTAATTTCTAACGGTCATATTTGATGATTTTAATGCACTGACATAATTAATGTTTCTTTATAGACATATCATTAGATAATACAAGGTATGAGGTGCATAATACATGCAACCTGTCAGCTTCAACACATGAATTTCCAAGATAAAAATGAAGTGTGACTAAGAATCAAGTGAGAAACAAAAAAATAAAGGTCGTGAGCATGATAACAAAGAACATAATTGGTGAAAGTTTCAAAATAAAGGCCCACTACATGCAACTCGACATTGCTGAAGAACACACAAAGCATATTTGAATATTAGAGAACATATTCACCCTGTTGAACCTTACGAAGAACAAAATATGAATCGTGACACTCCGTTTTATAGACAAGGACTTGAACTCTGCATCTGCCTCATCTCAGAAGTCCAAAGCTGCAAAGACAAACACTCAGAGCATCTCAAAACCCATCTCCACATTTCTTCTCTGTTGTGTATCTATTTATTACCTTTGAACAGAGTGTGTACCTGTAGAACAACATACACTGTTTATTGCATCAAACTGAAGGATACAAGATATCCTTACTCAACCTTTCTCTTACTCATATGTATACCCACAGATAAGTGTGGAAGAGGTCCCTGTGTGGCCTGGTTATTTTGTCCCCAAGAAAACTGTGGAAGAGGTCCCTGTGTGGCCTGGACAGTTTGTGTATTATTGTTAACCCCGATCTAGGGTGTGGATCAAAGTTTATTTATATAAACTGGTTGGTGGCAGGTGATCACCAAGCGGAGTGGATGAGGTCTCAGCTTGATACTGAACCACTTGTTTCATATCTGCTATGCTGATTAATTTAGTCTTCTTTGTTTTATTGATTTACTATATAATTCAGAAATATCTAATTTCACTTTGATAGTTAGTTTTGGAAAGAAGTTATAACTGGATTGTCTTAGTTGAATAACTTTAAAAGTAGTATTAATAACACAAATTAAGATTACTGAGAATTAATCAATCTTTTAATAAGTTATTGAAATAGTCAAACTCTTATAACAGTATAACCTTGATTAAGTGGGCTATATTTAATCGTTGGGGAAACCTTTTTAGAAATACGTTTTACAGAATTTTTTATAGTTACTCAATTCACCCCTCCCCTCTTGAGTAATCTACTCCGACCAACATTTGGTATCAGAGGTTGTTTATTAGGACTCTGTGTAATCTTATTCAACTTTGATTTTAGTTGTACTTTAAATATCTATAAATTTTTGTTAATTCTAAATTTCTATCTCTTTTAAAGTCATACTTTATTATGGAAAATAGATTGGAAGGTGTTGTAACCAACATACCACCATTCTTTAATGAAACCAATTATGCTCAAAAGAAAATTAAAATGAAAATGCTTTTAGAGAGTATGGGTTTTGAAATTTGGTCATCTATTATAGATGAATACAAAATTCCTACTACTAATAGAATCACATGGGATGAACCTACCAAAACTGCCTATAATAACAACTTTAAAGTTATGAATTCTTTATACTTCTCCTTAAGAGATGATGAGTTTAATAGAATTTCAGCTTGTAAGATTGCCCATGAGATTTGGGATACCCTATCTATCTCACATGAAAGAACATCTAGTGTAAAAGAAATGAGACTTAATACTTATACCATCAAATATTATAATTTTAAAATGAAACATGATGAGACTATTTTTTATATGTATCTTAGTTTCAATGAGATCGTCAACACAATGATTTCTCTTAGAAGAGAAGTCACTGCCATGGAACATATCATGAGAATCCTTAGATGTCTACTTGACAGATTGAGGGGAACCTCTATCTTTTTTAGATAATCATGTGATATAAGAAAACTACCTATAAAAGAACTCATTGGGAAACTGATAATGTGTGAGGAAGAGATGAAAGTCAATAAAGAGGAGGATGAACCAAAGAGAAAATCTGTTGCATTCAAGACCACCACCTCTAAGCACAAAGACAAAGAGAAACTGGAAGCTTCTATAGAAAGCTCCACCAGTGAAAAATAATCATCTAACAGTGATGAGGGGATGGCTCAACTAGCTAGAAGATTCAAAAGATTTTACAAAAAGAAGAACTTTTTCAGAAATCCTAACTTCAAGATCAAATATGACCAAAAAGGAAACATGAAGAAGGAATGGAAAAGAAGTGACAAAACTGATGAAATTGTCTGATATGAATTTAAGTGAAAAGGAAATATAAAGGATGACTATCCAAATCTCAGGTATAAAAAGAAATATGAGGACAAGGACATGAGTTACAAAAAGGAAATGAAAGAAGCCTAGAGTTCCTCTTAGGATAGTTCAAGAGACTCAGAGACATCACATGATGAATAGGATAAAAAATCCAATATTTTTTTTATGAGAAACACATATGAGGTAACACTGAACTCTTCTGTACATAACTCATACTATTCTGAAGATGAAAGTGACTCTGAAAAAATGACTAATGATGAAATTTTTGAATACTGTAACAAGTTTAAAGAGGCATGCAATGAACTAAAAGACAAATATAAATCATTAAAGAAACAACATGATCTCACTGTGAATGTTAAATCAGAACTTACTACAGAAAAGAAGAAAAATGCTCAACTTCTCAAATAAAACAATGAGTTAAAAATTTCTAATGATCAATTAAAGTGTGATTTATAAAAGTTTTCTAATGGGAAAACTACCCTTACCCAAATTCTAGGAAAACATATTGCCCCTAAATAAAACAATGGCATTGGTTATCAACCTGGTGAAAGAAATCTTGGTAGAACAAAGTTTGTTTCAAGATCTAGGACATGTAGTTTTACTCCCATCTCTGTACTTAAATCAACTAATTCAATTCATGATACTTGTTCTATTATTTCAAGATTTTCTGGACCGAATACCGTTTATTTTTCAAATAGTTTACAATTCTTATAATAAACCTATGAGGAAAATATGGGTTCCTAAAGAACTTATTACTAATATTACTGGACCCAAACAAGTATGGGTACCAAAATATGTTTTTGCCTAATATTTTTGTAGGAAAACTGCTTAAAGAGATCCTGCAAAAGTCTATGGTACTTGGACAGTGTATGTTCAAGGCACATGATAAGAGACTACTCATGCTTCAAGAACCTGATAAAAGTAGATGGAGGACATGTCACATTTTGTGAAAATTCCAAGGGAAATATTATTGTCCTAGGATAAATCGGTAACTCTAACTCAGTTTTAATTTCTAAATTACTGTTTGTTGATGGTTTAAAATACAATCTGCTTAGTATCTCAAAATTATGTGATGATGGATTTCATGTTATATTTGAAAATGATGCTTGTAATGTCTTCAATTCTAAAGATGAATTAGTATTTTCTGCATTAAGAAATGAAAATGTTTATTCCATTAATTTAGATTCTTTAGCTTCTCAAAATGCTTTAGGCTTAAGTGTATTTCATAAAGAATCTTAGCTCTGGCATAGGAGACTAGGACACTGTAATGTTCACTCCCTTAGAAATCTATCTAGAAAAAGCCTAGTTAAAGACTTACCCAAACTTGATTTTCCAAATGACAAAGTGTGTAATCCCTATCAAAAGGGAAAACAACAAAAATTTTCTTTCAAACCAATGAAAGAAGTGTAAACTTCTCAACCTCTCGAATTGATTCACATGGATTTTTTTGGACCGTGTAGAGTTTCTAGTTTAAATAGGAAGCACTATGTTTATGTTCTTGTAGATTACTTTTCTAGATATACTTAGACCTTCTTTATGCCTCACAAAAGTGATGCCTGCTCTTATTTTACTAAGTAATCCAAGTCTAGATAAAATATTAGTGGACTTAGAATTAAATCCTTCAGAAGTGATAATGGTTGTGAGTTTGAAAATCAAGAGTTTGAATCCTTTTTCTCACAAAATGGTTATAATCACAATTTTTTTGACCCTAGAACACCTCAGAAGAATGGAGTTGTATAGAGAATAAATATAACCCTATCGGAGATTTCTAGAAAAATGCTTAGTTAATATGACTTACCTATTTATTTTTGGTCTGAAGCTATTAATACAACATTACATAATCAATAGAGTGTTGATCAGACCTATTCTTAAGTGGAATCCTTACAAATTATGGAACAATAGAAAACCAAAGGTTAGCTACTTCACAGTTTTTGGTTGCAAAGTCTATATTCTTAATACCAAAGATAGTCTTGAAAAATAATCATCCAAAAGTGATGAAGGTATCATTTTAGGATATTCAATGTCTAGTAAAGCCTATAGAGTTTTTAATAAAAGAAATAAATGTGTGGAAGAATCTGTTCATGTCAAATTTGATGAA
Source organism: Viscum album (assembly GCA_963277665.1). Taxonomy (NCBI): domain Eukaryota; kingdom Viridiplantae; phylum Streptophyta; class Magnoliopsida; order Santalales; family Viscaceae; genus Viscum; species Viscum album. Next base: position 1,021,591,328 of record OY728158.1, on the reverse strand, counting down.
ACAAATCCACATGAGCCTAAAACCATCCTAGAGAATCTGAAGGATGATGTATCAAATATGAACATCAATTCAAAATCCTAAATGTCTTCTATGAAAGAATCTGTGAAAAATTCCAAATCTACAAATTCCCTAGAATCAGGTCACAATGAACCTGAATCTGTTGATGAACCTGAAATCACTACTCTCTATTTTTCTAGAACTGTTAAAACCCTTAAGAACCATCCCTTGGATGTTGTTTTTAGAGACTTAGAAAAAGGAACTCAAACTAGAGATTCTCTTAGAAATGAGGTTGAACATAAAGTCTTATTGTCACAATTGGAACCTAAAAACATTAATAATGCTATCAATGATGAATTTTTGGTGATGGCTATGCAATAAGAACTTAATCAGTTTGAAAGGAACAAATTTTGGAAACTTATTGAATGACCCAAGGACACTTTCACCATAGGCACTAAATGGGTGTTTAGAAATAAGGTAGATGAAGCTGGTAACATAGTTAGAAACAAGGCTATACTAGTTGCAAAAGTCTATAGTCAAGAAAAAGGAATTGACTATGAGGAGACCTTTGCACCAGTAGCCAGACTTGAACCCATCAGAATCCTGCTATCCTATGCTGCACATCTGAATTTCAAACTATATCAAATGGATGTTAAGAGTGAATTCTTAAATGGGTATATAGCTGAGGAAGTTTTTTTTGAATAACCCCCTGGATTTACAAATCCCCATTTTCCAAATCATATTTTTAAACGTTCAAAAGCCTTATATGGTTTGAAGCAAGTTCCAAGAGCTTGGTATGACAGATTGAGTACTTTTCTTATTTCCAAAGGTTTTACAAAAGGAATAGCTGATCCTAATCTTTTTATAAAACGAATTTATAATGATGTTTTAGTTGTTCAAATATATGTAGATGATATTATTTTTGGATCTTCGATGACTTATTTATGTGTTTATTTTTATAAAATGATGCAAAACGAATTTCAAATGAGTTTAATGGGTAAACTGAAATTCTTTCTTGGATTTAAAATCTTTCAAAATAATGATGGAATTGTTTTAACCAAAAGTAAATATACTAGAGATCTTATAAAATGTATTGGATTGGATAGTCATAAAAGTTGTGACACTCCCATGAGTACCACTTGTAAGTTGGATCTTGATGAAGATGTAAAATCTGTTGATCAATCCACTTATAGAGGAATGGTTGGAAGTTTTCTTTAATTAACTGCTAGTCATCCTAACATTATGTTTAGTGTGTGTATGTGTGCTCATTTTCAAGAAAACCCTAAGTAATATCATTTAAATGCTGTAAAGAGAATTTTCAAATACCTCAAGCATACACCCATTCTAGGACTGTTTTATCCTAAAGGACAATCAATTCAATTAGTTAGTTATTATGATGCTGACTTTGGTGGCTGTAAGTTAGATAGAAAAAGCTCCTCTGGAACATGTCACCTTTTCGGAAAGTCACTAGTATCCTGGTTTAGTAAGAAACAAAATTCTGTTGCATTATCTTCTGCAGAAGATGAATACATAGCTGCTGGCAGTTGTTGTGCACACATTTTGTGGATAAAACACACATTACTAGATTATGGATATCAATTCGGACATGTACATATAAAATGTGACAACACAAGTACTATTAACATCTCAAAGAATCCTATTTCACATTCTAGGACCAATAATATTGATGTAAGACATCACTTTTTGAGAGATCATTATCAAAAAGGTGATATCACTTTGGAATTCATTGGTACTAAATATCAACTTACTGATATATTCACCAAACTATTAAATTCTAAGAGGATAGACTACATCATACATGAAATAGGCATGATAAATATCAAATAGATACCTTACTAGTTACAGTTTTAGGTCTTACTGTTTGATATCTTACTATGTTATACTTTACTGTTTCATGATTACAATTTCTTAGTTACTGTCTCTCATGTTTACTGTCTCACCATAAAGTTTTATGTTTACGATCTCACAGTTAGTATTTTTTACTTACTGTCTGGCGTTTACTTTCTCACCATAATGCACACTGAGAAGTTCATTCATGGTCTCACCGTGAAGGTCGTTTACTGTCTCACCATAATGACCAGACACGGTCTCACCATAAAAATTCATTATGTTTTTCTTTAAACTCGTATCACGACAATTATCCTTTTCACCTTTTTTTTTTATTTTCCCACCTTTTTATTTTTGCGACGTTTGGTATTCCTAAATGATAAAAAAAGATAGTATCACTCGATTCTTCACTCGAGGTTTCTTCTGCTTACTCATTTTGAAACCTTCTTCATCCCTGCAACCCTTCTCTCACTCGAACCTTCAGTGAATGCCAAGAATGAAACTTCCTTCATCATCGATGCCTGAGAAGTGCGTCTCAAAGAAGAAGAAGATTGAACCTAAGATGACACCTGAAGGACCTTTAAATTCGAATCTAGTAAACCGCATTTTTGTACCTGATAAAGAGATTTTCCCCAAATGGCTTCTGTCTAGTAAGTCTCTAGTATTGAAAGTGTTAGAACAACAAGGCTGGTTAGAATGGTTCTCGAAGGAAGATAGACCCATCTACCCTGGGTTAGTGGCTTCGTTTTACTAGTACATTCAATTGTCCTTCCATTCTGGTGATCTTTATAGTGTAAGAAGCTGGGTCAATGGAAAAATATGCTCACTCTCTTTGAGGTTATGGGCTACATGCCTTAGGATACCTCATAAAGGCATATTTGAGTATTATCAGAGAGGACCTCCACCTTCAACTGAATTCTTTGATTTAGAAGATGCCCTAAAAACCTTAACTGGAAATGGAACCCAGAGGAGAGCCATTGTTGCTGAATTATATGGAGAATCAAGGATTCTTTTCAAGTTTATACAGAATTTGGTTAGTCTGAGAAAATGTGATTTTGCTATTTTAAAATATCAAGATGTGTTTCTGATTCAACTCATGAAAAATGGGAAAAAGATCAACCCGTGGAAGTATATCATACACCATATGTCTGAGTTGATAAAAGTCACAAACAAGTCAACTTCTCTATTTTACTCTTGACTAATCTCATCCATGCTTCTTTCCAAAGGTATGGTGGGACCTAATGAGGAAGTAATTAAGGACGGTGAGTACTGTCTCTCAAAAGCCTCTATCATAAGAATGAAGATAAACTGGAATCCTTGGAAAAAGGAATGGGTGAAAGACAGTGATAGAGTTTATGAGAAATTCAATCCTGTGGATTATAACTCAAGACCAAAATACAATTCTGACCCTAGTTTGGAACCATATGATATTATTGAGTATCCTGAAGAAGAGGAAGAGGAGGCTGTAGTGCCACCAAGGGAAGCTGTTACTGTTAAGGAAGATAGGACAATTACTCCTCCTGATGTTCTTGAAGAAGAAGTCCCTGCTCCTAAAGAAGCTATTAATCTGGAAATTCAACCTGAGATTGAAACAGAATCAGTTGTCAGAGAATCTGAAAAGCATGCCATGGAAGAGACTTTAGTGTAAGAGCTGTCTATTTTTCAAGAGTTCAATCTTGAGAAACTCCCTGTGGAACAATCTATTCCTGAAATCATACCTTCAGCTGAAGAACATATGAAGCTAGATTTTCAAATGGCTAGACAGTAAATGAGTGAGGAACTTAGAGCTAAGTCTATGGAATTAGACCAAGATACTAAGCCTCTCAGTCCTAAGGAGGCAACTATTGAGGGGGAGAAAACCCCAAATATTGAGTTTGTTGAAGCCACACATCCAACTGAGTCAAGTCCTATTCACACTCAGTATAAACTTCCCATTTTCTATGATGTGGATGACTCTCAGTAGGTTACAACAACTAGACTTGATCTTTCCTCTATATTTTAGTTGAAATCAATTTCCAATATTTCACCTAAGAAGGAACCTCAGCCTGTACCAGTCCCTACTCTTGAACCCTTATCTGAACTTACATCTTTTGTGAGCAAGGATGATCTGAAGGAATTTAGTGCTACCCTCTTATCTGGAGTTGAGAAACTCATGAATACCCAACCTCATCCTGTGACAAATTTAAGTGAGAGAGATTACTCACTATTATTGGAGAAAATTATTTGGAAAATACAACCAAAGATTCTTCATGAGATTCAAGAAGTAATAATTGAAAATAAGATTCTCAGTAATGAAGTGAAGACCCTAAGAAGTATGGTTGAAGAAATGCAGAGAGGGTTGAATTTGAGATCTGCGCCTATTGCTCCTCCTATAGAACCTGTTGATCCTCAAATCCCATAGGTTGGTGTGTCTCAGATTTAACCTTATCAAGATTCCTTAGATGAAAATATCGCTGAAAGGAAAAAAAAATTGTGAAGGAAATGAAAGAGCTTGTTTCCAATCTTAATAAACTCACCGATGAGTATACATGATGTCTTAAAATGACACTGAATAAACTAAAATATCTGACCATAGCTGTCAAAGCATCTGGTCAATCCTCTAAACCCTCATTGGATAGTGATCTGCTCAGAACTATAGTCAAAGAAGAGATTTAGAATGTACCCAGTGGTTTCAATACAACTTCTTTATCTGAAGTGGTCAAGAACAGTGAGAGAGTTCTTGACCTAGTACAAATCCACTCCAAAATTGATAATGATGCCCAGTAAGATATTTCCAAGAATGTGGATTTCTACTTCAACAGAATCTTCTACAAGACCGATATGACAAACCATTTCAAGTATCTTGTAAAAAATCTGTAGATTCCTCCTGTGACTCAAGCTTTCAAGACCCAAATCCAGAAGCTCACAGATTTTACTCGATTGTTGGACAAGTCTATATAGAACGAGGATGATTTTGAAAAAACCATGCAGTATGGTGGATAGATCATTACAGATTTCATCAAACTCCTGAGACCCTATATTCATGTCCAGAGTAAAACCATTGTTTCTCCAGTGGCTGCACCTCTCAGACCTGGGCTTCCTACCTTCACCTCTGCCCTAACCTCAACCACCATGTCTCTCAGCCAAGAACTAAGTCAGATCATGCCTGTGATTCTTGATCAACAACTTCCTAGATCTTCTATATCTCCTACCTTGGCTCCCTCAGTCTTTCAAGGCCTTCCTTTACCCTCTTTATCAACCACCTCTTTGCCTTATTCCCCCTTGACCTATGCCCCTATGGCTTCCTCTTCTATCACTGTTGCTAAAGGAAAAGATAAGGCCAACCCCTGAAGAAGAATAGTGATTACTCTTTTTGCGATAGGAATGATTTTTTCTTTTGTATTTATCTTTTGATTTGTATTGAACCTTGTTTGCTCTTAATGGAATGTGATTTTTTGGCTTCTCTTACTCCATCTTTTTGATAATCCCCAAAGGGAAATAAATTTCTATATGTTAGCCATACACTCTTACAATTTTCATGATTTGTGATCATCAAAAAGGTGGAGATTGTTGGACTCCTCATGTATTAATCATATTTTAATGATCACAAATCTTATTCAACCTAGTTAACTCCTGTAAATTTTATCAAATCATGTGTATTTATGTTTAAATTTTTTTCATGCTCTAAGAAGATCCATTCAAGATCTTAATTACTCTATATTTAGTTTACTTACTTTATAATATCTTTGATCTACTCTCATAATAACTTCTTTGACAAATGATTAAGTATAATTCATTATATTATCATCATTACTTAAGTCTGAACACAGTAACTTTGAAAAGTTTGAGACACCGTGAGTCTACCACTCACTATGTCTTTCTGGCACCGTGAAGCAAAAACTGTGAAGCAAGACACAATGAAGCAGACACCGTGAAGAAAGACATTGTGAAACAAGACACCCTGAAGCAAGACACCGAGAAGCAGACACCGTGAAGCATGACACCGTGAAGCAGGACACTGTGAAGCAAGACACTGTGAAGCACGACACCGTGAAGTAAGTCACTGTGAAGAAAGACACCGTGAAGAAAGACACCGTGAAGCCAGACACCGTGAAGCAAACACCGTGAACAAGTCACCGTGACTGTGAGATACTGTGACCATGAGACACCATGACACTGAGACACCGTGATCAATCTAGACACCGTGTGGAGGAGACACCATTTCCATGACTTACTGTGACACCATTTCTTAAACTATTTTTTCTTCCTTGAATTTAATTTCTAATGGTCATATTTGATGATTTTAATGCACTAACATAATTAATGTTTCTTTGTAGACATATCATCGGATAGTACGAGGTATGAGGTGCAGAATACATGCAACCTGTTGGCTCCAACACATGAATTTCCAAGATAAAAGCAAAGTGTGACCAAGAAACAAGTGCGATAAAAAAAAGCAAGTCCGTGAGCACGATAACGAAGTACATACTTAGAGAAAGTTTAAAAAGAAAGGCCCACTTCATGAAACTCGACACTACTGAAGAACACACAAAGCATATTTGAAGCTTAGAGAACATCTTCACCCTGTTGAACCTTACGAAGAACACGAGCTGAATCACGACACTCTATTTTACAAATAAGGACTTGAACTCTGCATCTACTTCATCTCAGAAGTACAAAGCTGCAAAGACAAACACTCAGAGCATCTCTAAACCCATCTCCATATTTTTGGTCTATTGTGTATATATTTATTACCTTTCGATCAGAGTGTGTACCTATAGAAAAAAACACTATATTTATTTAATTAAATTGAAGTATACAAGATATCCTTACTCAACCTTTCTCTTACTCTTGTGTATACACACAGATAAGTGTGGAAGAGGTCCCTGTGTGGCCTGGTTATTTTTTCCCCACGAAAACTGTGGAAGAGGTCCCTATGTGTCCTGGACAGTCTAAGTACTATTGTTAACCCAGATCCATTATGTGGATCAACGTTTATTTATATAAACTTCTTGGTAGTAGGTGATCACCAAGTGGAGTGAATTAGGTGTCGGATTGAGACTGAACCACTTTTTTTATATCCATTGTGCTGCTTAAATTATTCTTCTCTGTTTTATTTCTTTACTATATAATTTAGAAATATATAATTTCACTTTGATAAATAGTCTTGGAAAGAAGTCATAACTATCTTGTCTTAGTATAATAACTTAAAAAGTAATATTACTAACACAAATTAAGATTACTAATAATTAATCAAACTTCTAAGAAGTTATTTAAATAGTCAAACTCTTATAATAGTATAACTTGATTAACTGGGATGTATTTAATCTTTGGGGAATCCTTTTTAGAAATACTTTTTACAGAAATTTTTATAGTTACTCAATTCACCCCTCCCCTCTTGAGTAATATACTCTGACCAACAAAGACTTTCTATCTTCCAGTCGTCGAGTAATGAGAGTTTCCTATATTTTCTGTTCTGTAGCATGTATCATCTAATGGATATCATCTAGTAATCAGGTAGTGACGTGGATTCACAATAATAAATAAGTGTTTCCATTATTATCATCATCTAATACAAACATGAGATATTTTTTCCCTTTTGAAGCAACTAGAAAAATCAACAATTTTCTTATAAAACAAATACGTATATATATAAAAATTTTAATTTTTAATGAATGTAACAATTGATTCAAATTATAAAAAACAAGGATATAAGTTTCCACCCTAATGAAAATTACATTCTCCTCCTTTCTAATATTTAAAATGAAGCCTAAATACTACCCTTAAACAAATTCTATAAAAAAAATCATGCTATTTTTGGTGTTGACTTTGGTGTTCTTCCTTCTCAGTGCAAAGAAGATGGTTGGATCTCCACACACAATTTTACTTTTCCATTTATCTTTTTCTGGTGATTCCTATATCAAAATTTCTAAACAATCCCCAAGCCACTTAATCAGAACCTATTATTTTATATTCCTACTTCATTATTTTTATTATTTTTAAGCTTTTAATCCATCCTTAGAGTGGGTGAATTCTATATAAATCCATTGGTACAAATTTCATCCCTTTTTTCCATTGATATTCCATGATGAACTCTTTTTTATGAATCCAATGAAATAGATTTAATCCATTTCTTTATTGAAATTAAACTATTCATTATCATTATTACTCTCTATTTTTGAATTACTTTCCATAATAATGTCTATTATATTCTTTTGGATGAAATTAATTTCTCATATGATGTAAGTTTCACACCCTTTTTCTCTTGATGATATTATCTTTTTATACTTCATATCATTAACATATACAAGAAATCACTTCTCCTTTCATTGATATATAAAAAATTTATTATTATTGATCTAATTATGAATCTATATAATGAAAACCTTTGCACCTTTCTTCACATGATCATCAATTTCATATTCACCCTAAATAAGTACATTAAATATTTTTCTAAAAAATTGAGTTTCTCCTTTACACATATATAAAATTATTTTGGGAGTAACAACTATTTTCCTTCTAATCCCTTGTTATGAATTACTATAAAAATTATGAAGAGGTTTCTTTTTAAATTTATAGCTCCTAATTAAATCCATATCATTTTTTAAAAAATAAAATACATATCCATGTGTTCCACTATAATAACACATGCTTCCATGTCTTTTATTTGATCCCATATTCCAAATTCAATAGGATTTTCATCTCTATACTTAATGTCAATTTTTAACTCTCCTATTATCATTCTATTTAAAATAATTATAATATTTTCTACCCAACCCCATTATAAAATAAAAAATGGGTTTCCTATTTAATAGTGTGGATGATCCTTCATATCCATTTTTGGTTTTTTATATAAAATGAAACCTATGATTTGTAATGAATTCTTAATGTCTCTTTAAATATTTAGAAAACAAAAATTGTGTTTACTTATTTTCCTCCAATGAGCCATCCTATTTCAATTTTTGTTTAATTTCTAGATAAATAAATTTCAGGTTAAAATGATTAATTTAAACTTGAAAAAAATATTATTTTGTCTTTAAATTTTTTATTAAACAAGCACAGAAATGCTTTATGAAAATCTCTCAATTTTTTCATTTATTATAGTTTAATGTCAAAATCCTTGATTCTTTTGAATTATAATTCCAATTGAGAATTATTCACCACAATAATTGATATTAATTATTTCTTCAATAACACCACTTTTCTTTGAAGAGTCTTGATATCTTCATTTTTTTAAAATACTCTTTTTATAATCTATAGCCTATCTTTATTTTGTATTCAACACCCACTAATCATCATTTAATTTCTTTTGAAGACATTGTATATACACTGGAAATTAATTTCAATATGTTCAATGAATATATTGTTGGAAAAAAATTCATTCTTTATCATTTCTTGTAATACATTTTTATAGCAACAAGATCACATTATTAAACCTTGATCTTTTCTATATCTTGATTAGTCATCATCAATAATGCACCTTCATGTGATTTTTTGATCCAATGTTTATTCTTTTTCAAATAGTATTCATAGATTAATTTGATATAGAATTGATAAAATCAACTTGTTTAATTGATTTTAATAATTTTTCCCTTATTCTTCCAGGATTTCTTTTCATGTGATATCTTGCATGTTTTGACATAACACATTTATTTTCCAATTCTCTTGAAAATGAATCTCATATATACAACTCATTCAACTTCTTCCTAATATCATTAGTAATGGCACAATATAATACTCTTTTGAAAAATTTATCCTCTAAGGCTGATCATAATACCTTCTGAGCTTCTCTATATATATATTTTTTCTTTCATCAGAAATATCAATATCAGTCAATAAAAATTTGTAATTTTATTAAAATTGGAGAAACCACCAACTATAAGGTTAAAGGGAAAGAGAGCTAGTACTAGAGTAAATTTTAAGAGTATCATCCTATGAACCTTTAAAAAAAATATGTCATGACCCGTCCCAATGGGGTCCATGATGCAACTCCCCAAGCCCACCTCCAATAGGCCTGGGGATAGTGAATAACACCAAGTAGACAAATCACTTACATGGGAGGAATTTCTTGTGTACCTATATGTGCACACACATATCCAAGCCTAAAAATTGATGAAATGTAAAAACCAATAAGTAACCAATGCGTGCATACAACTATATCCCACAACCAGAGTATGATAAAAATAAAGTGAATAGGGCCAAATACAATCCCACTACAAGGAATCTATAACACGAGTCCAACCTGTAAGTAAAAGGTACTGGGGACACTGTCTGAAAGCTGTAGGAATGCACCTCGGTCTGTATGGTCTCACTAAGCACCGTATGGTCCTGGTCCTCCTAGGACTCTATAAAAAGTAGATCGTTAGTACAATACATGACACATGTTGGAAAATTCCATATAGCGGTGAGTATAAGAATACTCAGTAGGACACCCTAAAACCACAAAGTGATACTACAAAAGAAAGTACAATAATCTATATATAGATATATGTCTACAGTATATATAACAAGAATATCCAGATATACTCAATCTAAGAAAAATTGTATATAGGTAAGCTAAAACCGTGGTATACCAATCCTAGGAATTCAGCTCAAAGATTCTATGAAGCACTCATCTAGGAGAACACACTCCTGAGTTAGATAACACTGATTATGTCCATATGAGTGGTACTGGTCCTCCGGTAAAATCATGAGAAAGATACTCACTGATAAATTTTAAGAGGGTACAATAAACTGATGATGATGGTATCTAGGGTCATGGGGTGATACTAACAACTCAATCCCGATTAACTAGTTAAGTAGAGGTTCGATGAAAAAATAGTGTGGGTCACATCGATACGAATAACTCCACCTAGGGAATGAAGATGAATAGAGTATCCCACTCTAGGTCTTTTAAGGGGATTCCAGAAACTCTATCTATAATGTTATGATGATGGGATCGTAGTCCTAGGAGTCAGAAACAATTCATACCAACCATTAGGGAAAAAATGAAGGGAACAATCCCGAAATAAAGTATGAGGGGTTTCAAAATTATCTATTTGGAAAAAATTATTTAATCCCCATTTATTATCAACTTTTTGGGAAATATATCAAATATCAATTGAAAGTATGAGGGGTTTCAAACTCAAAATTAAAATTGATAAAAAAAATCGATAATGGGAAAAAGAAAATCAATGTCAAGAGAGTATAATAGAATAACTATTGAAAAGTGTAAAGGGATAAAACATTATAGGGTAAAGTAATATTTCATTGTATTATTCACATATTTATAGGTTATAAGTAAAATTAAATAAAGGATGTAGATCAATCCATATCCTATTGGACTACTAATGTTGTTATAATATATACCATGTACATTATGTTTTGATTATTTCAAAAACCCTACATAATTTTTTAATGATTTTGTTTTTAACTATTTTTATTAGGTTTTATTTTATTTATGTCAATTATTTAGTACTTCTATATTTTATAAGTTTGATGAAATTTTCCTATGTATGGAAAATTTGGCTACATGAGGACTTTGACTACATATATATTTGGATACGTCGAGCAATTATCTAAGTCAATTGGATACATTAAAGAATCACCTTCATAAATCAGCTAAATCAATGAATCAACTATGTGGAAATTTTTTACGTTGATAAATCACGTATGTGATGAAACATCTACATAAATATAATGGATATGTGAATCAACTATGTGGAGTAATCAGTTATGTGGTTTGGATCTATGAAAAATTCAGCTATGTGGTTCCTAATAGCTAATTGATTAAATTAACTACAATGAATTTAGATATCTTATAATTAAGGCTACATGAATTGGCTATGTGAGAAATCATCTATGTGAAGAATGGATAAATGGATCAGTTCGACTACACAATTTTGAACACATGGAATTTTGCTTCGTGGTGTTCTAGAATTGCACATGTCATTCAAAAACCTAAATATTTATTACTATTGTAATAATTTAAGTGAAATTTAATGATATCATCGATGAATTAAATATTAGAATACCTATTTATGGTAAAATTGATTTCTAAAAGGTTGTAATAATAGAGAGAAGATAATAGGAATTGATAATTTATTTCTCAATCCTATTTCTGAGGTATTTTTAAAAAAGGGGAATCTTGAATTTAATTTAGAAACCATATTTTATAGAATATATTATCTAAAATATTAAGATAGATTCCATAAAATAATTATATGAATAAGGGAAAGTACATAGAGGAAACAATAATAGAGTCATGCACACTTCCTCTTGTTCTCTATTTTTAAAGCTTCTTGGTTCTACGAAAATAAGAAGAAGAAGATTCTAGTTTCTATAGTTGTTATTTAAAAGTTCAATCTTACAATGTTTTTAAGACTCTCATTGATCTACAATTCACTCTCATTCTCTATCTCTTGGTTATATCTTCACTTCTAATAGTTTTATCTTGCAACTATGCTCCTTATTTGTAAACATTCATTATTATCTATCATTTATGGAAGTGTTAGATTCTTATAATTAACTATGGAGGTTCTCTGTAAAATAACCTAAAGGATATTTTTTTAAATCCTTATAGGAGTCTAGAAAAACCTCATGGGGTTTTACCAAGTGATGGATACTTGCACTCAGTTGACAATTCCTTGGAAAAAATATTGGTTCTATTGAAAATCACCACACACTAGGAGATGATCATTGGATGAGTGGACTAGGAGATTTATATTACCCGAACCACTATAAATATTTTATATTTGATCTTTTTGTAACTATGTTTATTTATTCTATTTTATTATGATATGAAGAGATCATGATGTTTTATAACTTAAAATAGGGTGGTTTTAAGTGAAGAAAATTCTAAGAAATTAATTCACCCCTATTAAGTCTCAGTGAAATCATTACCTGACCAATAATTGGTATCTAAGGTTATGACTCTTGAGTTATATACTCTAAAATTTGAAGAATTAAATATCATATTCAATGGATGTTATGGCTGAAAATAGTGAAGATATGTTTATAGAAATATATCCCTACTTCAATGGCGAAAATTATGGTTGGTGGAAATCACAAAAAGATTATCTACTTGATAAATCGTTGTTTAAAGGTTTACCTAAAATATGTGAATCCTTATAGTATTACTAAATATGATCTAATGAAGTTTGATTCCACTAATTAAGGAGAATGTGATCTGAATTCAAAATATATGAATGCTATAAATATGGATTAGGTCTTGATGAGTTCAACAAAGTTTCACAATCTGTGTAAAATTATGATATATGGATGATGATATCAGCAGACTATGAAGGTACTAATAATTTATGATATCTCATATACAACAATATAAAGTTAAAATTTCACACATTCAGAATGGTTTATGGAGAAACCATAACACAGGTGAATGGTCATTTAATAGAGATTGTGAATAATTTTTTTTTCTCTTGGAGCACCAATTTTTGAACAGGAACAATATATGAACGTTATTATAGATCCAACATACAAGTGGAGTGGTATCATTGAGACCATTAGGAAATATAATGGTGTGAAATATTTTAAAATTTAAAATATCATTGGAACACTCATGCTGTATGAATTAAAAATGAAAGTTGAAGTAGGTGAACATAGAATGATTAATAAGTAAAATTATTCCATGAAATTTTATATTTCAAAATATGGAAAGAAAATCAAAGGAATAAAAATTATCGACTAATATAATAAATATCTTGGACACATAAAACCATATTGTCTACATATTCAAGATTAAAAGAAATATGGAAAAAGTATAAATGAAATCTAGAATATAATAATAAGATAAATAGTGAATTTAAGACCACATGTTGTAATTATAAGGATTATAATGATGATACATCCTCTAAATCAGAAGTTTAAATTTATAATAAAAAGGGCAATATGTGCTTTATGGAACAATTTCATGAGGTATTATAATTTTATTCTGTTGAGAATGAATCTGATTCTGAAATTGAAAAGTTTTATTTTTAAGGACTTTATACCTTTCTAGAAAAAAATAGAAAAGCCTAAAATTGAAGAAAGTACTTAATAAATCTTATGATAATGTAGTAAGTGAAAGAGAGGACTTAAATAAAAATTTATATCTTAAAGTTAAGTTGGAAAATTATAATGCATCTTGTGTTAATCATAGTAATAAAATTAAAATCTTCCAAAAATAATTTGAAGACTTTAATGATGATACTAGTGTTTTGAAAAAAGACAAAATTATCTAAATCAAATACTTGGTAATAATATTTCCTAAAAAGATATGTTTGGAATAAGAAACACTGGTGAAAAATAAAATCTTTACAAATTTTTTTCCCAGTTCCAAGAAAAAGAACATGTCTGGAGTTATTTGTTTTAATAATAGAGAACTTGGTACTATGTTAATGGTTGTAGTTTAATAATACATAGTTTTATGGAGTTAATATTTCTTTCATTACAATGATTTTTTTTTAAATTTAATGATGGTATTTCTAGATAGAATAAGCATATTTAGGTTCACAAATATTTATTTTCTAAAATTTCAAGACCCAGGAGAATATGGTTACATAAAAAATTCCTTATTTTACTTATTTTATTGGGAAAATGTGATAAGATCATCAATGAATAGTGCTTTACGGTTAATGGATGCTCAAAGCAATGAGTGGAAATTTCTCAAATTTCAACCCCTTATCCAAAACTGATGGTGGCTATGCCACATTTAGTAAAAATTATAAGGAAAAACTATAGGAGTTAGATTCATTAGAAAACCTGGTGCAGGTCCCATAAAAAATTTCTCTTAATTAAATGAATAAAGTAGTATTTGAAAAGTATTTCCCAACTATGTGATGAAGTTTACTCTGTTGATTTTTCAAATAATGTTTTTTATGTTTTCAAAGATAAAATCCTTAAATTTACAACACTTATAACCAAGAATATCTATACTTTTGATATTAATTCTATAACTTTTCAAAACTACAACTATTCATATTTTGAAACAAATGAATCTTGTATTTGGAATGGAAGACTAGGAAATTTTAATTTTTGTTATTTAAGAAAATTTTCTTATAAAATGTTACTTTCAGATTTACCTCATTGTCACACCTGCCTGTTAAATTTTTTTTTGTTAATTCTTGGCTTGGGTTCTCTCGCCAAGGTTCGTGCGGGGTCTCGAATTAATTTTCTTGTCGTTTAATAATTTTTATCGGGTTTCATGTCCGTGCGCAGTCACCACATGGTATGCGGTAGCCGCAAGATCGCCACAGGTGCTTGTGCGAATAACCAAGTGGTTTGAGTTAAGGCACACAACTTACACGCAGTTTATTAAGTCGTGCGTTCAGCGCGTGGTGACCCAGTTTTCAGAGTAAGGTAAATAAGTAAATTAATAAATTTAAAACGAATGTTTGATAATAATAATAATAATATTACGTTATTCTTTTTATTATTTTTAAAATTATTATTAAGAGTATTAATTTTTTAATGATATTGTTATTATTATTACTATTATTGTATTATTATTATTGTGTTATTATTATTATTATTTTTATTATAACTATTCTATATATTACTATTTTTATTATTATTAGTATTATTATTATCAAAAAAGCTAGAAAACCCTAGAATATTTAGACCCCCCCTATTTTCCCACTTACGTTCGACGCACTGCAATCCCCACCTCCCTTGCGGCTCTGCACCCAGTCCCCAGCCTTAGCCAGCCTCACCTCACCGTGCCTCTCTGCTCCATCCAACTTCCCAGCCACCCCGCCGACCTCTCCAGTGACTCCTCCTCCCGCCATCGTGTAGCCCCTGCCCCCCTCTTCCGCACATGCACGCTGCGCACCAGCCCTGCTCGGATCCCCTCTTCCCTGACTGTGCGTTGTGCGCCTCACCCAGCCATTCAACCACCGCCTCACCCCCTTCCCTCACCGGCGCACTCCATCCCACCCTGCACTCCGCCTCACTCCCTCTTGCACAGCCACTCCGACTGTTCGCGCTCGCCCCAGGACCCCGCCTCCTCACAGTCTTCCCTCCTGTAACTGCCCCGCTTCCGATGCCCCCACCTGAAGCCTTGCCTCCCGCTCGCGTCCCGGCCTCCGCACGCTGCCCCGACCAACCTCTACCTCTCCTTGCACCTCCACCCATCTCCACAGGTCCTCACCGCCTTCCCTGCTCCAACTTCGACCACCCTTGTCCCGACCACTCCGGTTTACCGACCAGCCTCTAATGACCTCCTACGGTATGATTATTTTTTATTCATTTATTTATTCATTGAAGTATTCTTTTATTCATTTATTCTATTTATTTATTTATTTGGTTATTTATATATATATTTATTTAGTTATCTATTTATTTATTTACTTATTTATTTATTCATTCAATTATCTATTATATTATTTATTTATCTTTTTGTTTATTCATTTGTTTATTTATTTATTCTTTTGATTATTTATTCTTATATTTATTGTTTATTTACTTATTTATTTTACCTTCATTGCATCTTGGTGTTCTTATTTAATTTATATTAATACTAATTCTGTCACGGGTTGGGTGACGTGTGCTTTTACCAATGTTCGGCATACGCGGTTAGTCCGCAAGGGATTGTTCTACCTTCCATCGGAGTTTCGTCGCGGTCGCTCGCCATTGAGGTAAGCGAACCCAAATTCTCCTTTCTGATTAAATCCATTTAATTCTTGATTTATTTTTGTTAAATCTTTGACCTTTTTTTCATTCTCGTACTGCAATTAGTTAATATGTTATAGTGTTTTTTACAATTTATTGGTTTTGTTAGAAATAGTTTGAATTATTTTTCTTTCTAGTTAAATTTATTTGTGTTTATGAAGGTTGTATTCTGTGGACGTTAAAGACTATTTTGATAATGTTTTTGATATGAAAAATATTTTTCACATTACTCTCATATAGTTTATCATAGAGTTTTCTAGATTTGGGTAATTTGTTTGACCTGGTTATAGAATTGTTAACAAATCATGTGGTCTGCTTATAAATATTATTTATGCATTGTTTGGTCTGCTTATGAAAATTGTTTATAAATTGATTTGTTGGTTCACAAAAGTATTTGGAAACTGGTGGAGTCTTGGTAGCATTTTATAAATTGTGCAGACGATTTATCAAACCTTGTGGAAGTTGTGAAACTTATTAGGTTATGGTTTTGGTGTGCATTTGCTTCCGAAAGAGGATTTTGAGTGTGTTTACTTTGGTGGTTATGGAACAGTGATTGTGCTAAGTTATTTTGATAAGGGATTTATGTTTACAATACAAGGGTTTGTGTTATTTCAAATAAGGGGAGTTGTTGGTTTTCATTTTAAAAATTATCCTTGAATCCCAAAGGATGGAGGTTCTTTTGTGTTTTATCAAAGAAGTGGTTTTAAAGGTGTTCCTCAAAGATTTGGCCCGTTTGGCTCTTCCATTTCACGGGCGGAGTTGTGTTGACTTTTAGAATGGTTTGTGTTTGGAAGTTGGGTGTGTCTCGTCATAGTTTTAAATGTTTTTAGTGAAATGATTTCGACACAGATGTAACGTGATGTCCCGTTTGGCACTTTTAGCTTTAGTGTGATGTTTGTCTCGATTCTTTGAAATGATGACGTTTTGATTATTGTACATCCATTTAACAACTATAATATTTTGAAAGAGGTATCAAATGGTTTTAAATGATTTCATTCCATGAAGGCCTGGTTGGAACCTTTGATGATATGGTATGCATATATATTTATGGGGCACCTCTGAAGGGGGGATATCCCTTATGGGTTATCGTATAGAGTGTCCTTGTTTGGGGTAGGCAAGTGCGGTGAGATGAATCATGCGTGCGAGGGACTCCTACTTACACAATATGACTGTAAACACCATAGGTTCCTGGGCATCTTTTAGAGATCGAGTGACAGTTTCTGATCAACCATGATTATATGGGTTGGTACCCCCTTGATTTGTTGTTAGGCTAGGCGGGCTTTGCCACTGGATTGGTCAGTTAGGGCGGCTAGTTGGTTATAGACATAGGATCTTCACCATACGCTGTCAGGTGGTTCTGAAACCGAGTACATCCAGGGGTCTTCTAGGGATGTTTAGGATCACCCATGGTTATTGGATCATTTTCATTGCTTGTTTACTTTCTGTGCACTAGTCTATTTTCATCTTTCACTTTTACTTGTTTTACTCAAGCACAACATTGGTATACTCTATTTTGGATTTTATTTATAAAAAGAAAGTTGATTTTGGAAAAATGGTATTTGGCGTGTGTTGGGTTTTTAAATGGGAAAAAATGCTGTTTATTTACAAATGCGAAAACCTAATTTTATAATTGTATTTCAAACTTATGTTAATGGATTGCTTCAGGAATAAAGATGTTGGGTTCTGTGGTTTATTTTGGCATCCCTACTGAGCATTTTTAATGATCACGCCTACATTATCATTTCATTTGTAGGTTTCTTTGCTTAGGTTTTCTTGGATGAGATGCTCGTTGTTGGAGAAAAGTCAGCCTTTGGTCAGGAGGTGACCTAAAAGGTCACGTGGAGGTATGTTTAGTTTTTTTTCTTTTAGCTGCTAGTGTTATGTTTATCAGTTGTTGTGTTTGTTTGTTTTCTTGTTTATTTGGTTTTTTTCATGCTTCAAATCATTTCCATCGATTAAACATTGATGCCTGTCACTGATTTCCAGCCCGTGGGGATCGGTAACTCCCTTCGGGCCATGCTGCGGTCCGGCTTGGGTGACCTGTTCATGGTTGACCCGGGTTGGTTCATGAAAAAATTGTATCAGAGAAGGTTCTTGTTATTTGGGGTGTCTTGTAGATAGATATTAGGATTTTTGGGACTCAAGAGGTAGGTATGGGAAGGACTTCATGAACCCTCACCCGTTCCGCACCTCGAGTCACCAGGGATAGTCCGGGGATTGAGTCTTTGTTTCGTTCTCATTTGATTTGGATTGAGGGATGACAATGGAGGTAAAAAAATGTTACATCGTGATCTCACATGGTGTAGTGACCCATGTGGAGTCCAGGTACAGAGTTTGAATCTCTCCTAGTCGTTGACGCTTACTTGGGGCTTGGTCCACTACCATGTTGCCAGGTTATGTGTGACCACTAGTCCCTCACTCCGATTTTTTAATGCAAGTTGAGTGTCATTTTCATTCTGGTTGGTGTAAGTGTGTTTTTGGAAATGAAAAAAAAGGTTTTTGAAAATGGGATTGGTTTCTTTTAAATGACTTTAAATTTATGAAATGCGTTTTAAACCGAAATCCTTTGGTTTGGAAAACTGGTGTTTGCTTGGAAATTGCTCAAGAATGGTTTGGGGTGAAACCTCAGGTACTTCTTATGATCATTTGCACATATGAGAGGATGCATGGAAAGTGCGTGTTGGTGCGTATGAATGAATGTGGATGAAGACTTGTGCTATGGTTCATGGGATTACCTGGGTGTGTTTGAAATTAAAGGATTGACCTTGTTTTCTAAATTTTCTTTTAAAGATGAAAATGGTTTTGGAAAGTGATTTTGGTTTAAAAAGTGGATTTGGTATTTGGAATGTGGTCTTGAAAGAAAGCAGTTTTAAAATAAATAAAGCTGGTTTTCGAATCTAAAATGAAACAGGAATTTTGGACAAGGAATTTTGGGTTTTTCTTGTGGTTGTTTGGTTTTTTTGAGCTGGTTGTTTTTGGATGAGGGTGCTTTATTTATGTTGCTTCGTTTGATATCAGTTTTGGATTTTTGTTATATATGTTGTTCAGAAATGCCGCCCAGAAAGGTCCCTAGAGTTTTGATGAGTCATGCCCAGTTTTTGGTCTTTCTCAGACGTTGTCTATCCTTCATGGTGATTTGAGTCTGTTAGATATAGTGGAGTGGCTTGAAGAAGTTGAGTTCATATTCAGGGTATTGGGAACACCCAAATTTGTTAGAGGCGTGCTGTTTTGGGTATGTTTGAAGGTCTGGCTCTGGAAGAATGGGAGTTGTTCGTCTCGCCATCACTGCAAGTTGAGATGACGTGGGATGTTTTTAAATCTGTCTTTGTTCGGTGGTTTATACCTGAAGAGGTGAATATGAAGAAAATGGTAAGAGCTCATGCGTATTCAACAAATACAACAGAGGGTGAAAGTGTGTGTTGACAATTTAAAGGAACTTGTGTCTTTCTCTGGAGGTAGCGTCGCAGGATTTGATGAAGACTCCTCCCTTCATTTGGGGTCTTCATCCAGAGATCAAAGAGTGGTTCCTCCCTTTTTGGGGCCATCATTTTTGAGAAGTTGGTACATGAGGTGTTTTTAAATGAGTTGGTCTCCGGAGCATAGACAATTTGCAATCCATCGTATCCAGTTGCTTGTGAAGGTCCCCCATCTGGCGAGAAGAGTGTGTTAGATGGATCTGTTTCTAAAGATTCCAATGTAGTGACTCTGGTTTCTAGTTCATTAGATTGTAGAATGGTGTTCCGTCACTGTGGAAATTTAGGGTATGAAAAGCCATCATGTCACACCCCACTGAGGACTTTCCATCATTGCAGGTGTTTAGGTCATCTAGAGAAGTTTTGTAGAAAGCGTTATCTGAGGAAGAAACTATGACCAGAAGATTCCAGTGCCTAACTATGAGGTAGGAGAATCTTCAACCATCATAGCCCCATCCATAGGTCTTGGGGTGAAGCTCGCGTGCAGTCATGAGTTTTCGGGGGTGTGAAGCCTCAGTTCGGGTTTTGGTGTTTTGTGTTGCTAAAGGAACCTTCAAAGTCTTTTCATCTTTTCTTTTTCTGTTGTTAAAGTTTTGATGTCGTTGTAAGTTCATTACTTCATCATGGAATTATAATAGTAATTTTTTGTGGTAATCCAATAGTTTTGTTTGTATGATCATGGTTTTCTTAATAGTGCGTTTTCTTAAATTTTTTTTGACCCTTGTATATGTTGGACTTGGTTTGGTGGTGTTTGTTTAGAGATGTAGGTTCCTGCGTAGGAGTCAAGGCTTGTGGTTATACTCCGGTTCACTATTGGGATCATGTTCTTCTCAGAGGTTTTTCTCTAGTGTGTGGGGATATTGGTATGGGTTTAGAGTTCCATGTTTCAGCGGAGGTGTTTTTTCCCTCGTTCTATAGAAGATAGTTTGGAACGGTTGGGAGTTCCAACGTCGCCCCCCTTCCCGGGGAATATGTTTGAGTGTTAAATTTCTGTATTAGTTGAAATCTTGTGGTGAGGATAACCCCCTCGTGTTCTCCCATTCTTTTGTGGTGTGGTTCTTTTCAGTTTCAGTCAGGCATGGACTATTGTTCTATCTATTGTTTGGTTGGGTGACTTTATGGGGGGAAGAAAGTGTCTGTGGTGGGGAGAATTTTCAAACCCACCTGCTTAAATTAATTTTTATTTTATTAATTCTTGGCCTGGGTTCTCTCCCCAAGGTTCTGGTGGGGTCCTGAAATAATTTTCTTGTCATTTAATATTTTTAGCAGGTTTCGGGCCCGTACGCGGTCACCACACGGTAGGTGGTAGCTGCACAATCGCCACAGGTGCTTGTGCGAATGCCCAAGTGGTCTGAGTTGAGGCGCACAACTTGCGCACAGTTTATTAATTCGTGCGACGAGAGCGCGGTGACCTGGTTTTCAGAGTACGTTAAATAAGCAGATTAAAAAATTTAAAAATAATGTTCGATAATAATAATAATAATATTCTTTTGTTGTTTTTATTTTTATTAAGATTATTATTAAGAGTTTTAATTTTATTAATGATATTGTTATTATTATTACTATTATTTTATTATTATTATTGTGTTATTATTATTATTATTTTTATTATCACTATTCTATATATTACTATTTTTTTATTATTAGTATTATTATTGTAAAAAAATCTAGCCAACCCTAGACTATTAGGACCCCCCTCTTTTCCCACTTACCTTCGATGCACCGCAATCCCCACCTCCCTTGCAGCTCTGCACCCAGGCCCCAGCCTCAGCCGACCTCACCTCATCGCGCCTCTGCACTCCAGCCAACTGCCCAGCCACCCCGCCGACCTCTCTAACGCCTCCTCCTCCCACCGGCGCGTGGCCCTTTCCCCCCCTCTTCACCACATGTGCGCTACACACCAGCCCCACTCAGATCCCCTCTTCCCCGCCTGTGCGTTGTGCGACTCACCCAGCCACTCGACCACCACCTCACCACCTTCCCTCACCGGCACGCTCCATCCCACCCCGCACTCTGCCTCACTCCCTCTTTCCTGGCCGCTCTGGCTGTTCGTGCTCGCCCCAGGACCCCACCTCCTCACGGTCTTCCCTCCTATAACCGCCCCACTTCCGACGCCCTGTACCTGAATCCTTGCCTCCCACTCGCATCTCGGCCTCCGCAGGCTTCCCCGACCGACCTCTACCTCTCCTTGCACCTCCAACCATCCCCACCGATCCTCGCCGCCTTCCCCGCTCCAACTCCGACCACCCTTGTCCTAGCCACTTCGGTTTTCCGACCAGCCTCTACCAGCCTCCTCCAGTATGATTATTTTTCATTCATTTATTTATTGATTTAAGTATTATTTTATTCATTTATTCCATTTATTTATTTGGTTATTTATCTATTTATCTATTTAGTTATTAAATTATTTATTTACTTATTTATTTATTCATTCAATTATCTTTTATTTTATTTATTTATCTATTTGTTTATTCATTTGTTTATTTATTTATTCTTTTGATTATTTATTTATTCTTGTATTTATTATTTATTAATTTATTTATTTTTCATTCATTGTATCTCGGTGTTCTTATTTAATTGGGATTAATCCTAATTCTGTCGTGGGTTGGGTGATGTGTGCTTTTACCACTATTTAGCGTACGCGGTTAGTCCACATGTGATTGTTCTACCTTTTGTCGGAGTTTCATCGCGGTCGCTCGCCATTGAGGTAGGAAAACCCACATTCTCCTTTACGATTAAATCTATTTAATTCTTGATTGATTTTTGTTAAATCTTTGACCTGTTTCGCATTCTCGCACTGCAATTAGTTAATATGTTATAGTGTTTTTTTTCAATTTATTGGTTTTGTTAGAAATAGTTTGAATTATTTTTCTTTCTAGTTAAATTTATTTGTGTTTATAAAGGTTGTATTCTGTGGATGTCAAAGACTATTTTGATAATTTTTTTGAAATAAAAAATATTTTTCACATTACTCTCTTATAGTTTATCATGGAGTTTTCTAGATTTTGGTAATTTGTTTGACCTGGTTATAGAATTGTTAACAAATCATGTGGTCTAGTTATAAAGATTATTTATGCATTGTTTGGTATGCTTATGCAAATTGTTTATAAATTGGTTTGTTGGTTCATAAAAGTATTTGGAAACTGGTGGAGTCTTGTTATCATTTTATAAATTGTACAGAAAATTTATCAAACCTTGTGGAAGTTGTGAAACTTATTAGGTTATTGTTTTGATGTGCGTTTGCTTCCGAAAGAGGATTTTTAGTGTGTTTACTTTGGTGGTTATGGCATACTGATTGTGTTAAGATATTTTGAGAAGGGATTGATGTTTCCAATACAAGGGTTGGTGTTATTTAAAATAAGGGGAGATTTTGATTTTGATTTTAAAAATTGTCCTTGAATCCCAAAGGATGGAGGTTCTTTTTAGTGTTATCAAAGAAGTGGTTTTAAATGTGTTCCTCAAGGATTTGGCTTGTTTGGCTCTTCCAATTCATGGGTGGAGTTGTTTTGACTTTTAGAATGTTTGTTTTTGGAAGTTGTGTGTGTCTCGTCAGAGTTTTAAATGTTTTTAGAGAAATGATTTCGACACAGATGTAACATGATGACCCGTTTGGCACTTTCAGATTTAGTGTGATGTTTGTCTTGATTCTTTGAAAAGATGATGTTTTGATTATTGTATATCCTTTTAACAAATTTAATATTTTTAAAGAGGTATCAAATGGTTTTAAATGATTTTATTGCATGAAGGCCCAGTTGGCACCTTTGATGATATGGTATACATATATATTTATGGGGCACCTCTGTAGGGGGGATATCCCTTATGGGTTATCATATAGAGTGTCCGTGTTTGGGGTAGGCAAGTGGGGTGAGATGAATCACGTGTGTAAGGGCCTCCTACTTACATAGTAAGATTGTAACCACCATGGTTTCCTAGGAATATTTTAGAGATCAAGTGACGGTTGCTGATCAACCCTGATTAGACAGGTTCGTACCCCTAGATTTGTTGTTAGTCCATGCAGGATTTTCCACTAGATTGGTCAGTTAGGGCGGCCAGTTGGTTATTGACTTAGGAGCTTCACCATACTCCAGAAGGTGGTTCTGAACCGAGTACATCCAGGGGTCTTCTAGGGATTTTTAGAATCAACCATGGTTATTGGATCATTTTCATTGCTTGTTTAATTTCTGTGCACTAGTCTATTTTTATCTTACACTTTTACTTGTTTTACTCTAGCACAACATTGGTATACTCTATTTTGGATTTTATTTATAAAATGACTGTTGATTTTAGAAAAATGGTATTTGGCGTGTGTTGGGTTTTTAAATGGGAAAAACATGTTTCTTATTTTCAAATGCGAAAAACCTACTTTTATAATTGTATTTCAAACTTGCGTTAATGGATTGCTTCAGGAAGGGAGACGTTGGGTTCTGTGGTTTATTTTGGCATCCCTACTGAGCATTTTTAATGCTCATGCCTACTTTATCATTTTAGTTTTAGGTTTCATTGCTCAAGTTTTCTTGCCTGTGTTGGTTGTTGTTGGAGCAACGTAGGCCTTTGGTTGGGAGGTGACATGAAAGGTCACGTGGAGGTATGTTTAGTTTTTTTCTTTCCACTGATAGTGTTATGTTTATTAGTTGTTGTGTTTTTTTTCTTTTTTATTTGTTTTTTTTCATGGGAAAAATCATTCCCATCGATTAAAATTTGATGCCCGACACTGGTTTCCAGCCCGTGGGGATCGGGAACGCCCTTCGGGCCATGCCGCGGGCCGGCTCGGGTGACCGATTCTTGGTCGACCCGGGTTGGTTCGTGACACTCATCTTAAATTGAATAAATAAAAACTATATCATGAATAAAAAATGAGTAAGAAAAAAAACTCATATTTTAAAGCATTTGAATATGTTGCTACATATAGGTTTATAGAACCAATCAAATTGGATTTTTTAGGCTATCCAAGACAAAAATACTAAGAGGGAAATATTTTATTTATGTTTTAGTTGATGATTTTTCAAGATATACTTGGGTTTTATATTTAAGAGTTAAAAATAAAGATTGTTCTTTTTTTATAAGATTTTTGTAAAATTATTCAAAAAGAAAAATATTCCAAAATTATTTCTGTGATAAGTGACTATGAAAGAGAATTTTAAAACCATGAGTTTAATTCTCATTATTCAAAGCATGGAATCAAACATTATTTTTCATCCCTCAGGACATGTAAATAGAATGGTGTTGTTGAAAGGAGGAATAAGAAATTTTAAGAAATTTCTAGGACTATGTAATGTGAATATAACTTTCCCACTCACTTTTGGGTTGAAGATGTAAATACAATATGTTATGACATAAAAAATGTTCTAATTGGGATTATTTTGAATAAAACACCATTTGAGATATAGAACAATATAAATCCAAGAGGCATATACTTTGAAGTTTATTGATGAAACGTTTACATCTGAACACCAATGGTAATCCTTGTAAATTTGATCCAATTGTTGAAAAATGAACATTTCTTGGTTACTTTACTCCTTCTAAGGCTTAAAGTGATTTCCAAAAAAGGTTTAATATTATCAAATAATAAACTCAAATGAAATTTGATAAAAGTGATATATTTGATCATATAATTAGTGAAGTTGATGAGATAAATGATTCTTTTGAAAAATTGGGACCTAGAACACTTTTGGACAGTAGAAATGAAAATGATTTGGATCCTAATTTTGGTGAACCAAATCATGAAAGGATGGATTTTAGTGGTCTTGAAAGTGTGCTGCCTAAAAAACCTAAAACCTTGAAACATAATCCCTTAGAAATAGTTATAGGAAGAATAGATAGAGATATTAGGACTATAATAAGTGTAGTAAACCTTGTATATCTTTTCCTTTTTTATCTCAAATAATACTTAAAACCTAAGAATAATTCTTAACTAATGAAAATTCAATTTTATCTATGTAAGAAGTGTAAAACCAATTCAGGAGGAACAAGCTATGATAAATATTTTATAGACCCTATGAATACCCTATTATAGGAACAAATTGGATTTTTAGAAATAAACAGGATGATCATGGGGTGATAATTAGGAATAAGGATAGATTTTTGGAAAAGGGGTACAATTAAGAGGAAGAGATACACATATAATGAAACCATTCTTAACATAGCCAGATTAAAGTTTATTAAGATTATACTAGATTATACATAACATATGAATTTAAAATTGAATCAGATGGATGTGAAATTATCATTTTTAAATTGTTTTCTTGTGGCATAAGTTTATGTTGAAAAACCTATTGGTTTTTAAAATCACAATTTTCCAAATTATATTTTCAAATTTACAAAATCTCTTTGTGGCCTTAAAAAAGAACTTAGAGATTAGTATGAGTCTTTAAGTTATTTTATTTTATCAAATAGATATTTATTAAGAATGAAGTATCCTAATATTTTCAAAAAATCTATATATTCACTTAATTTTTTGGTTTAGATATATGTTGACGACATGATTTTTTGTTCTACAAATAAAAAAATATGCGATGAATTTTCAAAACTCATGAAAATTTAATTTTAAATGAGTATAATGGGTGAGTTAAATTTCATTATTAGTTTTTATATTTATCAAAAATAATACGGGAATGTTCTAAATTAGATAAAATACATACTAAAATTATTTAAGTGGGTTAGACTTAAAAATAGTAAAATACATGTAAATCCTATGAGTTCTAATAAAAAACATGTTTTAAAGAAATCTAAGAAACTAGTTGATAATAATTTATACAGAGGAATAATTAGAAGTCTACTATATTTAACCATTTGTAGACCAATCATTATTTTGTAGTATTCTTATGTACTGAATTCTATGATAAGCCCAAGGAATATATTTTAAAAGCTGCCAAAGCGATTTTATTATATTTAAAAGGTATAATTTATCTTTACTTAATTTTCCTAAAAACCTTTACTTTTAATTTGAATTCATATTTCAATGCTAACTTTGGAGGTTTTAGAATATTTAGGAAGAGTACCTCAGGAACCTTCCATTTCCTTGGTACATATTTAATATCCTAGTATAGTAAGAAACAACACCCAGTTTAATTTTCTACCACTAAAGAAGAATAAATTTCTACTAGTAGCTGTTGTAAACAATATTAGGAGGCTGAAACATTTAATGCTACTAAGACTTTTTAGAATGTTGTTAAAGATTTTGAGATAGAAATTGGGGAAGAAGTGGAAAATATAGTTGAGGTAGTTCCTAGTGTTCTTGCTGATAAAGTTATAATGTAATCTAAGGTTGATCCCACATAGGTTTATCTACTAACTGGATCACATATTATTGAAAAATATGGAGTAAGAGATGTAGTTTTTGAATAATTTTGGTGATTTCTCATGCACTCCAGAGCATATTTTATCTCCACCTCATGTGAAAGAGGACAAGACATTAATAAGAAAAAGGTATGAAAGTTATGATATTCAAAGAAACATACAAACTTTTTACTCTATAGTGATGACTAAATTTCATAATATCAAGGGATATGATGTTGAGTTTAAGAAATAGATGATATCTTACAAGGATGAAATTAGATTTCTAAAGGATAATTTAGTGTTTCTAGATAATTTTCATAAGTTAGTTGATGTGATGGTTACCAAAACCATCCTAATCAAGAAAATTCAACCAGTGAAACCCATTGACTATACTATAAGTGATAAGTAAATTGAGATTGTGAGATATCAGGTGAGTGATCTTAGATAATTGGTGTTACCGCATCTAAATTGAATGAGCATGGGGTGATTAGTGAATCTAAAATGGAAGTGGTTCAGAATATGGCTCAAGTTCAATTATATATCTTAGTGGATACACTTGATGAGATTCAAAATTTCAAGACTATGATAAAGGGGATCCTACACACTATAAAGAGTGTGGTTTTGAGTCAATTTTAATTCCTTAATAGGTTTCAACTAATTGATACATATATTTACAAACCTATAGTAGTTCCAGATTTTCAGAATTAGTTTAAAAATTATTTTCAGATTTGAATTCTATATCATATCATATCTAGTCACTTCAATGTGACATGCTCTATCCAATGATGTTGAAATATTTTTTAAGGATTTTCTAGGTGAATTTAAGGAAATCAATTAATCCATTACAAAATATGGTCTTGGAACTGATGATTCCATAAATGAGGTATTCTGATTTCATCAAGAATATATTAATTCTATTAAAGCCAAAGTGGATAAAAATATATAATTATATAATTATATCTGTTACATAGTTTTATAATTAATTAATCAAATAATAAAAAACCATCATAATTTCACAACTATGCTTGGATAAGATATATGATAGAGTTACAGAACTCTATATAGGCTCTTCTAAAGAGGATTATAGTTCCTTAGAGTCTGAGGAAACTCCTACTATGGATTATACATACCAAGGTAATGATATTATAGTGTAGATTCATTTTAGTCTAGTTTTTCAAGTACCATATACTACTACTAGTGATTCGATGCCTCAAACTCCATCCAGTAATACGAATGAAGTTGTTCATGTAACACCTTCAGTTTTATGGATTTTTTTTTGAATAAATTAAATTTATTTGATGACTTATATTTAAAAATACACAAATTTAATCTTTCATTCTACACAACACAAATTTTATCATGTTTTACATGAAACATTATCTTAGCTTTCATTAAATGAAACACCGAGTTTTAATAAAACCATGATATATTATCAATTTAGTTATTTAAATGCGACCCTTATAAAATTTCCGTTAAACTTAGCGATATTTATATTAATAACTACATTTTAAATAATAAGTTTAGTAGTTTTATTTAAATATAACATATTTATAATAAAATACATAATTTTTGATATAGTCTTTATATGTTTTAAAAATATTTTTTTTTCAAAAAACAATTTTTATTTCTTTTTATAAACAATAATAATTTTTTTCACACTTTTATAAATTTAATTTGATAAAATAAACTTTATATTTGAATTTATTATTTCAAAATTATCTTAGGGTTATTTTATCGTATTTTTCTTAAAATTTTTATTTTTTTGATGACTAGTTAAAAATACTAAATTTTAAATGAAAACTATCTTTTCACATAAATCATGTAAAAATTTAAATTATATTTTAAATTGTTTAAAAAGTATAATTAGTTAAATTTTACATCAATTAATAAAATATAATTAATTTTAATAAATATAATAGTGAAATTGGATATAAAAAACTTTATAAATTTTTGATCATTTTTGCTTTAAAAACCCGCTTTCTCAACACGTCTGCGAGATTAATATTAAATTAAACATTTCAACTTATATGAATTAGATTTGGAAAAATGAATTCCATATTTTTAATAGTAATAATTTATGTTATCTAAAACGGTAAACTTTTTTCACCAAAATTAGTAGTAAATGTAGTAAAAATGAATTACCACAGTTAAGGTAAAAATGGGTTTACTAGGGGTTAAAATAAAAATATAAGGGGTAAAAATAACCTATAAAATTCCGTAAAAACTATTTTATGACCATATTTATAACATTTAACCACTATGTTTTCTTAATATTCTATTTTTGATCCTTTTTACATATGAAAACTGTGTGAGCACTCAATTATTTTCAAAAATACCATGTGTGTCCTTTCCCCCACTTATAAAAGGCCACATCTTGTCCTCTCTTCTTCACACTTTCACACCTCATTGGTATGGAAAATACCGACCAAAATAACTTCCAAACTTTCCAAATTTTCATATAATCCTTATTATGTTAATAAAACCATCCTAGTAAGGAATTTAGTTCAAACCTAAGGAGGATACAAGAAAAGAGATAATGTTCATCAATGTGTGATTTTATTTTATTTATTCCTCCACCACCTTAAATTATTTCTATATCATTATAATATAATAAAATCAGTTTATTCCATATACCTATATATTTTTATGTTAATTTCATCACATAAAACCATCTCCACTTCCTTCAAATGGGTTACCAAATCATCATTTGTGTGTACAGTGGACTACCGCCTCGTGAACCGATGTCATTAATTTTTCCATTACCACCTCTCAATTATGGTAATATTGATGTATTTATTGTTTTTACATTATATATATGATATTTATTATGTTTTTATGATTTTGGAGTATTTATATCACACATACCTTCATGATTTATATTTTTTGCGAATACAATAACATTGTTCCTGTGTACGATAGACTACCACCTTGTGAAGCGATGTGATTCATTCATGATTTTCATGGAATGTATTAAGGATGGGTTTAATAAAAGTTTGTGATATATATTTAATTAACAATTATTATTTATTAATAATATATATAAATTATTTTTTATTTCTTTCAATCCAACAAGAAAATTAAAAACAACATTCATGCGTCTTTACGACCTACCATTTCTATAAACGATGTATTTCATTTCCTATCAATAAATTTTATAGATTACTATAAATACATATATAATCAATATATATGATATTTATATCATTTTAATCATTCTATATTTTATGAAACCATGATCAAGAGTAATAATACAAAAAAATAACAAATCAAAACATATATGAAAAATCAGTTATTACCCAAAATGTAACTTTAACAAGAAGTCATTAATAAACAGGTAATAAAAGGTTATAATAAAAATCATATATGATATTATATATATTAGTATAGTTATTTAATATATTTTTAATAAAATTATATTTATTATTCAGGATTTTTGAATGAGTACGGAAAAATTATAGACTTAAGGTAAGAGAAATTTGTCTCAAGTTTTATTCCTTGAGATGTATGTTATGTTATGAAAGTATATTCCATTAAGAGGTGTATATATTTACCCTTTTACTTATAATATCATGAATTTTTTTATCCTAAAGATATTCTATGTTCTATTTTATATCATTCCTTCTTGGGGCTTATGATTTAATGTTACCATATTAGTAAATATTCTATGTTACAATCTCATCATTTATTGGGATTGTTTACAATTAAGTATAAAATGTTGAAATCTCACAATCTACCTCTCAACAATTACCGTAAAATTTATTATACTATAGTTATTAAGGACATATTCAAGTAATTTTACCATTCTTATACTCTTTGGTACTTAATATAATTGAGAAAATGTTTTTAAGAAAAGTTGACTTTTATTTTTATCTTTGGTCAGAAATCCGTTTTTTTTTCTAAATCTTGTTTTTGAAAAATGTTTTAAAAAAATGTTTTATTACTCTATTATTTTTTTAAAATAAATTTTACCAATTTTTTAATTTTTTAAGGAATAATCATTTATTTTTTAAAAAAATGCATGTTTATGTTTTATTAAAAACACATGAGAAATATTCATTTTTATGTGTATAAAATGAACATAATATTACAATGTTATGGAAAATCACATATTCAAATCATCAATATTTTTTGGTTTTCATGTTTATTTTCAATGAAAAATATTTTTTAAAATTCTTACATTTTAATTTTATTTTTAAAGTAGAAAGGATATTTTTTTGAAGAAATGTTTTAAATGATCTTTCAAAATTATTTTCAATATAAAATGACATCCACTAGTGTTACCTATTCATTAATGGGGTTATTATCAAATAATACCATTCATATTATTTCTATGAATGGTTTATTTTTTATTACATAATGTTTATGAAACCAGTTTCTATTCTACGGGTTATACCATGAAAAAATGATTATGAAACCCGCTTATTTTCACTTGTTATAATATGATTAAATGATTATGAAACCTATATCTTTTCAATAGGTTATGATATGATGAAATTTTTATAATACCCATTTCATTTCATGGGTTATGATTTGATGAATTTTTATGATCTTGTGGAACAAATAAAGAGAGTTTTCATTATGTGATGAGTGGGACCTATATTGCCCACCAATGCATCGGGAAAAGATTTATATCCCATGAGATCGACATGAATAGAATGGGGAGTAAACCTAGTTCAGTAATACATGGATGTAATGGGAATGAAACCAATTTATTAAATGAATTTATCCACTATTATGGTCTTGGTAGTGATCCTTGACTAATATAGAAATAATTTTCAATGCTTATGTGTATACCAAAAATATACTCTTATGCTAATGTTATAATCTCATGGATCATGTTATTTGATTACTTTATGATTAATATATTATTAAATACCAATATTTATTATACTAATCATTATTATGATCTTTTATATTCATGGTATGGTTTTCAAATGTTATTCTCTTGTTCTCATACCCTTATATTCATGTAATTATTATGTATCTCCCCTGTTTACCCCTACTAAGCATCTAAGATCACCCTTTATTATGTTTCCTTTCCCCAAATTATGAAGATATGTATTACATATGATATATCTAATAATATTTAGAGTTATGAAGATCCTATTTTGAGATTATGTAGTTTACTTATGGACCAGTGTTTATGTTTCCTTGTTTCCAAAGGCACTAAACTATTTCTTTCCTCAGACCCGTGCTCATGTAATGTAATGAATATTTATAAAAAATGATGTATTATATATGTATGATAAGCCTGGGTCACTATAGTTTGTATCAATGGATAATTTTAGTTAACCATTGGAAATTAGGATGATAAAAATTTAGTGGGATCCCTAAGGACATGTCTAAGGATAAGTCTAAGGATGAGTCAAAGTATGGAAAAATGTCTTGGAATTTTGGTATAGGAGAGAGTTAGTGGTTTCCTAGAAATACATCCCTATATAAATCCTATAAGTGAATGTGGCTCTATTATAGATTTATCTTGGGGGAACAACACTGAAAACATTGTATTGATCTAGACTTGATTGGGAACTGGTGCACAAAAACGACCCTAGCGACACACCTGGTTTAAAACTCTTAAGGGTTATGCTTTGGAAGTTCACAACATCTTTACAAACAATCATAAAGGATTTATATATATGATGACTATGAATGACCTAAGATAAACATAATGTTTCATATATTGTAAGGAATGTGTCATATTTTAGATAGAATATAAGTTATTTTCATGAGCACGTGGTTCCTTGATATGATTATTGTTTCTTACACTATACCATTTAGTTTTAGTCAATGGATGGAAGCTGATGGAACTATGTTAATGCTAAGTGTGATGGATAATGAAATGATTTTCCTCATGAGAATCCAAATGTGATGGGATCTGGAAAGAAAAATATTATTGCTATACTCACTCAAATTTATCAAGCTATGAATCACGATGGACATTCAAATGAATAAATGAGGGAACAACATTCCATTGAATCCTTTATAAGGAAATATCCCCCTTCTTTCAGTGGGTATTTTTAACCACTAGTTTCTGAACAATGGATTAATACCATTGAATATATATTTTCCATTCTCTAGTGTTCAGAACATAAAAAAGTCATTTTGGCTATCTACTATTTTAAAGGTGAAGCAGATAAATGGTGTAATCTTATCAATAATACAAGTAAATAGAATTAAATTGACTCCATGGATTGGGATTAGTTCAAGAAATTATTTTTCAATAATCACTTACCTCAGATTCTCCATATAAAGATGGATAAAGAGATCCTTGAGCTAAAGAAAAAGGATGATGAATCTATTGGTACCTATAAGGAAAATTTTACAATACATTAGAGGTATGATTTGGGTATTATCATCTAACCTAAAAGTAATATCGATCAATTATTCAGTGGATTTAAACCAAGTATTCGAAGGATGGAATCAATAAGAGACTTCAGTAGCTATGAATATATATATTTTTTCTATCAAGGTGTAAATAGAGGTTGGGTTTACATATCAATATCTTGGTTTTGACTTGAAAATAAATATGGAGTTCAAAGGAAAATAAAAAAACCATAGAGAGAAGAATATAGACTATCATTTATGATCAAAGTGTGGGAAGAATCATAGAGGAAATTGTATTAGGGGTACTATTAAATGTTTTAAGTATGGAAGCGAAGGTCATTGGGAAATTTATTACTAAAGTGATGGGAAAAATTTAGTTAATGATGTGAATAAATATAAATCTATATAGAATGTAAATCCCATATTGTAGTGATTAAAGATTTAGGAGAATGGGGATTATGATAACTAGTTACCAAACCTGAGGGTTAATAATGGCGATCAACATAAGTAACCTCATAAGTTGAGGGACAAGTGAAAATATCACGAGAAAACTATTTTTGATGAGGGGTGAGATTATGACATGGTGAAAGGTACACTTATCATCCACTCTAGAACTGATAATATCTTATTTAATTATGAATCTACCCATTCTTTCATATATGAATAATTTTCTAAGGGTATTAATATTCCACACAAAATATTAGATATAGAATTAAAAGTGAAAAACCCTAATGGTACAATGATCAAACCTCAAGCTTATGATTCCTCTTAGGTTGATGTTTGGGGGAATGTGATTCCTATAAATCATATCATTCTTTCTCTGGTGGAATTGGATGTCATCCTAGGAATGGATTGGCTTTATCTTTGTAAACCCCAAATTAGTTGTTAAGGAAGGTAAGTCACATTTTATATTTCAAACCAACATTTGATCTTCTATCAATATAATTATAAGTATGAAATTTTTATAGAGATTACATCCATTGTATGAGGATTAATTTCATTCATAAGGGGTGTTTATCTCAAATGGTTAGAGAGAAACTTTTCATCAATGATATGACTATTGTTCAGGAATTTGTTTATTTATTTCTAGAAGAATTTCATTGCCTTCCACTAAAACTAAAGATTATTTCTCAAAAAAAATCATACCTAATTCCACAATAATTTCAAAGAATACATATAGAATGAACCAAATTTAGTTGTAGGAATTGTAGTAGAAAATATAGGAAAACCTTGTAATGAGATTCATCTTTCTAATTGGGTCATCTTGGGGTGTACTTGTTCTTTTTATAAAAAATAAATATGAATCAATGTGACTCTATATTGATTATCAAGATATGCAATATATTATAATTATGAACAAGTATCCTCTTCCCTGTATTGATGACTTGTTTGATCAACTATGCATAGATCAATAATTTTCTAATATTGGCCCTCATTTTGGATATCATCAACTAAGGGTGAAAAAGAAGGATATAACCAAGAAAACATTCCATATAGGTTATGAAAAATATGAATATAAAGTGATGCCATTCAATCTTACTAATTCCCCTAATATCTTCATGGATTTGATTAATAGTTTCTTTAGAGATTACCTTGATCCAATTTTGGTAGTCTTTATAGATGATATTCTTATCTATTCAAAGAGAAAGGAAGATAATGGAGACCACATGGGAATTGTAATAAAGACCCTAAGTAAAGAGAAACCATCTAAAAAATTTAAAAATTGTGAACTTCAGATGCAAAAGGTTTATTTTTGGGTCATATAATCTCAATAGAGGGTATATTAGTAGATCCATTGAATATAGAGGATATTGAATATTGTCCTAGAACAATCATGATGAGAGAGATCCACAATTTTCTTGGTTTAGATGAATATTATCAATGGTTTGTGAAGAATTTATCATGACTATCTAATAATATGACTAATTTAACTCTGAAGGGAGACAATTTCCTATGGATAGATGAATGTGAGGAAAATTTAAACAAACTAGAGATAAGATTTTTCAATGCACCTGTGCTTACACTACCATATAGTGGACAAGGGTTTATAATCTATAGTGATGCATCCAAGAAGGTATTGGGGTATTTTCGTATACAAAATGACATGGTTATAGTTTATGAATCCTGAAAATTGACGATTCATGAGAAAAATACCCTACTAATGATTTGGAGATAGCTGTGGTATTTTTTTATATTAAATATATGGTGAAATTATCTTTAGGGATAAAATTATCCTATATCTACCAATCATAAAATTTTAACGTATAAACTCCCATATAAGGAGTTGAATATGCACCAAAGAAGATTGTTGTAGATAATTAAAGATTATGACTGCTCAATACATTACGACTATGGGAAAGTGAACAAGGTGGTTGATGGTTTGAGTTGAAAGGATCATTCTAGATTATCCATGTTGAGGATCACAAATGATAAAATATTTTTGGATTTTAAAAGGATGGATATAGAAATACAGAAGGAAGGGGAATTTTTTTTATCTTTCTCAATTGAATGCCCATCCATCTATCCAATTAAAGATTAATGAGGCATAAAAGGAAGACTTAGACATAAGAAAGAAGGTTATAAATGTTCTTGAGTTTATCCTTGATCATGATGGAATGATAAGGTTTAGGAACTGTGTATGTTTTCCTTCCAAGTTAGATTTGAAAAAGGAGTTGTTAAAGGAAGATTATAGTTATTCGATCTCTATTCACCATGGAATTATGAAGATGTATAGATATTTTAAAGAATAAATTTGGTGGGATGGCATGAAGAGATATATCAGAGAGTTTGTATCTAGGTGCTTGGTATGTGAGAAAGTTAAGTCCAAAATATAAAAGTCTAAAGGGATGTGGCATCCACTATCTATACCATAATGTAAATGGGAGAAAATCACTATGTATTTTGTCATTGGACTCCCTACGATGTTTACAGGGAATAATTCTATATAGGTTTTAGTCGATCACCTTACTAATTCAGCACACATCATCCCTATTAAATAATTCTTCTATCTAGATAAGCTTGATGGGATATACATTAAGAACTTTGTAAGGTTTCATAGAGTAACACATTCCATTATATTTGATAAGGATCTAAGGTTTACCCTAAATTTCTGGAAAATTATTAAGAGAGATCTTGACATGAAGTTTAGTTTCATTACTACATACAATCATCAAACAGAAATTCAGTCTAAAAAAAGAATTCAAACCCTAGAGGAAATTTTGAGATCTTATTCATTGGATTTCCAAGGTGGTTGGGGTCAACACCTTCCTCTAGTTGAGTTTTCATTCAAAAATAGCTTTCACACCAGAATTCATATGGCTCCTTATAAAGCCCTATATGGAAAGAAATTTAGAGCTATAACATTCTGGAATGAACTTGGAGAAAGCTATTGGGACCTGAGATGGGTGAGGAGATGGAAGAGAAGCACAAATGCATCCAACAACACATCAAGGAAACTCAATGTTGGTAGAAAAGTTATGATGAAAATCACTAATGTGATCTAGAGTTTGAAGTTGGTGATAAGGTATTTATAATAATTTATTCATGTATGAAGGTTATGAGATTCATGAAGAAATGGAAATTGAGAACTAGGTATATCGATCCCTTTTATATTATTAATTGTATCAGGAAGGAAGCGTATCAGTTAGAACTTCCACTGAACGTCTCTCAAGTCCATTATGTGTTCCATGAATCTACTACGAGGAAGTATATACCTAACCCTTAACATGTACTGAACTCAAGATTCATACCACCGGAGTAAGATCATTCTTATAAGGAACAACTGGAAGAGATTCCATATAGTATAAAAAAATTTATACAAAACAAGACCACTCACCTAATCAATGTTTTTTTGGAAAAAACACCAGTTTGAGGAAGCTATGTGGGAAATTGGGGATATAATGTGGTAGAAGTATCTATATATTTTTTGTATCATAATGAATAATTTGAAGGAAAAAATTCATTTAAAGGTGGGTAGAATGTAACACCCCAAGTTTTTATGAATTATTATTTTTGAATAAATTAAATTTATATGATGGATTTAATTGCATTATACATCAATTTAATCTTTCATTATATGAAACACTAAGTTAATATTTCCCTACACACAACACTTTATTATCTTTCATTACATACAACATTGAGTTTTAACAATATGATTATATGTTATTAATTTAGTTATTTAAATGAAACCGTTATAACATAGCTATTAAACTAAGTGATATGAGTAGTAATAAATAATTTTTTAATAATAAGTGTAGTGGTTTTATATAAATAAAACATTTTGATAATAAATATACATAATTTTCTGTAAATTCTATAAATTTTAAAATACTATTTTCTCAAAAAAAGGTTTTTTCATTTTGAGAACAATAATAAAAATAAAATTTCACAATTTTAGAAATTAAAATTGATAAAATAAAATTCATATTTGATTTTATAATTTCAAATT
This sequence comes from Viscum album, assembly GCA_963277665.1. Classification (NCBI taxonomy): domain Eukaryota; kingdom Viridiplantae; phylum Streptophyta; class Magnoliopsida; order Santalales; family Viscaceae; genus Viscum; species Viscum album. The sequence continues at coordinate 1,021,553,336 of OY728158.1, read as the reverse complement.
TATATTAGGAGGAATTTCAGATATTTTTTTGAAAATTTTGTTTTTTGAGGAATAATTAGAAATACAGAATTTTAATAGAAAACCGAATTTTTGCCTAAATTATTTTCAAAGTTAAATTACATTTTAACTTGGTTTTAAAGTATAATTAGTTAAATTATACATAAATTAATCCAATTTAGGTCATTGGAATCAATTTCATGTTGAAATAGGTTATGGAAAATTTGTAAACTTTTGATCATTTTCGCTTTAGAAACCCACTTTCTAGTCACGTTTGCGGGATTACTATTTAATTAATTTTTTACACTTATATGAATGGAATTTGGAAAAATGGATTTTTCATTTATAATCATAATAATTTATATTATCTAATAGGTTCAACTGAATTTTTGGCCAAAACAAACATTGAATAAAGCAAAAATTAATTACTGTGGTTAAGGTAAAAATAACATTATTGGAGATTAAACTAAAAATATAAGGGTAAAAATAACATATAAAATTTTATAAAAACTATTTTATGGAAATATTTCTGTCATTAAACCTCTAAGGTTCAATAATGGTCCATTTTGGTCCCTTGTGAAATATCAAAACGTGGGAGAACTCAATTATTTTCCAAAATACCAAGTGCATCCTCTCCGCCACTTATAAAGGTCCACCCCCTCTCCTCTCCTATTAACATGTTAAAACCTATTTAGATAATCCATTACCTTCCTAAATAACTTCCCAAATTTCCACCCCTAATATTATAATCCTTATTTTTAGTAGAAATACATCCTTGGAAGGCTTTTAGTGAAAAACTATTGAGGATACCCAAAGAAGAGGTAATGTTCATCAATGAGTGATTTTATTTAATTTCTTACTCAAAACCTTTAATTTTTTATATTATGATTATATAATAACCTGAGTATCTTTCATATACCGAGTTGTTGTTATTTTAAGGGCATGAACTACAACCATGTCTATGAAATTATCGTTCATGTGTATGATAGACTACCGCCTCACGAACTGAGGTCATTCATTTTTCCATTACCACCTCTCAATGATTTTAATAATTATTGATTTATTTTTAATATATAATATATATTATATTTATGATTTTATTATGATTTTTTAATTTTTATATCACAGATACCTTCGTGCCTTCCATTTTGTGGTAATACGATAATGTTGTTTGTGTGTACGGCGGACTACCACCACACGAAGTGATGTGATTCATTCATGATTTACATGAAATGTAATAAGGATGTGTTTAATATTTTTTTCAACATTTATTTCATAAACCTGATTCTCTAATGATAATACATATCATTTTTTACTTCAACCTAATATGAAATTGATAAACAACGTTCGTGCGTCCGTACAACCTACCATCTCCACGAATGGTGTATTTCATTTACCATCACTAAATTTAATGGATTACTATAAATAAATTTATAATGAATATATATTATATTTATATAATTCTTATATTTCTGGATATTAAGGAAGAGTGATCAAAGAAAGCGAAAAAAGAACAAATCAAAGCTTATATGAAAAACAAAGAGATTATTACCTGTAACATAAATTTAACACGAGATATTTAATAAATGAGAAATATAAGGTCATAATGAAATCATATATTGTATGATATATATGAATATGGTTATATAATTTATTTATAGTAAACTTATATTATTTATACATGAGGTTTCATTGTGTACAAAGAATGTTAAGACTTAAGGTAAGGGAATTTTGTCTTAATTTTCCTTCCTTGAGATGTACATTGTGTTATACACCAATATTTCTTTACGAGGTGTATATAAAGACCCTTTGACATGTAATATATTTAACTTATTTATACTCATGATACTTTATGTTTTATTTAATGTTATTACTTCCTAGGGATTATGATTTAATGTTAGAAAATTGGTAAAGATTTTATGTTATAATCTCATCATTTATCAATATTGTTTAGGATTAAGTATCCAATGATGAAATATCATGATAAAAATATAAATAATTCTCATAAATTTTAGTATTCTTTGTTTATTAATTGTATCTTCAAGTAATGTTACCATTTCCCAGTCTTTATTACATAATATAATTAATATTTTTAAGGAAAATTTGACTTTATTTCTCTCTTCAGTTGTAAATATATTTTATTTCAAAATAATGTTGTTTGATAATGTTTTATTTTTTTTATTTTTATATTATGATTTTTAAAAGTAATTTTACCCATGTTGGAATTTTTACTAAAAATTTTAAAATTTATCTTCATGTTATTTTCAAAAACAATACCTATTTGGATTTTATCAAAAACATGAAAGAAATCTTTATTTTTTACATGTACGATATGAATAGAATTTTGTGAATTTATGAAAAATCATTAATTTTAATATTAATTTCTAGGTTTTAAAAGTTATTTTCAAGTAAAAATTAATTCAAAATGTTTTATTTTCTAAAAAGTGTTTCGTTTTCAAATAGAAAAGTATATTTTCATCAAGAAATATTTTAAATAACATTTCAAAATTATTTTCCACCCAAGATGAAATCCATTTGTGTTGCATATTCCTTAATGGTGATATGATCCAGGAATACCATTTATATTCTTTCTTTAAATGGTTTATGTTTTGATTTCATGATTTTCATAAAACCAGTTTCTGTTATAATGGTTATAACATGATAAAAGGATTATGAGACACACTTATTTTCATGGGTTATGCTATGATGAAATGATTATAAAACCTACCAATTTTCCATAGGTTATGATATGATGAATTGTTTATGATACCCATTTTATTTAATGGGTTATGATATGATAAAATTTTATGATCTCGTGGCACACTTAAATATGGTTTTCATTATGTGATGGGTGGGAACTATATCTCCATCCAAAATATTGGGTAATTATTTACATATCATGAGATAGACATGGATGAAATGAGGAGTGAACTCGCTTTAATAATATAGGGTTGGATGTGGGGTAAAGCTGGTTCTATAAAGGACTTTGTTTGCAATTATTGTCTTGGAAATGATCCTTGGCTAATATGGAAATAAATTTTTATACTTATGTATATGCCACAGATCTATGTCTTAGGCCAATGTTATTACCTCTTGGCTCATGTTCCTTGATTGAATTATGATTCATGTCTTATGAAATACCAATATTTATTCCATGAATCATGGTTATGATATTTTATATGCAAGTTATTGTTTTAAAATGTTATTCTCATATTCTCAAACCATTATGTTCATGTTATACTTATGTATATCCCTTATTTACTATTACTGAGCATCAGATATCATCCTTCCTTATGTTTACTTTCCCCATGTTATGATGATATGTGTTACATATGATATGTCTAATAAGGGTGATAGTGATGAAGATCCTAGTGTGAGATGATATGGTTTACTAATGGACAGTGTTTTTGCTTCTAAGTTTCAAAGGGCACCAAAATATTATGTTCATAAGGAATATGTTTGTGTAATGTAATTAATATTCATAAAAAATGATGTAATATCCATGTATGATAAGCTTGGGGAACTATAGTTCTGGTCCTAATAAAGTAGTTAGTAAAACTGGACTGTAACCTCCATAGAATATATAATGATTATGTTATAGGTATCTGTAAACCATATTCAATCTAAGATATATACAGAGTCTCATACAAATAAATATATTCCTCAAACCAATTCCTTAGTCAGTGATGCCCAAATTTTTTCCATTGGATAAATTAAAACCTTTAATGGAGTATTTAATAATTGTTTATCCTTGATTTTCTAGATGCATACACAAGCCTGCACTATAATTTTGGATTAATATAAATCATGCATCATCAAAGGGAATAATATGTGTGTTGATGCACTATTATCTCTTAGAGGAAGAATAAATATTTAACCAACACCTATGGATACCTATATAGGTTCTAGATAGAAATTGGATGTTGTGTTTAATCCAATTCCGATTTATCAGTGAGAGAAATCAACGGTTACTACTGCTATTGCTACTAAACCTACTGAAAAAGAATTTATGTATCTTGATCCTGATAAGAAGATAAACTTTAATAGTTATAAAATTTAAGACTTTATCATATCTTATAAAAATCTTGAAAATGATTTTGATACCCCTACCCAGAGAGTTCCATACATATCAGGTTTTGGAGCTAAATAGATCTCAACTATAGATCTTGGAAGAGTAGTCTTACCACCAATGGTTTACCATCCTTCCACCTCTTCCTCTAGTCCAACCTTGAAGAAATCACCACAAAAAACTCTATCTGAGTTTTATCCCATTCAAAAACTTGATTCATCTGAATAATTTATTTTGGAATGTCGAGTATTTGTTTTTTTATAATTATTCATAATCAATATAAATTCCTTTATCTTTTTGATAGATTTTTTTTTTTCATTTATGTTTTTTCTTTTTCATGAATTTTTTATTTACTATTTTTTTGGATTTCATTCCTTACATAATTCACCTTTAGATTCATCATTATACTTAAACTATTCATAATTCATGGTGCTACCTTAAATTCATTTTTCCTATCCATAACCTTCATTTTTTAATTTCTAAAAAAAGGGAAGAAGATAGATAAGAAATATTAAGGGGGAGAAGAAAGGATAAACCCAAAATTTTAAAAGTATTATTCAATATATAGTTTTACTAAAAATACGTTAAATACTTTAAAATTTAATGTTTAATGTTTAATGTTTAATGTTTAATGAGGTTTTTATCATTAAAAGGTGGATATGTTTGGAATACTAATGTTGTTCCAACATATATCATGTAATTTATGTTTTGATGATATTAAAAATCATTTATAAGTTTCTATTGATTTTTTAAATGTGTTTTATGAGGTTTTATTTTATTTATATCAATTCTACTCTAGCTATGTATTTTATAAGTTTGATGAGATTTTCCAAAATCTGAAAATTTTAGACACATGAGGACTTTGGCTACTTTAATATTTGGATATGTCAAGTAATAAACTAAATAAATCAGCTACATGAAGGTATCACCAACATAAATCAGTTAGGTTATAGAATATACTATGTAGAAATTAGTTACATTGATAAATTATCTTCATGATGAAAAAATACACTAATAAAATAGACACATAAATCTGCTATGTGGAGTAATAAACTATGTGTCTTGGATTTGTGACAAATTAGACTTCATGGTTCCAAATAGATACATGATTCGATTAGATATTCAGAATTATTATTCATGAGTAGGAATGAAATGTGATTTGGATATGTGAGAAATCATCTATTTGAATAATTTTTACATGGATCAATTCACCAACATGATTTCAAATACATAGAATTCAGCTATATGGTGATCTAGAATAAGCTACATTGTTTTTCAACCAACATATTTATTAAAATTTGAGTAATTTAAATGTAATTCAAAGTTACTATTGATGAATTAAATATTGGACTACCTCTTTATGGTAAAATATATTTTCAAAAGGTTTTAAGTGACAAGAGAGAAAAAATAATAATTTATTACTTAGTCTTATTACTGTGGTATTTTTTAGAAAAGGAAATTTGGAATTTAATTCAAAACAAGATTTTATAGAATATCAAATTGTTAAATATTAAGAGATATTTAATGAAAGAGTTTTTTGAATAAGTGAAATGACATATAAGAAAAAACAACACATAAAATAATTATCGCTCTCATTATCTATTTTAAAATATTATTTGTGATAAGAAAATAAGAAGAAGAAGATTCATGTTTCTAAAGTTGTGCTTTCAAACATCAATCTTATTGTGTTTAGAAGACTATCCTAGAGATAAAATTCACTCTCATTTTCTATGTCTTGGATATATCTTCACTTCTGTTAGTTGCAACTTGAAATTATGTGCTTAATTTTTAAACATTCATTATGATCTCTTGTTAATGGAAGTGTAATATTATTTTACTAAGATGTATAGGTTTTCAGTAAAATAACCTGAAGGATATTGATTTTTTAATGTCTTGTAGGATCCTAGAAAACATATCCTAATTTTCTACCAAGTGGTGAATTCTTGCACTAAGTTAGGAATCCCTAGGAAAAAAGACTGATTCGCGTGAAAATAACCATGCTCTAGGAGTTTAGAATTGGTGTAGGGGACTAGTGTATTTCTATTACTTGATCCACTATAAGCCTCTTACGTTTTATCCTTTAATTAATTATTTTATCTCTACTATTTACATGTTGTAAGAAAATATTAGTATCTCTAATTCCTTAAAAGAGGGTTGTTTTAGGTGAAGAAAATTACAAGAACTCAATTTAACATCCTCTTGGGTCTTTGTGTTGTTGTTCTATGAACAAAATATCCCCCATGTCCAATCTAGTGGTTAGAAACCAAGAGTATGTATGTGAAATATTGTAACATGAAGGGTTTATTAGGAATGATGATTTACCATAATTATGACATCTACACATAATGTTTCATAATTCCGCTTACCAATTCCTGATATTATATAATCTTATATACTCTTCACTTAAAAACCATCTGAAAAAACAATGAAATCCAATATAGTTGAATTTTATTTAATACCACCCCATTAGAAACATTATCCACAAAACCATGCATGAAAAACCTGATGAAGGGAAATTGAGTAAAATGTTCCCAACTCCCCCTAATAAAGTAATCATAGATTCTCAATTTTGACATCCTAATTTTATAAATAAATTTATCAAATTTTTCATTTGAAAATTCCATTTTGAAAAAATCTGTATGATTTTCATATGACTATATTTTATGGATACAGATATCAATATTCTCTTGATGTTAATGAGTGAAAAATAATTTTGGTGAAATATTTTTTGTTTATATACTTAGAAATATGCACCCTTTAATTATTCTATACATAAATAAGTATCTTAATATAATATGGAGGGAATATAATTATTCTTATCTAATCTACAATTAACTTTGATTTGATATCATCCAAATACATTCTTTTATTTCTTCATGAATTGAAATAAATTCAACATTATTGGAGGAACTCTTATAAATGGTTTGTTTTATAGAGAACCAAGAAATGACAGTTCTACTATATGAAAATAAATATCCATCCTAAGATCTAGATTTTTGTGGATAATACAAGTATCCAATATTAGCATAAAAAATAATTTCAGTTAAAATATTTTAGAATAAAATTAATACTAATCTACAAATCCTTGAAGGTATATTAATATCTACTTTATACCATTCCAATGTATATTTTTAGGAGAAAAACTATATCTATCCAACAAATTCATGAAAATGATATATTTGGATTCCTATTATTTTCAAGGTATTTTAGTGCACTAGTATCACTTAGATATAGTACTTTATAACCAATTTTTTATTATTATCCTCTCATGTTTTAAATTCTTATTAATCTCAATCAAGAGATTGTGAAACCACGGACGTACTTCAGGGATATAAATTATCCATATTGAGCCTTTGTAGGGAATTTTTTGTATATATAGATTGATGAATAAGAATTCCATCTTCAAGATGTTCAATTTATATTTTAGGTATGGATTTTGATTTAAAAGTTTTTCATTTCTAATTCCGTATCAAATATCATAATACCTTGGGGAGCTCATCAAGATAATAAATAATATTCAAATCATCAACGTACACAATAATGCTAAAAAATTCGGATATAGTTCTCTTAATGAAGATACATGGGGAAATTGAATTATTTTTATAACTTTATTTCATTAAATATATACTTAGATAGTTATAACACATACTCCCTAACTTCAATAATCTATATATTTATTTATTTAAATTAACTGTATAAAGATATTGAAATCCATAATATTTTTCCATCACTTTGAATATTTCTTATATTTTCACATAAATATAATTATAAATATTTCTTAAATTTATGCATTCAAAACATTCATGATGAATAATTCAAGGTTCTTATTTATAGAAATTGGAATAAAATATCAAAAGTATTTAACTTACATTATAAGAGAGTATATTTCATCATAATCAATCCCGAGTATTTATGAGAAAAATTGAGAAAAAAATCATGCTTTATATATCACAAATTATTTATTTTAATTTATCTTTCTAAAAAATACCCATTTATAACCAATGGTTTTAATACCTTAAGGGTTTTCATAATTGACCCAAAAACCACACGTTTAGAAGGCGAGTCTACTTTAGATCGGATCAAAACCTTCCATTGATACCAATATAGTCTATTAGGACATTAATAAGCTATTTTAGGTTATTGATACCCATAAATAATTTCAAGTGCCATATTAAATAAAAATTTCTCATAAATAATATTCTATAGTTAGTTATAACATTTTCTTGTGTTGTTTAAATATATTAAAATTTCTTCTTGATCATGATCATGTACTTATGGTACATTTATTTCTTGAGGAATATCATGATCAAGAAAATTTACATTCTCTACAACTTCATTTATTTCTTCAAATTACATATATTTTTTCCCTTTTCTTTAATAATGATTATTATATTTTAAACCAATTGGTCTTCCTCACTTCAAATGTGTATTAGAATCATTTTTTGACAATACCATTATATTTTCATTTAGTTAAATCAATTATTACTATTTCATTCACAATGGGTATATATTATTTTTAACCCATTTTGAATCATTTAATTCATAAGGAAACTAATTTGATAAATTTCATAAATTAATAATCATTTGAACATCAAGTTCACTCATATTTTTGTGAGGATCATGATGTAAAAAATAATAATTTTTCATGATATTTCTTTAGATGTTAATTGATTTTCCACACTTAATGTAAGTAATATTTTTTCATCAAAATGAAATGAAAAAATTTAAATTTGAATATATATCTTATAATTATCTCACGATACATAATAAAAAATAAAATTCAAATCCAATATAAATCTTCATTATTTTTTGGGGTTTCATTCTTTTTCATTTTGGGGGTTCTACTTGCACATTTAAAACCCAAAAAAATATCCATAAATGTGAAATATTTAGTTCATGGATAGTAAATAATTAAAAAGGCGAATATTTATGATATCATGATGACATAATTTAAATTAGTGATGTTTCAGGAAAATTTACATATCCCCTTTATGAACTAGGAAATGTAATTTTTATGCTAATTCATCTATCGATTAGTTATAATGACAATATTAATGATTCAACAAGGCTATTTTGAGTGTGAACGTGTACTATATAATGTATGAAATTTATTCCAATTTACAAGAAATAATTATTAAATTCATATGTGGAATATTCACCACCATTATCAAGATTAATATTCTTTATTGAATAATCTAGAAATTATTCCCTTAACCAAATTATTTGAGGAATAAATTTTATAAATGTTAGGTTTAGAGTTGAAAATAAACTCACATGTGAGCATCTAGTTAATTCATTAATCGTGATAATAAAAAAAATAATTACTCCACATGGTGGATTAAATAGAACACATATGTCACCCTAAATAAGTTCCCAGACCTTAGGGGATTCGGTGCCAATATATAATTTATTTTACTTGGGAACAAGTAGTACATAAGAAATAGTTAAGAGTAATAACCCTTTTATTAACCAAGGTATGACCATGAGTACATTTAATTATTTTCCTTATCATTAATGATCTAAGATGAACACAATGGTTATTTTACATAGTAAATATATAATGGTCAGTAAACATGGTGTTTAAAATATTTGATTTGATTGTATATATATTTACATAGTAAAATACATATGGAAAACTTGAAATATCTATCAAATAAATTTTTTCTCATTATTAATTCTTGTTATATATAGTTATTCAACACCTCCTTTATCTATAGTCTCAATTAGATATCCATTTTCATTAATATATTTACCTAGTAAAAAATTTCATCAATACTTGGGGGAAAAAGTATTATCTATTATAATTTATGTACCATCAGGTATGTATGAAGCCTTAGATTAATCTTTTACTATAGGTTAAGGTGCTTATATGAGAACTTAAAATTTCAAGGTTAATAAAATATGTCTCATATTTAAGAATTTTGTGCATCATTTCACTATCAATGAGACATATATTTTCATCATGGGAATTAATCCCAATAGATTGATTCATATAATCCTTTAATATTTTAAAAAATAAAACATACATATAAGAAATAAAATAAAAGAATCAATCTAAAACATGAAATATTTATTTAAAATAAATATTACAAGATTAAAAGTACATCTCCACTATGAGAATTTACATGTGATCTATATGTTTAATACCTCAATGGAAAGTAAAATAATTAGAGATGTCCAAATTTGAAAAACATCATCATACTTAAAGGCCTAGTCTGAATTTTTTTCTTCAATGCTATTTTCTTTCCTTCTTATTGATTATTTATAAATATTTACAAAATTATTTTGTATATGGATAGCACATGGCTAGTTCCCCTTCATGCCACAGAAAAAAAAATATATTTTATCATGATTTGTTTTCTTATACTGTGGTTGATCATTATTAAACCACTTTAGTTGATTCCCTTTCCTCAACTCATTGGGTGTATGAACACCTCAAGAATATGATTTTACTTTATCCAAATTTCAAAAATTATTTTTATAAAGTCAATTATAATTAATCACATTCATTTTAGGGAATGAATCTACATGATTTGTTTGAGATTCATGATTTCTCATTAGGAGCTCACTGTTTTGTTCTATATCAAGAATGAAAGAGATGAATTCAAATAATTTTGTAAATTTCTTCTCATAATAATGTTATTATAGAATGGAATTTTAGGAATAAAAATTAGAATAAATTTTTTATAGAATATTCATGTCAGTGATATTTTCTATGCATAATTTTAATTTTGATGTTATTATAAATATGGAGGAGAAAAATTAACTAGTATATTTTAAATATTGAAATTGAAAATGACTCGACTGATATATTTCTATTGGTAAAATTAAAAATTGAAGGTGATCATACTACTCCTTTATGTTTTTCTATGACAACATAGGATCCTTCAACACCAGTTACTCTTTTGTTAAATCTTCAGGGAGATGGTGGAAAAGGAATATCAGAGTGAAAGTATGGTCTTGATTATAAGCATGATTGTTAAATTTAAATGTATTTATATTCCATTTGTTTCTAGATTCATCTCAGTATCTAGATTCACTGATAAATAATATTTTCTAAAGATATCAAGAGGTAGAAAAAACCATCACAATATTCCACCTAGAATGTATATCACAAATTAAACCAACATTTTTAACCCATTATAACTTCACACTAATAACGTATTGTGAAATTAATCAAATGCCTATTTAAAGAATGAGGGTTTTAAAAATTAGAATGAAATTTTATTGGGAAAAAATTGATTAGGAGGGAAAAAATTAAATTGATGAAAAGAGAGTATAATATAAGACATTGTGAAAATATTAAAGAGAGAACACAATATAGGGCCAATGTTAAGATTCATTATATTATTCAAATATTTATAGGATACATGTAAAATTAAATCAATGTTGTAGATCAATACCTATTATACATGTATAATTTAATGGTTAGAAACCAAGAGATGACATCTGAAGGGTTAACATATGAATGGTTTGTTGGGAATGAGAAGTTACTATAATTATGACATCACGATATAACTATAATATATATTACCTTCTAATATTTTTTCATTATAGTTCAATCCAACCTTAATCTCATATGTTTAATTGATAACCCTATATTTTCTTTTATTAATATTTATCCTTTTTTTTATATTTTAGTACTATGCTTATTTATTTATTTTTTAATTCACTTTATATATATCCATCCCTTTACCTATCCATCACCTAACTCCTAAGTCTTCGAAAAGACCCTCTTTAACTCAAGTCATATTTTAGATCTATAAAAACCCATAAATCTTTATGAAACATCCCATGACCTTATCATACTATTCCCCAAAACACACTAAATTCTTGATAAAGATGGCCACTATTAACTTAGTTCCTTTGTTATTATTAATTAATTGGTTTAATAGAACCTACCTTAAATTAATATTCTTAAACATTCCTTTACGAGAATTGTGATTTATCATTGAACTAGTAATTTTATTACTTAATGTTGTGAAATCCTTTTAAAATATATAGATTAATGGATTCAATAGGACTTAACCATGGATGAGGATGGAGGTTGAGTGGTTCAAAAAATAGCTGCCTAAATTTTATGGAAGTTCCAAAATATTATATTCTCCCAAATATATTTTACCTATAATGTAGATTTTTTAGATATTGAATTTATATTGGAATTTCATTCAATAATTTTTATGAATAATTATATGTAAAAAAATTTAATAGTATAGTAAGTTTTTAGAAATTGATTATGAGAGTTTAACATGAGAGTTGATGAAGTTGGGTTTCATTAGTGTAACATATTCTTAAGGAATAATTTAGTAAGTTTAATTTTATATAATTTTTTATTCCAATAGTTTGGATCATTAATTTTATTTCAACTTGAAAAAATCTCTACCATAATCTTTATTTTTGATAGGTAGTAAACCCATTAGATCCAAATCAAAAAATTATTCAATCCTCTCCTCTTTTGACATGAATTTTGCAAAATTTTAAACATGTATCAAACCAATAGTGTTCAAATTTATTTAAACCCAGTCAAACCAATTCAAATTTCACATATTTTCATCATAAAACCACCTACACAAAACATTTTTACAAACCTTGGAGTGTATAAGAAACTTTATTGACCCACATAAAGTCTCTAGTTCATCATCACTAGCTCAGTGTTCATTTTTTCATTGGTCTAACTCTTGTTCTTACTAGTTTATATAATATGTCCATAAAACCAGATTATATTATCACTAGATTAAAATTAGTTGGTCTCCTTTGGTTATAATAAAAATATTCAATTCCTAGAATATTTCAGTGAGAGGGTTATAATATATTTTATGTATTATCATTGTTTGAGTGTCTAGACTTGCTACTTGCTAATAAATCCTACAAGAGACTATTCATTAAAGAACCTACATTGATTGGTCTTTGATTTTTAGTAAACACATTTGAAATTAACTTATTCATACATAATTATAATAATGGATCTTAAATGGGTATTTTGATGTCTCCCAGTCTTTTGGTTTTATCCATATGTGAGATAGTTATTCTTATGCATTCACATAAAAAAATGAATCAATTACCTAGCTATATCCTTGATTGGGTATTTGATCTTACACAACATACCTAAAACCTAGTTAGTATTATTAAGTAATTTATTAATTATTATACTATTTAGTGATTCGTTTTTACATGGGTGTCCAGATATATCTTACACAACCACATGAAAAAATGAACCAACAGAAACCCATTATAAAAATTCAATTAAAATCTATTAAAAGATCAATTAAAATATTAATTAATTTATTTTATTTCAAAAAATATTTTTTATTCCAGATTCCAAGTATATATTTATAATTAAACTAGAAGTAGTTTCTTTAATTTTTCATTCAATTATTAATATATAATATGTTTTCTTTTAAAATTTAATTTAAAAAAGAAAATCAGTTAAAATTATGCAATAATTAAAATTTCTTAATAATAATATTTCAATTAATATTTACTAAAAAATTCAAAAAAAAATTCAAAAAAATATTTAAAAATTGAAATATAGAATAATTTATTATTTTAATCAATAAAATTAATATTTCTAAGTAAATATTGAATAAATACCACATTTTCACTTATTTTAATCAAATATATATAAATTAATAATTATAGTCCATTTTGGCACAAAATTATCTAAAAATGATATGAGAATATTTGTCATAAACAGTTAAAATCTAACCGTATCAATTTTTTCCGTACCTATTCTATTTCTAGTCCTTAAAAAATCAATTTAACATGTTTAGTAAATAGACAATTTTTTTCCAAAATGATTATGTAATGAATACAATGAAGTAGTTTTCAAATGTATTTCTCTCTATGAAATTAAACTACAAAAAATAGATTATAATTCCATCAAAATAGAAAACAAGGATAAAATATAGTTTCGAATTTTAAAATAATGATCAAATCTAAAACTGATGAAAATAATTAAAAAATATTCATTCATAATTTTAATTGTTTATTAAAATTTCTACTTTATATCTTGAGTTCAATACAAAAAATCATCAATAATTAACCTATAATTAATAATATATATATTAGTTACATGAAACACTTATAGGTATAATGGATGAGGGTGTTCAAGAAATAAATAACTCATCTTAAATAAAACAAACTCATTTATGAAATTCAAACACTACATAACTCAACTGTGGATTCCTTTACCTTATTACAATAAAGTTGAATTTAAATGTTTAATTCTAATCAAGGATCCTGAATTCAATTAAAAATGGAAAATTTTCTTATAATTATTCACCAAGAATTATTTTTCTAGAGATAAATCTAAAAAATATATAAATATATTATCTATATAGAGAAAATGATAAGTTTAACCACTTCAAAGAAAAAAAACCCTTCAATTTTTTTAAACAAATCACATAAGTGAGCATGAAAAACAATGATTTAAAACAAGTATTTTTAAAATTAATTTCATAGAACATTTTTCATGTACTCCATGAGATTCAGTTTAGAACATATGAAATACCCATATCCCAGACATAAAACTCCAAATATCCCTTAATGTTGAATTATATGGTGGAATGTTTTTATTTTAAAACTAATTTTTAAATCAAATATATAATTTCACTAACCCATGATGTGTGAAATAGTCATACAAAAGTTTAATTTTTTTTTAAGTTTTCTGTAGATTTAAAAATTTTCAAAACAAATTTAAAATTATTCTCACATGTTTTCAGTTAAATAACACACAAATATTTTGTTATATTAAAAAATCAACATATTGGAAACCCATTTCAAAATAGAATATAAAATAATTTATCATTCAATATATCTAACAAACATAGTAACATGAGATAATGTTTAATAATTTTAACTACAAAATTGAATGAAAAAAATACAACAAATCCCGATGATAGTAAAAACTTTGTTAACCATAATTGATCCAAATAATCCAATTTCCTCAATATGTAGATTAATAAACCTACTTCCATAAAAAAAATTAAAATAGATCAATAAAATAGAATACAATAGTTAAGGTTTAATTAAAATACTATAAAAACAAAAATAAACAAGTAAAATGAATGTAATGATGCTCCAAATTAGGTGTAAAATAGTTGTAACTCCTTTATTTAAACCATGGTTAATCACTTAGTTTCTTCAACTTGAGTACCTATAAGTCAAAATTGATTAATTATAAAAACAAGTTTTTAAACTTAAACAAAAATGACTAAATTTTGAATTAATGAAATATAGTAAATTCCTTATACATCCAATATAATATATGAAACTCATAACCTTACATAAACATAAATTTTTTTATAAAATTATTTGACATTAGATGAAATAGGTGAAAAAATTTGATAAATACCTTACATTATGAATTTTAGGTCAACCAAATTACTCTAATTAAAACCTACAAGATAAATTAAATCCATTTCAGATTATAGTATTTAAAGATCAATAACAATATAACCAATTTAAGAGTAATAAGGGCCTGCCTATGAAGCTCCAATTCATAATTAATAAGTGATTTGTATGTTTTCTATTGAAAACAATTGGAACATTCATCATGTGAAATATATAAAACTCCCATTTAGTCAATTAAATATGTGGATCTACTTGAAAATTAGGAATAATAACATTTATTTTTAACTATTAGAAGAAAAACTGGAAAATGTTTTATTACAACCATGGGTTGACTCCTATGAAATGCTGATTTTAATGTATCACATTATACACTCCTAAAAACCTAACCATTATAACTAAGAAAATATAATTTCTTATTTGGGGATACATTTTTAATTTTTAAGAATGTATCACCATGAGTTCTCAAAAAATTTATAACTTTTCCATCTAATATGAATCTATAAAAACCCTTCATAAAAAAGTATATATTTAATATCTAAAGATATTTTAAAGATAAAATCAGTGAATATAACATTTATTAGAATAGAAAAAATATATGAAACTATAAATGAATAAGAATTATCATAAAAAAATCCACTACTATAGAGAAATAAAAAACTCAAAAATAGGTTAAAAATATACTATAATCATCTGTTTTTATAAAATTACTATAAAATAATATGAAAATAAATATGAATAGCATAATAACATTTGAATATATGTATTTTAATATTTTTTATATATTTTTATAGAGTCTCCACTTGACACAAATGGAGAAAATATCTTCATAATAGGTTTAAAATCCTTGTTTTAAACATCATTCATAGTTGGTTAGTGATTTTCAAGAGGGAAAATTTATTCACATTAAAAAATTGATTATTTTTCTGTACTCATAAGATGATCTACACAATTAAACTCAAAAAAAATATCAAGTTCAAAAGTATATTCAGATTCAAGGAAATTGGTTCTAGTTAATTCATTTATAAAACCTTCTATAATATCCTTAAAAGAATCATAAATTTATCTCTTAATATCGACCAAAAAATCTTCCTTATCCATATCTGTAATGTATTTGGCCTTCCAAGTCCATTAATTTTCACAATTTTGGTGTTGGAGGTGATGATAATAGTTTGTATGAAGAGTGTTAAAGATTGATCTAATATTTCAGTTGGGAGAGGTAGGTCATGCTGTAGCCTTGGGAGTTGTGTTGAGTCACTATGTGAAGAAGGTATCATAGCCCTGATGTATAAGCCACAAGAGTTGAATTTTATGTGGTATTGAGGAGAATTATTAGTTACAACACAACATTGCGTGACAAGTTCAAAAGTATATTCAATTTACATGAAATTTGTTATACATAATTCTTTTATAAAACCTTGAATGATATCCTTAAAAGAATAAAAAACAAATCTCCTAATATCAACTAGAAACTCTTCCTCAACCATATCTATAATTTCATAGGCCTTCCTAGTCCCTTAATTTTCATAATTTAGGTACTGGAGGTGTTGAGAAGAAGTTGGAGGAAGAATGATGGAGATTAAGATCATATTTTTGATAGGAGAATTAGTTTATAATGTGGAATTGGGAGTTATGGTGCAAAGGGTTGGATATAGTAGAGGGGTAGACCTATAGGCGATGAGTCAATATATGAAGGAGGTATCACAAACCCAGTGTATATGCCATGATTGTTAGATTTTAAATTTTCTAGGGGAGGAATATAATTTATGGTGTGATGTTGTGTTTTATAGTGAAAGATGATTAAAAGGAATATTTTAGAAAATTGAGAAATATTATTAAATCCCAATGAATCTTCAAATTTTTTTATGATTCATTTATTATTTGTATGACTCTTACAAAATTTTCTTTTTCTAGTTTCATGATCTTGGAATGAGAATTTTGATCGTATATCGACCATGCCTTGGGGTGTTTGGATTTATAGCATGACTATAGAAATTGTGTATCAGAGAATTGGAGGATTATTTTAGAGGTTTTTTTAATGTCACAAAATATGTACCTCTGTCACAACACAAGGTCCTATAGGTGATTTTCACGGGTTCCATTTTGATTTACATCATTCCATTGGGATTTGGTCATAATAAATTCCTTCCATGGTTATATTGAATTAATTACATCAACTGTGAGTAATGTGGATAGGTATAGGGGATTCAAAACACTATTTACATGGATTATGTGTAACTAGTCTATCTTGGCGTGTTCATGATCTTTCATTTCATGTTTCCTAAATTTATAGTGTTATGTATAAATTCAATAGTCCCTCTAAATTGATTTATTTTACTTTTATTTCTCTTAAAACTCTGGATGTCAGAGGTGTATACTTAGAGGCACTTGAGTTCCATTTGGTTATAATTATCCCTTAGATTTAAGATATTGACCAGTGGCAATATGAGGTGAGTTTTTATTCTTTTTTTCTTTGGGTTGTCTCCCTTTTTTTTCTCAGAAATTATGGGTGGTGGATTAGGGTCATTTTTGGGGGATTTGAGTTCTGATTGATTGGTATTACTATGTTCTAGATTTTTGAGGATCCCCTTTCATGATTTCATCTTGATGATCATCTCTTCCATGAATTATTCTAGTGTAGTGGTTGTAAAGCTTCAAATGAGGTAGATTATTCAAAAAAACGTATTTATTTATGTGTGAATTGTGGATGTTGATTTCTCTTAATTTAATTAGGTTTATATTTTAGGTTATCATGATTAATATAATTAATTAAATCAATGAAATTTATAGTATGGGTGACTAAAATGTGTTTACATATTCTTATGATTTTTTATGGGACTATTGGATGACTTATGTTATTATTGAAAATACTTTTTTATTGAGATATGTATTGTTCCATTGATATAATTTAAATAATGGAATTATATTTCATAAAAGGATAATTAATTAAATATGAAAAAAACAATTGTGAGAAATATTTAATTTGAGATGAATTTACTTAGGAAAGATATGTTTAATTAATATGTTTACAGATTTTGAAAATGGGATTATATGTAAGATTTATTTCTAGATTTGGTTGTTTTTTGTGGTGGGTATTCTTATTGTTAGTGACATTTATTGTGTAGATATTGTTGTATCTATTGTGTGGTAATTATTGTGGTTGGTTTTGAGCCATTTTTGTGGATTGTGAAGTAGGGATATGGCTTTCTTAACAAATTTATCAAGAGGGTATATGGTTCATAATGTGGAGTTTTGGTATATTTAGTTGTGTATAGAAGGAAGTGTTATGTGCCAATTGTGGGGACTACTGGTTTGTGTTACATGATGTTTTTTAGTAGTTTATTGATGATTATGGGGATGTTTTTATAGTTCCCCAATAGATACTGAATGTGATTGGTAAGGATTAACTTAGTAAGGGTCATAGTTGGTATTTAATTAATTATGGGATATGAGTTTAATATTAATGAATGATTTGAATTAGTAACTTATAGAATGAAACTTTGGTGATGGATAAGGTTACATTATCATTAAATATGGTTAATTAATTGAATAATGAATATAATGTGGTTGGTAATATAGAAAGTATAAAAATGGTAAATCATGGAAGAATATATATATGTCTTGTTTGTAGAATTGGATCATGTTGTGTTATTGGGGTGACAATGATGGTAGTGTGTGGTGGTAATAGTAATGTGGTTGTAATAAATGCGATAATTCTATTATCATGTAAACCCCTATGTTTGGATTATGTGTATGGTTATATATATCTTGTACTTGTGATTTTATAAACACCTCAACCTAGTCAGATAGTCTTATCAACGCCCAATTTTTTTTAGATTTTGTGTGTTCTTCCTAGACTTCTAGGTTGTAAATGAAATAAATGACTTACTACTCCTTCTCCACACGATTCCTTATGGTTTCAGTATTGGTTATGATAGATATATTTTAGCGCGGTTGATGATGATGTGATATTCTACTGATGAGGTGGAGGATGTGGCTTATGGTGAGGGTCATTCATTGTAGGAGGAGGGGATGAGGTTGATTTCCTTCATGTTCACGATAGTATAATGTAAAGAAAATGTGATATTTAGTTGTAATTGGGATATATTTTATCTGGTATATAGAATGTGGAGGCATCAATGATGTGTTTATGGTTGTTATGTGTGATGTAGACATGTGGTTATATAAAATGGATGGGAGAACTAGGATGCTTTACCCTAGGTATGAGAGATACAAACTAGTGGGAAGTGGCTTTAAGGATCCCTCTTGAGTAATCCTTGGCGAGGCTGGGTGATAGTTGACCTCATAGGTTCTTGTTAGGTTTTCCATTTTTCTAACTGAAGCATTAATATATATCTTCCACATTTTCACAAGTTTTCTTGAGGAATATCCTTTTGAGTATACATGTATGCTCTCCCTTATATATATAAATATTTTTTTTGGTTTCGTAGGAGAGTTTGGAGATTGAGCTAAACATAACTAGCTTAGATCTTGGAGCTATGGTTGGCATTACTACTAAGGATTTTATTTGGTATTTTATTGATAGATTGTATTTTTATGGCATTTATATGCATTGTGTCTATTATGAGATTTTGGTTTATTTTATTTTACAGTGTTGATTGGTGGTTTTATAATCTCGTTCCTAGTATTCATGAGGGTAATGCCTCCCAATTTCATTATAACCATAGTACTTGTTTCCAACTTGAGGCCTATTGAAGGTGTCCCTATGGGGTCGCTATAATCTTCAATATAGGTATAGGAGGCATTTATAATGGGTTTTGGTCATGAAAAAGTGGTATGAATTCAATGGATGAGGGTTATGGTAGAGTTTGGAGTTAGGCACTAGTGATAAACACATTGAATTGGTAGGGAAATAGTGTTATTAAAACAAATTATGTGATGTAGAAAAGGATACCATTTGAGACATAGGCGATTGTCCCCCCTTTGGTTTGATGTAATGACATTAATCTGGTTGAAAACCCTAGGTATGATAATGATGATTTCAGGGTAGGTACCTAAGTTTGGTACATGCATTATAATTACTTGTAATTGGGTTTGAATTGGGATGATTTTGGGAAAATAGAAATGAATCTAGTTAAATGAATCTTAAATAGTTTTTTCTTTTTTCATGCTAGAAATTTTCTTTCCTATTTATAGATATTCCTATTGTTTATTATTTACATGTACTTTAGGATGGAGAGGTTAAGCAAGACGATCCATTTAACTTCATATTATTGATCCGACTAAGGATGATGATATTTGGAGGAACAAATTTCATGAGTTACAACATCAAGGATGGATAAAGTATGAGGGCAGTGTATCTGATCTAGATACTAAGTGATGGTTGGTGGATCTTGAGATCACCATCTATATGACCCATTATAGGGTAGATCATCATGTTCCTTTCTCCATTATCCAAATTTGAGGATGGGTGCATCAGTGGTGGATTTTGTAACTCGAGAAGAAAATGAGGTACAATTTTTATTGAATGATTTTTAAGGCTAGTTTAATATGATGTTTCTATCATTTATGATGAATGAATTAGAGAGGTAGGAGGTACTCTACCTTTATCATGGGATCTTGATCATATGGGATCTTATGATTCACTTTAATGAGCTTATATGCATTACTTATAACCATTTTATGAACGATGAGTCTAGAGGGAGGCGGCTTGAGTAGGCACTTCACTCGTTTATTCAGTATGAAATCAACCCATTTACACTACCTAAGTATATAGAGGTGAAGAAGAAGAATAAAGTGATTGAGCATATTTATTCATAATCAGGATCATCCCTAGAGGGGAGCCATCGAGTATCCTTGAGGATATATGATGTTTTTGTGGGATATCAAGTATTAAGTTATATAAGGTTTTGGTTGTTATGGAGTAGGCCTAAATAGTTTTCTTCGAACTTATTGGGGTCTAGTAACTCTCTCACATACATCACGGTCTATTCTCTTGTATGCTTAACTTTTTTGGATCATGGTCATTACTATTTTTAGTGATTGACTATTCTTAGGGGCCAACATAAAGCATGTAGTCATCTTTTATTTCAACCTCATCGACAACTACCTCCGAGTCCATATCAATAGTATAGATAGTTTTACTTTATTTAAATGAGAGGAGATGGTGATGGTAGAGGAAATCCAAATGATGTCCCCTTACCTCAGGAACATATGGATGAGCATAGAGATGGATGTGATCATCAACAGTGAGGAAGAGGTTCTATGTATTCTCATTTGTTTGATATAAAGGTGTCAAAGCCATATGAGCTATATATTATCCAAGGTACCATATTTTTATCATCTAATTTGGCCTTTGATTTATTTTATTTTTGAGCCTTGTATTCCTTTATTACTCCCGCCTTATTTTGTACCTTAGGACTCAATATAGAGAGGATTTTATTTCTATTGGTGTTTGATATGCTATTTAAAGTTTAGAAAATTTTATTTGAGGTATGTACGAGTTGTTAGATGATTATAGGGTGGAATCATTCATCAATGGATTTCTTTCTACTTCATAAATGCCAATATGGTTCTATCCTTAGCATGATTTGGTTGTATTAAATGTCTGTTGTCATTGTTTTATTATAGAGGAGGTTCACATTATATATTGTAAAAGTATGAAATGTAGTATTACTTAAGGTGTTGGACTTTTAGAGGGGTTGTAGAAGTTTAGATCCTATATTGTCTCAGTTAGATATGCTATTTTTAGATTTTGTAGAGGCATTGATGGTGGGTTTCTTGAGAGTTTTTGAGAAGTTTTCGTATATTTTCCCCAAAGAGGATGTATTCCTAACCACTTAAATGTGATAATGAGATTTTGATAGAGATAAAAACGAATGTATCTATAATTATAGTGAATTATAATCTTATTAAATCTTATAATCTATGGGATTTTTAGTTTTAGATTGAAAACTTGATATAGAAGGGTTTCATCTAGCCTAGTGTGTTAATATGGGGGGCTTCAGTTTTATTCAAAAAGAATTTGGATGGAAACCAAATCATGTGTACAAATTATCAATTACTAAATTAAGTGAAATGCAGGAACCATTACCCCCTTTCATTAATTAATGATATTTTGACAGATTGAAGGGATAAAACTAATTTGTGATGATTAATTTGTAGTCTAGTTATCACGTGATGAGGGTGAAAGAGGAGGACGTCCTGAATTTTTTTCCCAACATCATTATGGAAAATTCTATTTAATATTTATGTCATTAAATATCACAATAACCCCAAAAGGTTTTATGTGAATCATGTTCTATGAGTTTTTAGATTAGTTTACGGAAGTGTTTATTGATGACATACTCATGTAATCGAATTTGAAGGAGGAGCATTCATAATATATTAGGGATATTTTATAACACCTTCATCATAATCAACTATATGGGATGTTTTATAGGTGTATGTTTTAGATGTTAGAGGTGCATTTTCATAGGGCTGAGGTGTCTTAAAAGGGATTGGTAGTCATTTATTCAAAGATCAAGGTAGTTTTTTCTTGAAAAGCACTAAATAATTATGTATAGGACTACATTTTCCTTGGTAT
Organism: Viscum album; assembly: GCA_963277665.1. NCBI lineage: Eukaryota > Viridiplantae > Streptophyta > Magnoliopsida > Santalales > Viscaceae > Viscum > Viscum album. Next base: position 1,021,530,375 of record OY728158.1, on the reverse strand, counting down.
CATGGGTTGTTATAATTTTTTTGTTTTATTTATCTCATATTGCATCCCCATTGATGCCTTGAATAGAAGGGTCCAATATTACCTATTAATTGATCAATGAAAATAATATTTTGACTACCTAAATGTGAAGCTAATCAGTGATCCCATCCTTTAGTTTCTAAGAGAGGGATTAATATTTGGGGTTTTATATAATGGTAATCATCTTAGTCGGGCATGATTCTTGATTTAGTATAAGGAGGTAATCTTATATGGGTCCAGAAATGTATTCCCCATGAGAATAACTATGCAACCAATGACCTCAAGTTAGCTGTAGTGATATTTTCTATGAATATATAGTTGAATTACCTCACTAGTGAGTAATTTATGGTCTTCATAGATCACAAGAGATCGAGTAATTTTTTCTATTAGTGGTATTTGACTATTCTTTATCCAATGTAGATGGAGTTCTTCTAGGACTCCGACTTTATGATCTTCTATACCCCAAAGAAAGGGAATATCTTTACTGATGCACTGAGTAGGAATTAATAGGGAGATTCTGTTCAAGAGTTTATAGATTCTTAGATAGTGATAGAGGATCTTTTAGTGATGTATCTTGATGTAGAGGAGGATGGTGGTAGAGGTTTCTTATTATAGGTGACTCAAATCTCATCCTTGTTATTTTATGTGGAGGAGTATCATTGGGGATACTCATACGTAGAGGTGATTTAATATCAATTTATTCATGGTGATACTCCTGAGGTATGGTCAAAGGATGATGAACATCAGATGTTGTTTTAGTGGATATTGTTCCACCAGTGATGCATGATAGTATCTCCCTTGAAAGTAAATCTTGGTGTATCCAAGATGTATCATGCCATTAAGATCCAATTTTGGTGGAATTGGATGAATCGGTCCATGGAAGAGTTTTTTTCATGTTTTTTAGTCTTATAGTAGATGAAGGAATATAATTGTGTCATCGACATCCAATTTTAGTTATTATAGTTTCCTAAGTGGAAGTGTGAGGACACCGTGATGAATTTTTTTCATTGGTTTTGCACGAGCCTGTAGTGGATGCAATGCTATTTTGGGTGATCATGGATCAGTTAATTAAGTCAAATCATTTCTTATCAATTCATGTGTTGAGTGTATTGGATGTTATAGATAGGTAATATATGGATGAGATAGTAAATATCCATGGTTTAATAAGGACCATCATCTTTGCTATGGATCCTTATTTTACCTCAAGAGTCTTATGAGTTATTTAATTTTATTTTATCTCCCACCTATTCCCTAGAAATTATTTCCATACTCAAATAGATGGGAAGATGGGGAAAACCATTTAGATGTTGGAGGATATACTACAAGATTGTGTTTTGGATTTTAACGGATTTTAGATGAATCCCCTACCTTTGGTTGATTTTTATTATAAATAAATCAATCTCTCATTGAAATGAATCCATTTAAGGAATTGTAGAGGTAGCCTTATAGATCTCCATTGAATTGGAATGAGGTGGGTTATTTCATATTCATTGTACTAGATATGGTGTAAAACATGAGATAAAAGATACACATTATTTGGGAAAAGATGAAATAAGATCATGACCATCAAAAGTCTTATAAATTTTGGAGGAGGAGGAATTTAGAGTTTATTGATAGAGATCATGTGTACATGATAGTTTCCCCTCTTCATATATAGTGTAGATTTGGATGAGGGAGTAATATTTATCCTTAGTTTATTTTGCACTTCTAGGTGTTGGGTCTTATCATTAATGTGGCTTATTGGTTGTAACATCCCCTATAGTTTGACCAGATCCATGATGTCTTCCATTTATCTCAAATTCATCTATATACCTTCAATTATTCTCATATTATCAATTAGAGAGAGTTGGATATGCAGGGTGATATGACATATGTAGAACAACTAGTTGAGATCTAGGATTGTTAGGAGAAGGTGTTTCATATAAATTTTATACCTTTAGTTTGTGTACTATAGAGGAATAATGGATTATAAAAATATACTTGGGAACAAAATTTGTATATCCATGATTAGTATCCCAAACAATTTGAACCTTGTTTTTTTGATGATGGGGTGATTATTTATTTATAAAATGAATGAGATGGTGGAGGGAGTGTTGTTGATGATGGATTATTTTTGTTTGTTTGTTTGGTGGTTGAGTTGTTTCTATTTGAGAGGTATCTTTAGAGGGAGTGTTTAATTTGAGCTTATATAATCTACTTCTAAGTTTGGTTTGGTTTTTTATAGAAAATAATTGTTTTAAAGGTATCTACTATAATTATTTGGGCCTTCCTGACCTATTGCTTTGCGTAATTTTAGTCTTGGAGTTGATGGGAAGTGGTTGAAGGAAGAGAGTCGGAGTTTGAGCTAGGATTTTATATGGATTAGGTTTTTCATGGTGTGGATGTAGGATTCACCATGTGAAGTTATGGATATAGTATATGGGCGGAACTGTATGTGATGATTCACATATAGAGGATGTGTTGTGGCCCTAGTTCGTAGACCGTGAGAGTTAGAGTTCAAACTTTCTTGGGAGGAAGATTAGTCTGGACATGAAATTTTGTGTCATGAGTTGAGAAGATTTGAATGATTATTTGGTAAAATTGACACATATTATTAAATCCTAATGACTCTTATAGAGTTATTTATTATTCTTTTGTGATTTACCTTTACTGGTTTCTTGGTCACAACATGGGAGTATGATTCTCAGTGTGACTGTGACTTATAGAATTTGTGATATTTTCCATAGATGATATTTGATTTACAACCACATCCATCATGGGAAAGATCATAGTACAATGATTTTAGAGGGTTTTCCTATTGGATATTGAGGAATGGAAACCTCTATCAAAGTGTAAAGACTTAAAAGTTGAGTTTTAGTGGTTCTATTTTGGGTGATATCATGTTGTGGTGCTTTGGTCATGGAATAGGTCTTCCTCAATCATATTAGATTATGGAGGTCAACCATGATTACTAGGTAGAGACATGTGACGATTTGAAGTGTGATTTTGATGGATTCATTGGAATATTCCACTGTATTGTGACCTTGATATATCACATCACGGCACATAAATTTACACTATTAAGTATAAATTTGATAGTCCATTTGAATTCATTCAGTTTCCTTTTATTCTTATAAAAATTTAGAAAATTAGATATGTGTCTATTGAGGTATTTTATTTCCCTTTGGTTATATTTATCCCTTGGATTCAAGACATTGACTAGTGGTGATTCGAGGTGAATTTACCTTCCTTTATTCATGGGATTTTATCCCTATTCTTCTTCCAAGGAAGGGTGTTGAAATTTTTGGGGTCACTCTTGGTGGCTTTGAGTTTTGGATGATGGTAATTTATATTTTCCAGATTGTTGATGATCCCCTTGCATGATTTTGTCTTGATGATCATGCCTTACCTATCTTGTTATCATGCATAAATTATAATGATTCAATTGATTTAGGGGATTTGAGAGATCTACATTAATTATATGTGAATTATTAATGTTTCAATATCTTTATTTCATTGGGTGGATGGTATATATCAAATTAATGAAGATAATGAACTGAATCAAAGGAATTTATGGAAAGGGTGACATGAATGTGTTTACATTTTCCTATGATATTCTTATGTGATTATTAGCAACCCAAAATTGTTGTTAGTAATATTTTATTATTGAGATATTTATTGTTCCATTACTATGATTTAGATGATAGAAACACATTATAAAAAAATTATAATTACATAATGAAGGAAAATAACTGGTTCTGAATTATATAATTTGAGATGACACTACTTAAGGAAGAGATGTGTTCCAACTCCGAGGTGGAGTGTATTGCGGGTGACGTGGATATGGCACGATGAGGAACATCACCTGTCCATTTTTCCATAGGGATGGGCTCTCATCGAATTTACCATTCCTTTATTTCAACCCATTAAACATCATTATACTTTAAAGAAGGTTGAATTAACCCTAAGGGAAACTATTGGTCCCAACGAGTGATTGCGTGGGGGGTCAAGAACTCATAAAATCAGTCCTTCTCGGATATTACTTCCTTGAATGGTCTCCAATGGGTTTATTAGTGAATCCAAAAATTCCCAACAACCCTGGTATCCATGATTCATGGACCTACTTTCCAAAGGAAGGCGCTCATTGGGTGACAATTTGGCCAATGACACTTGAGGACTCAATTGGTCGAGAGGATGGGAGGTTAGGCTCACCGCACCCTTCCGGGGGAGGATTTTTTTCTTTTATGGGAATCTCTTATAGATTTAAGTCATGTTTTTTATGTTCATGAATCCTTGGTTCATTCCAAAAGAGTTTGTCCACAGGCTACCCTTGGTTTACAAGATCCTCGTGAGCATGCATATGTTTGATGCCACTGAGGTGATGCCGACTCAGCCATATTATAAGGCATTCTAGAGTTTATCATCATCCAAGGGGAATGAAAGGTGCCTTGATTTTGGGACCAGGCCTAAAAGAGGGTTTTTTACATATCCTCGTGAGAGGAATTAGAACCCACGTAGTTTGATCATGTAAGGATTAAGCATGAAAGCTGCCCATTTGAGGGGGCATGATTGGGTGGAACCTTTATGGGTGGGCACCAATTTGAGCTCAGGACTTCTGGAAAGCATCATATGTATCTTGATTTGGTAAAGAATCAGATTTATCATTGTTTATATGTGTGGGTATTATGTATGAGAGATTCCAATTTGATAGACATGATTAGGTGGAACCTTTTGGGATAGGAACCCCTTTTGAGCTCAGGCCTTCTGGCAGGCATCCTATATATCCTAGTTTAATTAGGAATCAGAGTTCTTGTAATTCAAATGTGTGATAATGTTATAATCCTCACAAACCTCTAAGATCACATGAGTCATGATCTGTGTGAGAAACAAGAGGACTTTAAAGATTCATCAATGCACATGCCTCCTCCCTTGTTGGTGGGGGAGGGAGAGCCCGTGGCGGAATAGGTTGGGGAGACCATGTGCGAGGGAGTGGAGTGATGAACCTTTCCATGTGAAATGGAATTAAAGGTCATGAGGCCCTACCTCAGAAGATTGGGGACTTACCTCAGTGGGAGGGCTCCAGAGCATGTTCTGGGAAAGAGAGGAATTTTGTCCTCATCAAAGGGTGGAGTGAATATAACCCCTTTGATTGTTCACTGTTACTCATTGAATGAAAAAAAGTGATCAACCCTAATCCCAAGAATGGGGAGGTTCACGTTGGAATCCCAAGGTTGGACTCTGGGTTTCCAGGGGAATGTAGCCTTACAAGCCTTCCCAAAGCCTGCACATTTGTTGGGAGGGCCTTTGTGACTCTGCTTACTGGGGGTATATAGACTTAATGGGGTGCGATGATGAACCCGATGACCTGATCATACGGGTCTAGTGGCTTTGGGGGAGGATTTGGCCTAGTGCTAGAGAACTGGTTAGTAGAGGGATTGAAGAGGACTGAACTGTAATAAAGTGGTTAGGTTGGAACTGGAGGGAATGATACCCAATAACATCCCATTCCGCATACTGGTTTCTAAATATAGATGGGAAAGTGTCCACATAACGTAGTGGTATGCAGACATGGGTATCGCCAATCGCGTACCAAATTAGTATGCAGATCACCATGCTGCTTTGGGTTACATTTGCATTCTGATTGGGTACGCGACGCCAGGTCCAGTCCATGTAGCAGTACACTGCACGGAGTGCTATATTGAAGGGGAGTCGAGGGAATTATCATTCGTGGGAAATTCATCCATGAGAAGTATTTGGTTCATGTTTCACCATTTGGGTCTGTAGTTATTATTATTATTATTCAATTCCCTATTTTATGGTTCGAGTCCATCTATACCTATGGAAGAATTGGTTCACGGTTCGTGCTTCGCCGATGAAACAAGATGGAAGCTGGAAGTGAAACTTCTGAGATTCCCTCAATTTTTCATCACCTGTCATCCTTCTACCCATCTCCTCTCTACCTCCTCCTTACGTACATCTCTCCCTCTTTACTATGCTCCTTTCATAGAACATTAGAGGGATCATATCTAATGGGCACACAACACCATTGGTGGAGGCCCATTGAAGCAATTTTCTAACCCATGGAAGACTCGGTCAACTGGGGTTTACAGAGACTTTGGTTCGTGATAATGTTTCGCAGAACCCTTCTCGTCCACTTATTTCGAGAACTAAGGGGTTCATATCACGGTACACAGATGTTCTTCCCCGTAGAACTCCTTTGGATGACATAGTTTGCGGTATTCCCTGCTCACAAGCCATCACTTCGCGGGCCAGCGGTTCATGGACCATCCCACATACTTGGAGGTTTGTGATCTATCATTTTCATGTACCTTTCCCAGTGATGGTATACATTCCATTTGAAAACTTTAATTCTTTCAAGTTCCTAAAAATAAATACAACTCAATTTGAGTCTCTTCACCTTGATAAACTTATAAAAGTGCTTAATTCCTTCTTTGAAGTAATCTTAGGGGTATTTCTTCTCCTTAGATGAATTTTCAAGACCCTACAAATTCCACCCATGAGAATGGTATCCATTTGGAATGAAAAGGAAACTATTCCAATGTATAAGCGGTCCTAAACTAAAATGGTTCGCGGTAGAATAGGTAAACCCAGTGGGAGGGGACAACACCTATATATAGGGGCCCATGTAATTTGTCTTTTACTGTTTCTCACAGAGAAAAGTGATCTCGATTTCCCGACCTCCTTTACTTTTGCGTACCATGATCCTTGTGAAAACCTCATTAGTGAGCTATTCTTTACATTTTGAAAACTGATTTACTCACTATTTTCCCTATTTGTGTACCGCATTTTGGTTTCTACAAATGACACTGTGGAATTTAAAATTTAAAATCCGGATTCTGCATAGAAGAAGGCTACGCAGTTGACTTTTTCACCTACTGAACTTGGATCGGCGAACCGAACTTCAAAAACTATTAACATGGACATAAATGTTAACCCACAACTTCCGAATGTAAGATTATCTGAGGTCGGGGATCATGGTTTCTATATTCCACGGACCATTCAGTTTGTTGGCCATATGTTTGTGGGCTTTGCCTCATGGTCATTCTGCATACCATGGCTGTACATGGTAAATAGTATTTGTGTACCATAGCCATAGGTGAAGTAGCTTCCATGTGTTATGCTGTATGTAGAATGCTCTTTCTGCGTACCGTTTTTAGGGACATTAAACAGATCATTTATTGGACATGTTTTAGGTCCTTTAGAAACTTTTTTCATAGCCTTTTCCCAAGAATCTGACTTCTCATAGGCTTATAGAACTTCCTATACAGGCTACAATGGCTAACTCTCAGACTGCTAATAAAGCCAATGCTTCTTCTATGGCTACCGTCACTGCTCCTCTTTCTGCTGCTGACGAAAGATCAAGGGATAAGGAATATTCAGTTGATGAAAAGACTATGGCCACTCCATTTCACTAATCCCATGGGAATCTGCTCACAATGGGTCAATGGGAGTACCCAGTCTCAAATAGGCTTCCTTCTTACGGGTTTGTCCTTTTATCTGACACAACGATCCCAACGCCAAACTTGACTGATCATCCATATTCTTGGATAATTAATACTTCTATTCCAAAGGCCTTTATCTCTTCCATGGGAAGGTACCTTCAGAGAGAGACCACTTTTGGTCCCTTGTTGCATTATGTGCCTCAAAACATAGAAGGGGGGAAACAGAAACTTGATAAAATGACCCACTGTTATCAGAGCATTGTGAGGATGGTGAAAATGAATGATAATCATGATTGGCCATCTCGATGGGAGTTTTTCCCTGGAGGATCATTTGGCTTGGATTTGGGGTGTCCCTTTTGGGTTCACCTGAGTGGTGAAGATTTCCAAACTGAGCTACAACTTGTGGGACTGTAAGAGGTCGTCTGGTTTTCACAGATACACACCCATCATTTTACTTCCCTTATTTCATAACTTTTAAGTAGGTAGAGTCTAGATACCAACACTCTCCATTTGACCCATGGGGAGGTTGGCATCAACCTTTGGGATATTCGACTAATTTTGGGGGTCCCTATCGTTGGGGACATGTGCGATTAATTTCTCCCCCATCCACTGTTTGGGATGATGAGGAAATAACCCCCCCTCTGGACAAGAAAATCATCATCCAAGTGAAGATTATTTTAAAGGAAAGTGATCCCTATATGAAACAGGACGTTCCATTTGATGAATAGTTTGGTGCCTTTTCTAAGAATACTGGTCTCAAGCCTGATCCTTGGAGACCCAGGGCTTGTCCCACCAAAGCCACTCGGAGGTGAGTCGGTACCACCTGACCTACCTTAGAAGATTGGGATTTTCAGAAATGGGGATGGGGTTTCATCCCAGATGTTGATCAGTTATTCTGGCTGGCGTCGTTCTTGGACATGTTCTCGAGAAGGTGCTTTCTACAAGTGAAATAATATAGTGGCATAAGAGCCTCAACCTTTATCATGGCCGCACAGTTGGCCATTGGTAAATGCATCAATTTTCAAATCCCCATGTTGGAAAATATATACTGCCTTCTAGGACAAATCAGCAGAGGGGGGTCACCCTACCGGATGGTGAGACCTTTTCAAATTATCTGGGGATGGATGGGAGCCCACACATGGGGATATTCCTTCATTAATTCCTTTCCAGTACCAAATTTGACCCTTCAACCATACATTCAATGCACCACCGGGGTCATACCAATGGCTTGTGAATCACACAATAAGTAGGAGGAGAAGAATAAAAGGAATGAGCAAGACTTAATGGCTTTACTAAATAATTATGAATGTTTTTCTTACCACCCTTATTGTTCCCCAACTGGTACCATTACGAACAACACATTAGAAGACTTTGTGAATTGTCGTTACTTCCTTTCTTTACGAGAAGGCGTTTTGGTTACCTGTATTGGAGGGGAACTCATCTATGAGGGCTATGCATCCTACAGGATTAGTTGGAAATTTAACTGCATTCAGAATTTATTCCCTCCAGCTCTTAACAATGCTCACCGGGAGAAACATCTTATCACAGCTTGCCAGTTGTGGCTAATGTTCACTTGGGAGGACACCTAGATCCAGACCAGACATCTAGATTCTACAGATTATATGACCTTCCTTACCAAGAATTACACTGATCCATAGGTTAGGTCATATCCTGGTGGCCAATTGACCGACTTGGTGCCCATTGTGGTGACTCCCAGGGCATCCAAGGTGAAGGGAAAGGGGAAGAAAAAGGAAGCGATTGAGTACCCTCTACCGGGTAAAGTTCTTCAAATATCCCTTCACTCCATCCCCGAGAAAGTTGTGATAGATGGGATTATAACCTCATGGGAAGCCAGACAAACTTCTAGGGCTGCTACCAGGAGACCATCATCCATTCCTTCAGAGGCCAATTTTCTAGTGGCCTGGAGGCAATGAGGCATTTTGAAAGGTCATTAATCTTCTCGTGGATGATCCTGTTATGATTTATGGCATCTCTTACAGAATAGGAAAGTTTCACTTACTAGTATTGGATTAGTGTTAGACTTGACTAAACTTTATTTCAATGAGGATCTAGATGAGGTGGGTTGTTACCTTAGGGACCTCGAGACCCTCATCCACTCCCGAAGTGGATGCTATATGTACTCACAATGGGAGATTTCCATGCTGCGACCAGTAACTATTGACGATGATGAAGAAATTGTTGGATTACCTACTACGACTGCCATGAAAAATGTTTCTTTTTCTCCCCCATAATCTCATAAAAGATCCTCTTCTTGAGGTCCTAAGCTTGTAGGGAAACTGAGGAAAGGTTTACGGTTGTCAAAGTCTGTCCCGCTTCCTCATGTTAACACCCCAGCATTGGACATACTAATTATGGTTGTATTTCCAGAGGCTTGGAGAGTTTGAGTTGAGTAGAGGGAGAGTACCTCAGATGAAGATATATAGAAACATCTTCAGAGGGAATGCTTCGATCATGAATGTTTTGGGGGAGCTATTTCTCCTACCAGAATTTCAGCCGACGAAGATCCTGATGTGGTGGCTGCTCACCTGACTAAAATGGATAAGTGTCCTCACACTCCTACAGGAAGACATTACTGGTCATATCATGCGAAATTGATGGCATTATTTCCATGATGGATGGGAGAAGTCTTATCTAGATCCTTTATATTTAAATTCATTTATTACAAAGATGCTAAAATACTCCCCCCGTTTACTTACTATTTTTATTTTTTAGGGGGATTCTTGGTCTCCAGGGACAAATTTTCCCCCGACTTATTCTCCCAGAGGCACTGTAGCTAGGGATTATCCTCCTTCACTGGTAGGGGTACTATTGAAGGATATCTTAGATCCCAAGAGCATATATAGGTGGTGATTTCCAACCCTAACCTGGCATTTCTTCCTCCATCTCCTCTTAGTGATCTTGTTCAGGGGCCATCTCCCTAACAGTCAATGAAATGTAAGAAAGCCTCCCAGATATCAAAGCATATTCAAAGGGGGATCAAACGTAAGTGTCTGCTAACCTGAGGATTGAACCAAACATCCTTTCCATTTCATCTCACTGGTATGTATATGTAATTTGACTTAGGCCCCATCAATGATCAAACAATGATTTCCCAGTCATTCATGGACCCTATCCCCTTCAGGTTAGAGGAAGAATCAATATCTATTACAACTGATCAAAATATGGAAATAGGTCCCTTTGAGGTGACCAAGGGTGTTTCTGATCCTTTGGAAGTGCCTGCCCCTGCTTAAAAAACTTCTTCCCCATCAGTGGAAGGTCATCCAGGAGCTAGGGGTTCATTTTATCTTGCTGAAATGACTCCCATGGAGAGGGATAAGGTGGTATTTTTGGCGGGGGATATGTCCAGTGATGAGCATCAGGTTTTCCCATATTTTGGAAGGGATTCAAATACCTTTGGGCCAAAAAATCGTGAATAAGTGGCTCTTGTACCTACAGAGGGAATTGCTTCTAAATATGATACTTTTCCTGCTTATGATGGGTCTGAGAAAGTCACGATCGTGGAGGCTGATGTTCCATCCCCTGAAAATCTAGAGCTGGCTATCATGACATTTTTTCTAGTTTTGAGAGGCATTATGTTTTCTAACCCTAGTATTCTGAGACCAATATCCTTATCGGGAATGACTATCCCCACAAGTCTTATACTAACTAGAAACCTTTTCTGGTCCATCTTGAAGACTGCTATTCCGACCAGTCATAGTGTTAGGTCCTCATCACTCTCTCATATCCATAGAGAGCAGTTAATGATTGAAGATGTAGCATCACCTATTTTGGATAGTGATACTACTTTGGGGGTGGGAGATATTGTCATATCCTTTTTGTCCACGGAATAACAACCACACAATTTGGAAACAACGGATGTTCCTACCTTGCCACCTATTATGGTTAATAGAGTTGAGGTTGTTATAGTGTCAGGTCATGATGTAGCTGCCGAAACAAGTCCCTCTTTGGAAAATTTTATTCCCGACTACATTTCATCATCAAGGAGTGATTTTGGGGCCGACTAAGAAATCCTGGCCAAATTTTTTCCTACTCGAAAAAAAGCATGGAGGAACATATGTGGATTAATCAATCAGACTCCATTGGAAGAGATGAAAGCAAAATTTCACAGGTTACACCACAAATTTACAGTCCTAGGTTTTGGTGGATTTAAATATCATGAAATTTATGATATAATAAGTCAAGTAGTGGTGGCTGCTCAGGAAGCAACGAGTGTAATTGAGTCTCAACTCTCTGTGGCAGAGTCGGTGACTTATCTGGAAGCTACATGATAAATAATCATCGATGAATCTGTCACTCATGCTGAGATAGTTGAAAAGCTGCAAAAATAACTCTCAACGCAACTGTCTCTGTAGACCAGCTTGACCAAGAAGTGGAGAAACAAAGCCAGATACTGGAATGGATCAAAAAAGAGCAGGCTTGGGCTGCAGCTGCCATTGAAGATGCGCGATGGTGAATGTAGGAGGGAGTGAGTAATGACCTCCAAGCCATGAGATAAGTGGAGGCACTTCAAGTGAGTGCAAAAGCTGAGAAATAGGGCTTATTTAAGATTAAAAATGAATTGAGGAATCTCACTAATCATTGATGCATCTCTGAGACTCCACTGAATGTCTCCTGTAATGGTCTCATCTTGTTCTCAAGGAGAGGCTTCGGGTTGTGGATGCCCACCATATATTTCAGGGAATATTATGGGACTGACATGCCTCCAAATCTCCCCTATTTAAATTTTCCTATCAAGATAATTTCAGTAAAACATTAATTTTAAACCATGACCTGAAATCAAAAATCTAAGATAACCAAATCGATCTCTATTTTTTTCCTGAGCCAAGGGACTCAGCGAGCATAGTTCAACTATTGCTGAGGTTTTATGGAACACCTCACAAATTTTTTTATTTCTTTCATTATATCCTAATTTTTTCTTAAGTCTTCTTGATATGAGATTAGTAGGTATAACTTTGATTTTTCTTAGGCTGCCCTTTGTGGGTTTTCGACCTAACTAGTTTTAGGCATTTTTCGATGACTCAATGCATTTTTTTTCTTTTTTAGTGAACCGATACTCAACTATTACCCAGAGGTTTCTTTGGAGGATTTTCCCTCTAGTGATCATTACATATTTTTTGCTGGCAGTTTATAGTCCTACCATTCAAACTTATTATGGATGCTTTAGGTCTAAAAACTTTTACTAAGTTTAATAGGGTAAGGCCCCAACTTATGAGCGTTAGCAGGTAATGTTCTAGTATCCTTTAGACATGGGTTATGGATTTTTCCTAAGCTTGGATTTGTGGATTGTGGACATGCATGAGGCTCAGGGGCCACTTTAGGTGTACAGAGGTAGGAAAGGAATCTCTTAGAAGAGAATTTTCCTTTGAATGATGGCTATTTTTATGGCCGCATATTCAGAGACACCAGGGCATGATATGCATAGTCAATAAAAGGCCTCCCCAAGACACTGGTCTTCCGCCTCTGATGGCCTGGTTGGATTTTCCACATTTTGGATTTATCTTCATGTTGGGATCCACAATAGGTGGCTATCTTGAGTAGTATAGTATGAGAATATTAGGAACATTCACATCAGCGATATATATAGAGCCACTGAGGCATGATATGCATAGTCAAGAAAAGGTGTCCCTAGGACACTGTCCTTTATCCTCTGATGGCCTTTGAGGATCATAGAGATTGGGAAGTTTCTGAACACGTTATGTGTCCTTTGACTAGGGGTTCCCCTAATCTCAAAATGAGGCTTCTTTTGGATGAAATTATTCAAGGAAACTCATAAACAAGTGGGGGAACTCTTATTTTTCATGCAGTTCAACTTCTCACATGAAGATAGGGTATCTTTTTAGAAACCCCAAAAGAGACCAAAGGTGAATCAGGCCCATATGTTCCAATATATCCAGGATGCATGAAAGGAGAAAAAGTAAACCATGACTTTGAGGGACCTTCAATCAGGTAGGTGGAATGAGGCTTGGAATCCATTGGATGTACTAAGGTAGGAGAGGACTGTCCTGGGGACGAATGAAAAACATTTTTGTTGGCGACGTATGCAGAGCCATTAGGGAATGATATGCATAGTCAATCAAAGGTGTCCAGAAAACACTAGACTTCTATCCAAGATGTCCTTGGAGGTTTATGGGGATTCAAGATCTCTCAAAGCACAGAGTTCAAAATATGGCAGGGGTATAACGAGACATATTGGGGACATTTAAGCTGTGATTTACTCATGGAATGGTGTCCCTTACATGTATCTATCCCATACGTAGGGCGAGGTACTAATTATATCTTTGGGATACTCGATCGTTTAAAATCACATGGCTAGGAAACATGGTTCTTCTGGGGGTAAGGAACCATGACATGACGTTTAGGGTCATGCTGCTAGGACGAAATTCATGAGAAATTTTTCTATAACATCACGGTGGATCTCTTTCTATGATCCCTAAGATCACATGGGATATTCTTGGTGTGAGAAACAAGGGATCACAACAGTTTGTTGTCACCACCTAAGAATAATGAATTCAACATTTGGGGGGATTTTATGAGGCTAAATACATTTCTTTGTAGTTTAACGCCATGCAGTGAGGATGATATTGGCCTTGCATTTTAACATCATGCGGTGAGAACAATTTGGGACTTGTAGTTTAACGTCATGTGGTGAGGATGATTTTGGCCTTGCAGTTTAATTTCATGTTGTGAGGATGCTTTTGGACTTACAGTTTAACGCCGTGTGGTGAGGATGATTTTGGACTTGTAGTTTAACTTTGTGATGTGAGGACGATTTTGGACTTGCAGTTTAACATCATGGGATGAGGATGATTTTGGCCTTGCAGTTTAACATCATGCAGTGAGGATGATGTTGGACTTGCAGTTTAACGTCGTGTGGTGAGGAACATTTTTTCCTTTTAGGGGTCTTCAAAAATTTTAGGTTAATTTGAATCAGGGTGTTCCAGTGTTCCTTAGGAGTGAGTAATGATAGAAGGTGTAAACCACAGTCCTGTGGGTGACTTGGATTAGGAGGAATGACATGGGGCTTGAAATACATTGGACGTACTGAGGTAGTAGAGGACTCTCCCAGGGGTGAATTTTCCTTTGATTGATGATCATTTTTGTGAGGGACATATGTAGAGTCATCGGGGCATGATATGAATAGTCAATCATAGGTGTCTGCAAGACTCTGGCCTTCCATCCCAGATGGCCTTGGATTATTGTGAGGATCCATGTTTTCCCAAGGAATGAAGCGTGATAAATGGGAAAGGTATATCTGTGAATTTGAGAATACACATACTATTATTAATCGTTACCTTCTTGGAGCTTCTACATAGGTCTGACCCGCACATGGGGGATAGGGGAGTTTTTTACAGGTGGCTAGGCCAGGATGCCTAATCCGAGCGTCACTATATATCCTGTGAGAGTAGGAATCAATCCACACATAGTTCTTGATATTACTTACAAATGTCTATTCGATGTGTTAGGGACACTTGAGGGAATTTTGGTTTTACTTGATATGGGATCCAGGTCTACCATATTCCTATATGGTTTACTTACGTAAGAGAATCCATTCCATTTGTCCTAAGCTCACGTGAGTTATAATCGGTGTGAGAAACAAAGAGTGGTCACAAAGACTTCATTGAAAGTGTGAGGTGATAGAGAATATGATGGGGGAATTTTCATTTTCTTTCCCAATGGGATTGGGATAGGATCAAAGATTGAGGCGTCTCTATGTATCCTGTAAGGGTAGGAATCAAGCCGTGCATAGTTCTATGAAATATTATGTAGTTTATTGTCATGAAATTAGGAAGTTCTATGCTACGTAGTTTAACGTATTATGGCAAGGACATATTCTTTGTAGTTTAACACCACGTGGAAAGGAAGATTACTCATAGTTTAAGGTCATAGAGTTTGGAGCATGATATAGGGGCATTTTTAACTCATAGTTTAGGGTCGTAGAGTTTGGACCATGATATGAGGGGAGAATTTTTTTTATAACCATGACTCATAGTTTAACGTCGTAGAGCATAAACATTGGAATTGGGATTTTTTTAACTCATAGTTTGAGGTCTTAGAGTTTGTACCTTATCATGAGGGCATCCTATATGCGAAGTATTTAATCAATAACTTCACATTCGATGGAGTCGTGATGAGTTTTCCATCCATTAATATAAGGGAGTACGCTCCATTAGAATAGACCTGATGTATGACATAAGGTCCTTTCCACTTTGGCTCATGATTCATGGTATTCTTCCCCAGTATCATCAGTTTTCTGAGAACTAACACCATTTCTCCTTCGAGGAGATATTAAAGGCAAACCTTTTTGTTGAAGGCCCATGCAACCCAGTTTTGGTAGATTTCCAAATGGTTTAGAGTGTGTAGCCTTTTTTATCTAACTACTCCAATTCATCAAACCATATCTGGGACTGCTCATCCATGGAAAGTTAATCACAAATGGACACTCTAAGTGACGACACTAGGATCTCGATAGGTAACACTGCCTCTGCCCTGTATACTAGTGAGTATGGGGTTTCCTGGGTGGAGGTGCGGGTCGTGGTCTGGTAATCCCACAAAGCATGTATGAACTTTTCAGGCCATGATTTATTATCCTTTTCACCCATCTTTTGAAGTATGTTGGAGGGAGTCTTGTTGAAATCTTCTATCTACCCATTGGCTACTGCGTGGTGGTGGGATGATCAGTTGGCCTTGATTCCATATTACTGGTACAACTTATCGAGTCTAGTAGAGCATAATTTGGTGCCATTGTCCATCAGTATTATATGAGGAACACTAAATCTTGCTATGATGTTGGACTTCACAATTTTGATGATATTTTTCTCCCTGAATTCCTTAAGGGGTAAAAATTTATCCCTTTTAGAAAGGAAGTCGGTTTCTGTGAGTATGAACTTGAACTGTTTGGCTGTATTAGGAGGATACAATCCCACAACATCCATCCCCCAGGCAACTAATGACCAAGAGTATTTATCCATATGAAGAAAATCCAGGGGGTGGTGTATGAAATTATAATGAACTTGGTAGGAATGAAACTTCTTAGTTAATATGGCTCAATCTTGTATCATGGTGGGAAAGTAATACCGAAGCCTCCGAATTTGGTGTGAGAGCTTGGTTTATGATTGGTGTGCTCCACAAGCTCCAACTCACACTTCTTTCATGATAGCCATAGTCTCTTCTCCATCAATGCACCTAATAAGGACTCTGTTAAGGCCTTGTTTTTAGAGGACCTTCTCCTGGTTCACCCCATTGTACATGGTAAAATTGACTACCTGTCTTCGAACCAGGTCCCTTTCTCCCTTAACTGGTGGGATTTCCCCATTATGGAGGTGATTCGTGAAAGTTATGATCCAACCAGTGGTATGACTGTAAGGCTCATGAACAGGGCTAATTTCATCAATCTCCACTACATTTCTCTGGATGAATGTCATGATCATTCGATGGTGAGAAATGATAATGATTGTTTCATCTCTGTTGGCATCAATCAGGGCTGTGGTTGCATTTTCCAAAGCATCATCTTGAGTATTCTATAACTGGGGGACATGAGTCAATGTTGGTTTTGATGAGAATTCTACCATCAGAGCTCAAATATGGCTCATCAAGGGAACCAATACTTCTTTCTTGATAGCGTAGTCACCATTGACCTGTTTGACGACTAGCTCCGAATCACCCTTTACTTTTAGGTGCCCTGCTTGCAAATAGAGTGCCAATTCTAGGCCTGTAATGAGGGACTGATACCCTACTTCATTTTTCATACACCCCTTTTAATATAGGAAAGAGTAAGGGAAGATGGCCTTTTCAGGAGATACAAGTACAACTCCCATCACCCTTTGTTAAACTTGGGATCCTCCATCATTTTCCCTATCGGGCTTCAGGAATCACCATCAAAGTAAATCACCCATATCCGGGGGCTCTCCTAGACATAAAAATCTTCTTCATCTAGATTTTCAGTATCTAATGGTTCTGTCTCTTCTGGGGGGTGATCGGCCAGGAATTCTACTAATACCAGGCCTTTGATGGCCATATGGGGATGTACTGTATGTCAAACTTTTATAAGATGACCTCCCATCGTGATAGGCGCCCATTTAGTATGGGAAGATTGAGGATATACTTGAGTGGGTTAAAGTGAGAGGCCAGGTGGCTCTCATGGTGCTGCAGGTAATGCCTGAGATTTTGAACTATGAAGATTAGGGCCAGATAGTTTTTTTCGGCCTTCGAATACTGAGTTTCAGTATCAATCATTGTTCGACTGAGGTAGTAGAGGATATTCTCACTACCAACATCATTATTCTGCATGAGGAAGGATCCTAGTGACTATTCCAGGGCATTTATTTATTGAACGAGTGGTCTCCCCACAACTAGAGGCATGATCACCGACGAGCTTATGAGATATCTTTTGAGGTTTTCAAATTCTTCTTGAAAATCATTATCCCATTCATACATAACTCATTTCATCATGAGCTTGGTGAAAGGTAACCATTTACTTTATATGTTGTCTATGAAGCTCTGAATGTAGGTGAGGTGCCCCTGGAGACCTCTCAACTTGGTGAGGTTGAGAGGTGGGGACATTCCAAGAATGAATTTTGTCTTCTCAAGGTTGACTTCGATACCACGATGGATTACGAAGAAGCTGAGAAATTTTCCCGAGGTAATGCCAAAGGTGCATTTCAGGGGGATCATATTTAAACTGTACTATCTCAATTTGTTTAATACTATTTCGAGGTCAGACAGGTGGTTAGAACACCATCATGACTTAACCACGAGGTCCTCGAAATAATACTTGATGAATTTTCCCAAAAAGGGAATGAAGATGTGATGCATGGCACACTGATATGCGGTGCCTACATTCTTTAGATATTATGGTATCACTTTATAATAGAACAATCCTTTAGGGCCCCTAAAAGTGGTAGATTCTTCATCTCCTTTGGCCATAAAAATTTGATTGTATCCCGAATAGCCATCCATGAAGGAGAGGGCTTCGTATCCGGCCATTGCATCGATCAACAATTCTGTGATCAGGACTGACAAGTCATCTTTTTGGAAATGCCGATTAAGGTCCTTGAAGTTGATTTAGATTCTAATATTTCCATTATTATTTTTGACAAGGATTATGTTGGCCATCCAGATTGGATATTTGACCTCCTGTATGAAGTTGGCTTTGATTATCTTGTCAACCTCAACCTCTATTCTAACAGCATGCATCGGGTGTGTCCTTCTAGCATCCTGTTTATAGCCCTAATGATCTTCTGGTAAGCCTAGATGATGGGTAGTGACTTAAGAGAGAGTTTTAGAAAGGGGATGAACTTCTTTATTCTTGACATTACTGTGGGGAGGTCCATCACAACAACTTTCATTATGGGGATGGCCTTTGCAATGACCGTCATCATTGCGAGGACTACTATCATGACTTGATATCTGGCTACAAGGATAATTTCCATAGTTTACATCCTAGGGAGGACCTCCAGGGTGTACCTCAATGAGGGGAGGACCTTTTTGTTTCTTGGTGTTACTGTGGGGAGGACCTTCACAACAACTATTATTGTGGGGAGGGCCTTCACAATGACCGTTATCATGGTGAGGTCTACCATAACGACGTGATGTACGACAATAGGGAGAAGCATATCTTCAGCTTATACCCTGGGGAGGACCATTAGGGTAGATGAAAGCATGGGGAGAGCCTTCCTGCTATCTGAAATTCAGGTCCAGGGTAGGGATACCTTGACACACACCAGAAGATATGCTCTCGTGATCGATCATTCTTGATCCACGGTGTAAGCCCCCATGGGTGCTCTGTGGAGGACCTTTAGAGCCGCTAGTAGAGACATTGAGGGGAGGACCTTCACAACTACTACTACCAATTCCATAATATAGTAATGGAATGAAAATGTATTTATCCTTTTTTGATATATGTTTGAGGGCATCAAGAACCCCATCTTCCTGAAGTGTAGGGTAATGTATGTGCTCTTAATTTTCCGGTTTGCTTTGGCGCTTTTCATTTTTGGGAACTCTTTTACGGGTAACTGGGGCCATTTCCTATTGGTAATGGCCTTCATCTATGGGTTTCCATCTCATTTTGTCCCATGATTTTTTAGGGATATGACGAAGATCATCTTGAGTTTTTGTAGGGATATATTCCTACCCTAGAGTGGCCACCCAGTTGGACCAGTGTCCCCCCAATTGGAATGAGTATTTGTTCCTGATCTGATTGTCCGTATGTCACAAGAAATTTACTTTTTCCCTATTATACTGGATAAGGGATTCATAACTGCTCTAGAGTGACTAACTCATTTTGCGAGGGATTCATTCCATTCGAGAGAATTTGGTCGTGGTCCCGATTTCTCACCATTTCCCCCTATGCAATGATATCCTGACATGTTTAGAGGATATGGTCCAAGATCGATGTAAAATCCTCCATCATTTCTAGGATATGATGGGATATATCTTTCGATGGAACGGGTATGAAGGCCCACTCTGATGTTGGAGCAGAAGTTTTTTCCTTCTCCGGTCCTCCATGAGTTGCCAGTAGATAGTAGCAGTTCTCCTATGCCAGGACATAGGAATGAGTTTTTCACTGGCTGTCTTCTCCGGGTTCCAATGTATTTGACTGGTGGTATTAATATTTATGAGCACGGATTTTCATCTACTCTCTTTCTGCTGTATTTATCTCACGGTATTTGTATGCATCGATAGGAATTTTACTCTGTTCATATTTTCTTGCCACCCTATTTGGATGGTGGGCTTGGTAGGCATCAATAGGTATTTGTTCTTGCGTATAGAATGCTACTACCCTATTTAGATGGTAGGATGGAAGTGCATCAATAGGTTTTTGGGCCTGTGTATAGTTGAGTGCTGCCATATTTGGATGGCGGGCTTCTTCTGCATTAGTAGGTATTTGTGCCTGTGTATAGCCAATTGCCACCCTATTTTGGGGGCAGGATTGTTTTGAATAGGAAAATATTTGCATCTTCCCTTATCAAGAAGCTCTGTCTACATGGAGGGACCATCGAGCACTTGCAGATATGTGCATGTACTCATATTATGCCACCCTATTTCCAGGGTGGGCTTGAGTAGAAAGGGAAGAGTTGTATGTATTCCCGTTAATCTCCACTGCGTTAGTATGGTGGAGATTCTCCTCATGAACTAGAGTGACAAAATGTCCATGATTATATATTTTTTTCCCTTGGTAGGCATCCCAAGGGCCTCAGGTCTTCTAGAATTTGGCAGGTGCCCTCGGCAAAAGATACTCCACGGTGGGAGGCGGTTTGGTCGTCCGATGTCGGCGGCGACCCTCTCTGGCAGGGGCTTGTGGGTGGGGCCCCAATGTAGTGGGGATGAAGTCATTATTGTTGAATTCATATGACTCCCTAATTTAAGACAGGTAGTCATTGTCACGTTCTGGGGATAGGCTCCCAAAATGGTTTGAGACGAACACTGGGGCCGCTATGTGCTGAGGTACTGGTAACAGCTAAAGAGGTGGCTGGCTGACCTTCACAGACTGGAGGGATTTCCTTGTAGCCTCTAGCATGGGGAGAGTACCATTTTAGTGGTAATATTTGATAAACGTATTGGAAAACAAGTGTTGAAGACGCTGGTTAGGCGAATGGGTCCTGATCTTCGTTAAGTCCCCGACCACCTGTGAGATCACTGATGCATGCATCTTCATGGATCATGGAGATTTCATTTGGATCAAAGGTTGCTCTGCGGTAACCTATAACATATTTATGACATACAGACCCCAAAAAATCATCAAATTTGCATTCCATTAAACATATGCATATTTGGCGATTCAACTTGTCCCTCATGCCCTTTTCTTTTGTTGCAGGGCAAATGGGCCTGAGTGGGGTGAGACGGCCACCTTGGTTAATGATTCACATTGGGTTCACTATTTTTGTTCTATCTCCAAGTTGGTATGTGCTCTATGTATTGGGGTGGAAAAAATGGTCCGACGTAAAGTATCCTTCTATCATTTGTCATTATGGTTAGAACCTCCACCTTGGTTAAGGATTCACATCGGGTTCACCATTTTTATTCTACCTCCATGGTGGAGGGTGTTGCAGGCGATGTGAATATGGAACGATGAGGATCATCACCTGTACCTTTTTAAATAGGGACAAGATCTCATCGAATTTACCATTCCTTTGTTTCGACCCATTTAGTGTCATTATTCTTTAAATAAGGTTGCATTAACCCCATGAGAAACTATTGGTCTTAGTGGGTGATTTTGTGGGGGTCAAGAACTCATGAAATCGATCCTTCTAGAATATAACTTCCTCAGATGGTATACAACGAGTTTATTTGTGGATCCAAGAACACCCAACATCCCTGGTATCCATGATTCATGGAATTTCTTTCCTAAGGAAGGCGCTTGTTGGGTGACAATTTGGTCAATGAAACTTGAGGACTCCATTTGTCGAGAGGATGGGAGGTCAGGATCACCACACCCTTCCGGGGGAGGATTGTTTCTTATTTTGGGACTCTCTTATAGATTTAAGTCATGTTCATATGTTCATGAATCCTTGGTTCATTCTGAAAGAGTGAGTCCACAGGCTACCCTTTGTTCGCAATATCATCATGAGCATGCATATGTTTGATGCCACGGAAGTGATGCTTACTCAGACATATTATAAAGAGATCTGGTGTTTAGCATCATCTAGGGGGATGAAAGATGTCTTAATGTTGGGATCAAGGCCACAAAGAGGGATTCCTATGTATCCTCAGGAGAGGAATCAGAACCCACATAGTTCGATCATGTGGGTCTTATTCATGAAATCTACCCATTTGAGGGGGTGTGATTGGGTGGACCCTTTATGGATGGGCACCCATTTGAGATTAGTCCATCTGGTAGGCATCCTACATATCCTGATTTGGTTTGGAATCAGAGTTATCATAGTTCATATGTGTGGGTCATACTCATGAGAGATTCCCATTTGATAGTCATGATTGGGTGGATCCCTTTGGGGTGGTCACCCCTTTTGAGCTTAAGCCTTCTGGCAGGCATCCTATGTATCTTGGTTTAATCAGGAATCAGAGTTCTAGTAGTTTAGATGTGTTCTAATTTTTTAATCCTCACAAACCTCTAAGTTCATGTGTGTCATTCTTGGTGTGATAAACAAGAGGATTTGAAAGATTCAACAATGCACATGCCTCCTCCCCTGTTGGTGGGGGAGGGAGAGCCCGCGGTGGAAGGGGCTGGGGAAAACATGGAAGAGGGTATAGATCGATGAAACTTTCCATGTGAAATGGAATTAAAGGTCATGTGGACCAACCTCATAAGATTGGGGACTTTCTTTAGTGGGAGGGCCCCAAAGCATGTTCTAGGAAGGGGGAATTTTTTCCTCATTAAAGGGGGGAGCCAACATAACCCCTTTGAATGATCACTGTTCCTCATTGAATAGAAATGAAAGTGATAACCCCTAATCCCAAGAACGTGGAGGTTTACATTGGCATCCCAAGGTTGGACTCTAGGTTATCATGGGAATGTAGCCTTACAGGCATTCCCAAAGCCTGAACCTTTGTTGTGAGGGCCTTCATGACTTCTCTTACCGTGGGTATGTAGACTCAATGGGGCATGATGATGCACCCAATGGCTTAATCATACAGGTCCGATGGATTTGGTGAAGGCTTTGGCCTAGCACCCGAGAAATGGTTAGTGGATGGTTTGTGGAGGACTGGACGATAATGGAGAGGTAAGGTTCAAACAGGAGGGAATGATACCCGAAAATACCCCATTCTGTGGACTGGTTTCTCATGCAGGATGGGGAAGGATTCACATACTATAGTGGTATGTGGGAAAGAGGGCCATCCACGTACCGGTGTGGTACACGAGCATGAGTATCTCCAACCATGTACCAAAGTGGTATATGGCTCACTATGACACATTGGGTTACATCTGCGTACTGATTAGGTACACAACGCTGGGTTCAGTCCACATAGCGGTACACTATGCGGAGCACCATATTATAGGGGGGTTAGGGGAATTATCATTCGTGGGAAATTCATCTACGTGAAGTATTTGGATCACATTTCACCAATTGGGTTCACAGTTCTTGTTACTGTTATTCAATTCACCATTTTTATGGTTCGCGACCGGCTATACCTGTGGAAGAAGTGGTTTGCGGTTCGTGGCTCGCTGATGAAACAAGACGGAAGCCGGAAGTGAAGATTCTGAGTTTCCATCAAGATTTCATTTCCCATAATCCTTCTACCCGTCTCCTCTATACCTCCTCTTTCCATCCCTCTCTACCTCTTTACTATGATCCTTTTATAAAACATTAGAGGGATCGTATCTACTGGGCACACGACACCATATGTGGAGGCCCATTGAAGAAATTTTCTAACCCGCAAAAGACTCGGTCAACCGGGGTTTTCAGAGAATTTGGTTCATGGTAATGGTTCTTGGAACCCTGATCATTCACTTATTCCATGAACTAAGGGGTTTGCAGCATGGTACGTAGATGTTCTTCCACGCATAACTCCTTCACATGACGTAGTTATCTTTTTTCCATACTCACTGGCCATCGTTTTGCAGGCCAGCGGTTCGCGGACCGTCCCACATACTTGGCAATTCACGATCCATCTTCTTCACATACCTTTCCCGGTCATGGTACATAGGCCATTTAAAAACATGAATTCCTTTAAGTTCGTTCAAAGAAATACAACTCAATTTGAGTCCCTTCCCCTTTATAAACTTAAAGAAGTGCTTAATTCCTTCTGCAAAGTGATTTTGGGGGTATTTATTCTCCTTACACGAATTTTCTGGACCCTACAAGATGTTAAAAGAATATAATGTAAGTTTTTGAGAAGGGGATTATGGGGGTGATTTAGTACTAAACTTCGGTGTTGTGTTTGGTTGGTATAATTTTTGTTATTTTTTTTAATTGTGTGGATATTTTGGAGGCTGTTGTGTGGTAATTATTATTTTTGGTTTTGGGCTATTGGTGTGGATTGTGCAGTGAGTCTATGGATTCCTTTCCATGGTTAGAAAGAGGTTATATGGTTTCTGATATGGAATGATGGTATGGTTAGTTTTGTGGGGGAGGAAGTTTTGTATGGTTGTTATGGGGGATATTGGCTCATGTTATGAGAAGGTTGTGTAGTGGTTGGTTGATTTTCATGGGGATGATTCTATAGTTTCTTGGAATCAAAAAAATGTGATTGGAAATGATGAACTTGGTAATGGGTGTGGTTGTAATTAAGTTAATACTAGGATATAAATGGAATGATAATAAATTAATTTAATGTTTAATGGTAGGAATTAAATTTGGGCGATGACTAAGAATAGTTTAACATTAAATATGGTTAAGGAAGGATATAATCAATGTAATGTGGTTTGTAATATAATAAGTATTAAAATAAAAAATTATGAAAGATGATATGGTTGTTTTGTGTGTGAAAGTTAGTCTAATTGTGCTGTAAGGGTGGTCGTGATATCAACATGTGTTGGTAAATGTGGGGTTGTTATAATGGATGTGATAGTTCTATTTTTGTGTGAATTCCTAGTTTGGAATTTTGTGTGTGGTAATATATATATTTTATTTTCTTGTGATTTCATACAAACCCCACCCTAGTAAAATAACCTTATCAATTCCCAAATGTTTGGGTTTTAGGTGTTTTCCTGAAACGTATAGGTTAGTGAGGGAATAAATGGTTTAATACTACCTCTTCCCCACTCCCCCTTCCAAATTTGGTATTGGATGTGATATCCAAAAATTAGTGCATTTGATGATGATGTGATATATAGATGAACCAATGGAGGATGTGACTTATGGAGAGAGTCGTGCATGATAGAAGAAGGAAACTAGGTTAATTTACTTCATGCTCATGATAACCTATCTAAAAAAGTGATATGTGATTTGAATCAGGAAATGTGGTATGTGGAGGCACTAATCAGGTGGTTATAGTAATGATGTGAGATGTGGATATGTGGTTATATATAAGGGATGGGAGCTCCAAGACATTTTCTACTGGGCTGTGATAAAGAAAAACTAATGGAAAAGTGGTTATGGTGTAAAATAATTATATATTCTCCATTTATTATGTTATTATACTTTGATATGATATTTTTGAGTGTTCCTTAGTGAAGATGGATGATAATTGAACTGATAGGTACTTATTGGTTCTACTATTTGTTTACTAAATAATTAGTATAATTATTCCACTTTTAAATGAGTTTTCTTGAGGATGACCATACTAAGAATATATTTATAATGAAAACTATATATATAAATCTATTTTTCATATTTTTAGGGAAAGTTTGGAGACCAACATAAAAATTAATAGCTCAGAACTTGAAGCCATGGTTGGAGTTTTAACCTTGGATTTTGTTTTTTATTTTATTTTAAGATTGTATTTGTATGAAATTTACATTCATTTCCACTATTATAAGATATTGGTTTATTCAATATTAGGGTGTTTATTGGTGGTTTTCCTATCTTTTTCCTAGTATTTATGAGGGGAATTCCTCCCAAATTCAGGTTTATACCCATGATTCTAGTGATCGACCTAATGCCTATTGGATTTGATCCATGGGGGTCACTCTTATCTTCACTATAGGCCTAGAAGTTGTTCCTAGTGGGGATGGGACATGAAAATATGTTATAAAAAAATTATCACATTTAAGTTTGAGTTTTCTGGGAGAATAATTTTTTTAACTCCACTATCTCATCACCAATATGTATAACCAATTTTTAATTTAAAAAATGTAAAAACAATATTATATTTGTAACATCTATGAAAAATCCTCCAGTAGGTAAAAATATCATATGATGATGGTAACCTTATTATCATTCTCTATATCTTGAATTAGAATTTCTATTGGTAAAAAAGTTTCCCACTTTTATCAAAAGGTCATTTACCCTCCCACCGGGGTAAGTAATTGACCTATTATCTAATTGTAGTTAAATAGTGGTTAATTTGTTCTCTATAATTCCCAAATTTTAAAATATTGTGATTTGAATAATGTTTACACTAGAACCAATACTACAAAATCATTTTTTACCACTAATTTCTTTCTTATAAAGAATTAAAAAATTAATGAGGTCTTTCAATTTTTTAGGGATTTTCTTTTGAAGGATAAATCCACACTCCTCGATTAGAGAGATATTAAAAAACTATTCCATGTTGTTTTTATTGATGAAAATTATTTTAAAAAATTTTACACATAAAGGAATTTGGGCCAAAGTATCTATGAAAGGGAAATTTATATTATGTTTTTTGAATATGTTAACAAACTTGATATAGTTTATCTCATCATTATTTAGATTAGGTATTTGTGAAGATGGAATGGGTAAAGAATTTTTTTTAAAACATTTGAATTTCTCTTACTCTTCTAAACTTTCTTCCTATATTTATTAATTTTCCAATCCATTTATTTTTACAAGGGTTTTTTCATGTGAATGACAAAATTAAAATTATATTTGGAACTTTATATTTACTTGTTTAGATTGAAAATTTTCAATTTTTTTTATTTCTTGATTTGTTAAATCATTAATCATGGATATTTCTAAGTTATTTCCTATAATTATCTTGAGTTTTAAAATCACTCTAAGTTAATAAAACTATTAAATTATCCGAAGAATTAATGTTAGTTTTTCTTGGAAGATTTTAATTCTTATTTCTACTCTAACATCTATAAATTTCACCCAATTTTAATTCCATATTGTATTTTTATTGATTTAAATGATTAATTTTGGAATATATCTTAGTATTTTGGGAAACTAATTTATACATAATTTATGATACCAATCCCTCTTAATTTATTTAAGAATTATATGGACCAAACCTATTGTGAAATTATTTCCTCATATTATTAGAGTGCCTAGGGATAAAAGGTTTCTTCATTACCCCTTTCTTTATCCATTAAAATGTAGGTGTTTTTTTATAAACTTTTTTTAAAAAATACCGAAAACTATGTTACTCTTTACCCTATAAATAATATAACTAGAAATATCAATTGGTTTTCTGAGAATATAAAATTTTGTAAAATATGTCTAAGAATGACCATACATTCCACTAAACTCACACTACTTTCTAAGTGACCTCTATTTCTTATAAAAAGGGACATATTTGGAAATTTGAAGATATTTATGAATTTTAGCATACTGTGTACTCATTTTTATCCTAAACCATTATTTACCTCATTTATATGGACTTTTCTTCTTTTATAGATATTTTTAAGAGATTTTGGAAAGTTATATATATATATATATTCAATTGTTCAACCATTTTAGCATCATAGTTTCCACATGTAGCTTGATCAACAAAGTTTTTGAAATAATTGGATGAGTACCCCATAGAATGAATCCAAAAGTAATTATAAAGGAAGAGAGTGATGTGGAAACATCTTTTGGATATTCTTAAACCTAACCCAAGCATCATAAAATAACTTTGCATTATCTTTTATGAAATTGATGTTCTTACTTATGAGCTCTCCCATCAATCTTTTTAGAAGGAAAAAGAATTATTGACTTGATCCCATACGAAAAAAGTGTTTTAATCTAGTTTAAAGAATAATTCTTAGAATTATTTTTGAAAATATATAGAAAATATATCATCCTTAACTCAACCTCACTCAATCCTTAAAGAGATAATTATTGAACCACTCCATAAAAATAATTAATAAAAGATTAAGTTTCATCATCAGATAAACCATTAAAATATGGTAATAGTGAAAAGTAAGATTGTTTGAGATCATAAGTTCCATCCATTTAATAAATCTTAACACTTGATATATTTCCCAAACTATTTAAATATTGATACTCTCAAAGTCCAGGCCTCTCAACAATTTTATTATTGAACTAAGGATGAATTTGATCATTTTGATTCATATATATATCACCGAACCCTTCCATTATAACCATATTATTTATTATAAGAGTGATAAAATGTTTGTCTATATCAGGTATAAGATGTTTCAACTCATGTAGGGGTGTTCTCATTTTGTACATACAATTATAGTGGAAGAAGATTCAAGTTTATCATACATGAACTGAATATTTTCAATAGAAAACACCAATCCTATGAAAAATAGTCCCCCAAAAATATCAATATATATAATGATATTTATTAATTTAAATAAAAACAATAAGAATCAATTGATTTTCCATAGTTTAAATAGTAAAGAAAAATAGTTTACAAGAACAAACACACTAAAACAACAGATAGATTTTATTTTATACAAAAAAATATAAAATAGAATATTTTTAAAATTTTAGAGGGTATTTTTTTGGTGTTTCTATCTCAGAGAACAAAAAAATAATTATTTCCAAGTTTGAAAGAAAAATTATCAAGGGAATTTCTATAACCGAGTAATGTTTACAAATTTTTTTTTAATTTTTTTTATTTTCAAATTTTTTATTTTTATTTATATATTTTTAATGTTTTTTTAATTTCTAACCAAACTTATACCTTCCGTTTAAATGATTCCAAATTTTAATTATTCATTATTATCAAAATAATTTTTATCTATACAAAGATAGTACAACATTAAATCAAGGTCTAATCTTGTAGGGAATAGTGGAAATATTCTAAGGATTGAAATAAAATTATAATAAAAATATTAGTATGAAGAAGTGTTATATGATAATTATATGTCTAAATATTAATAAAAAATATAAAAAATATTTTTTATAGAGAAATATGTAGTATGAAATGATTAAAGTGGGTAATGTAATGAGTTACATGAGACTACATTGATATAGTTTGTTGAAATTATTTCTATTTTTATTAAAAATGTTATCATGGATTCAAAGATTAAAAAGAATTATAGTTGAAATCATCTCATCATTATTTTTTTAATCAAATTTTACTCTATTATGTTACAATAAATAATATTTTTTAAATCATTATCCAATTCATTAGTTATTATTTCATGATAAGTGAATAAATATTGGCCTTCAAATATTAATTCATCAAATGATACCTTTATATAAAATTAATATACTTAATATAACATGTGATTTATTTATATATTAATTAAAATGATCTGATGAAAGAATAAAAATGAAAATATAATTGAAATGAATTCAAATTTTTGTTTTACTAATGTTTATCATCTCAATCTGTAAATTTATTAATGATAAATGAATTAATTTCTCAACTAGAAACTGATAAGTATTTATCTTCATAAGTTGGTTCATTGATAAATAATAATAATAAAAATTCAAAGATATAATTTCCTTTTAAAACAAAAAAAAATCATGTAATATAAAAAATAAGAACAAATTTAATAATATCAAACTAGATTAGACTGATTCCCTTTAAAATAATTATCCATGAAGTATGTTCAATTTAAAATAAAATCACATGATAAATATATGATAGAAATGAATAAGAAGAATAAAACAGAAGAAAAAAATAACTCATTGATATCAAGTGATTCTCTCTCTTTTCTTTTCTTTTCGACGCTTTCGTCGTGGCGCGGGTCCGTCTTTAGAGGACATAGTGAATATTTCCCCCCATTACTGCTTTACAAAGTTGGGAGAAATCTGTTGCTTATTCAATGAAATTTTATCCTTGATAGAAACAAGATGATAGAATATAGGCTCCTCCTTCTGTGGATTCCACCTTAGAACTCATCATTTAGTCTGGGTCTCCCTCATAGATTAGAGTCGTTGTTCGTGAATCTCATTCCTAGTGCCATATCTTTGTGGACATCAGTTAATTACAGTGCCTCTGTCTAGACATTCCAAGGGGTCTTGATAAGTCATAAACCTTTAGTTGGAGTAGATGATAACATCAGGAACGTCAAGGAATCTCTGGATGTGTGGACATTGGGGGACCTGTATTGTCCCTCATAAGAGGGCATATCAAGGGAACAAAACCCAAGGAATACCATGTCAGTTGTGGGGTGTCTCATTCCATAGGAATCTATCTCAGGTTTTCCTCGTCTTAACAACTTTAACCTGAATTATTCCATGTGTTTAACATCTTGCAGAGATGGTATGAGAGTGATTAGAATTTCCCATGGAGACTGATCAGATAGGTGGATCTTTAAGAGAGAGCACATGGAGTGTTTACAGGATCAGAATGCCCAAGGAGGCTGGATCAGGGAGAGTGCACACCAGAAAGGTGGACACTAAATGGATGTATCAAAACAATCAATGAGAGTGGACCCAGGGTGGTGTGTCCCATAAAGGGAAGATGTCACACCTTGAAGTCTGATATAGACCCCACTACGGGCGGATTAGGGAGAGTGCACCCCAAAATGTGCTACACCAGGGCTTACCATTGGTTGGGATTGAACCTAAAAGAGGTTTCCTACATACCCTATGTAGAAGACATGGATCAAAACCCACGTAGTTCGAAGGGGTGATGAATCGAGGGGTACACAAAGGACAACAACCTGAAGACATTCTGGGGATTTCAGATGGATAGAATCCCATCTCAAGAGGGGAACTCTTGGATGAATGGTTATGGATTTTGTGGGGATTATGCATGTTTAGCTACCCCTATACTGCATGTAGCGATGATGGGATGGATAAAATGATCTCACCAGGATGTGGTGGCCCGCGTAAGAATCAAAATGGATGATGGAAGGTTGATTAAAGTGGATG
Source organism: Viscum album (assembly GCA_963277665.1). Lineage (NCBI taxonomy): Eukaryota > Viridiplantae > Streptophyta > Magnoliopsida > Santalales > Viscaceae > Viscum > Viscum album. The sequence continues at coordinate 1,021,499,351 of OY728158.1, read as the reverse complement.
GTGAATGAGATGGGACTGACGTGAAGATGGTGGTAGTGTTGGGATTGAACCTCTAATAGGCTTCCTACATATCCCCATAGAAGGGAATGAAAGTCAACGTAGTTCAGGATGGGGGTATAGAATCAGGGTGTACACATTGGACAATGGCCTAACGATATACTGGGGCCTACGGGTGGTTAGAAGCCTGGATTAGCCTAATTCCGGGGGGGGGGGGGGGGGGTAGAGATTTGGGTCCCAACAAAGGGGACTAAAACAACTTACCGTCGATTTCAGACTACAACGGCTTACCAATAGTTAGGGTTCCAACAGCTTACTTCTGGTTGGGTTTCCAATGGCTTACCGCTGGTTTGGGTTCCAACGACTTAACACTGGTTGGGGTTCCAACATATTACCTTTGGTTAGGTTTCCAAGGGCTTACCACTGGTTGTTGTTCAAACTGCTTACCCCTAGATGGGGTTGAACCTCATGAAGGATTCCTACATAGCCTGCATAGGATATAGGGATCAAAACCCACATAGTTCAAATGGATATAGTTTAACATCATGCGGGACAAAGGGGGCATAAATTTTAAAGTCATGCAGGATGAGGGTGAACCGATGTGAAGTGTTCGAGACTGATGGGTGGTGGGATTGAACCTTAGGGAGGCTTCCTACATACCTTTCTTGGAAAGGTAAAGGATCAAATTCCACATAGTTTGGAATGGGATATAGTTTAACATCATGCGGGAAAAAGGTGGACTAATGTAGAGTGGTCGGGACCGATGGGTGTTAGGCTTGAACCTCTTGGAGTATTGGTAAGTACCTTTCTTGGAAAAGTAAAGGATAAAAGTCCACATAGTTCAGAAGGGAGGATACAATTTAACGTCTTGTAGGATGAAGGTGAACTGACATTAAGTTGTTGGGACAAGTAGGTGTTGGTCTTGAACCTCAAGAAGGCTTCCTACATACCTTGCTCAAAAAATGGTAAGGATCAAAGTCCATGTAGTTCAGAAGGGATCTTGAGGATTACACGCTATGGCAGCCTAGGGAGGATGTCATGATTGATGCTTACTCTAAGCTCACGTGATTCATGCTCGGTGTGATAAACAAGAGGCCGCAAAGACCTGGTGATCACATAGAAAAAAGTGATTCTGTGAGGAATAGAGTGAGGAATACATATGGAAACTGCCTGGGTACCACTATAGAGTGGTAATTGTGGATGGGGATTACACATGGAAGCTACCTGGGTGCTGCTAAGGAGTAGTAATGGTTTATGGGGCTTAGGCGTGGAAGCTGTCCGGGTGTTGCTATAGAGCAACAATGGTGGATGAGGCTTATGCATTAAATATGCCCATGTGCCACTAAGGAGAGGTGGTGGTGAATAGGGCTTACACATGGAAGATACCCAGGTACCACTAAGGAGAAAAAATAATGGATAGGGCTTACACATGGAAGCATCCTAGGTGCCACTAAGGAGTAGAAATGGTTGGGTCTTGCACATGGAATTTTCCTTGGTGCCGTTAAAGATCAGAAATGGATGGGGCTTACACATGGAAGCTTCCTGTGTGTCGCTAAGGAGTAGGAAAGATAGATGGGGCCTACACATGGAAGGTTACCATGTGTCTTCATCATGTATGGACATGAGGGTATCCCAAGTTACTGGTGGGTTGAGGCATATAATTGGATCCTACACCTATGCACTAGTGCACAAGCGGGATAATTCCAAGGGTGTTGGAACCAGTCCGAAAAAAGGGAGATGAAAAGAGTGAATCACATGACCAATATTTAGAACAAAATGGGAGCAACATGATGAATGGAGATAACTAATGACCATATTTGAATCACAAAATCCAGATCACATTATCCTGAGAGGGAAACAGACAAACAAGGGTCAACCACTGAACGTATTCGAAACATGGGACCAAAGTCGATGTGTCGTCCAAAGTCTTCTGAGGCATTATCCTAAGAAGGTAGGTGAGCCAAGGAGGAATGGGACCAGGCTATTACTGGGTCCCTTCAGACATGAAATAGGATGAAGGTATGAATAAAGGACACAAAAATCATTTGGTGGAGTGATGGAATGTTTGAACGGTTTTCAATGCTCTTGAAATTATTCCACTGTAATCATGGTATGAGGTATCTTATTCTTGTCACATAAGCCATCTATTATTTGAAATAATAGAAATCCTATTATTTAATGATAGGGAATGCTATAGTTTAAAGTCTTGTAGTAAGTACTATTGGAATCTTATTCATGGCGCATAAGGCATCTCTTTTTTCAGAGCAAGAGGCATCCTACATTTGTCATATATGGTGTACTGTTGTTTAAAGTCATGTAGAGAGGACTGTTAGCATCTTATTCTTGGAATATAAGGTATCTCTTGTTTGGATCAAGAGTCATCCTATGTTTGTCACAAAGGGTGTCCTACAGTTTATAGGCTTGTAGATAGGATTACTAGTATCTTATGCTTGGCACATAAGCCATCTCTTATTTGGACTAAGAGGCATCCTATTATTGAATGATAGGAAATTATGTAGTTTAGAGTCATGTAGTGAGGACTATTAGGCATAAGGTGCCTAGAAATGGTAGGTGTTGGGACTTAGTCAAGAGCAGCCTTTTCTGGCCCAACTTGACAAAAGAGTCAGATGATGGGGTTTGGATGAGTTACTCGAGGAATGTTTCTACTTAAGGTACTTGGGGAATTGATTTTGAGAATCTTAACTCACTACATGGGAAATAGACCAAGAGGAATATGTAGAATCAAATTGATTCGTGGAGTGCATAGGAGTATATCAAATCAAAGTATTCCATAGCGGGAAGGTGGATGCACATAAGGGTGCAGTGGAAAATGCCGATGTCCCGGCCCGAACAGTTCGTAGAGAAACTCTTAATTTTTCACAGGGGTGAGTAATGGAAGCAAATGGATTCGCCCAGAGGGCCGAGACCATATCCCAGAAGTGATATAGAGAATGGGTGTGGGGGTTCAGCCTTCGTGGTATAGACCTGTGGGTACAATGTTAGGAGCTTCACGAAGGACAGGGCTTCGCGAAGTCGCTTCACGGAGGAAAGGTGCTCACATAGAATGGGGTTTCCAGAAGCATCCCCATGAAGGAATGATACTCATGGATCATGGAATCATGGAGAATATGCTCTAATGAAGCAAAGGTTATTAGGGAGCATAGGGACTTTGCTGATCCATGAGCAACCCAAAGGATCTCCCTCCTTCACAAAAGGGTGGAGCCCTTTGTGAAGGGCATCACTTCGCGGTGCTCAGGAGCACCACAAAATGGGAGATCAGATACCGAAGGGGAGGCATAACCGTCCGTCTAAAGGGGGATGGGCTGAATATTTATAGGCAATGGAGGTTGGAAGAGCTAAACATGGAGAGAAAATTTGCACTACGAAGATAAAATTATGCCACAAAGGAAGCTACGCTCAGCAACCGGAGGGAGTTACCTCAAATTTCTCCTAGTCACAGAGGATACCATCACGACCATCGCAACATTTGGAGAGGCTCCATTCAAGTTCTGTTATGTTTCTCGTAGTCACAAAGGATACTATAAAGACATTCACGACACTCACGGAGGCTTCGATGAAGTTCCCTCTACTTTGCGATCATGGAGGGAGCTTCCCGAATGGGCCTCACGAACCAGTTTTCAAGCCCAACTTAAAATGTACATAACTCCAAATCCGTAACTCTTTTTGGGCTTAAAAAAAGTCAAATCGAAGCTTATTAAATGAGATATGATCTTGGATCCTTTATGAAATCATTTGGAATATTATTTGTTTAACGCCCCATCCCCAGTTACAAAGAGTCGGTGCATTATTTTAATACATTGGCCTGATTAAAAGGAATCAAGTTCTGAAGGACCGTTCAGTTTATCAGTCTTTGAAATATATTATATACATGAATGTTACATTACACATTATAACATACAACACAATATAAATAATCTGTTGAGAACTCTATTATTCTTCTAGATTAACCCTGCATATCAAACATAATACAGTTCTCGGAATCCTAGGAAAACAAAACATAAGAAAGGGGTGAGATCAGATGCTCAGTAAGGGTAAATAATTTAGCAGAAGCTATAAACTTTTAAGGAAAGATGTATTATAAAAACCAAAGTCTTTTAAATAGAAAAAATTAACATAATATGGAAAAAATAAATCAAACAACACCGTATAAACATGCACATGGATATTCTACGAGTCAAATAATCACATATAATAACCAATTTCATCATAAGGGAATGCCTAACGCGGGACATCATTACCACATAGTAAAGGCCTCGTACCAAGAATATAAATAAAATTTTTGTCAAGGCTTTGTGCCAAGAAACTAGTTTATCTCATGAGACCTACCGATGCATTAAGGAGCTATAGCTGGCTACACCCGTCACTTACTAAGTCAACTACATTCTTCATATGAAATTGGTGAAAAATAACATAAACATTCATATTAAAACTAGCATAAGAAATTTCAATAGTTTATCCATAAACCATGAATGGTATAAAAATAGAACATATACAGTAAAACATGTCATAAATCATTCAATAAAATATGGAAGATTTTATTATAATAAATAAACCTCAATCAAGAATAATATCACGTAAATGATGATGAAATATTTGAAAATGTTCAGTAAAACTCTTTGATTGAAATACCCTTTTTCATGAAATCATTTAATAGTCACACATTTATAAAGGAAGTAATTTATCAGATAATTTTGAATCAAATTGTCCCGTACCACTTTGAAACTTTTTAAAGGAATTAACATTTTAAAACAATTATATCCATATAAACAAATCCTTAAAATCATTTTGAAAACATAGACATTAATGAGAAATATTTAGATGAATAAATATTTAAAACAATAAAAATGATTTTTTAGTTAAAGAGTTCCTTAAAAGAATAATTTTTAAATGTCTTTTATGAAATATGGACATGGATAATAAATATATCCCAGAAATACTTACACATAAAAAATATTAGATAATAATGGGGTTAAACTCTTGTATAATGACCATAGTATGTTATTAAATTATAACAGAACCATATTCATATTTATTATATCATACATGATTCATTTATGACCTTATACTACCCATTTAATAATGATTTTTTTGTTAAATTAACATTATAGGTAATAATCGCTTTCTTTATCGTGTGTGTTCTAACTTGTTAATGTTGATCTTATCATTTAGAAAACAATTTAGATAATTCCCGAATATAAAACATGATTTATATATAATATATATTTAAAATATAAATATTTATAATAGATAGATATATTAAATGGAAAACACCGTTTATGGAGACGGTAGGCCGTATGTACGCATAAACATTGTTTCTGTTTTGATATCATATTGAACGAAAGTAAGTGAATAAGATATATGTAAGTAAATAAATATATATATATATATCCAGTTGAATTATTATTTCATATATTACATACTTATGAATAATATATATTTTTATAATCATCATTGAATGGTGGACCTGGAAATGAATCTCATCGCGTCGTGGAGATGGTAAACCGTATGTACACACGAGGGACAATATCATTTCCTTAATGATTAAAGGCGTGGAATTGGATGGTATATTAATTATAAAGATAAATTATCATGTTATTTTAATTATTTATATACATATTACTCATCAATATATCCATCCAAATAACATTGTGTTGAATAACAAATTACACCATAGTGTGGAGACGGTAAGCCGTACGTACACACACCTGATGACATTATCACTCATAGGATGGATAGAATAATGAATATGGTTGTACCATATTTATAATAACATCAAATTATGTAGAAGGTATTGGATTTATTATTTTGGTATGGGAAAAAAAGAAAGAGAACATGGAAGATGAAAAGAACTTTGAAAGAGGTGATAAAATAATTACCTTTTCTTCAGGTGTTTCCTTTTGATTTGAAAAAAGGGCTCCTTAATATGGATTTATTCTCAAGGGAAGGCCTATATTTTTAAGTGAGGATGTTTTGAAGGATATTTGGGCAGGTTTTTTCTGAGACAAATTTCTTGGAGGTCTGAATTTGAGAGAAGGGGAAGTTCCCTTTTATAAGAGGGGTGATGGGAACCTTAGAAAAAACATGAAATAATATTTTATTATACTATAATATTCGGATTATAATGGCTATAAATGAATTAATTTCGATACTTAGGTGGTTATGGGTCGAAATAATCTCAACCAATAGGTTTTAGACATGTTTATGTTACCATATTAACCATATCTTCCATATTTAACTCTCAATTAAATACTTTAACATCTTCCATGTCTCCTTGTATTTTTATATTATATGGTTAATAAACATACTATAAAATTTCAAGAGATCTCAAGTGGTTCATTAATTACATATATATTATTATATAAGTCCTTTGTCTGAACCTTATATTTTTATGACAATTATATAATTTAATAAAATTGTATTTGTTTTAAAAACTCATTTATGTTAATTTTGACACTATTTAGTATTTGGTTTTTTGAAAATCATTACAACTACTTTACTGAGAAAAAATTACTTTTAATAAAACCTAAAAAGTCATATTAATCTATAAAATTCGTGGATATCATCAAAATCCTCAATATATATTTATTTATATATTTATAATATCAATTATTTTAATCTTTCATTAATAAGGTAATTCATGTTTCATCATTGAGTCATAAATAAATTTAATTATTTAATGTCTAAACATTATAAATAAACTACCATGTTGTGGTAAATATTTTTACCTTTCTAAATAATATTTATAGTCTAATTTATCTTATGTATAACCCTATATTAAAATTTTTATACTAAAAGCTATATGTTTATGTCATTTTTGTCAATACTTTAAATTAATTAATATAAAGTGTCATTATCACTCATAAGTGGCTCCATGGGGTCCCGAAATCGACCGAAATATGCCCATGGTCGGACATGTATCAACCAATAGTAATAGGACACATATTAGAGTAATTTAATATTATTATTATAATATTTATTTACCCTTATTTACCAGATTTACCCTTTAACCATGGTAAATAAAATATTTACTGAAGTAAATATTCATAATGTCTAAAAATAAATGTTACCTATTTACCAAATTTTTACCTCATAATTCCAAATATAGAATCCATTTTTCAAAATTCAAAACAAAAATGTGGCATAAATTAATTTAAAATTAATTCTCATTGTAAAAAAGAGTATTTTGAAGAAATAATTACTATCAAAAGATTGATACTTGTTTATGTCAAGTTTAAATGTGAAATTTATCCAATGACCTAAATTATATTAAATTATAAAAATATAATCTAATTATACTTTAAAATCACTCAAATTTATAATTTAACACTATAAATTATTTTGATTAAAAAATTTGTTTTCAATTAAAATTTAGTATTTTTTACTATTCATCAAAATATGAAAGTTATCAGAAAAGTACAAAAAATTTATCCACAATAAAATTTTATATCCCTATTCTAAGGAATAATTTAATTTCATTAAATTTAATATATAAAAGTGTCAAATATTGGTTTTAAAAAAAATTTCTATTAAAAGGTGGTAAAATTTAATTTTTTGAAAAATACTTCTTTATCTAAAAAATGAATTTGTTCTTATATTATGTATAAGAAACACATAATATGGATTCTAAAATTATATTAAGTATATAAAATTCAATATTCAGTTAATACTATTCATAACCGCTTCCAGAACGACTAGTTTGGTAAGACATGGTGCGCTCGAACTCGGTGTTGCGTGCAGTAAAAGTTATTGAATTAATTTGAAGAGATAATGTACTATGAAATTTTGGGGTGTTACATTCTACCATCCTTCAATAAATTTTGTTCTCGCAAATAAACATTTTTCTTTAAAAATAAAAGCTTAAAAATAGAAAAATACCTTTGTGGAAAACCCACATCGTACATTGGGTTAATGAAATTTAGTCTTAATAAGAGGGAAAGAGGAATGAAAATGTTACCACCAAATTATGATCTCGATTAAAAGAACATTGGTAGAAATTAGAGACACATAATTGGTGGAAATTTTTTAATATTTATAGGGAGTGATTGAGGTCATCAATCACAAACAAGGGTAAAATTGAGGGCCTCAAAGCCATCAATCTATGATGAATTAAAATATCATCGGTTCAACAAAACGTAAGGTATTAGGACAACACATTTTTGGTTCTATGATATCTTACCTAAATATTAATAATTAATTTATTCATAGAATAAGAGGAAAAAAATATAAATGACAAGTATAGTTTCATCCTTTAACTAATTTCTACCACAAACACATCTTTCACTCCAAAAGATAATAAAATTCAACAATATTCTATTTATCCTAATCGTATAGGGTTTCAAAAGTAATGAATTTATAAATAATTTTCAGACTATTTTAAAAAACAACATTATATAAAATTAGACATCACATAGGCCAGTGGTAGGTGATGTACCCTTTTCACCCTTCAGTTGTAGGTTTAAGTCTCACAACCTTGCCAGACACGACAGGTTGTTTCCCAACCTCCTGTTTGTCCTTTTTATGAAAATCCAAAAATAATATTAAGAAATTATTTATCCTTAACAATAGTATCCAATTTCAAACATAATATTTTTCAACCTTTAGACTCATCCACAATACTTCTGTCCAAACTCACAGTCTAAAATTTATAAGGAAGGTCACATAATATACATGTGTATACCTTCATTGTGTATTCTCTTAAAATGTGGTAATAAAATGAATTTCTAGAAAACCATATTTTAATAGGTATTTACTTCATTATTCCTTTTCTAAATCATAGAATACTGGATATACTCCTTAAATCCAAAAGTGTTGTAATCACCAACAATTATGGAATAAAAAAACCATTAATTAGTTCCTAGGTAGTCAATAATATATAATATAATTTATCCAAATCAATTATCTGTTATTCTAAAAATAAATACCACAGTATCAGGACCATATTAAAGTTTATCTTTCCTTCTACCATGTATTTTCCAAAAAAATTTAACTTTCTATTGAGTCACTTGTCTTGGTACCACACAATCTCAAATCATCAATGAAATAGTACTGCAGTACAATCCTTATATACTCCATAATTATTAAAACTAGTATATCGTTGATACAACACTCAAATGACATAATTATTTAATATCAATATAAGAACACTATTCATTACACTTCATCTGTAGTAATATCATAACTTGATTATTATCCAACAACATCATTTGCGGTATACTAGGATGACTGGGACATTGATTCGCATAGTGTCCCAACTCTTTACAGATGAAGCATTGTACATTTAAAACCTTTTTCTTACCCTTAAAATCACATACTTGGTGTTCTTTTTCTCCACACTTAACAAAATCCCATTCCCTTCTGAAATTTACCAAGGTTATTCTTTCCACAATTATCACATATAGGAAAATCCTTCTTTCCTTCATTCCCTTTATCCATCTTTATCTCTACCATTCTTTTCTTCCATGGCTTCCCTTCAAAGCCATATGACTCAAATAATTCTTTACTTATCTAATTAACACATGATACCATTTCTTCATATGATGATAATAAGTGGGAGAATATTTCCTTTATAAATTTTGGGTTAATTCCATGAATATGTGATCCTTCTTACTCTTTGGATCATGCATATTTCCAGAGGTCTCATTCCATCTATTGGGCATCATTTCTAAACAATGGCATACACTTGGTTAGTTTATGAACCACAATGCATAATTTAAAACTTTTAAAATACCTAACATAAATTGAAAATATTATACATATAATCTATAATCATAAAAAATGTTTTCTTTGAGGAAGTATTTACTCATAAATCCTTCATAATGACTTGTAAAGAAAATGTGAATTATCCAAATCATATCCCTCACGAGTGTCGTAACCAAGAGTACAACATGGCCCATTGTTGTGTACCAGGATACCCCGTGTCAATCCCAAAACTCATTGTCAGATTTTTCACTCCTAGTTACATCAGTTCCAGATCCACTAGTACCTACTCATATCCAGCCATGGAGTATTGCTTGGAAAATTCACAAAATCTCAACATTACAAAAATTCTAGGATGTTCTTCTATAATAATCCTCCAAGTATATCTTAGGGTAATGTTCTCTAATCAGAGTTTTTCTAAATATAATTTCTAAGGATATTTCTAATCATCCTCTAATACCAAATATAATTCCCCGACCCTAGTTACCCTAAGTAGGTGTATTATTTTAATACATTGGTATGATTACAAGGAATCACGTCCCGAAGGACTGATCAGTTTAGCAGTCTTGGAAAATATATTACATACATGAATGTTACATTACACTTTATAACATACAAAAAAACATAAATTATTCATTGAGAATGCCATTATTCCCATATCTTAACCCTACATATCAAACATAATACACTTCTTGGAATCTTGGGAAAACAAAACATAATAAAGGGATGAGATCAGATGCTCAATAAGGGTAAATAATTTAGCGGAAGCTATAATGTTTTAAGGCAAGATGTATAATAAAATCATCAGTATTTTAAATAGAAAACTTGAACATAATATAGAAAAAAAATCAAACATCACCATATAAACATGCACATGAATATTGTACTAGTCAAATAATAACATGTAATAACTAATTTCATAGTGAGGGAATGCCTAACACTGGACATCATTACCATATAGTTAAGGCCTCATGCCAATACTACAATTTTTTTTTCAAGGCCTTGTTCTAAGACACTAGTTTGTCTCATAAGACCTACCGATTCATCAAAGTGCTATAGCGGGCTCTACCCATCACTTACTAAGTCCACTGCATTCCTCATATTAAATTGTTGATACATAACATAAACATTCGTATTAAAACTGGCATACGAAATGTCAATACTTTAGCCATAAACCATGAATGGTATAAAAATAAAACAACCACAATAAAACATATCATAACTCATTTAATACAATATTTAAGAGTGTATTATGATATATCAAACTCAATTAATAATAATATCCAGTAAAGGATGATGATATAGTTTAAAATTATCAGTAAAACTCTTTGAGTGAAATACCTCTTTTTCATGAAATCATTTAATAATTACACATTTATAAATGAATTAATTTAAAAGAGATTTTTGAATCAAAGTGTCCCATACCACTTTGAATTTTTTTAAAGGAATTAACATTTTAAAACAATTATGTTCATATAAACGAATCCTTAAAACCATTTTAAAAACGTGGACATTAATGAGAAATATTTAGAATAATAAATATTTAAAATATTTAAAATGATTTTTTACATAAATATTACAATAAAATAATCATTTTGAAATTTATTTTATGAAACATGAACATGGAATATAAATTTTTCTCATAAAATAATTTCACATAAACAATCTCAGATAATAATGAGATTGAGGAATTAACCCTTACCATGCACTTTCATTTGGTCGAGGGTACATTTAACCTCCTGTATAATCACCATAGTATGTTATTAAATTATACCAAAACCATATTCATATTTATTATATCATAAATGATCCATTTTTTACCTTATACAACCCATTTAATAATTATTTTAATGTTAAATTAACATTTTGGGTAATAATCTCTTTCTTTATCATTTCTGTTTTAACTTGTTATTCTTGATCGTATCATTTGGATCATAATTCAAAGACTTCCATAATATAAAACATTATTTATATATCATATATATTTAGAATATAAATATGTATAATAGATAGATATATGAAATGGAAAACACTGTTTATAGAGATGGTAGGTCGTACGTACGCATAAACATTGTTACCATTTTCATATCGTATTGAACGGAAGTAAGTGAATAAGATATATGTAAGTACATAAATACAAAAATACATACATACATACATACATATATATATATATCCAGTTTAATTATTATTTCATATATTACATACTTATTAATAATATATATTTTTATAATCATTGTTGAATGGTTAACCTATAAATGAATCTTATCGCGTCGTGCAGACGGTAATCCGTATGTACACCTGAGCGATGATATCATTTCCTTAAGGATTAAAAGGTGTGTAATTGGATGGTATATTAATTTTATAGAGAAAATATCATGTTATTTTCATTATTTATATACATATTACTCATTATTATATCCATCCAAATAACATAGTGTTGAATAACAAATTACACCATGGCATGGAGACAGTAAGCTGTACGTACACACACATGGTAACATTATCAGTAATTGAATGGATAGAATAATGAATACGGTTGTAACATATTTATAATAACATCATAGTATATATATGGTATTGGAGTCATTATTTTGGTATGGAAATATAAAGAAAGAGAAAGTGGAAGAAGAAAAGAACTTTGAAAGAGGTGATAAAATAATTATCTTTCTTTGAGTGTTTCCTTTTGATTTGAACAAAAAGGCTTCATAGGTTGAATTTATGCTCTAGTAAAGTACTCTAGGTTGAAGTTAGAGAATTTTGGAGGAGATTTGGGTAGGGTATGGGTGAGAAAAATAACTTTAGAGTTGTGAATATGAGATAAGGGGAAGTGCCCTTTTATAAGAGGGGTGAGGGGAAACTTAGAAAAAACTTGAAATATTATTTTATTATACAATGATATTCGGTTTCTAATGGATAAAAATGAATTAATTTAGAGCCTTAAGTGATTAGGGTCGAAATAATCTCAAAAAATAGGTTTTAGACAAGTTTAGGTTACCATATTAACCTTATCTTGGAGATTTAACTCTTAGTTAAATAGTTAAACATTTACCATGTCTCCTTGTATTTTTATATTATATGGTTAATAAACTTACTATAAACTTACAAGAGAACCCCAAGTGGTTCATTAATGAAATATATGTTATTATATAAGTCCTTTTCCCTAAAATTATATTAATAAGACTATTATATAATTTAATAAAATAGTATTGTTTTAAAAGCTCATTTATGTCAATTTTGACACTTTTTAGTTTTTTGTTTTTGTGAATGTTATAAAAACATTGTTACTTAAAAAAACATTTAATCAACCCTAACATGTCATATTCATCTATAAAATTCGTGGATGTCATAAAAATCTTCAATATACATTTATTTTTATATTTATAACATCAATTATTTTAATCATTCATTAATAAGGTAATTACTACATCATCATTGTGTAATAAATACATTTAACTATTTAACATCTAAAAATCATAAATAAAATAAAATTATGTATGAAATATTTCTATATTTCTAATTAATATTTATAGTTGAATTTATCTTATTTATTACTCCATATTAAAATTGTTTTACAAAAAGATATATGTTTAGGTCATTTTTGTCTTTACTTTAAATTAATTAATATAAAGTGTCATTATCACTCTCAAGTGGCTCCATGGGGTCCCAAAATCAACCCAAAAATGCCCATGGTTGGAAATGTATCAACCAATATAAATATGATACATATTAGTGTAATTTAATATTATAATAATAATATTAGTTTACCCTTATTTACCAAATTTACCTTTTTTCCATTTTTAATAAAATATTTACTGAAGTAAATATTCATAATGTGTAAAAATAAAATTTACCTATTTAAATATTTTTACCTCATAATTCCAAAAATGGTATCAATTTTTCCAAATTCAAAACACAAAAGTGGCAGAAATGAATTTAAAATTAATTCCCTGTTTTCAAAACAAAAAGCGTGTTTTTAAGAAATAATAACTATCCAAAGATTGACCCTTTTTTAGGTCTAGTTTAAATATGAAATTACATAAAATGACCTAAATTATATTAAATGATAAAAATATAATCTAATTATTCTTTAAAACCACTCAAATTTATAATTTAACACTATAAATTATTTTGATTAAAAATGTTGTTTTCAATTAAAATGCAGTAATTTTCACTATTCATCAAAATATGAAAGTTATCAGAAAAGTACAAAAATTTATCCAAACTAAATTTTTAAATATTTATTCTAAAGAATAATTTAATTTCATAAAATTGAATTTATAAAAGATTCAAATATTGGTTTTAAAAAAAGGTTTGCCATTAAAAGGTGGTAAAATTTAATTTTTTGAAAAGTACTTATTTTATTCGAACAAAATGAATTTGTTCTTATATTATGTCTAAGAAACACATAATATGGATTCTAAAATTATATGGATTATATAAAATTTAAAATTATGTTAATATTATTCATAACCGCTTTTTGAACAGCTTGTTTGGTAAGTCATAGTGCGCTCGAACTCGGTGTTGTATATAGCGCAAGTTATTGAATTACTTTGAATACATAATGTACTATGAAATCATGGGGTGTTACATTGTGGACGATTTTTCTGGTGTCAACCTCATTCCTAGCATTGAATTTCATTATCCAAGAATCTTCATCTCCCAAAATTAGTTTCTTTGTCTAGATATGTGTCTTTTAAAAAAAAATCCCTCTCAGAATTAACTATGAAAATATGGATACCACTATATTCAATCAGCATTCCTTTAAAAATCCTTTTACTCCAACAACCATCTCAAGCCGTTACAATAGAAATCTATAAAATTATATTAGAGTAATTAGTTTTCTACCCATCCAGTTTGACATAATTATTTAAGCCATATTTAATATCTACTTTAATAATTAGATCCTTTTAAAATATTTTTTATTATATTTCAATCCAAACTTATCCTCATCTATTTGATGAAAAACTTCATATTTTCTTTTATTATTATTTATCTCCTTTATCCCCACCATTGGTGGTGGGGTGGTATGGGTTGGGGTGGGGGTGTGGGGCATGTCATGGGGTCATGTCCCTAGGATTGCATGTTTACAGTGATTTATTTCCTTGAATTTTGTTATATTGTTGTGGATATAATTAACATTATATTATTTATCCCCTTTAATTTATATTATACTCACATCCCATTTTTTATTTTTTTAATTCATCTTCAGTCCATCCAAACCTTTACCTTTTCATATCTTTCTTCTCAAGTATTGGAAAAAAATATTTTACCATTAGGATTTACACATTTTACTAGAATGTATAACTATAGAATAGTATGATGAAACCTCAACACTTTTACATGTGGCCAAAATCCATTTTCATAAACAGACTGAAGTGTATTTTTATCTCAGTGCAGAACATTTCATAGATAGTGATAAATATCAAGATATGTTCTAGTTTTTCGGTTATAGAATATTACTAATTGCATGGTGTTGGGGTGGTGGAGGGACATTCTAATATTTTCAGTTTCAATGTTAATAAATGGTGGTAGGTTGTGGAGTTCACATCTGGTTTTTTTCAGATTTTTGAATTATGATTCACTATGTTGATTAGTTTTTCATTTTACAATTTAATAAATGAGGGGTGGTGGTGATACATTCAAGTTTTTCTAGTTTTAGAGTTGAAAAATGACGTAGAGTTTGCGTTGTCTTTTTGTTATCTATTGACTCCTGATTTGTAATGATCTATGATTTTTGATCTTTTAAATTAAAAATATCTTCAATATATTTTATCACATTTAATAGAAAACTAATGAAACACCCAACTATAATGGACCATGACATATGAAAATTATATGAATAATATAATCATTGGTAGATAAAAATATAAAAATCAATTAAAATTATTATATATTATAAATTTATTTGATTAATATTTTAAAAAATATGTCTTTTAAAGAACCATTTAAAAAATAGATATTTTTTTAATAAATTAAAATTACCATTGTTAAAAATTTGTTATATTAGGTAACATTTTGATTTATAAACTAATTATTAAAAACACTTGAATTTTAAAAAGGATGTGTTTTTAATAAAAGTTGTTTTTATTTATATACAATATTTTTATTTAAAATATAATTTATAAAGTTTAGAATTTTAATTTGAAAAAATTAACTTCATTTTTAGGTTTATCTCGATAATATTAGATTATTATATTTTTTTATTATTATAAAAATATTTAATTTTAGGTGAATAGTGAAAATATATTTTTTTATGAATAAAATGAATATTATGACTTTATTAGCATATAAGTATGAATTAAAAATCCATAAAACCGTTTTCTAAGACCAAATATGTAATTTATAACTAAATTTATAATTTTTAAAATTTTTGATTTCATTTTAAAACCCATATTTTAAAATTTATAACTTAAGTTATATTTATCAATTTTATTATAAATTATAAATTTATTATTTTAAAATTATTTTTAATCACTTTAAGAAATTTTATCATATTAAATGAATTTAAAATTTTGAATTAGTAGTTCAGAATTTTGTAATAAGTTCTATTTTATTTTTGGATATAAATGATAAATTATCTAGTTAAAAAATAGTTACTGTGGTGAAAACCAAAATGGTAAAAAAGAGTAAACTAAGAGTGAAACTGAATATCCTTTTTTTAAATGTATTCAATTGCATTTTTGAGGTGTGGACCAAAATTATAACTTCCTCCTCTATTATTTCTTAATTTTGGAGCCATATTCCTTGATAGTTACTTCCCATTATTAAAAAGATTTTGGTATTTAAAAAAATGTCATCCCATTTCACGGGGAACCTCTCTCCTAACTTCCCCACACTCTAAACCCCCTAATTTTGGTCCATAATATACCCAACCCTCTCCTCAACATTCCTAGACCCCTTAAAGTGGTTATGCTCTTCACAAAAGACCATCCATCAAATGATTAACCCCATTTGAAAAGGAGATTATCCAATAAGTGAGGTATAAATTGATGAGTCATTCATGATTATTACGAGGTTGGTTGAATGAAGAGACACCAATAGAAAAAACCATATGTAATCTATTTATTTTCAAATCTCAAAATTATTTCTTTCTATAATGCCTTTCCAGCAGTTAGTGACAAGTTGATGCCTCACTCTCTAGCATTGGATGTTTTCATTAGGGTGTTTCAGTTTTTTCCATTTTTTATGCCAACCCCTTTTGGTTTGGTAGGTGCTCAGTGGGTGTGATACTTTAATGAATCACTTTTTGAAACATCATCTTTATCTCCCCTCTCTATCTTCCGAGCATTCTGGTCATCCCTCTTGTGACTAGGTGTTTGACTCTCTATGATAGAACTAGGTGAGGCTTAAGCTTATCACTGCAGGTCTATGGTAGTATTGTTCATTTTGGTGTGGACATCCCTTCTCATATTTAGGTAATTTTTTAGATCTAGGGGACTCAAAAACCCTAAAGGAGTGTTGATGATCTAGGGAGTACATTCTAAATCCATATCCTCTCAAGGGAAAACTTTATTAAGGCATGGTATCAGGATGTGTAGATGTGTGGTACTTAAAGGTTCTCACTATACCGGTGAGCCTAAAATTCACACTACGAAAAGAAATTGAGTGCGACAGATATATGGGTTAAGTTATAGGGTCATCCCCTTCAATTTCTCAATCTTTCTATTCTACAATGTGTTGTAGATGCATTGGGTTGTTTCCTTTGTGCAGATGATGATACTCAGAGTATGTATACCTATTATTTAGCTTAGATATGTTTGGATCTAGATCTATTAGTAGTCTTGACACCACATGTTCTCATTTAAGTAGGAGATGATTTCACTTGGTGGAAGAGAGTTTTATACTAGCCTATACCTTGGTTTTATGGGAAATTAAATTTATAGGGACATCCTATTTCTTGTTACATGTGTATGATCATTGGATTCAAGTTGGTGAGGCCTATGATCGATTCCACAATAGGTGTGCCCTGTGAACTTTTTAGTGACCTAATAGTCGATGACTTTGATCATACACCTCTAGTACCTATGGTCTCTATGTGTCTTGGGTTCACCTCTCCTAACCAAAATGCGGATCGTTCTCTTACTCATGAGGCCCAAACTTGTCCACCTATGGATCACTATTGTTCTCCAATGTGGGTGAGGTCCCTGGATCCATCTAGTTTAGGGAAGGGTCTCTCTAGGTGTTCATAGTCTAATAAATTTGGAAAGGGTTTTTGTCCCCTGTAGGTTTCATATAGGTGGTAAATTTACCCACTTAATATTCCCTATAAACCATGAGAATTCATAAGGTTACGGTTGCTACTAGATCCTTTTTATCTCGACCCTTCCCACAAGGGTTTCCCCAACCATCGCTCCTGACATGAGTGACCCAAAGATAGAGGGTGTACTAGTTTCCCCAAGGCAAATATTATGAATGATGTACTGGTTTTCTATATTGGGAAATTTAGATAATAAGGTGTAATATTTGGTTTATTTATAAACTAGGAGGCTTGGATGAAATAATCACCTCCCATCACTATTGGATGGAGGCTGCCTCACCCATTCCATAGCTAAACAATCAATTAGTACATCGATTTTAATCTCAAAATCAAGTGAGATCCTAGTATGTAAGTCCATAAATACTTCTTCAAATTAATCTCTATTATCATATGTAATTCCATAGGTCTTGGGTATCTAGTTAAAAGTGTATTTGTTGATAATGAAGTTTGAAGGATTTATGCATCTATGTTGG
Organism: Viscum album; assembly: GCA_963277665.1. NCBI lineage: Eukaryota > Viridiplantae > Streptophyta > Magnoliopsida > Santalales > Viscaceae > Viscum > Viscum album. Next base: position 1,021,480,904 of record OY728158.1, on the reverse strand, counting down.
TTTTTCTAGAACCCAAAATGAAAAACTCATCTCTTTTTTTTTATTTGATTTTTTTAGAATTCATGCATGATAATACATGAAAAAAACATATAATTTTTTTATAAGGAAATAATTTCCATAGAAAGGATTAACATATCATCTTAACATTTCATTACCAAATTCTATTATATGGGAATCACCTTTTTCTTCTCATTCTTTTAGGTAAAATGTGAGGTAGTGGAAAATATGGTGTTGTGGTAGTATTTGTCAATATTCTAACCAGAAAACATGGAATGGTTAATCAAAGGAAATTTCAATACCATAGTGGAGACATTGGAAAATAAAGTTGGATTCGTGTATTATAGAAGAACTATAAAATAATATATAAAATTCCCAACACATAATGGTTTATCAGACATTGTTCTTTTTGGGACATGTTCACCTAGTGAATCAACTATAAAGGGTGTGGAAGAATTTGGGGGTAGACTGGACCGATGCCTATCCAATTTACAAGGCATAAACTCATTTCCCCAATCCTGTGTTACACATCTAAACCATTCACTATTGGATCACTCACCTCTAAAGGTGTAATTAAAAAGTGAGAGTAGGATAATTAATTGGGTTTTATACTCAGGAAACGTGTCATGGGATGAAGACTTCATGCATATAGTGAGGAATGTATTAGATATTCTAGTGTGAGGATCTTCATGGGTATGATAAATCAACCATATAAAATGATGGAAGAATGAATTACATGAGTGAAACTATAACAAAACTAACAATATTTCTACCTTATAGGATATCAAAAAAATACATCAAGAGGATGTATGAGGGTATTCATAAGAGATAGGATGATAACTCTTTTTGAATATGGTTAGTAATAATGATATGTTAGATAAGAAACTAAATAAAATATGAAGAGTTATGAGGGAGAAGTTTAGGAATATCTAGATCAGGGATGGGGGGAGGTAGAGACAAGATCTTCTTTCAAGAATGCGTGAACAAGAATAAGGTGAAAATAAGGATTAACCTTTTTTATCAAGGATGGATTATATACAGGGGATGTGGAGGTGGTAGGGAATCTTACAGTGATGCAATTTAGAGATTTTATTTAGAGAAAAATTGATACATATAGAGATATGTGTTCTGGGGTGAATTGAGAGGAATCCTTCCTATGTAATATCCATAAGTTGGTGGATGATATGGACAATGAAGACATAGAGTGAATCTTGGGTGAGAAAGAGATTACAAGATCCATTTCCAAGACAAAACCTGAAAGTGGATCGAGAGTTTATGGGTTCATAGGTTTGTTTTATGTGGCTACAAGGGATATTATTAATCCTTAGATGATTGAATCAATTTAATATTTTTATAGAGGTGGAGAACTTACATGTTTAGTATGTGCCTACATAGTTATTGTGATCTTGATGGTTAATGACCCTACTTCTCTAAAAAAATATAGACCTCTATGTATTTTAAACTTCTCCTATAAGATCCTCAATTTCCATATGAATACAAGACTTGGATGTGTAATTCAAAGGCTCAATTCGAAAGAGAAACTTGGTTTCATATAAAGACTAAGCATACGAGGTGAGATTGGGATTTCCGAAGAGATGGCTGATGATATTAATAAGAGGATACTTATCTATAACATTATGATCAAAGTGGACATAGAGAAAGCATATGGACATATAAAGTGGGGTTACATTTTGTAAGACACTAGTTTTTATTATGAAGTATGGATTTTTTAAATTATGGTTCAAACCATTATTTCTATCTGTATATAAGTGACTAATAGTTTAAGGAAGTGTTCAGGAGTTTCTAAGGATTTTTTGGATCTTGGAACTCCTATTTTGGGAGAAATATATGAGGTGTATGGTTGGCGCATAGTTAGTAGTAACCATGTAGCTCAACCTTGAGACTGAAACATGTGGCCTAAAGGAGGTGGTGCACAGTTTGAGAAACTATGTGAGTCAGACTACACAAACCTGCAAGAATTCTATATAAAGTTGCAGATGTGATCAACATGGACTGCGTGCAGTTTTTCAAATCACATGACAAGATATCAGAGGGGGTTCCATATTAGGATATAGGTTTGCACGGTTGGCATATTTTTTGGATATCCGTGCAACAAAACCATGATACCTTCAAAAATGGGTGAAATTCCTATTTTAAATCTTTATATTTTAATTAAACTCCTCATGTATTCTCCCTTTTACACACACAACATCACCCCTACCTCATTGGAACTCTACCATGGAATCCAATGATAGGCTCTGAGCCTTCTACCACATAGAAAATTGAAGTAATTCATCATTGGTTACATTGGATAACCTTTAGTGATCTATTCATTCATCTTCAATCATTCTTATGTTTAACTCTCCCATTAAGGAATGATAAATCCATGCGATCTAATATTCTTTATTTTCAGGGTATTCATATATTTCTCCAGTTACTTTTGTTATATCCTAATTTATTGGTCGATAATGGACGAGGAGTTTGCTACCCATATAAGGTTGGTGGTCTATACCTTTTCCCTTAATGTCATGATGGTTATTACTCACACCATAGTGCTACACGTTGGACCTTTTGGGCATTGCATATAAAACATGTAATTCCTTAAATTAAATGTTTTAAAACCTTTTTTCATCATCTATTTCCCCTTTTTACATGGTTGGAGGTCTTATAGTTTAACCCGAACCACTCTATGAAGAGGGTTATTTTGAAATATTATGCTTATTCCACCCCTTTGGGTGTGTAGAGCTTGTCACCCCTAAGTGAAAGCTGTTTATGAATTATTGAGAAATGTTAAAGGTTAAGTACCTCTTATGGAACCTTGTCATTTATAAATGAAATAGGATGATTAAAATTATTAGTTAGAAATTATAAAAATATATGGTTGATATTTTGGATTAAGAATAATAATGTATATTGAAAAAAGATAATTAACACCAACATGACCCCTCTTATTATCCTTTGGAAGTGAGTTAATTAACGAAATGAATGAGATAAAGTAAATTGATACAAGGGTATGAACACTAACATTGAAATTTTATCCTTTTAATTTATTATTCATTTATGGATCCTTTAGTATGGAAGCAACATAAATGCAGGGCACAAAAATTGTGGTATGGCACCGACAACATAGTATGTCACTGATATCGCAGTAAAGAAAAATCGGGTTTCTTATATTGGATGCCTTGGATTGTTATCCTTAGATCCATATTTCTTGCACCGAATTGGAAATTATCATTGGGATCCTCCAAATTATTTATAAATTTTGTTATGGATAAGCTTCATGCACTCAAAGAGGATGCCTTGGTCAATAGCCTTGGGTCACAGCCCATGTAGGTCTACATTATACAATGTTTTCTATAGATGTGCTCCATGGAATTGAAGGGGATACCCTAGTAAATGGATTTTGGTCTTATCCCTCGTAGATCACATAATTGATAAATCTATCCCTCCTAGGTATGATACTTGATACTTTTGTCCCTCATAGGTTGGATACATGATACTTATGACCCTTTTAGGTGTTACACTTGATACTCATGACCCTCGTAGGTCTGATACTTGATGATTCTGAAATATTTAATATCTTATACTTGACTCATTTACACATCCACACTTCATATATAGAATGTTTGTTATAGTATGTGCTTCTAGTTTGTGTTGTTTTATAGTATCATTTATAGATTTATACTCTTATACCTGCAAAATCCTATAACTTATATGCACTGGCTAGTTTTTTTTATTGACACTACTGGTGGTAGACTACTAAGTATATCTCACACCATATTCAGTGCTCCATTTAGTACCCATGTAGACTTCTTGGATACATGTCAGGATAAGGGTAAGTGACCCATTATGGAAACTTTAATTTTGTTCTAGGATAGAGTATGGGATCACAAGACTGAGCTTATTCTTGGGATGGTATGGGAGATAGATTGGGTATTTTTTTGTTCTTTTTCATAGCATGTTTTATATTCTTATTTCCCATATTCCCATGAATTTTTCTCTTATTTTATATCAACATGACATGATCATAATTTTGGTATATGATACTGGATGTGGTTCTATAATTTTTTTGCCATCTTTTTTATTATAGTTGTATTGTTTATTTATTCTTCTGTCTTATTATTATATATGTTTTCACTGATTATTATTTATTTATACCACTATGTTGTACTCTAACCATGTGTTTATAGTCTTCTAACCATACCATCATTGACCCTCACTTCTAATCAACATCCTCTAGTGTACATGGAGCACACTTGATGCCTTTTGACCAACTAGAGCTGTCACATATGATGAACTGGGCTTGAGAAGTCTCAAAGTGGTATCAAAGTATATATTTTCCTTAATGTCATAACTTGTGATTAGTAGATAGAAGACTATGAATTTTTAGGATTTGGTCATTATCCTATTTCTAGGAGTAGCTAAACCATGTATAGGGAAAATCCAAATTACATAGGATGAGAATTGTTGTTCTGGATTGTGCCAATTAGATTTGTATTGATTTCCCTGATGGGTGATGCACATGTTTTGTGGTATTTATCATCATTGTTATGTATTTTTTCACTTGGATTGGTATGATAAGGAATTATTGTTTCATGCATCATATTACCCACTTTAGGTTTCACATGCCATGCATATTCCATATCATAACTCTTTTACTACATGTATTTCCTGCAACATGTTTTGGTTCCTTGATTTCTATATATATTATTTGTACAATGTTTCTACAGGACAAATGAGATAAATAATTGGTCAATTAAAGGATCTTCATCAAACTAAATGGTGTTTTCCATATATATTGATGGTGTCACCTTAAAGTTTCCAATTATGTATTTTCAGATCCATGGAATTTTTTTGTCGGAATAGATACTCAATTCACCTCCCTTATGGAGTAATCTACTCTAACCAATATTTAGTATTAGAGGTTTGTTTGTTAAAAACTATGTTTAACCTTATTCAACTATGATTGTAGTTGTACTTTTATGATCTATAAATTTCTATTAATTCTAAATTTCTAGATCCTTCAAATTATTTCTGTATTATGGATAATATATTGGAAGGTTCTACAACCTACAGACCAACATTATTTAATGGAACCAACTATGCTCAATGGAAAATTAAAATGAAAATGCATTTAGAAAGTTTGGGTTTTGAAATTTGGTCATCCTTTATAGATGAATATAAGATTCCTTCTACTGATAGAATCACATGGTATGAACCTTTCAAAACTTCATAAAATAAGAATTGAAAATCTATGAATTATTTATACTAATCCTTAAGAGATGAGGAATTCAATATAATTTATGATTGTAAAACTACCCATGAAATTTGAGATTCCCTGTCTAGATCTCATGAAGGAACATCTAGTGTAAAAGAAATGAGACTTAATACTTATACTATTAAATATGATAACTTTAAAATGAAACCTGATGAGCCTATCTATAACATGTATCTTAGGTTCAATGAGATTTTCAACACAATTTTTTCTCTTGGAAGAGAAGTCACTGTCAAGGAATAGATCATGAAAATTCTTAGATGCCCACCTGACAGATGGAGAGGAACCTCTGTATCTATTAGAGAATCACGCAACATCATAAAGATACCTATAAAAGAATTCATTGGGAAACTGATGATGTTTTTAGAAGAGTTGGAAGTCAACAAGGAAGAGGGGGATGAACCAAAAAGGAAATCTGTCGCATTCAAGACCACCACCTCTAAACACAAAGACAAAGGGAAATTGGAAGCTTCTGTAGAATGTTCCAGTAGTTAAAAATCATCACCAGATAGTGATGTGTAGATAGCTCAATTATCTATAAGATTAAAGAAATTTTACAAGAAGAAGAACATTTTTTGAAAGCTTAACTTCAAGGGAAAATATGACAAAAAAGTAAGTTGGAAGAAGGATTGGAAAAGAAGTGACAAGACTGATGAGATTGTCTGCTATGAATGTAAGCACAAAGGAAATATCAAGGCTGACTTTCCAAAGCTCAATTACAAAAAGAGATACGAGGAAAAGGATAAGAAGTATAAAAAGGCAATGAAAGAAACCCAGAGTGCTTCTGATAATAGTTCAAGCGACTCAGAGACATCACATGTTGAACAAGCTAACAAAGAAAATACCACTTTATGAAAAACACATCTGAGGTAACTCTAGACTCTCCTATACATAATTCAAACTATTCTGGAGATGAGAGTGACTATGAAAATATGAATAATGAAGAAATGTTTTAATACTGTAACATGATTGAAGAAACATTCAATGAACAAAAAGACAAATATAAATCATTGAAGAAAAAGTATGCTCATACTATGACTGTTAAATATGAACTCACAACTGAAAAATATAAAAATGCTCAACTTCTCAAAGAGAACAAAGAATTAAAAATGTCTAATGAGCTATTGATGAATAACCTAGAAAAGTTTACCAATGGAAAAATAACATTACCCAAATTCTAGGAAAACAAAATTTCCCCTAAATATGACACTGGAATTGGTTATCAACCTGGAAAAAGAAACCTTGGTAGAACAAATTTTGTTTCTAAATCTAGGACCTATAGTTTTACAACAAGTTCGAGACACAAATAAACTAGTTCAATTAATGATAAACTTTCTACTGTTTGATGTTTTTCTGGACCTAATAGAGTTTATTTTTCAAATACTTAACATAATTCTTATAAGAAACCTATGAGGAAAATATGGGTTCCTAAATCACTTATTACTAATATTATTGGACCCAAAAAAGTATGGGTACCAAAATTTGTTTTTGCTTAATCATTTTGATAGAAGGATGCTTAAAGAGTTCCAGTAAGAGTTTAGGGTACTTGGATAGTGGATGTTCAAGACACATGATGGGAGACTACTCATGCTTCAAGAACCTAATACAAATATATGGAGGATATGTCACATTTGGTGACAATGCCAAAGTAAATATTATTGGCCTCAGCCAAATCAATAAATCTAACTCAGTTTTAATTTCTAAAGTACTATTTGTTGATGGATTAAAATATAATCTTCTTATTATTTCAGAATTATGTGATGATGGATTTCATGTTAGATTTGAAAATGATGCTTCCAATGTTTTTAATTCTAAAAAAAATTAGTGATTTTTGCATTAAGAAATGAAATATTTACTTTGTTAACATAGATTCCTTAGCTTCTTTAAATGCATCATGCTTATGTGTATTCAATAAAGAGTCTTGGATCTGGCATAGGAGTCTAAGACAGTTTAACATTCACTCCCTTAGAAAGCTAACTAGAAAAATCTTAGTTAAAGACTTACCCAAACTTGAGTTTCAAAACAACAATGTGTGTAATCCCTGTCAAAATATAGAACGTCCAAAAATATCCTTCAAACCGAAGAAAGAAGTGTCAACTTCTCAACCTCTCAATCCAGTTCACATGGATTTGTTTGGACCATATAGAGTTTCTAGTTTAAATGGGAAGCACTATGTTTATGTTCTTGTAGATGACTTTTCTAGATATACTTGGACCTTTTTTATGGATCATTAAAGTGAATCCTGCTCTTATTTTACTAAATATTCCATGTCTGTGGAAAATCATAGTGGAATTAGAATTAAATACTTAAGAAGTGATCATGTCCATGAGTTTGAAAATCAATAGTTTGAATCCTTTTTCTCACAAAATGGTTATAGTGGCAATTTCTCTGCCCCTAGAATACCTCAACAAAATAGAGTAGAGAAAGAAGAAATAGAACCCTGTAAGAGATTTCTAGAACAAAGCTTAGTGAATATGACCAAACTATTTATTTTTGGGCTGAATATTTTAATACAATATGCTACATAATCAATAGATTGTTGATCAGACCTATTCATAAAAGGACTCCTTATGAGTTATGAAACAATTTAAAACCCAAGGTTAACTACTTCAAAGTTTTTGATAAAAAAGTCTATATCCTTAATACTAAGGACAATCTTGACAAATTTTATACCAAGAGTGATGAAGGTCTCTTTTTATGATATTCCATATCTAGTAAAGCCTATACAGTGTTCAATAAATGAACTAAATGTGTCGAAGAATATATCCATGTAAAATTTGATGAAACAAATCCACATTAGCCTAAAACCATTCTAGAGAAATTGGAGGATGAGGTATCAAATCTGAACATTAATTCAAAATCCTCAAACCATTATGTGAAAGAATCAGTGAAAACTTCCAGTTCTAGAAATTCCTTAGACTCAAGTCATAATGAACCTGAACCTATTGATGAACCTAAGATCACTAGTTCCTCCTTTTCTAGAGCTGTTAGAACTCTTAAGAACCATCCTTTAGATGCTGTTGTAGTAGACCTAGAGAAAGGAACTCAAACTAGAGCTTCTCTTAGAAATCAGGTTGGAAATCAAGTCTTCTTGTCACAACTTGAACCTAAAAACATTAATGATGCTATCAGTGATGAATTTTGTGTGATGGCTATACAAGAAGAACTTAATCAGTTTGAAAGGAACAAAGTTTGGAAACTTGTTGAAATACCCAAGGACACATTCACTATAGGCACTAAATGAGTGTTTAGAAATAAGGTAGATAAAGCTGGTAACATAGTTAGAAACAAGGCTAGATTGGTTGCACAAGGCTATAGTCAAGAATAAGGAATTGACTATGAGGAGACCTTTTCACCAGTAGCTAAACATGAAGCCATCTGAATCCTTCTTGCTTATGCAACACATAGGAAATTTCAAACTATATCAAATGGATATTAAGAGTGAATTCATAAATGGGTATATAGCTGAGGATGTCTTTGATAAGCAACCCCTATCTTTACAAATCCCCATTTTCAAAATAATATTTTTAAATTATCAAAAGATGTATATGGTTTAAAACAAGATCCAAGAGCCTGGTATGATAGGTTGAGTACTTTCCTTATTTCCAAAGGTTTTACAAAAGGAATCTATGATCCTACCTTTTTTATAAAACTAATTTCTAATGATGTTTTAGTTGTTCAAATCTTTTTATATGCCATTATCTTTGGATCTTCAAGAAATTATTTATGTGTTGATTTTTCTAAAATGATGCAAAATGAATTTTAAATGAGTCTAATGGGTGAACTAAAATTATTTCTAGGATTTCAAATCATTCAAAATAATGATGGTATTATTTTAACTCAAAGTAAGTATACTAGAGATCTTCTAAAATGTGTTGGATTGGGTAGCACTAAAAGTAGTGTCACTCCCATGAGTACCACTTGTAAGATGGATCTTGGTGAATATGGAAAATCTATTGATTAAACCAATTATAAAATAATTATTGGGATTTTACTCTACTTAAATGCTAGTCAACCTAAAATTATGTTTAGTGTGCGTATGTGTGCTCGTTTTCAAGAAAATCCTAAGGACTCTCATTTAAATTTTGTAAAGAGAAATTTCAAATACCTCCAGAATACACCCAATCTAGGAATATTCTATCCTAGAGGATAATAATTTGAATTAGTTAGTTATTCTGATGCCGACTTAGGTGGTTGTAAGTTAGATAGAAAATGAACCGCTAGAACATGTCACTTTTTGGAAAGTCACCAGTATCATGGTGTAGTAAGAAACAAAATTATGTTTCATTATCTACTGCAGAAGCTGAATACATAGATACTGGCAGTTTTTGTGCACAAATCATGTGGATAAAACACACATTACTAGATTATGGATACTAATTTAGGCATGTACCTATAAATTATGACAACACAAGTGCTATTAACATCTCGAAAAATAATATTTCACATTCTTGGACAAAGCATATTGATTTAAGAAATCACTTTTTGAGTGATCATTATCAAAAAGGTGATATCACTTTGGAATTCATTGGTTCTGAATATCATCTTTCTAATATATTTACCAAACCATTAAATTATGAAAGAATAGACTAAATCTTACATGAACTAGGCATGATAAATCTTAAGTAAATGTATTATTGTATTATGTCTTACTGTTTTTTTAATTACTGTTTTATATCTTATTGTTCCACTTTTACGGTGTCATAGTTAGTATTTAAGGATTAATATTTGACAATACCTATCTCACTGTAAAGTTCAGTCCCTATCTCACCGTAAAGTTCAGTACCTATCTCACCGTAAAGTTCAATCACTACCTCACCATAAATTTCAATCACTTTCTGACCATAAAATTCATTCACTATCTCACTGTAAAGACCTGATATGGTCTCACCGAAAATATTTTTTATGGGTTTTATTTACAAATTAAAAACTCTATCGCGGTAATTATTCATTTCACATTTTTATTTTCCCTTGCTATTATTTTTTGTGTAAAGTTTGGTATTCCTAAATGATAAAATAAAGGAAGTGTCACTTCCCATTCACTTGAGATTTCTTCTTTTCACTCATTTTATAACCCTTATTAAACCCTTCAACCCTTATCTATCTCGAACCTTCGGTGAATTCCCATGATGAAATGACCTTTTTCATCGACTCCTAAGAAACGTAGCTCAAAGAAGATGAAAATCAAACCTAAGCTGGTACTCGAAGGTCCTCTAAATCCAAATATGGTGAACCGAGTGGTAGTAACTAAGAAAGAGATATTCCCCAAGTGGATTCTGTCGAGTAAGTATCTAGTTTTGAATGTTTTAAAAGATAAAGGTTGGTTAGAATGGTTTTATAAGGAAGATATGCCTATCTACCCTAAGCTAGTGGCTTAATTTTATCAGTATGTTTAGTTGTCTTTTGATTCTGGTGATGGATATGCTGTAAGAAGTTGGATAAATGGCCAAAGTTGCACAGTATATTTGAGGTTATGGGATGCATTCCTTAGGATACCTCATGGAGGCATATATGAGGACTATCAGAGAGGACCTCCAACTTATAGTGAATTCTTTGTTTTGGAAGATTCTTTGAAATTCTTGACCAGAAATGAAACCAAGAGGAGAGCCGTCACTACTGAACTAGATGGAGAATCTATACTTATGTTTAAGTTTATAAAGAACTTGATTATCCCAAGAAAAGTTAATTTTTTAATACTAAAATATCAGGATGTGTTTCTGATCCATCTTATGAAAAATGGGCACAAGATCATCCTTTGTTCGTTTGTCATTCACCATATGTGTGAGTTGATTAAAACCACATCCAAGTGAACCTCCCTATTTTATTCTAGGATTATATTAGCCATGCTTCATGCCAAAGGTATGGTTGGACCTAATGAAGAAGATATAAAGGATTGTGAGTTCTACCTTTCAAAATTCATTATCAAGAGGATGAAAATAAATTGGAATCCTTGGAAAAAGGCATGGGTGGAATACAATGATAGGATTTATGAAAAGTTCAATCCAATGGAACATCCCTCAAGACCAAAAGATATTTCTGATCCAGGTTTGGAACCAGATGAAGTTGTTGAGTACTCTAAAGAAGAAGAAGAAGAGGCTGTTGTACCTCCTAAGGAAACTATTTCTGATAAGGCATACTGTACTTCTATCCCTCATGTAGTAAGTGAAAAAGAAGTCCCTGATTCTAAAAATGTTGTTAATCTGGAAGATAAACCCGAAGTATAAACAAAATCTGCTACCAAAGAAACCGAACATAATGATATGGAATATCTTATAGAAGAAGAATTACCTGTTGTGCAAGCAACAGACCTTGAGGAACTCCCAGTGGAACAATCTGTTCCTAAAGTCATTCCTTCTGCTGAGGAAATGCTGGAGCTGGCTTTTCAGTTGGCTGGAAAGGAAATGAGAGAGGAACTAAGATATGAATTTGTGGAAATATGTCAAGACCCTAAACCTATCAGTTCTGAGAAGGATTCAACTGTGGAGGGGGAGCAACCCCCAAATCTGGAATCTATTGAAGTATGAAACCTGATTGCTCCAAGACTTGTAGACACTCAGTATAAGTTCCTTGGCTTTTAGGATGTGAATGAATCTCAGGATGTCTCAGTAAAATGCCTTGACCTTTCCACTATGTTTCAATTAAAATATATCTTTGATCTTGACCCTGAAAAATAACCTGAGCCTGTCTCAGTCCCTATCTCTGAACCTCCACCAGAACAAACATCCTTGGTGAGTAAGGATTATCTAAAATAATTTGGAGCTACCCTTTTGTTTGGAGTTGAAAAACTCATGAATACCCAACCAGCTCTTGTAACAAATCTAAGTGAGAGAGATTCCTCACTGTTTTTGAGAAAAGTTATTTGGAACATTCAACCCAAAATGATTCATGAGATTTAGGAAGTAAGAGTTGAAAACGGACTACTTAGTGATGAAGTGAAGACTCCAAGAGGTGTGATTGAAGACATACAGAAAGGGATGAATTTGAGATTAGAGGATGCTTCTCATCCTATGGAGCCTGTTTTTCCTCAAACCCCATAGAATATTGCCTCTCTGATTCAACCTCATTTAGCTTCCTTAACTGAAAAGGTTGTAGAAAAAAACAAACATATTGTGAAAGAGATGTGAGAGATTGTTGTTAATCTCAACAAGATCACTGATGTGTATAAAGGGTGCGTTCAAAAAGTGATAAATCAACTAAAATCTATTACCTTAGTTGTCACTACTTCTAAGGAATTTAGACTATCATCTCAACCTTGCTTAGACAATGACCTACTCAGAACATTGGTCAAAGAAGAACTTCAGACAGTGCTTAGTGGTTTCAAAAAAGATTCTCTATATGAAGTTATCAAGAACAGTGATAGAGTTCTTGATCCAGTCCAAATCCATTCAAAAATTACTAATGATTCTGAGAATTAAATTTATAATAAAGTGAATTTATACTTCAACCGAATCTTCTAAAATACTGAAATGACCAATAATTTCCAATATCTTGTAGAAAATATGAGGATTCCTCCTATTACTCAAGCTTTCAAGACTCAAGTCCTAAAACTCACAAATTTCACTCATAATATGGATTAGTTTATAGAAAACAAGGATTAATTTTAGAAAGCTACGCAATATGGTGGAGAGATAATTTCTGAATTTTTCAAGCTTTAGAGGCCCTATCTTCATGTACAGAGTACAACCATTGTTGCTCCTACGGCTGCACCTCTAAGACCTGGTTTTCATACTTTCACCTCTGACCTAGCCTACACTTTTATGTATGTCAGTCAGGAACTAAGTCAGATCAGGACTATGATCCTTGATCATCAACTTACTCGGTCTTCTACTACTCCTAATCTGGCTCCCTCTGTCTTTGAAGGTCTTCCTTTACCTTCTTTATCAACCAACTCACTCCCTTCTTCTACCTCAACCTCTGCTCCTTTGGCTTCCTCTTCTGCTTCTGCTGCTAAGAGCAAAGAAAAGACCAACTAGTGAAGAAGGACAATGCTTACTATCTTTTGATAGGAATCTTGTTACATTTGTTTTTCTTTTTTTAATGCCCCTTTTTTATCTAATACATTATGAACTTTTCTTGTCTCTTTTGTCTTTTTTTCTCTCTTGCTGCTTTTTGATAATCCCAAAAGGAGGAGAAATCTCTATAGGAGAACACTCACTCTATATATGTTATAATAAAATTCTAACTATGTTGTTGTAAAAAATATACACTCTAAATATACATGATTTGTGATCGTCAAAAGGGGGATATTGTTGGACTCCTCATGTATTAATAATTTTCTAATGATCATAAATCCTTTTCAGTCTATAACTCTTGTTAACTATGTGTAATCTATCTCACATCAAATGAAAATTTGTTTAGTAAATGCTATCCAAATCTCTTAAGTACTATAAACTCAGCTTGGTTACTATACACTATATGTTGATCTACTTTATAATTACTTTGAGACACCGTGAACAAGCAGACATCGTGACACCCAGACACCATGAACAAGCAGACACTGTGACATCCAGGCATCATGAACAAGAAGACACCGTGACATCCAGACATCGTGACCATGAGAAACCATGAAAAAGCAGACACCATGACATCCAGACACCATGAACAAGCAGACAACCTGATATCCAAACACTGTGACCATGACACATCGTGAACAAGCAGACACCATGACCACAAGATACTGTGACCAATCCAGACACCGTGTGAAAGAGACACCGTTTCCATGACATACTGTGACACCATTCCATAATATGTTTTGTCATCATTCAATTTAATCTCTAACAGTCATATTTGAAGATTTTAAATGCACTGACATAATTAATATTTCTTTGCAGACATATCTTCTGACAGTACGAGGTACGAGGTGTAAAATACATGCAACCTGTCAGCTCAAACACATGAACTCCTAGATAAGAGAGAAGTGCGGCCTAGAAACAAAAATATACTGAAAAACGAAACAAGCGGATGGGTGTGAGACCAAAAATGAAGAATACACTTAGAGAATTTTCAAAGAAATAATTTTCTCATGCAAATCAACACTACTGAAGAACACATGAATCATACTTGAATCCCAGAATCGAGAATATCTTTGCAATGTCAAACATCACGAAGAACACAATCTGAATCTGTCTGACTAGCGACACTATGTTTTCTATATGAGGACTTGATTTCTGCATCTGCTTCATCTCAGAAGTCCATAGCTGCAAAGACTAACATTCAAATCATTTCTAAACCTATCTCAATATTTCTTCTCTGTTGTGTATCATTTTACTAGCTTTCGAGCAATGTGTGTATCTTTATAACAACACACTTTATATCTGGCATTAAATTGAAGGATACAATATATCCTTACTCAAACATCTTTTTAAAATTGTGTATACCCACAGATAAGTGTGGAAGAGGTCCCTGTGTGTCCTGGTTGTTTGTATCTAGACAGAACTGTGGAAGAGGGCCCTGTGTGACCTGGACAGTCTAGTGTACTGTTATTAACCCCAATCCAGGGTGTGGATCAAGTTTATTTATATAAACTTCTTGGTGGTAGGTGATCACCAAGCGGAGTGGATTAGGTCTCGACTTGAGACTGAACCACTTGTTTCATATCACAGTGCTGCTTAATTTTGTCCTCTCAGTTTTACTGCTTTACTATAAAATTCATAAATTACTAAATTTACTTTAATAGTTAATCTTGTAAAGAAGTTATAATTGTCTTATCTTCATAGAATAAATTCAAAATTAATATTATTCACGGACATTAAGATTACTGAGAATTAATCAATATTCTAAGAAGTTATTTAAATACTCAATCCTTCATAACCATATTACTTTGATTAACTGGGATGTATTTAACCTTTTGGGGAAACCTTTTAAGAATAATTTTTAACCAGAAATTTTTATAGATACTCAATTCACCCCATCTTGAGTAATCTACTCTAATAAACAGAATTATATGTAACAAGTGTTGAAACGTTAGTGGTTGTAATTTAATGGATGAAAATTAAAATTTTAAAAGTATGTGTGACTCTATAACATTGGAATGGTAAATCTTCTAACATGATGATGATATATATATATAGGAAATTCCCATATAAATTTTTAATTCTTGTAAATTATGTTATATGATTATAATTAAATTGGTATGCTAATTTCAACCTAAAGGGTGATTTATTCTATAGATTTCAATTGAAACTCTATATACTAGAACCATTGATGTATACTAGAGAACTTTCCTTTGACCTGACCATTGTAGTGGGTAATATGGAGTCTCTCTTGTGATCCTTTATGATCTTCCATATCAGCAAGACCTGGCTTTAGGAGCACTCAGATGGGTGTTGACCTTTTTTTAAGAAGGTTTTTACCTATTCTATTCATTTTTCAGTAAACCATTCTATTATAGAATATTTTTGAGGCATCTTCTTATAATTTATATAGATATGAAACAATGATATCCTTAGGTCATGTAGTAGGAGGGTGGCGATGTCCATGCTTTAGAGGTGGTGGGCCCTAAGCCACCAGAATTACCTCATGTAGAGAATCCTACAATACCAGATTTTATGCCTAATTTGGGCATTGATTTAATATTTCAGGAAGGGTTTATATGAATTAGGTACACCACAATTGGATCCATGAGAGTGGACCCTACTATGGTAGAGTTGACAAGGTACTTTCATCCACACCATCCACCCATGTTTTTAGGGGATGACAATCCTTAGACTATTGAGTCATGTTTGGAGGTCATGTTATCTGTATTCAATAATATAGAGACACACACTAGGAGGATTGTCAATATTAAAATGTATATATTGAGAGGGCCATCCAAGAGACGGTGGGAAGTTTTAACCTAGGATGACCAATATTAATTTATGTTATGGGGGGAGTTTCAGATAGCCTTCCATAATTATTTATTTCCAGGGATGATGAGAAATGAAGAAGCTAGATAGTTTACAAACATATAGAAGGAAAATATATATATTATGGATTATTCATCTCATTTTATAGAGATTTAGAATTTCGTACCTACTCTCCTTGGTGGAGAGTTTTCTAGAGAGAGATGTTTTAAGGATGGGATTATATAAGCCATCTGGTCTTAGGTGAATGTGTTTTCATTTGACCACTATTAATGAGATAGTAAATCCAGCCATCAACATTGATAATAACCTTATATAAGTTTTAGTTGTGATCTAGGTGATTCTAGTATGTCACTAGAGTTTGAGTTCATCTAGTGGTAGAAAGTGTCATTTTAATATTTCTCAAGAACATGGTAGTAGGTAGAGTGTGCACTTGGATATCCATAAGACCTGTCATAAGTGTGGTATGTAGGGTAGTATGAGACCCCAATGCGATAGAGCCCCTATTTACTATAGAGCCTACATTAAAATGGGGGATTTATAAGTGGTTTATAGAAAAATTCCTCCAGTGTACAGTGATAGGGGGTTTAAACCAACTCTAGGTTTTGGATTAGGGAAAATTTCTCTACATCAGGTAGGAAGATAGATTACTACCTTCAATTCAAGCTGAGAAGGTGGTTGTCGATGAGGGATTGATAAACTAGATTTATAGCACCAAATATGTAGGAATTCCTAAGGTATTTAGGCTGTATCATATAATTGTGGATCAAGCTAGATATATGTAATATAACTGATACCCGAAGAGCAGAGTGATGGTCCTTATACAGTTCTAAGTATAGTTCCAGTAGCCTCTAATTAAATTTCTATTTTATTGGACACAATCTCTTCTAATTCCTTTATATCTATGGAAATTGTGGAGATTATTGGGCTTAATATCTATTATTTCAATGGGGTGATGACACTTGAAACCCCATTTTGAAATTGATCAAAAAGTGTACTCTAATGTGAGGAATTCCCCTTGAGGTAGGAAGTTATCATTTTACATGGAACCTCTTCATCCTTGAGATTATAGGTTTTGAAATCATTCTCAGGATGGACTGATTGATTCTTTATTATGCACACATTGATTGCTATCACCATAGGGTGTCCTTAAAATCACATGAGGGATGTAATTATATTCACGAGGGTTAATAGGATGTCTAGGTGATTTGATATGGACCAGATCATCGTGGGATGGGTAGAGTGATGACCTAGACTACCAATTTCATTTTGGAAAATTAGTGAACATTCTGTAAAGATTTAAATCCTATATTGGATTGTTTCAGGGGTGTATTCCATAATTATTTTTCTGGACTACCTCCCGAGAAAGAGGTAGAGTATACTATTTAACTATTTACAAGAGCATAATCTGTATCCGACCCTCCTTATAGGGTATATACTAATGAGTTACAAGATTCTAATAGATGACTAGAAGATTTAAAAGTTATGGGTTTTATATAACCATGTACTTTTCCATGGTTTCCTCCCATGACTTTTTCTAAGAAGGTGGATGATACCCTCAAGATTTACAGAGATTATTACATATTGAACCAACTTAGAGTTAAGATCCTGCATCCTTTACCTCTTATAGAAGACATCTTCGAAAAGTTCTGAGGATTGAGGGTCTTCTCCAAGATTTACATGAGGTTAGGAAATAACTAGGAACATGTTAGACCATCATATATTTGATGTACAACATTACAAAGTAGATATGTCTTGAACAAGTATTTTGTTATTTATTTTTTTCTCACAAACACACTTAAAATTTTCATGGCTTTGATGAATTAGGTTTTCGACTCATACCTAGAATAATTTATGGTAGTATTCATGGATGAATTCATTGTATATTCTAACACCTGAAACAACCATACCAAAAATCTTGATATAATAATTAATAAATTGTTAGAGTACCATATATATTATAATCTAGAAAAGTGAAAATTTTGGATCAAGGAGGTTTACTTCTTAGGTCACATCATATCCGAATTTTGAGTATTCATAAAACTTGATAAGGTGAGTGTTGTAGTTTCCAAGGAGTATCCCAAGAAACGTTTTCATATATGAAGTTTATTGGGGATCTATGGATATTAAAAACCATTTATTTAGGATTTATCATTCATTTAAGAACCTATTATGGGATTGAAAAGGAAGGGTGTACAATTATTATTTTTAGAAGTGTGTGAGAAATACTTTTAGAAAATGGAAGGAAACTTGAATTCATCACTGATCCCGATTTTACCTAATCCTAGTACAATATATATGGTTTATTATGATTCATCAAGTATAAGGACAGGATATGTTCGGATCCATGGAGATCAATTTATCATGTACGGGTATCACAATTTGAGACTATATAAGTGGAATTACCAAATGCATGATCTTGTTCAAGCAGATGTGGTACTTTCCTTATTTTGTTGGAGGCATTAATTTTTTATATAGTGGTTTGTGGTGTATATAGAATAAAAAATCATAAAATAAATATTTTCACAATGTGATTTGAATCTTATGAAGTGAAGGTGGTTTGAATGCCTATACTTATTTGAATTTGCGCTTACGAATATGTCTAAAAATAGAAATGCAGTGGCTAATTATCTGATCCAATAAAATCAGAAACAATGGGTTCAGGAGGCTAGTGGTGAATGGAAATTTATGGCCTTGTTTAATGAGATGAATCTGGAGCTTCATGAGAGCCATGTGAAACTTATTATTATATATTTGGAAGTTACCTATTCACTTTTAGATAGGTTAAAGAAGAGGTAGATTTCAGATCATGAGGGATTGGTCCTATGGGAGGGTGTTTTAGGTGAGGAATCATCACCTAGTTTGGTCATTGATGGGGATGATATCTTATGCATTCATGGGAATGTATGAGTGCCTACCGACATTTGGTATGAACTGATTCAAGAATCTCATGAATCTTCTTCGACAATACATCCTAGTCTTATGAATATGTACTATGATCTGAGATTATAGTATTGGTGGCCTGATATGAAAAGTGAGATAGCTATATTTTTTACTTGATATTCCACTTCTCGGTAGGGGAATAAGGAACACCAATGACCCCCAAGTATTTTATATCCACTACCCATTTTTCAGTGCAAATGGGATCAAACCATTATTGATTTTGTGAGAGGTTTTCCTTGGTCACCTTAAAGTTGTGATGATGTGTGGGTGATCATAGATAGGTTGAAAAGGGACACTCATTTTTTCGTATTCAATAAAAAATTTTATCGAATGAGTTACGTAGTCTATATATCAAAGAGGCCATATAAATTCATGGAGTTTAATGTATTATCATATTAGATAGACATTCTCAATTCACATCAGGGTTCTAAATAGGGTTTTAGAAGGATTTGGGTTTATAGGTACTGCTATGTAAAACCTATCACCCTCAGACTGATGGTTAGTCCAAGTGTATGATTTAGATATTAGAGTACATTCTATGAGAATACATCCTTTATTTGGGTAGTTTTTGGTAGAAACATCTACCACTCTCTGATTTTTTTATAGTAAAATCTTCTATTCCACTATACATATGGCTCTTTATGAGGCCTTATATGGTAGGCCATTCTGTTCACCCCTATATTGGTTAGTGGTAGGATAGGCAATGCTAATAAGACACTATCTCATTTAGTATAATTTAGAGTAGGTACAATTTATTCTGAATCCAATAGATACAACCCAGTCTAGGTAAAAGTATTATAATGATATACTTCAATGATATTTGGAGTTCAAGGTTAGGGGGTGGGGTTTCTTATGTTTCTTGGCTAGGATGGGGCATAAATGGATTCAAAGATAGGGTAAGATATCACCTTGTTATGCTGAAACTTTCAAGATATCGGAGAGAGTTATGTTTGTAGCCTATTAGATAACTCTTAATCAGGGGTACTAGGCTATGCATGATGTCTTCCATATATCTTAGCAACACATTTATCATTTTCACCCATGTCATTATTTTTTTCCCAAGGAAATTGAGTTGGATATTGATTCTTCTTTTGAGAAACATCTAATACATATTATTGATCAATGAATGTAAGATATATGAGGCTTTTCAGTTCCTTTGGTATGAGTACTATAGAAACACGATTCTTTATTGGATGAGACTTGGGGTAAAGAGGCTAACATAAATGCTCAATGACTGGAGTTATTCTCAAATACTGATTTATGACCCTCATAAGTTCAACTCAGGGATGATTTGTTTTAAGTAGGGGAGGTTGTAAGATATTTTTTTTTTCTTATGAGGTACATATTTTTTAAATTATGGTTCAAACCTTTATATTTATCATATATAGAAGTGTCTAAGAGTTTAAGAAAGGTTTTAGGAGTGTCAGGGTTTATTCAAAGCTCAGAGAGCAGGTTTTTTGAGAAATGGATGAGGAACCTGATTGGTAATAAGCGCGAATCTCAATCACATGGCCCCAAGGAGGTGGTACACTTTTTTAGAAACCATGAAAGTTAGGCTTCACAATCATGTGGTATTTCTATATAAAGTTATAGAGGTTATCTACATGGGATATAAATGATTTGTTGAACTGTGCGCTTAGCCATGTGAGAGGTTTCCTCCTTAATCAGTAGGTGCATGTGGTTGTTGAGAAGTTTATCCAACCTTGTGGCCAATCCCTGAAAATTTTACAAATGGGTAAAATTAAAACTTTTACCTCCTATTTTAGTTCACCAATCAATTTCTCCCTTTTATATGCACAAAAACCTCTTTCCTCATTGGATCTCTCCCTTCAAATACTATTATAGGCTTTGAACCTCCTCCCTCATATGATATCCAGATCATTCGCCTTTAGTTAAATTGGATAGATATTTGTATTCTCTTCATTCCACTACCTTCCTACCTTCATTTATCTTGAATTATTTAACGCTAAATCCATGTGAGATAATATGCTTAATTTTTAGGGTATTCATTTATTTATCCAATTTATTCTATTCTAGTTCATGTTAGAGGATAATAATGGATAAGGATTCTACTATCCATATAAGGTATGTGGTCTATAAAGTTTCCCTTAAATACATGAATTTTATATCGAGAAACATAGTTTCTAATTCTAGAACTTCTAGGAATTGCATCTAAAATGATTAACATCTTAAATTAAATATTTAATTTTTTATCTATTCCCCCCTTGACATGGTTATATGTCATATTCCTCTACCCAAACCACACTATGAGGTGGGTACATTTGAATTTTTATGCTTATACCACCATTTTGAGTGTGTGAAGCTTTCCAGCAATGAGTGGAAGATGCTTATGAATTAATGAGAAATTCAAAAGGTTATGTAATTCTTTTGGAACATTATCATTTATAAATTAAAGGGTATGATGACATAGATTAATTGTAAATTATGGAAAGAGATGGTTGATCTGTTGACTTAAGAATAATAAAGTAAATTAATTAAAGGGCATGGACACTAACATGTCCCCTCTTCTTATCACTTAGAATTGAGTTGATTAAAGCAATTAATGATATGAATTAAATTGATAAACGAGAATAGACACTAATATGTCCCCTTGGACATTTATGTTAATTGTTAATTGATGGATCCTTCGATATGACACCAAAATCACAGTATGAAATCAACATTGTGGTTTCGAACTAACATCACAGTATGAAACTAACATCATGGTATGGAACCAACAATTTACTTATATTGGATGCATTAGATTATTAACCTTGCATATGCCTTTATTACGCAACCTTGGACTTGATCCTTGGTCTCCTCCTAAGTCTTTATTGAGTCTTCTATGGATGAGCTCCATGAACTCGAATAAGACGCCTTAGTCAATGGCCTTGGGTCTAATACCATGTAGGTTTAAATTATATAGATTTTTATATGGATGAGATCCATGGATTCAAAGATAATTCCCTGGTCAATGGACTTAGGTCCTAACCCTCATAGGTCTGATACTTGATACACTTGACATTTATAGGTATGATACTTGATACTTATAAACCCCATAGGTCTGATACTTGATACTCTTTTCCATTAGAGGTATGATACTTGATGAATTCAGATTATACCATAGCTGATACATTACACATCTAAACCATCCCACTCCATATATGGACTTCTTATCACAACATGTACTTATAATTTGTGTTATTTTACAGTATAACCTACATCATTATATTGTTATACCTGCACACTAATAAAACTAATATACAGTAACTGGATTTTTTATAGACACTGTTGGTGGTATCCTATTGAGTATATACCTTTCCTTGTTCGGTCCACCATTTGGTACTCAACTAGACTTTATGGATACAGGTAAGGGCAAGGGGAAGCATCCTGTTATGGATTCTTAACTTTTGTGTTAGGATAGAGTACGTAATCACATGACCAAACTTATGATCACAATGCTATGAGAGAGAACTCATGTCTTTTGTTTCCTTTTTATAGAATTTTATATGTTCCTGTTTCCCCTGGTCCCAGGCCATCCCTCCCTTTGTATATCACATTAACATGATCATTATTTTTATATATGATATTGGATGTGGTTTTTATTTTGTGTATGCCATATTATTTATTATAGATTGATTGTTTATTTATTTCGATATCTTATTATTATATATTTTTCCATTGATTATTATTTATTTATACCCATGTGATGTACTCTAACCATGAGGGTATAATCTTCCCACCATACCATCGTAGAACCTTGCTGCTAGCTAGTAGCCTCTATCATACATGGAGGCATGCTTGAGGCCATGTGGCCAACCTAAATGATCATGTGTTATGAACCACATTGAGGATATCCCACATTGTGAGGGTCATGAGACATTTTTTATTTATGGTGTGGGGATGTGAATTGTTATTTAGATGTTATGTCTCACCAGGGATCTCTATTTCGATCATGGGGAGGCAATTTTCCTTCTTCAAGTCCATTAATGAGATAATATAGGGAGATTTAGTCTCACCCATCCTATTAATCCCGGCACAAGAGCCTCTCACTAGAAACATCTAATGTGAAATTGTTGGGGAGAAGATCATGCCTTACAAAAATAGATCCATGTCAGAAATGGTTTCACATCTTATGTTCATCGATGAAAAGTTGTTCTTTTTTAATGGATGACAAAGATCCATCAATGGTTTCAACAAAAATATGGATATCTATGAAATTTAAAGTGGAGAATAAATTAAGTATGTGAAGAATAATTTTTATATTCAAAAAACCTACATGACCATATGTGGTAAAATCATCTAATATTAGCTATGAATTTGAAGGGGGAACCTCTTGATGGAGTATTTAAGAACCCCTATCTTAGATAAAAAATCCCTAAGGATTTATTTTAATGTATCATCAACAATATTACATCCCACATTTAAAATTTGAAGACCCATATACTCTCATTTGGGGGAAGAATAACTTTGGTGAATAATTTCTTACATTCGTGCCAATGCATGTACTATCGATCATCAAGGATCTTAATGGTACCACTAATAAACTTTAAAAAGTCATGAATTATTTAATTTTGGATAATTAATAAGAGCTAAATTTCCACTAAGATTTTTGGGAAAGGATTACTAATCTAATAAAAAATGGGGTATTAACATAAGAATTATAACAAGGTCCATGTAGAGAATGTAGGAAAAAATAGCATGGGATATCATCAGAGGGAAATCTTTCTAGGTGAGATTTATAAAGGATATGTATGGGGAAGATTGAAGATTATATAAAGATCCAACATGGATTAATTCTATCCTTTCACATTTTATGATCCAACATATTGCCATTTTGAAAGAGAAGGTATGGTGGGAGGTCGAAAGGGGTAATATTATCTATTGGAAGGATAACCAGTCTAGTCGTATCCTATTCTTTTATGAGTGCCCTTCTCAATAAATGTATTTTAGAGAGATGAGAATGCATCCCAAATTTATCATAACTATGATGAGTAAAGATTCAAAGATTATGTATAGAAATATTAGTATGGCATAGGAACCTTATAACTTTGTTTTTTTTTCAAAATTAGTGATAGGCCTTTTCAATGCCCGCAAGTTTTACATGTTAATGTAGGAAGAATAGGATTCAGATGAGTGGGTGAAAACATTATGTTGAAAATAATTTTCAGTGAATATAAAATCGTTGGTTTGGAAGTATATAAATAAATCCATCCCCATGGATTATAACATACAGAATAAGGTAATTTACCTAGCCTCACATTACCTATTTTGTGAGTTCCAAAAAACAGAATCGGTAAGGAACCTCTTATTTGAAGAAAAATGGATTAATATTATTTGGGAGCACATCAGTCAATGTATGTATATGATAGTGAAAGGGGATTCAATCCCTTGCTTTCTATTAGCTTTGCTTCAGGGGGTGGGGTGGTATTTTAATGAAATTAAAACATGTGACATGGTGTTTACGGTGGTGTGATGGATGGTTTAGGATGCAAGAAACACAGAAAGAGAAGGAAAATACTACTCTCACCTCTATATTCAATTAAGAGTAAAATATATTATATCAGGACTTGGTGATATTATCCCAGGTGGGGAGATGTTATATTACATTAGGGGATGCTGTAACCATGACCATTCTATGATATAAATGGACTATGTTTTGTGTTTTTTGTGAATCCTTATTATAAGTTCAGGAAGTTTTCTAGGAAAGTGATCATACAGTTCCAGTGAGCAACAATATTAAAGATGGCGTCATTTCCCAGTGTTTGCCAAATTTTTTGTTCCAAAAAATTGGAATATGGAGAAAATTTTTTTCGTAAAGGGAGTTGCAGACAAGATTGAAGGGTTTTTAGAAGCTTTCATGTAAGGCCTAATTTGGGAGCAATACATCAAAATTTGGAAAATGAAAAAATGTGCATGCAAGAATTAAATATGCGTGAAATATGAAGTTGTGCAGAAGAATCCGACATGCCCAATGCGATGTCAAAAAGGGATTTGCACACTGATGAAGAATCTTGCGCGCACCCACAAAGTTGCGTCAGAAACTTGAGCACAGGGTTATCAAGGACTATAAATAGGCGGATACCCCTATGAAAGACTTAAGAATTTTTCCAATGAAAATTTAGTAGCTCTACTATGTGAAAGATTTGATCATGGAAGAATTACATATAGTTAATCTTGCGCGGAACTTGTTCCTTTAGTATGAAAAGACCAAGTGAACCCTTCAGTGTATTTGCGTGAAAGATAAGGTTCATGAGGAAAGTATGGGTTGCATGAAAGTTGTCTTTTGTGAAAATCCCCAAATCATGTTCATAAGTTGAGGTATTGTGTGCAATGGTGGTGTGACAATTTCGACAGGCTTTTGAATATCCGGTTTGTGTGATCAGAGCCATCAAGAGAATCATTTCAGGACTTCGATTCAAGCAGTGTCTCATGCAGGACTGAGAGAAGGACTTCAATGAAAATCTGTTGAAGAGACCTTCAAGTCAATAAATTGAGTAATAATTCACCCATGTTAGTGAGCAAGGGGGAGTCGATAGAAGTGTGTTGAGGGACGTAGTGAGCTATCCCAAAATTACTATAAAGTCATTGTTCCAAGCACAGAGTTACTATATATGAACTATTTTACTTCAAAACTAGTAAATATTAGTGGATTTAGGTACGACCAACACAATGTCGGAATATGCTCTTTGGACGTAGCCCTTTGCGATGAACCAAGTAAAAGTGTTGTGTCATATCCTTACTTTCATTTTACTGAAAGATTTAAAAAGTTTCTACCAATTTGGGAACACGATCCACAACTTTAAAAAGAAAAAGTAGATACCCTGATTCACACCTCCCCTCACAAGGTGTTCCCAGGTCCTTTTAGGGATTCTTCTAAGGATTCCCATATCTATATAGGTAGGTAGTAGGGCTATCCAATAGAAGTGGGTAAAATAGAGGCCACCCATCATAGGAATGAATATGAATGTGTATGGATAATGTGTTTATAGAGATATAATAGGGGGTAAATTTATGTGTTATGGAAGGTGATAGAAGAAATTTTTTTAGTGGCTACTATATAACTTAAAACTCTTTTGGCGTATATACAAGAGAAATATACAATAAAATTTCCCTATGCATAATTTACAACATCAATATTTCTATTTTGAATTAAGATTCTAAAATCTTGGTTGGATTTCTTCATTATAGTGTTAGTAACACATTGTACTTATCCTACTAAAGTAAGAAGTATAGGTTTCTCACTAAATATGGCATGAATGTTGTTCATACAAGGTTAGAAAAGAACTTTGTAGTTGATATTCTGACTAGTAAAGAGAGCTCTAGTGAAAGTATCATTATGTACCAATATACTAAAACTATACCAAAATATTATAAACTAATTATAATTGATGAATAAATAAGACTTAAAACTTTTTACACCCTAATTTTTATGGCCTTGTCTGAATAAAAAGTTGATTTTGAGTGAGTGTACGAGGTATAAGTTCTTAATATAGCTTTCTCATTTCTATTTCTTCTATACACCCCATCTTCTTAAAATTTTATTAAAACATCATAAAATGAAAAAAATATTATCAATGATATATTGATATGTTATTATTATTATGGTATAATCATTAACCACCTTTACTTTTTTCCATTAAGAAAAACAAAAATGTGAATCATATGTGTGTACAAACTACTACCTCCATGAAGTAATGTGTTCATTTTACATCACTAGATGAAATTTATGGTTTTAAAAATAGAATTTAATATTTAATTATGATAACTATAACTTGTTTAATTTTTTTAAATGATAAATCATATTACTCCTCTTTCTTGTTCTAATGATAATGTAAGCATCATCTATGCGCATGTGCAGATTACTGCTTCTATGGAACGAGGTATTCTATTTTTCATTATAAAATTTCATAGATATATTTATTAATGGGTTTAAAAGATAAATATAATTTTTATATAAAAATTAAGGTCCTATTAAAAAAATAATAATATGTTAATGATATAAATAACAAACAGTCACTATAAAATTAACCATCATAAACAACCGAACTAAGTGATTTTTTTTCATATTATGTAATTGTGTTCTACCCATTAATTATTCTATTACAATTATATTTATGATATATCACCCTAATAAACACTAAATAGTGTCTTTATTCTACCAATATAATAATATTTCAACTAAATCACCTTACAATCATCCATTAATCATGCTATGTTCATTTTTGGGTCGGTTTGACCACCTATTTGAACAATGCAATGAAATAATTTAATGGATGATTATGAAAGAATAATTAATGATGTAATATGATATAAATATTTAAATTACTATTTAAATAAATATTTTTTTGGTTCTTAAGTGTTATATAATTATTTAATTCATTAACTAAGAAGAAACCCTTTGTAGGTTACAAATCACCATAATATGCTTATTTTCGATTTCATCTTCTATGATAAATACTAAAGTACTCATGAAAGAAAATTTAAAATTCATAAATAATCCTAAATAATGCATTATATTAAATTTAATAATACTAGAAGGATGAAATATGAAAGAATAATGAATACCAACACCACTCCTACGAAGCTAATACAAACAATTAAAATTATAAACCCCCAATGTGGGAAAATTGGATAAAAATAACTAATACATGTATATATATATGTATGGAATGATTATTAATGAGAATTATAAATTATTATAGTTATGAATAATTTTATTTCATATGTAATAAATTATCATAATTTAATTATTTAGGATGTTTGGTATAAGTGTAGAATAAATTAGGACCAAGGAAAGAGTTTTCATCTAAAATTCTTCTCTTTGAGACAGGTTTTGTATTATGAAACTAATTTATTTTATATGGTGTATATAATACATAGTTTATTTATTATATTATTAAATAAATTTTATTCATAAAAATATATGTTAAATTTATATATATATTTCATGAGGTTTTTATTTAAATGCTCTTCAATTTGTAAAGGGTTTTTAACTCAATTCTTATTTATTGAGTTATAATTATTATTCTTGAACATATTTTCTATAAGTGGGTAAATTATCCTACAAGATTATATTATAAGTTATTTTCTATTTAATTCTATGATTTAAATGTTTGAACACATACATACATTCTAAGAAGATTTTTTACTTCATGAACTATGTTTTAAATAATGGAATTTGGAAACTAAAATATCTTTATTTGAGTTTTATGGATTCTTTTGAACTTTTAAATTTAAAATTTTCTTTATTAATTGATTTCCCATTTTATGTTACAAAATAATTTATCTTTTTGGGTGGAATTTATCTTGTTATTAAAATATTTCTACTTGATTTCTCTCTCACTTAAAAGTATTATGTTATCAAGAAAAAACCACCATATCCTAATTAGATCTTTGTTTCGAGTCTATATTTTCCATACTGAAAAAGTTGGAATCTATTTTTGGGAAAGATAATGCATCTCATTTTCTATTATTCTAATAATTATATTTACCCCTTTCAAAATTAAAATCTAATACTCTTTTTACAATGTGGGGTTTCAAAGAATGGGTTTTCAAAATATTTTCCATCCTTTCAAATTCAAATGTTTTATCGTCCACCCCAAATTTATTTTGATAATTTTTATGAATTTTCATGGAATCATTTATTAATGTTTCTTTTTAAAAGGTAATTTTTCCCAAAGTTTTCACTTCACATTTTAATTTTTTTGAATGTGACCTGTACCTTAATCATTTTATGAATATGTTGGAAATAATCCATTTTAACATTTTTTGTGGGAACATATATTTTTGGAAAATTTATAATTTTGTTGGAAATATTATCTTTATATTTTTATGTTTTCCAAAATAATTTTTTTTCTATAATAATTTAAAAAATATAATTTAAAAAATAATTTCAAAAGATTAAAGATATTTCTTATTTCCAAATTTATTTTTAGAAAACTCCTTAAAACTAATTTTCATCAAAGTCATTGTCCTTAGAAAAGTATTATTCTCAATTGAGGATTTTTCTAAAATTTAACCATCCACTATATTTCTATAGATGAATTATGTAATTTATTAATATTTTAGAGTAGTGGAAAATCACAAACTTTATCATAACTAATCATTTTCGGTGTATAACTATAATTTTTATTTCAATTTATTTACTCTAGGAATACCATATTTTTTATTCATATAATTAAAGGGTGTTCACTAAGATTCCATACATCAATTTATTGGATAAAGTTATTTTCTTAATCGTACTCACTTTATCTATATGGTGTAAATACCATATTCTTTATTATCTTGATTGAATGGTATTTACCTAGAAATTTACTTGAAGTCATTGGATACACATTTATTTTTCATGGGTTTATCATGTTATTGATGGAATTATGAAGGATTTCATTATTTTAATCCAGTTGAAAATGATTTGAAACCCATTTTATTTCCATGGGTTAATTATGATGTGTTTAATGAAACCCATTTTTTTTCTAAGGGTAATTTATTCTATAAAAAGTGAAGGATTTTCATTAGAATGTTTTATGAAATATATTCTTATTCATGGGTTTTAATGATGCGATGATTACAAGTTTTTTTGTGGAACAATTGTTTTGTTAATCATTAAGTGATGGGTGAGACCTATGTAGAACTCAAATTCATTGGTTAATTCTTTACATATCATGAGTTAATGGTGAAATTGGTAGTGATTCTCAATCTGAAATGGGAAATAGGTCAGTGAAGTTTAATTTTCTATAAGAAACATGTGAGTGAAGCCTGATCCACCAAGGGAAAAAGGGTAGTTAAGCTTTATCCACAAAGTTAAAAATATTATGATACCTGATACACTATTTCATGATTTTATACTTATGGATATGACACATTTCTCGATTATTCCTTATTTATATGGTATGTGAAGTTTTCATGATGTATTATTTTGTTATTTCATGATTCATGATCTATGATTTGTTGGGCATAAGTTCCTTATGTATCCAGATTATACACACACACTTTTATTATGTTCACTTATGATATTTGATTGTTATTAATTATGTTTAGCCTTATTGAGCATCTTATCTCACCCCTTTATTCCATTTTTATTTCAACAGTTTATAAATGTATGAAAATTATGAAGTGTCTAAAAGAGTATCTTATGTGGAAAATTAACGGGATACATTGAAGAATCATTATGGATTAAGTAATTTTTAATATAATGGGAAAATGTTCCAACTAATACAAAGATTATTAGTTTTATTTGTTATTTTTTTACTTAATTCTATATGACTCTGAACCTAAATGATCTTGGAAAGTTATTATAATGAAATATTTTCTTTTAATTAAAGAAATTTAGATTTTCATGTTTATGGGGTATTGTATGATTCACTCCATCCATTGGTTGTTGGTCATTTTACACACTTATTCATGAATTTTGGAAAATAACAAGTGCACTAGTGTTCTGGAGAGAGGTATTAATGAATAGTAAGATATGGTTGTGTATCTTGAACTTATTTTTAATTCTTTTGGATTTTATTATACTTTAAATGGTTAATGTGGAAGGTATTTCACACAAAATTATTATTTTCAGTTTCTATAATGGTTTATTTTGAGTTTTTATTGTAATGGGAAATGATCTCCATTTCATGTTAAAATTTGTGGTTGAAAATATAGTGTTATTTTTGTAGTGGGTTATATTGGAAGTTCTAGTGGAAGTGTATACTACCCCCAATATCATTAAATGTTCTAATGAAAATTTTAGTGAAATTTTTGGAAAAACTTATACTGGATGTTTGAATAAATTTTTTACTAAAAACATTAAATTTTTCAATAAATAATTCACTAAAATTTTCATTTAGTTTCATTTAAACGTTCAATGAGAATTTCAGTGAACCAAATTTGACCCTCAATGAAAATTTCAATTGAACACTTCATCTTTTACTGAAACACTTTCATTGAAACTTTCATTATGTAAATCATTTTTTTGAAACCTTCTTAGCCAAAATTTAAAAGTTATAGGTTATACCAATGATTATATTATGATGTGAATATTGAAACATAATTCATTTATGGATAAAGTTAAAAATAATTAAGGATATGAATTGTTTCTATGTTTTTTATAGTGGACTAAATAGGTTTAGTGTTTTGAAATAGTTATCAAATAAAAGTTGAAAGGTAAAATTAGTTTTCACATCAGGAATATATAAATATAGAAAAAAAGTTTATAGAAATATTTATAAACCTGAAAACATGATGAAATTTCTACATGATTGGACTTATACAAGTTACCTTGCATGAATGGGGGTCTGTTTGTTGTCCTACGGGAAATATACATGTAATTTAATAGTGTAAGGGAATAACACTCCCTTATATAATCTTGTATTGAATAATATGATGAAGTTTCAAATAAAAATAGAATAAAAAAAAGTTCTATGTTAGATGTGAATTATTTAGAAGGTATTAAACTAAATAATTCTTTCTCAATAGTGAAAACTATTGTAGGTTGTCAAGGTGTTGTTCGATATATGTGTGTGGATTAGTTGATTTTTTAGGCATAAATTGAATAAGGTATTAGTTAATAGGGATTAAAGTTTAATGTTATAGTACTTATAAAGAAAATTCCAGGAAAATACATCATTTTTCCACACTATGATATTTTATTTTACTAAACAAATTAAAAACATTTTCTAGAATAATCTGAATATGGAGATAGATTATGATTTGTTTATAGATGTTGTTGTATTTGAAACCAATTTTTGTACTAATAAATATTATAGGCCCTAATGTGTATTTGGGGGATTGAATCATCATCATTATATTGAATTTATTTTGGAAGCATTGTTATATTATTAAAAATTTACTTCCTTTTGTTGGTGGTTTCAAAAAAAGTTATAAGTGAATTACAAGAAGTTGTCACAAATATACCTAGGTCACCTTTGTATTGGTCACTAATGTTTACCTGTGACAATCTCAAGGTGTTTTCATGGTCACCTATAGTAGGAAACTAGCTTACAGTTCTCAAATAATAATTAATTTGAATGGTTTGAAACTCCAAATATAAATATGTAAATGAAATAAAACATCCCAAAAATTAAACAAAAATAATAAATAAACATCCGATCAGGTAATAATAAATTGTAAAAAAAACCACATAAACTAAATGATAAAAAAATAAGCATCATAAAATCAAAAAAATAATAAAATAAGAACCAAACCATTAAGTTTGATAACAAAACATAACAAAAGTAAAATAGAATAAAAACAAAAAGAAGATGACTACAATAGATCTCCATGTGATCCCCAATCACTCTTTGCATTGCAAGAGAACTATCACTACATAAACCGAACATCCCAAAATAGAAGACCAATACCTGGGAATCTAAAATAAACCATAATATCTTTATACCCCAAGTGGTTCAGGTAGGGTGCGATCGAAATCGAGCCCAATAGGAATTCACCAAAGAGTTTGTTCTATTCCTTTCAAAATAAAATTTATTTATTCTATTTTAAATTAAAAATAAGAAAATTATTTCTTCATATTTATGTACATAAAATTTATTATCACATTCATTACCATTTATAAAATTCATTTCCAGTTTTTAAATGAAAAAACAACCTAGAAATCATTTTTGGGCCTACTAGCCTTTTATCAAAACACCCACTTTAAACCCATTTTCAAAATCCCTTTCTAAACACATATTTCTAAATATATTTTATAAACATTTTAATAAAACAATTTAAATGAAATAATGATAGAATAAAATACCAAGGCATCATATGAAAAGGGGAAGTAAGCAAGCAAGTAAGAGTTATAATGTCATGTGTTCCAATTGATCTTGGGAATACAAAAGATAGAAACTTACCTATGGATAAAAATAAATTATCATGTAAAATTCCAAAACATATCATAAAGATACCCTATATGTACTTAGTTTGGAACTATCTATAGTTATAGCAATTCATTCATTAGTATATAACCAACCATATTGTATAAACGAGCCTCACTGGTGGAACTCCCCTATAGTCTAAGATACAATATCATATCTAGTCCATCTAATCAGGACTAGATAATAAATTTATCTCATACCTCACTGAGACACCTATAATCCCTAGGAAGTTAGTAATACTAGGTGAGTAGTCAAAAAGTACTACAATCAATGTGAAAATAACAAATCTCACCTCACATCCAATGATCTCAAAAGAAAAAACCCCAATAAAAAGTTTTTATCCCATATAATATAAATCATGATCCTCATACCATAATCCACACCACAATAATAAAAAACACCACTTAGGGTTGAAACTCCAATAATGGGCTCAAGTGGGTTTCATGCACCCAAAATATTTGAAAACCATTCAAAATTTCCCAAGTGATCCTTTATTAAAAATGACACCAAATGTGAAGTCATTTATAAGTATTTTAAATTTCATTTCAAATGACTATTTAAAATCAAACCATTTAAATATATTTATAAAACATATTCTAAAACAATTCATAAAAATCCATCAGAGAA
The DNA here is from genome assembly GCA_963277665.1 of Viscum album. NCBI lineage: Eukaryota > Viridiplantae > Streptophyta > Magnoliopsida > Santalales > Viscaceae > Viscum > Viscum album. The sequence continues at coordinate 1,021,447,359 of OY728158.1, read as the reverse complement.
ACAAACATGAAAAAAACTTCACTTTTCTATTAAAAACTACAAATGTTTAATGCACACCATTTTATTTTATAACATAAAAAATAGGATAAAATTACTTAAAACAAAAATTCTATTTTAAAAAATCCTTAAAATTTTTTTAGAACCACTTGGAATTCAAAAACTATTTTATAAATCAAATTCCATTTAAACAACCATTTATCCCAAGTGAATAAATCACTTTGAAACTATTTACAAACATAAATAAACTAGCACATACAGGTGTAATTTAAAAAATAAAATAAATAAAATGAGAAAGTACACAATGAAAAGTATTTTAAGAAAACACAAAAAAACTCATGCCAAATCTCAATGTAAAATAAGTAATAAGTCGTCACCTTTGACAACAAATGATCAAAAAACCCTCAAGGGGTCCTCCACATAACCTAGAAACTAAAACCCCTTAGATTAGGTTACCCTAAACCAAAAATCTAACAAAAAAACCCCTAGGGTTTTTGGGAGAAGTGAAAACCAAGGAAGAAAATAAATAGGGAGAAAGAAGAAGGAAATAAAGAATATATAGGCTTTAATATAATAAATCTTCTTGAAATCGATGATGGAGGTGATGAAAATAATGAAGGGAGGTTGAGTATGGCTCTCTACCATGTGTATAGAAATGGAAAAATGATAATGGGTAAGGATGAATGGGGATTCCCTTTAAAATTGAGACTGAAATTATTGGAAACTCATATATTATTTAAATTTTATAGTTTGTATGGTTTGGTATCATTATTTAGTAAACATTGTGAAAACCATGTTGTTTCCACTAGATAAAAACACCCCACATGTGTGGTTGAACCATAGAGTTAAGAGAAACTATGAACCAACCATTTAAGTCCCTTATAAGTACTAAAAGATTATGTATGGTCTATCTACATGGTTTTTTTAACCACACACAATAATAATGAAACACTTAAAACCCTTTGAAAATTCTGGATTAGGATACCAAAACTAAATAAAAATTTTAAAACCTAAAAAATAAAAAAAATTAGAAAAACAATAAATGAATATAAATATATAGGTTTTCCAATTCTCCCAACAACCCTATAAAGTACTTAGTAAAAGTAAAATTATTAGAAACAAATTCCCAATGATACCCCATGAAAAGAGTTGGGTTGGGTGGGGGAACAACTAGAAAGAACCTAAGGAAGAAAACTATTGAGATCCAATGATTTCGAAAAACCATTAGATTATATTTAAAAAAAATACTGATCATATCCAAGAATAAAAAGAAAATGACCACAAAGAATAAGTCTAAGAGGAACATAGATAGAATAAAAGTGCCCCACCTTTTGGAATTAATATAAAATGGTGGAACATGGGAGAGACAAAAATCTCAAATTCAAACACCAAGAAGAATAAAAACTCATATATTTTCTCAAGAATCACTCAATTCCATTAATCAATAAAAATCTAAGGTAATGACTCTAGATGTACCAAAAACAAATAATTACCCATGAGGAAAAACCAATAACTATTGAAAATTCAAACATCAAAAATTCAATGAAACAAAAAACTCAAGGGGAACCTATCATCTACAAAATGACAATCATTAGCTATTTAATTTTTTTTTAACTAAACCACCTATGAATATCAACTTAAAACCTTGACTAAAAAAGATAAAACATGAGATCTAGACCCTGGGTCATAGTACTTAGTCAGTAAACTAGGTTCTAAAATTATAACCCCATCATATGAAAAAATAAACCAAAAATAAATTAAGATTACCAAGTTTGAAACTACATGAAATAAAATATCATTCCAGTTACCTAGTAACTGAAAGAAAGGCCACTCATACTCAACCCAACTAGAAACTAACATCAAGGCATGCATAACACAACATTTATCTTGAGAAACAAGGCACATAAAAATCCTTAATTAATTTATATCTAAAAAATGGAATTCCAAAAAATCCTCAACACAAACCAAAATGAACTCCCCTAAGACAAAAACCAATTAAGAAAAAATAAAAAGGCTCCAAACTAAACTGAATGCAACAAGAAGAATTATCAACCCTTCCTAACTAATTCAATGCTTCATCAGAACATAGATCACTAAAAATAGGAGAAGGTTGTTAATCCAATAATACCTTGAGTGTAAAAATAAGTTTAAGATCCACCAATCCACTTGGATCTTATTTAGTGTCAAGTATATGGAAAATTCAATTCCAGGAAATGGAAGTGACCATTCAAGGAATACTTCTTGGGCCAATACCCTATATTTTGTTATGATATTTCTAAGGGCATATACTAACTAATAGGAAACATGAACCAAACTCCCCATGCTTCTAAATGAAATAAAATGGTCCCATAAAAAAAGGGATTATCCAAAATTTACCATTCATTAAAATGAACATATCATAAAAATTTACCATTTTCCAAAACACGGATTCCATAAAACAAAAAACCCTGAAGAAATTTCATCCCACTCTTATTTTTTAAAAGGCCCTATTTCCAAAACCAATGAATCCTATTAATTTTCCACAGAATCATAAAATCTAAAAAACTTTCACTACCTTTTCAAAAAACTTTCCCACTTTTATTATAAAGATTACTGAATAAAAATTGTTTTTAGAAAAAAGTAATCTTATAAATCACCAATACAAATCAAAATATTCATTGTAAGAATACTATAAAATTTGGTTAAAAAAATAAACATCATATATTAAATCCAATTTCATTCAAAAATACTTACATAATTTTAATTTTAAATCTATTATCTTTAAAAACACTCTATGTAATCAATATAAGCATCCAATTTTAAAATTTAGTCATTCCCAAAATCAGCTTTTAATTTTTTTTAAAAAATTATACTATAAAGAATCAATTAACCACATTTCAAACATTATGAAATTCAAATTATTAAATTTAATTTCAAATAATTTAATACAAATAAAATTAATTTTTTTTGAATCCTAAAACCAACTTTATTTGTTGAAACCAAGCATCCAAACATAAATCTGAAAACAAACCACATTTAACAACATGAATTCACCACAAAAGTCCCCTAACTAACATCAAAATAGTTGTTAAAACAACATGTATCAACATTGAAGGTAAGAGAGGTTAAAATATAATCATGGAGAAGAAATATATAAGTAATGGTTTGGAAACAAGGGTTCCTAAACTATGCACCAAAATGCATTATGTTTGCTGATGGTTATATGCCCCTTCTACCTGGGCTCCGTATAGTTTACCTATAATACCTTGAGATTTTGGGGAATATATTTTTTCAAATTAATTTAATATTTTTATTTTTTTATTACAAAAAACACATAATTTAGCTTGTGTTATACGCAACACTATGTTTATCATATGTTAAACACAACATTGAGTTTAAACAAAACATGCAGTATTATTAAAATATTATAATTTAATATGCTAGTTATCACCTAACCTTTGGAATGATATTTTGTAATAAGATTAACTAAATTATTAAAATATATTGTTTAAACATTTATATACAATTAATTCTTTGGTAACCAATTAATTAAAAAATTAAAAAAACTATTTGAAAATAAAAGAAATATTTTATAAAAAAACTATTTTTATGAAAACAAACACGTTTTACCACAATAAATTAAACAAAGAAGTTTTAAAAATTATTTTAATGAAATATATATAGTATATATTCAATAAAATGATTAAAATTCATATTTTTGGTTTTCTAAACAATATATAAGAATAAATCCTATTTTACGCCTAAAACTATATTTTTCTAAAAACCGATTTTATCGCCATTAGTGCATTTATTTTAAAATTAATTTTTATAAATTTTATAAAATTAATTTTAAAAATTAAATCTAGTTTTTTATATCGTCATGTAAAAATTATATTTTGGTGAATTTTAGGGATTTTTTAGAAATTTTTTATTTTTTTATGTATAGTGAAAAATACTGAATTTTAATCAAGAATGACCTTTTAATTTAATTTTTTATTGAGTTAAATTGTATTTTAAATTGATTTTAAACTAAATCATTTTAAATTTTATATCCATTAATCTAATTTATGTCATTGGAATCAAGTTCATATTGACTTTTTATATAAAAACTATGTATAATTTAAAACATTTTCTCTTTAAAACCCAACATTCTCATAGCGTTTGTGAGAATAATTTTGAATTAAAATTTTAATATTATGTTAATGGAAATTGGAATTTTTTTCCATATTTGGAATAATAATAATTTATATTATCTAATAATTTCATCTTAATTGTTGAAAAAATGAATAGTGAATGCAACAAAAATTAATTACCACGATTAAGGTAAAAATGGGTTTATCGGGGGGTCAAACTAAAACGATAATGGTTACAATTATCTATACTCTTGTATAAAAACTATTTTCAGGAAATATTTTTACCATTAAAATTATAATAATTCATAATGTACCATTTTATACATTTTTTACATATGAAAAATGTGGGAACACTCAATCCTTTTAAAAAATACCAAGTGTGTCCTCTCCCCCACTTATAAAAGGCCACCACTTCTCTAACCTTCTCAACACCTTAAACCCAATTTTAATCAGCCAATACCTACCCAAATAAATTAATAAATTCGATCCCCTCATAAAAAAATCCTTATTTTTGGAATAAATTCACCCTAAGAATTCTTTTAGGGAAAACCAATGGACCATACCTGAAGAAGTGGTAACATTCATCAACAAGCATTTTTGCTTTATTTCTTTATCCAACCCATTAAATTTTTATTATGTAATTGTTATATAATAAAATTAGTAAATTAAATATACTGATATGTTTTTACGTGAAGGTATTTACCTAAATCCATCTCCACTACCATCAAATGGGTTATGAAATCATCATTCTTGTGTACAACATACTACCGCCTCGTGAACCGATGCCGTTTGTTTTTACATTACCACCTCTTGAGGAGAGATAAAATGATGCATATATTTTTTATATATGATATATATATATATATATATATATATATATTATTTTTATGATTGTATTATGTCTTTGGAATTATTATATCACATATACCTTTATATTTTTGATTTTATGGGAATACGATAATGTTGATTGTGTGTATGGCAGACTACAATGTCTTAAATAACTATGATTATTTAATGATTTACTTGGAAGGTATTAATGGTTATTTTAATGAAAATATGTGATATATATGATATGAAAATGATTCTATAATGATAATATATATCACTTACCTTTCTTTCTTTCAATCCCATAAGTAAATGGAAATAACATTAATGCATACGTATGACCTACTGTCACCCTAAATGTCATATTTAATTTTCTATTAATATGATTTATAGATTAATATAAATAAATATATACTGAAAATATATGATATTTATATAATTTTTATAATTCTATATTTTATGGAACCATGATCAAATTTAGAGGACCAGAAATATAAAAAATCAAAACATATAAAAAAACAATGTGGTTATTACCCAAAACAAAATTTTAACATAAAATATTTAATAAATGAGTAATAAAAAGTCATAAGAAAATAATATATTGTATTATATATAAAAATATGGTTCTTTAATATATTTATAATAAACTTATATATATTATATATTAGTTTTTAAGGAGTATGAAGGAAGTCAGGACTTAAGGTAATGGATTTCCATATCACTTTTTACTTTCATGAGACACATGTCATATTCAACACATATTTATTCTATGTGGTGTATATAAATCCCATGAGTGTATATTATGATTATTCTCCTAAAAACTATTTTTGTTTAGATATCCATTTGAGGATATTTAATTTATGGGGTTTACGGTTAAAATATTAACCAATTGGTAAGAGATTTTTATCTCAAATTTATTTCTTTGAAAAAAATAATATGTTATGCACCTATAATATTTTATGAGGTGTATATAAATCCCATTTTACATTTTATATCATGAATTTATTTATCCTTATGATATTTTAAGTTTCGTTTAATTTTATTTTTTCATGGGGCTTACATTTCATTGTTACATAAGTGGAAAGAGATTAATGTTACAATCACCACTACTACAAAACCTGTATTTTACTACACTGGTATTTATCAATTCTAGAAAAAAACACTGATAAATGGAATATTTATCAGTTTTAAGGAAGGAATTGATAAATTTAACTTTTTTTCAGTTCTTAATTTTTAGTGCCGATAAGGGGTATCCTTTATCAGTTCTTTATGTATAGCATTGATAAAGGGTACCCTTTATCAGTGCATTATTTTTAGCGTTGATAAATATTTCTATCATCAGTTATTTTTTATCACTGATAAAGGTCTAAATAAATAAAATGATATAATGAAATAAATAAAACATGGGTTTATGAAAAAAAATATTACAGGTTTTTTTAATTAAATAATTATTGATAAAAATGGATAAATTAATTATTCCTTATTAAGTATTAAATATTTTACTAATTATAAAATTATGATAATAAATGTAATTAAATTATATATATTAAATATATAGATATATATTAATTTATATAAATATGATTTATATATTACTAAATATTAATGCACTTTAAATTAAATAGTAATATATTTATAGAATAATATTTTATAATTAAAAATAAATATGAATTAAAAATTAATATGAATTAAAAATACTGAATAATTTCATAGTACTCGACATATTACAATAGTTCGGGAGGTGGATTACAAAGAAACAAAGAAACTATTAAACCTATAAGTACTCATGGAGACTTGATCCTAAGACCTCCCACAAGAGCCCTTAAAGATGTAACCACTAGGCTACACCCCCAGGGGCACATAATACTCAACATATAATTAAATGTCCTTTGATTTTACAATTTAACACATATAGATAAAATTTGTGTTAAAATTATTTCACATATACCTAATTAATTCATTTTTATATACAATGCACACACATAAAACTTATCAATTTTTTAAATATTGTTAGAGTGTACATATTCTTAATTTACTCAATTTCACTCAATTTTAACATACATGCATGCACTTAAAATTAGATATTCATTAATAATGTTAAAAATATATATGTAAAAAATATTTATAAATGTACATTTACTATATTTATGAAGTTATATATTTAAAAATATAAATAAATAAATAATTTTTTTTTAAAAATATTCATATAATTATAAATATATAATTTTATATATTTAAATATTTATTAAATTTATAATAAATTTAATTAAAAAATTAATATATTAACTATATTTATATAAATTAATTAAATATATATATGCGTAATTATATAAATTTATAAAATGATATAAATATTATCTTGTAAAAATATTTATATAATTATAAATAAATAATTATAAAATTATAATATATATATTTAAAATGGAATATATTTAATATATTTATATTTATATATATTTATTAAGTTTATATATAAAGTTGTAGTTTTTTATTTATATTTATAATTATAAATATTTTTTATGTGATTAAGTAATAATCACTGATAAAAGCATCTTTATCTGTTCTTTTTTTGCACTGGTAATGATAAGGCCTTATGAGTGCTAAAAATAGTGATTATTAAATTAACATTTATCAGTGCTATAATTTTTGTGCTAATGGAGATTGATTTTCTTGCTAATTTTTTAGTGCTGATAAACACCTACCTTTATCAGCACTAAAAAAGAGCTGATAAAGAGTCCTTTTATCAGTGATTATGTAATAAGTGAAGATAAATGGAATCTTTATCCATGATTATTTATAAGTTCTAATAAAAGTGTCCCAATCTAATTTAATACCCTAACCATCTGTGAAATTTTCGTGATATTAGAATCTTTCCACTCAAGCCACCCACTGTCAGTGCTCCTCCTTGGTGAATCGAACCTCGAATCACATGCCTCTACTACCTCTCGAACATCTCATCTAACATACAGTGTTTGATTAATGTTTGGTTTTCCATAAAGGGTTTCATATTTTTTTTCAGCCATGTGAGGTAGGACTTCCAATTTTCTTTGTTTATTTTTAGTTTCATTTTCAATTTTTTCTTTTGTGATGTCGTTATTTGTGGTATGGTGATTGTATACAAGTAAGGCACGCCTTCCAATTTTCTTAGTTTTTTATTTTGATTCAACTCTTGACCTCTCATAGAGAGTTTATTGTTTCTGGACTAGATGGTGGCACATCGAGTCACATCGTGTTTAGTTGGTTGTCTTATTTTGTTAACATTTCCAAAATTGATCACCCAAAGATATCATACATATTTTTCATTCTTTATTTTATCAATGGTATTCCAAACAAGTGAAATTTTAAAAATTTAAGGTTGGTGTTTGAATCCAATGTATGGATGCATCCTGATAGTTTTTATTTAAATTTCCATTCTACATGTTTTATTTATTTATTTGACCAAATAATTCGCACCGTGTTGTTTTTCCGGCCATGGTACTTTTATCCAACCTGAGGGGGGTCACAAATATCCCTTAAACACTATCATGGACCATCCAGTGTGTTTGATATATGGTGGTCTTGGGTTTATTTTGGAAACTATATATATTGTTAAATGTGTTGTACCTTTTTTCAATAATCCAACTTCTTATGTATCTACACATTAAAAAAAATCTATTTTATTTTTCTCCCTCCTTAGATTAATCCAAAATTATTTATAAATCCTTTCAACAATAATATCTAAAATATTATACCTTCATGCTATGTACTATTTTACAAATACATTATAATTCTTATCATCATCCTACTCCCCCTCTCTCAATAATTTAAATAAAAATATCCTTATGAGATTACACTATTCTAGTCATACAACTTTTTTATATACCTATATACCACTATAAGAAATTATAATCTCTTGCTCAGAAATGAATATTTTCAAGAATTCCACCCCCTTTTGAGTATTTATTTAAATAATAACAAGTGGATTTCCTTGGAATCACTTTGATACCTATCTATATGAGATATAGAAAAATAGCATGTTAACCTTTTTACTATCAAGAAAGATGGAATATAATGAGTCTCCCACACTACATGATATAGATTAACATTCCACCCAAAACATTTGAGAATTTTATTCAATTTTCAATGGGTGTCAACATGGGTTTTCAATGTTCCTTTTTAAATCTATAAAACAATTCCCTCATATACATAGATTTGGAAATAAATATCTCATAAATTCCATGTGTCGAAAATAAACTAAGGAAAATGTCAACTCACTAATCATCAATATTTAAACATTGGTCATTGTTAATGTAGAAAATTAATATCATCATTCATCCCTTGGACCTCTGAATATTATGTCATCCACATTGATAAACACTTTCAATCTATCCATAAAATTGTTTTTTATGTAATGATTATGATCAATTCCTAATTTTTTAAATTTAAGTTTCTTTAATAATTTATTTAACCATCAATACCAAGATCTTAGTACTTGTTTCAATTCATAAATCACCTTTTTCAATTTATAAACATTATTATCATTTTAAAGAATGAGAAAACTATCTGTTTGTTTGATTTAAACATCCTATTTGTGTAATACCTTAGTAAATGCTAATTTTACATAAATTTAGAGTACCTTAAATTTTTTTGGGATTCGTTTGTGTAGTGATATGACATACCAACTGTCTAGGGATGTTTTAAAATGTTGATATACCATTAATTTTAAATGTAATAATTCCTTAGGTGGCTACATCACTTGTTCTAGTATAGTTTTATATGTTCTAGTTGATTGAATGAGAGTTTATTATTTTTTCTAATCATATTTGAGTTTCTTATTACTCCTTAATTGCATGTATTATATTTTAATTTTTTTAGGGGATTTAAGAAAGATTTTATGGGGAGTAATTCTTTTTTTAAATTCAAGTACCCATTTTTTTCAACATACTGATTATTTTTAAATAATAAAATGTTGGGTTTCCATTATTAGAATTATCTATAACATTAATCTTTTATAATAAATATCTTATGTGTATTTATTTATATATTGTATAAAATTAATCTTTTATGAGCCCAATAGGATGGATATGAACTGAAAATGGATGAATACTAATTTTTTTTAAAAAATGATTTTTAATATGGAGTTAAATAGGTCATCAAGTTTGCACGAGAGTATGTAGATAACCATTCTAAAATCCTATTTCGGTGTTTAAAATGTTGTTATTCAAGGAAAATTAGTCTCTAAGAGTTGGAATAACAATTTATTTGTCATGAAATAGGTCAAATCTATAAAGTTTGGACTAAACATGGGGAAAATTGAATATGGACATTGATTTGGATGATGCTACATTTTATCAATCATTTCATATGAATACCTTTGTAAAAGATAATGGAGATCACATGGAAGAAATGAAAATAGAAATTGAACATGACCTATATTATTTTAAAAAGTTATTTGAGTAGTTAAATAGTGTTTCTAAGAAACCATTGAATACAGATTATACTAAATACACAACATTATCTGCTATATTGAAGTTATATAATTTGAAAGCTATCAGCAGATGGAGTGACCCCAGCTTTACAGAACTACTTTGTCTTCTGAAATATATGTTACTAGAAGAAAATAAACTTTCATTGTTAACATATGATGTTAAACGAATGCTACATTCAATGGGAATGATCCCTCAAAAAATATATTCTTGTGAAAATTATTTTATGTTGTTTCGCAAGGACCATGAATCATTCATAAAATTTTCGACGTGTGGAACAGATCGATACAAGAAAAATGAATCAAGTCCTTCAAAATATGTATGGTAATTTCCTATAATTACCTGGTTTAGAAAAAAATATGGATTTTAGGAAACCACAAGACAGTTATCATGACATGTAGATACAAGAATTAAATATGGAAACTTATGACATCCTACATATTCTCCTCAATGGAAGAAAAATGATTATGAGTTTCCTAAATTTGGAGATGAGTTGAGGAAATTTTGTATTTTTTTATCTACATATAGAATAAATCCTTTAGGTTTACATAGTATTACTCATAGTACATATCCCATCATGTTGGTAAATTATAACTCACCACCATGTTTATGTATAAATCACAAATATATTATGTTTCCTCTACTTATATTTGGACCAAAGAAACTTGTCAATGATATTGATGTTTATTTGGATCCATTGATTGAATATCTCAAATTTATATGGGATACTTGTATTACAATTTATGATTCTCATATAAGAGAAGAATTCAAATTGAGGGCCATGTTGTACAGAATAATAAATGACTTCCCCTCTTATTGAAATTTATCAGGAAAATATCATTAAAGGAATGTTGGTGTGTCCCATTTTTGAAAAAAGTACACACTCAGTTTAGTTGAAACATTCCTCGAAAACTGTGTTTTTAGGATATCAAAAATTGTTACCTCAATAACATAATTATCAATCCTAGACGACATCATTTGATAGGAATATTGAACAACGTACAAAACCAACTCCAGAAACGGACGATCAACTGTAAAAAAAGTAAAAAAGATTGACACTATTTTCAGTAAAACATTTTCAAAAAACATTAAAAAATTATTTTGGAAGAAGAGATCATTTTTATTTAAATTACTGTATTGAAATTGTTTGTATGTCAACCATTTTATTGATTTCATGCATGTAGAAAAAAAACATTTGGTAGTGTTATTGGAACATTACTAAATATTTCTGAAAAAAAAACATGGTGTCAAGGCAAGGATGGACTTGATTGAAATGGGGATAATGGATGATTTGGAACTGGTGAAGGTAAAAAGGTAAACTTTACTTCCTCCACTATCTTACACTCTATCCAAATAAGAAAATTTCAAAATTTTCCTCTTCCATTCTAGTGTAAAAGTTCAACAGGGGTATTCATCAAATATAAAAAATGTTGTGTTAATGACTAATTTAAAGTTACAGGGACTAAAATCACATGACTATCATGTTTTCATAAAACATTTAATGCATGTTATTTTCCATTGAATGTTGCCTCAAAATGTATAACATACATTAACCAGAATATTCTTCGTTTTCAAATCCATATGTAGTAAACTTGTATACCAGGTGGTGTTTCCCATTATAAATAAAGATATTATAGGAATATTATGTGAATTAGAGATTTAATTACCACCATAATTATTTGATATAATGGTCCACCAGATTTTTCACTTGGTCCGAGAGTTTCATCTATGTGGTCATTTCCATTATAGATGGATGTAAACCATTGAACAATATATGATGATTTTGAAAGGGTATGTCAAAATCAAAGTCAGTTATAAAGTTGTATTGGAGAATGATATATTGTTGAAGAAGCTATTGAATTCTTTGATGATTACATATTAGATGTTGAAATCATTAGTCTCCCAATGTCTCATCACAGTGAACACCTTAAGATTAAAGGGATTTTTAGAATAGATGTTGTTACAATTACCTTGATAGAATGGAAGCAAGCACATATTTACATATTACATAATATTGAATATGTAGATCCATACATTGAAGCCCATAATGAAATTATTAGATATTTAAATCCATCAAGGGGTGATGGATGGATATCAAATACACAAAATCAATAGTTTACATTATGTTTCATAGATAAAATTTATAAGTAGTTATATGAAAATTCAAATTCAATTACCAAATGACTTCAATGTCTATCGAGAGGACCATATTAAAATATTATATCTTACAATGGTTTTGTAATCAATGGTTATACGTTCTATACAAAAGAACCTGATGACTTAAATACGATGAAAAATAGTGGTGTTACACTTTTGGTTGAAGTGATGCACATATATGGTTCCAAGTATAGAAATCCAATTTATGAAAAAAATTCCTATTTTAGAATTATCATATAGATATATGAGTTTTATTATAAAAACTTTCAAGTTCCACTTCTCTGTTGCAAATGGGTTGAAAATAACAATGGAGTGAAATTTTATGAAATTTTCCTTTTGAAGGTGAATTTTTGTGTGGAAGGGGAAAAGAGAAGTCATTCATAATGAAATCAAAAGTAGTGCAAGTATTTTATGTCTCTGATCCAATAAATAAGAATTGGTCAATTGTCTTACTGGAGACTAAAACAAATGTTGAGTCAGATGAAAATTCAATCTATAATGACCCTTTTATTATGATACCACAATCATTTCATATTATTCCCAATGTAGACAATGTATTGTAAGTTATAAGGGACCATAAAGAGAGGATTTAGATTCTCTATAGAGGAACCAAATCCTTGAAACCTTTAGAAAAATAAAGATAGTTCAATGAGAAGGTAAACGTTTTTTCAAATATATTATATTTTTCCTCATAATGTTATATTTTTTCTACTGCATTAGCATAATATAAATTAAATTTTTGAATACTCATGAAGATAATGTCTTCTAAACATGATGGAAGAAAAAACTGTAATGAAGGAAACCCTTTAGTAATATGTATAGGTAATTTTACGATATACTTTTTATATTTTACCTAAAAATTATATAATAAAACTGAGATTTAATTTTCATTATTACTTGTATAGTTAATTTATTTTATAATATTTCTGTCCATGTGTCATGCCTTTACAAGAAGAGAAATGAAACGGTATCTACTCAATCATAGAGGTAATTATTTTGTTTGCATAGTAAAATCATTTTCCATAGAATTAATTTATTGTTTAATATTAATTTTTTATTTATTTATTGTTAGTAATACTCATATAATAATATTTTTATCATACAGGTGAATTATGTATTTTGAGTTGGGGTGATCTATCGAAATTTCATGCTTCTTATCCCTTTAAATATTTTCACCCCTATAGTGGTGCATTTATCACTTTATTTAAAGTTACCTCCACTGCCTTTGCAGGAAGAGTAGCGATGCTACCTCTACTCAATTAACGATGTAATATTGATGTTTTTATAGTAAAATAATTATCTATAAAATTAATTTATTCTTTTATATTTATGTTTAATTTATTTTTTTAGTATTTTTAACATAATAAATGTTTTGTTATACAGTTGGACTCTTTTGTTTGAGTTGGGGTGCTCTCTGCAACATTGATGCTTCTTCTCCCTTACCTTTTCACCCCTACAATGGTGCAATTGTAACTTTATTTCAAGTTACCTCCACTTTTTTTGTTTAGAGAGAAAAAATTCCACCTACACTCAATTACAATGGTAATATGATTGTTTTTAAAGTAAAATAATTGTCCATTAAATTAATTTATTGTTTCATATATATGTATAACTTATTTCTTTTTAGTCTTACTGACATAATAATTATTTTTTTATACATGTGGATTCTTTTTTTGAGTGGGGGTGCCCTATCCAACATTTATACTTGTTCTTCATTAAAACATTTTCACCCCTATAGTGGTGCATTTATCACTTTCTTTCAAGTTACCTCTGCTACCTTTTCCTACAGAGAAATGATGCTTCCTCTACTCAATTACAAAGGTAATCTTTATGTTTTCATATTGAAATCATTTTATATAGAATTAATGTATCATTTCATATTTATGTTTACTTTATTTATTTTTAGTACTACTCACATAATATTTTTTTCTTATATAGTTGGATTATTTTGTTTGAGTTTGGTTCTCTATCCAACTTTCATGATTCTTCTCTCTTTAAACCTTTTTAACCATTCAATATGGATTTATCAATTTCTTTTAAGTAACCTCCACTACCTTTGTACGAAGAGAAATGACACATCCTCTACTCAATTACAAAGGTAATCATGTTGTTTTCATAGTAAAATCATTTTCCATAGAATTAATCTATTTTTTAATATTTATGTTTAATTTATTTCTTTTTAGTATTACTCACGTAATAATTGTTTTCTTATATAGGTAGATTATTTTTTTTTTCAAGTTGATGTGGTTTGTTCAAACCTTCTTAGGAAGTATTGGCAGTTTGATAATGAAATTCATTGGAAATCATGGTAACATTGATAGTTAGGATTGTTTTGAGACATTAGGACATGTAGGAATTAACCAAACATCAATCTAAAACCTGATGTGACTAGTATGACATCAAGTAATTCATTATATTTTATGTTGACATTAATTTTAGTAAAAAAACTGACTCAATGTGTCCGTTTTGAGTTTAAAATCTATATTTTACTTTATAAAGTTTCACTGATTGAAAACTAAGCAAACACACTCATATTTTATTGATAATTTATAGAGTCTATTCATAAATCATTTGTGACATGTATGAATCAGTCTCACTTCAAACTGATACACGATGTGATCTGTATGAGTTTAAGTGCTTGTTTCATGTTTAAAATAACATTTTAGTAAAAACGACAAGTGAAATAATCAAAAATATGAAAACACATTCAAATTATTTTGATACTTTACCAAAAAAATCAATATGTAATTTGAAATGTTTAGGAATCAACCATACTAGAATCTGATGCACAATGTGACTAGAATGACTCTAAGTGTGTCTTTGTTTAAAACTTGCACCAATTTTAGTAAAAAAATAAAATGACCTACTCAAAAGTGAAAAAACACATTCATATTGTTTTTATACTTTAGTAAAAGGATCCATACATTATTTGAGACATGCATAAATCATCTTCACCTCAATCCATCACATTATGTGACCGATATGATTCCAAGTGTGTGTTTTTATTTAAAATTGACATCAATTTTAATAAAGATGACAAATGAGATACTCAAAACTGAGAAAACACATTCAAATTATTTAAATATTTTAGGAAAACAGTACATGGTTCTCAGAATACTAAAAGTTGCAGGCCACTATTCCAAACCAATGGGCATGATGGAAGTGATTTGGACTGCCCCCTTCAATGGGTGGCTAAAATGCAACACAGATGGAGCCTCCAAAGGGATCCCCAGACCTTCAGGCTATAGGGTAATCTTCATGAATCATCATAGGGAGGTGGTGGAAAGCAATTATGGTCCATGCGGGCACACGATAGCTTTAGAGGCTGAAATGATGGCTCTCATCAGCGCGGTGGTTATCATTTTCCATCAACATTGGAACAACATTTGGTTTGAAAGCGACTCGGCCACAATGGTGCATGCAATAAGAATGGGTCGACAAGCTTGGCTTGGAATCTAGTTGGTAAATGGATGAATTGTCTTGATAAACTCTCCACCCTAAACTACTTCTTCACACATACCTTCTAGGAGGCGAATCACATTGCAGATGGACTTGCAAACAAAGGGGTGCTAAAAGGGAGGAGCATCTACATCAAAACAATTCCTAATGACATGGTCCCTCTTCTTAATAGGGACAAATGTAAAATTCCTTATTTTCCTCTCTTTTAATGTTTCAACTTTATCAATTTAATAGCCTTCATGCCCATCTTTCTCAAAAAAATCCATAAGTAATTTTTGATGTATAGGAATCAGCCACACCTCAATCCAATGCATGTTGAGACTGATATGACTCATTGTGTGTCTTTTTATTTAAAATCAACATCAATTTTAGTAAAACTAACACTTTATGTTTATTTATTTATTTATATTATTACTGAAATAATAATTTTTTTCTTATAAAAGTGAATTATTCTTCTCAATTAGGGGTGGTTTGTTCAGAAATATCATGATTCAGGTCAATATTAAAAGGAACACTGATGTTTTTGAGTGGATGTAATAATTTTCATTTATGTCACTGAATAAAAAATTGTTTGAAATGTCTATAATATAGTGTTTTTTCTTGTGTTTGTGTTGTAAATTTCATTTCAATTAAATTTTTTATTAAGACTTGTTTTTATTGATATCTGGTGTATTTGGTGATAATGTGTGGTATTAAAACACACTGAAGTATGTCCCTTTATCGGTGCTTTTAAAAGTGCAGATAAAGGTCTACTTTATCTGTACTATTATAAGTGTTGATAAAATTATATTTTATCAGTGATCCTAAAAGTGCTGATAAATGAACCTTCCTCAGTGTTGATAAATGGTTAATTTTGTGGCTCTAAATTAAAGCTCCAATAAGGAACCCTTTTATCATCACTTTTTTAGCACTAATAAAAGTACAAGGATTTTAACCTCACTAATGTAGTCATCAATTTTCCAATACTGATAAAGGAAAAATCTATCACTGTTAAAGGAAAATTTTGTAGTAGTGATCATTGTTTTTTGATATTTTTTATGATTATGATTGCAATGATGAAATACTAAAATATATATCTCAAAAAACTCATTTATTTTCTTCTCTATCATTATTTTATTAGAATACATGTTTCCATTAATTTTCCTCTCTTTATGTACTCAAAAGTTCAAAAATAAAATTTTAATAAATATCTCCTTTTAGGTCAGAAACCCATTTTTCTTCCAAAAAAATATTTTCTAAATATGTTTTAATTTTTTTAACTTTTATTTAAAATTATTTATTAAATAATTTTTTACCCATGTTTTACTTTTTACAAAATATTTTAAAATAAATCAACAAATTATTTTCAAAACAAATCTATTTGTATTTTACTAAAAAAAATTAAAGGATTATTTTTTTATGTGTACGACATGAGTGAAACATACCATCATCATGAAAATTATTTTCATTAAAGATTACTTTATAATTTTTCAATGTTATTTCTAATTAAAATGATTTTTAAAAATGTTTTGTGCTTTAAAAAGTGTTTTTACAAAGAGGAAAGGTTATTTTTCTAAAGAAATGTTTTAAATGATTCTTCAAAGCTTTTATTATAATTTTATAATGTTATTTTAAAATAAAATGATTTTGAAAATTTTTTATATTATAAAAAAGTGATTTTGAAATAAATTTTTGTTTCCTTTAGAAATTTCAAAAGTAATATTTCGAAATACTTCTTCATATATGATAAAATCCTTTGATGTTAACTATTATTTAATGGGGATATAAACTAAGGATTCCTTTATTATTATTTATTTTAATGTTTTATGTTTATGATGATATATGTTTATGTAACCCATTTCTCTTCAATGTTCTATAACATGATAGAACTCTTCTGAAACTCAATTCTTTTCACAAGCTATTCTATAATGAGATCTTTATGCAACCCATTTCATTTCATTGGTTTTGATAGGGGGACTATTTTATGATCTTATGGCACACAAATTTATGATTTCCACTATGTGATAGTGGTTATGTTATAAAAAATAATGGTGTTATGTTATAACTAGAGACAATGGTAACATTATAACAGAATAAGGGTGAGACTTATATCTCCCTCCAATGTGTTGTGTAAAGATTATCTAATGAGGTCGACATGACTTTCATGGGGATTTAACTTCGTTGAGTAATAGAAACTATCCACTATGATGGTATTTGTGGTGAACCCTTACTATTATGATGGTTTGGGGAGTGAACCCATTACTCTATGAGGAAATAGATTCCACTGGGCAAGGTGGTGTGTCCCACCTAGGAAGTATAAATACCCATAGAGTGATTTTATAAGTTTTGGCAATGATACTTCACTAATAACAAAATTATTTTCTATACTTATTTTCATGTCATAATTCTATTTCTAATTCCAATGTTATAGTCTAATGGATCATGTTCATTGATTATCCTATGATTCACATCTTATGAACTACCAATATTTATGCCATTAAGTAGGATTATGATCTTTGATATGTAGGGTATGGTTTTGACATTTTATGCTCATGTTGTCATACCATTATGTCTATGTTATGCATACGTATCTTCTTTTTTTACCCTTACTGAGAATATGAACTCACCCTTTCTTATGTTTCATTTCCCCAGGTTATAAAAAGAGGTTTTATATAGGGTATGTCTATGAATATTACTAACTGGAAAGATATTTTTGAACAACATTGAATAAATTTCACTAGATTAGAATATTGTGCACCTAGTCTCAATAGACACTAAACTATTATCGTCCCCGAGCATGTGTTTGTATAATATATTGAATAGTCATCTAAAAATTTGTAATATTTATGCATCAGATACCCCGATCACTATAGTTGGTATTAGAGGAAAGTTTTTCTTAACATTTTTAATATAGGATGTGAAAAACTTAGTGATATCCCTAAGAATATTTCTAAGGATATGTATAGGGATGTCTTTAAGGATATGTCTAAGGATGATTTAATGTATAGTAAAATGTCTTGGAATTTTGGTAATGGATAGAATGAGTGGTTTCCTAACAATACATCTCTCTCAAGATAATAGAAGTGGATGTTGCTATGACCTATATGTACATAGGTGTAATAACCCCAAAAAGACTGCATCGAGCAAGACTTGATCAGAATCTAGTGCATGAAAATGGGCCTTATTTCACAACTGGTTTGAAATTCTTAAGGGAAATAATTTGGAAATTAAAAGTCTATTTATGAACCATCATGAAAGATTTAAATAGAATATGATTGTGAATAACCTAGGTCAAACCTAATGTTTCATAGTTTAAATAAGATTGTATCATGATTTATACATCCTATATTTTATTTTTTTCATGATCATGTTGTTTTGTACTATGATTACTGTTTATTACTATATTATTTTTGGTTTTAGTCAATATAAGAAACTATAAGGAACTGAGTTAGCATTGAATGTGACCGGAAATTTTCTAATGAACAACCAAATAAGATGATGAATGGATTAAAAGATGTTGTGATTATGCTTAATTAATTTTAATGGAACATGATTAACAACATGTACCTTAACCAACTCTCAGACTCTCTATATAAGAGAAGGAAAGATTTCACTAAGTTTTCTGGTAGTGGAGACCATAGAGGAAATAAGATTCAGTTTCTTATGTGTCATGAATGTGGGAAGAAACCCCTATGTGGGTGTCTTCGTGGAATAAGAAGATGTTTTGACTATGGAAAATAAGGACACAAATATTGTAACTGAAAAGGGAAAATAAAAGTTCATTAAATGAAATGAATGAGAATAATGGTCTCCATAAGATAACATCGATTGCTTAATTCTTTAAATACGTAACGTATGGCCATTATTCAAATCAATATCCTAAAGTTAAAGTGTGTGAAGAAAATTAGAATAGTTATATGAGTAATGGTTATATTCCTATTAATAAAGATACTAAAAATGACATATGAATGGAAAGTTGTATTAAGGAATAAGATGATGAAGAATAGTTAATTGTTTGAGAAGTAAGTGGGTCAAATGAAGTATTTGTGTATTAGAATTTAAATCCAATATTATATAAATCTTGAAATATATAATAATAACTATTATTTGTTTTGATTAAGGATTTGAAATAATTTGCTGACCTATGCTGATGGATTGTAATTTTGATTTAATGGAAAGGTTATATTTTAATGATAACCCTTAATTCATTCAGAATGTTAAGATAATTATTTTATGATTAATAATAGATTTATTTTGATAAAATTAAATTGATTAATAATTTTTTCCTTAGAAATAATTAATGATTTGTAGACAAAGTGGTTTATGCTACCATTGATGAAGTTTACAAAATTTTTAGATTCAATACATATATCCCATAATCTATGTTTTGTTTAAGGAAGGATGTATTTTTTCAATAAAGTATTATGGAAATTCAAGTTATTACCATGTTTCAAGAGAATACATGATGAAGGTATTCACATGTTTTTTATGTGATAATCAAGATCCACTTTATGGTATATAAGGATTAATTATTTGTTCATTTTGGTAATTCTGTGACAATCTTAATAAAGTTTTGGATTTTAATTTTTTAGAAGGGTGGAATGGTTTATGTTAAACTTTGGGAAATGATTTAGATATTAATTTATTACTTCACCATATGTAGATTTATCCATATTTGATAACTTATGATAACCATTTTCTTGAAGATAACTAAAGTTACATATAACTACCTATTAATATATTTATGGATTTTATGATCCATTAGTGCGTCAGACGCAAAAAATTAAACATTTTTTTTTTGCTATAAGAGATTAAGTGGAAATTGATCAAGGCAAGAACAATAGACAATATTATTATTTTGAGATGGAATGAAATCAAGTAAGTAAATAATTTCATAAAAATTATTCAAATTTTGTAAAAGGATCTTGAAATAAAATATTTTTTTAGCTCCCTGACCCATTTAGCCACCCAAATAGTTCTTTAGGCTGAGTGACACTAGCCTTAGTTATGCCTCCCTGTATGAAAAATTCTACTAACTAGAAGTGAGGTGGTGAAAGAGTTATAGTGGGGAGACTATACCCTCTAGTGATGATGTAATAATGGTCCAAGTAAATATGTAATATGCAATGGAAAAGAGTGAAAAAAGGAACTGGACTAGTAACCCTCCCATGGTGAAAGAACAATGAATAACATATAATAGTGGAAACTATAGCTAAATAAAAATGATAATAGAATAAACGAAAAAGACAAGAATATCATTTGTAGGTAAGCATGCATATCAAAAGATATCATACATATCAATAAGCATAAGGGTTACCAATGGATGACCACAATATGTATATATAAAACATGATGATATAAAAAGGAACAAAATAGAATCCTAGTTGATGTAGGAATCTCTAGGTCCTCCTTACATACATCCATGCCAACTCAAACACTAGATTCCAGTTCTATATCCCAAACCTTTATCTAACGGAAATAGAATGAAATCTACATGTGTCTCGAAGGGCTTGTGTAGGGTGTGAGAACAAGTCTATGTTGGCCACCACCAACATGTTCCAATAGGACTTCAATGACTACATAGGTGTATGATAAAAATAAATAATGAAAATGCATTCATTTAATAAACACAGGCTTAGATAGAGCTCAACAACCACCCAGAATCTATCACCTTCTAGAACCAATTCTGGAATAATGTAGAGGATATGATCCTTAGCTGAAGTACATGGAATCCTTGGATTAAAATTGTCCTAGGTGAACCCTTAGGTTCCACCAAAAAATGTGTAACACCCCGATATTTTATGATATTTATTATTTTTTTCATATCTTCTATTGTACGCTACACCAAGATTACCTTGCGCTATACGCAACACCGTATTAGTTTGCAGTATACACAACACTATTCTTGGACCATGTTACACACAATTTCATGTTCGTTTGATAGTAGTTATTCTACGAAACATTGAGTATATATATATATATTGAATTTATAAATGAAATATGGTTGTATTCTGTTATACGAAACAACGAAGGAGTATTACACAACACACAACCCTGACTTGGCTTGCATTACACACAATCGCGACCTTCCTCGATAGCGTGTGTTGTACACAAAACCAGGTTTCACTAAACAACAATATATGGTTATAATATTATTATAAACTAGGCATTTTGAATAGTATCAACTAAATTTTTTATTTTATAACATTATTATTCATCTTACACATTTTCTAGAACATGGTATGAGAACAAACTAAATTTTTCAGGTAATATAAGTATTCTTCAAAAAAATGCAGTTTTGACGCCTTTTGATGGAGAACCCACTTTAAATCTAGTTTTTGACATGTTTATATGTTAAATTTGACAACATAAAATTCTCATTTGGAATCAGGATATAAAAATTTACTTTTGATAAGTTTTTCATATCATTCTGATAACTTTTATATTTTAATAGTAAAAACACGCTATATTTTAATTAAAAACAACTTTATTCATCGCAATAATTTATATGGTTATATTATCTTTTTAATTGATTTTAAAGTTTAATTAGAATATAGTTTTACCATTTAATCAAATTTTGGTCATTGGAATTAATTTCACTTTGAAATTGGACATAAACAAGTGTCGATCTTTTGATAGTTATTGTTTTCTTAAAAACATGCTATTTGTTTTGATAAAGGGAATTAATTTTTAAAATTAATTAATGCCACTTATATGTTTTGAATTTTGAAAAATAGAAATCATTTTTGAATTTAGAATATCAAATATAGATTAGGCTGAATGTTTGGTATTTTTATGAAAAAACATCAATTTTTGATGAATAGTGAAACCACTTAGTGGTAGTTAAAAAAAACTGTATCTTTCATTTAAATGAAATTTTACCTCTTCCATGAATTGAATTTCAAAAATAAGTCATACATGGTTGTTATCAAGAATTAAAATGTGGTTCAATAAGATGAAAATAATTTTTGATGAATAGTAACTTTTGACTTTTATTTACCGCGGTTAAAGGTAAATAGGGTAATTCAAGGTTAAAAGGATATTATAATAATTCAAAATTACCTTAACACTTGTCCTAACCTTATTGGATGAGTAGTGACCAACCATGGGAATCATTGGGTCTATTTTGGGACCCCATTGAGCCACTAGTTAGTGATAATGTCAATTTGGATTAATTAATTTAATGTAAAGACAAAATTGACATTAACAAAAATATTTTAGTAATTAATTTTTATAATGGGTTATATAAATTATATTTTCAGCTATAAATATTTATTGGAAATCTAAAAATATTTCCTACATGATGGTATTTGTTTTATAATTTTTAGACATCAAATAAATTAAATTATTTATGATACAATAATGATACTATATTTACCTCATTAATAAATGATTTAGATAAATAAGATTATAATGAATAAAATATTATCCAAAACATGTACAATTCTTATTGGATGATTTTTTTTCGACCATGAGTCATCTTATATTCATCTTTAATGATTTTTCAACCTTTTGAAACTGAAGATAAGTTTATAATAAAATAATATTTTCACACTTTCCAAAGGTTCCCCTCTCCTCCCTTATAAAAGGGAATATCCTCCTTCTCCTCTTTACACAACATTGAGCCTTCAAGCTAGGCCAACCCCTGCCCATTTCCCTTCTCAACATCCCTAGAAACATAGTAGAGGTTATGGTCTTCTAAAAATACCAACTCTAGTCCCTTAAGTGGAAGGTTAAGGGAGGTGTGTCAAAGAAGATGAGGTTCAGATACGTACGAAGCATATCAGACCTAAGGATATAAAGAAAGGTTTTAGGTAAGAAATCAAAAGGGGAAGATCTTTATGGGGGATGTTTAAGATCTTTCACCATGATTAGAATATTATTTTTCCGAGTTTCCAAAGACACTAAACTATTACGGTCCTTGTGTGTTTGTTTTTGTTATGTATTAAGTATTCCGCTAAAGTAATCTAATGTCCATGTACGTCAAGCTTGGGTCTCTAAAGTTGGTATCAGATGAAAGGTTTAGTTAAGCTTTGGAAACTAGGATGTGAAAACTTTAGTGAGATCCCTAGAGATATTTCTATGGTATGTCTAGAGATGTCCATAAGGTTAAGTATAAGTATAGGTTACAGTCCTAGAATTACGGTAACGATCATAGAATTAAACCTAAGATCTTAGATATTTAAGGTACTCCCCCTTTATTATGTTGTTTTCCTAGAATGATTTTTGCCTCTCACACTGTTCTTTTTGGGTTTTAGACGATGGCTGGAACCCGAAGGAACCGTGTTGATCAATGTAATGGACAAATTAAATGATTGTCCTCTCGAACAACCAAATGTGATGGGAGATGGAGTGCAAAATCTTATTGTTATACTTACACAAGCTTTGAATCATTCTGAACATCCAAATGAACATAGAAAGGAACAATATTATATTGAGTCCTTCATGAGGCAACATCCACCTTCTTTCAGTGGGTCTTCTAATCCACTTGTTGCTGAACAATGGATCTGTACCATTGAAAAGATATTTTCCATACTTCATTGTATAGAGCATGAAAAAGTCATTTTACCTGTTTACCATTTAGAAGGTGAATCAGACCAGTGGTGGACACTAATTAAGACTACAAGGCCCCAAGATGAAATTGAATCCATGGAATGGAATGAGTTTAACAACTTGTTTTTCAATATGTACTTACCTCGTATTCTTAGAAAAATGATGGAGAAGGAGTTACTTGAGCTTAAGAAAAAGGATAATGAATCTGTTGGTATATATGAAGCAAATTTTACACGGCTTGGAAGGTATGCATCTGGATTTATCATCCAACCTGAATGTAAAGTTGATCGATTCTTCAGTGTCTTAAAACCAAGACTTCGAAGGGCATTAGCGATAAGAGACTTCAGTAGCTATGAAGAAATTGTGCATTGTTCATTCAAGGTAAAACTGGAAGTTGGTGTTACATATCCATCTCATGGTTTTGACAGGAAATGAAACATGAAGTTCATGGAAAAATCTCAAAACAATGGTGAAAAGAAGGTGAATGTTTCTTTATGCTCAAAGTGTGGAAAGAAGCATGGTGGAGATTTTCTAAAAGGTACTATAAAATGTTTCAATTATGGAAAAGAATGTCCTCAAGTATCTGAGTGCCGAAGTAATGGGAAAATGGTAGCTAACGGTGTGAATGGAGAAAGGATAGCGGAAAACTCACCACCAACACATCAATGCTTCATGTGCAAAGAAACAAAGCATTATGCTAACCAATGTCCTAATCCAAGGGTTAATGATGATCGACATCAACAACAACTTAAGGAAAAGGACAAATGGAAGTCACATGCGATCACTGTTGGTGATGTTGAGTATGAAAACAATGTAGTGGAATGATTATGTGTTTATGTAATGGGATTCTGAAATAATGTTGTGGAATCTCAAAGTATTGTGGAATTTTGGAACATCTATGTATTGGTTTATTGTGGTTTTCAGTGATTATATAGTACCAGTAACCATGAAAAGTGATTAAAATATTTTTGGAAAGAATATGATATGCACATAATTAAGGGATAAGGATAAAATAATATCTTTGATAGTATTAATGAGCTCATGACTGATATAAAGACAAAGTGATATCATTGTTTGAGTATATAATATTTTTGGGATTTTGGTATGTGGAAAGAGTTAACTTTTGACACCATTCATGTTTTCACTAAGGTTTAATGGGTATTCATTTTTCAAGAGAATACACGATTAAGGTATTCACATGTTTGGAATGTGACAAACAAGATATATCTTGTGATATATGAGGGATAAATGATGGTATTCACATGCTTATTATGTGACCTTTCCAGTAATCATTTTCATTATACTATGAGATTGGACTGATGTATTTCAGATAAGTCTAATGATTGGAATGGATTATGTCGGACATTAGATAGTATTGTTTAAGGCTAGAACTTTTTTCGATATTATGGATAGGATGTTATAATAATATAGTTTTAGAAGAAAGACATCCTGCAGAACGGGCAACAACCCGTCACTTCGGACAAGGCTGTAGGAATTGAACCCCCAACCGAAGTGCGATATGCCATTATCGCCTACCACTGGCCTACAAGAAGTCCCTGGTTAGTAGAAACTAGTTTTATTTTATGTGGTATGATAGATGAAGTATAAGACCATTTTTGGAATCATATACGATTAACTTCACCATAGATGGACTTATGTATATTTGATAACCTTTGCTAACCTTTTGTTTAAGACAGATTGAATGACCCATCATTCTATCACATGATCCGCTAACACTTCTAAAAAGACAAATTTAACTTCATTTCTTTAAGAGATGAAGTGGAAATTGTTTGAGACATGTGTAACGTTGAGATTGTACCAAATTCAAGAATGTATATCTTTTAATTTAGAAATTCTTCAACATTTGGGAAATGATATTGAAAACCAAAAATGTTGTCCTAGTGCTCTCATATCTGATGAATCAGATGGTACCTTAGATCGTCACAAATTTATAGCTTTGTGATTATTGGATTTTTCATAGCCATGTTCTCTACCACTCTCCATCAAAACTTGATGGTCAAATTTCTCTTGCATATCCATATTTGTTTCACCTATGATGTCCTATGTGGGAACTCAAGTGATGAGTTACTTTGGGTATCCATTTTGTTTCTAACATTCATTTTTAAAATTATGTTTTAGAATTCCCTTTTACGATGTGGGTTTCTATGAAAGAAACTCCCAAGTAATAAACCATTTATAACCCTGAAAAATTTCGAGGGTGAAATTCCTTTTAAGGGAGGTAGAATGTAACACCCCGAGATTTTATGAGATATATTATTTTTTTTCATATATTCTGTTGTACTCTACACTAAGATTACTTGTGCTATACGCAACACCGTATTGGCTTGCAGTATAACAACACTATTCTTGGATCATGATACACACAATTTCAAGTTCATTTGATAATAGTTATTCTATGAAACATTGATAATATATATATATATATATATATATATATATTCAATGTATAAATGAAATATGGTTGGATTCTATTTTATAAAAGAATGATGTAGTCTTTCACACCACACAACCCTGACATGTCTTGCATTAAACGCAATCATGACCTTCCTCGATAGCATGTGTTGTATGCAATACCATGTTTTACTAAACAATGATATATGGTTATAATATTATTATGAACTAGCGGTTTTGAATAGTATCAACTAAATTTTGAATTTTATAACATTATTATTCATCTTACACATTTTCTAGAACATGGTATGAGAACAAACTAAATATTTCGGGTAAAATAAATATTTTTCAAAAAATGCAGTTTTGCCGCCTTTTGATGTCACACCCACATTAAATCTAGTTTTTTACATGTTTATAAGATCAATTTGACAACATAAAATTTTTATTTCGAATCAGTATATAAAAATTTACTTTGGATAATTTTTTCATATTATTCTGATAACTTTCATATTTTAATAGTAAAAACACGCTATATTTTAATTAAAAAAAACCTTTTTCATCGCAATAATTTATATGGATAGATTATCTTTTTAATTGGTTCTAAAGTGTAATTTGAATATATTTTTACCATTTAATTCAATGTTGTTCATTGGAATTAATTTCACATTGAAATTGGATATAATCAAGTGTCGATCTTTTGATAGTTATTGTTTCTTAAAAACACGCTATTTGTTTTGATAACGTGAATTAATTTTTAAAATTAATTAATGCCACTTCTATGTTTTGAATTTAGAAAAATAGACATCATTTTTGAATTCAAAATATCAAATATATCTTAGGATGAATGTTTGGTATTTTTCGGAAAAAACATCAATTTTTGATGAATAGTGAAACCACTTAGTGGTAGTTTAAAAAAACCGACACTTTCATTTAAATGAAATTTTACCACTTCTCTGAATTGAATTTAAAAAATCCGACATACATGGTTGTTATAAAGAAGTAAAATGTGGTTCAATAAGAAGAAAATAATTTTTGGTGAATAGTAACTTTTGACTTTTATTTACCACGGTTAAAGGTAAATAGGGTAATTCATGGTTAAAAGAATATTATAATAATTCAAAATTATCTTAACACTTGTCTTAACATTATTGTATGAGTAGTGGTCGAACATGGTCATCCTTGGGTTGATTTTGGGACCCCATTGAGCCACTTGGTAGTGATAATGGAAAATTGGATTAATTAATTTAATGTAAAGACAAAATTGACATTAACAAAAATCTATTAGTAATTATTTTTTATAAGGGGTTATATAAATTATCTTTTAAACTATAAATATTCATTGGGAAGCTAAAAATATTTCCTACATGATTGTAATTTTTTTTATAATTTTTAGACATCAAATAAATTAAATTATTTATGACATAATAACGATGCAGTATTTACCTCATTAATAAATGATTTATGTAACACCCCGAAGTTTTCGAACCTCTTAAATGAAATTTGGGCGTTTTGTGCTATTGAAGTTCTCTCTTTAAAACAATCAGAATGAAAAATATAAAAACACGTAACTTTTTTTATGAACTCAACACTGAAGGGTCTTACAATTTTCGGGTAACAAGAAAAACACACCAACCAAATATCCCAACTAAGAACCCGATTACAATAATGGGTAGACTGCTTTAAACTACTAAGAGCCCGAGAATGCGCTAGGGGTTTCGAGCATCCATCATAATAAACATAAGGATGGCCGAAGCCACTACAACCATGCTCAGCACCAAGGGGATCACACGAACCATCTTTGTTTCTCCTTCAGTCACCTGGGGTAAGGGACACCCTGAGACCAGACCCTTTTTATAAGCTCCCCAATCGGACCGTTGGACCTCAAACGGCTATATTTTCGACCGTTGTTTTCCCAAAGTATCCAATGTTTTGTTTTTGACCGTTGGTTCCCCCTGTCCTCTAAGTTTTGGAAATAGGATGGCTTACCACCGGATGATTCGGAAGATTAATTATGAAGTTTGCTTCAAAAATGAAATCAATGTTAATTTAATTAATTTATCTTTTGTTTCCCAGAATGAGACTTTTATTTAATGTTTCAAAACGACAAAAATTAATATTTTTGTTTTTCTTCCATTATGCATATTAATTTGAACAATTGAACTTTTACTTTCTAATTTTATTAAACCTAATGAATTTTTATGAGTTATATATATATTTCATCAAATTAGATATATTATTTCTTTAATTTGACATTTGTTAACTATTTTGGAAACTACGTCAAATTATGGTTTCTTCTACTCATGTGTTTCGTAATTATATCAACGTACTTTGATTAAATATAGTTACATTTAATAATAATCTTTAATTAAGAATATTAATGTAATTAACGAACAAAGGAAACTAAAATATATATATCTACAGATATATATTTTCATGTTAGCATAATTATATTAAGTTACCATACTGTATAAAATTATGTTTTGTTCAATATAAAATGAAAATTTAGTACTTTGAAAATTTGGGTTAAATAATATTTTTGTTTTAATAACATTTAGATATTAACATATAAATTTAAATTTAGATAAGTAGCAATAAATAAAGGATAAGTTAAATTAAATTATATGTTTTTATGAAGGAAATAGAGAAAAAATGAAAATATAATTTATGTTTTAAATAGGGGTTTAATAGTTTATTATATAGGTGTTTTAATGACCCTTGAATTAGGATAATATTAGTTTATTAATAAGGTTGAATTAATGATTTTATAATAGGTTTAATAAAATAATAAAATAACAGATTTTTATATATGATAAAAACGATATAAAAAAAAGGAGAGAAAGAATCGGAAAGGGGGGGGGGGCGTGTTTAAAACACCGCGGCAATCTAGAGCCGTCCGATCTGGCGCTCTCCATCGCGGCCATCCATTCATTTTTAATACCGCGTCGCGTCTGGGCCATTCGATCAACCTGTTTCTAATCCTGGCCGTCCGTTTTGTTTCGCGTTTCTCTCCTACCTCGCGCCCGCGACTTCTTCTTCTTCCTGGTGTCGTCAGACCAGTAGAGTTAGGGAGCCTCGTTTCCTCCGCCCGAGCCATCAACGGTCATCCCCTCTCTTCTTCTTCCACAAAATCGGCGCCTCCCTCTTAATTACCGGCCTCGGTTTCCTCAATGTCTCCCCAGTTGTTGAGACTTTTCTTCTTTTTTTTGACTCCAAGTTGCACCGAAGGTGAACGTCGGCACACGAGCCCTCTCGACCTCTCCGACCTCTGAGACCTCATCAATGCTCCGTTCTCCCCTCCTCCTCGTCGAATAGGTAAGGGTCGAAGTCTGTTTTTAAAGTTTTGTTCTAAACTTCGGTTTTCATGTATATAAACATATGCGGGTTATATATATATACGTGTAAATCCTGTGTATACACCTTCGGCTTCCCCTACCTCGTTGCCGCATCTCCCTCTCCTCCCCTCTGAATAGGTAAGGGTCGTGTCTTTTTTTTGTTATTTATTTGGTTAAGCTTAGGTTTATATATTAATATATATAAGTATAAACATGATATATATATATGTATACCTGCAGGAATTACATGTTTCGGTCCCTCTTGCCTCACCCACTCCTCCTCCCTGAACAAGGTAAGAAATATGTTTTGATTTCAGTTTTGGTTTTGTCAAGATTTGGTATATGTGTATAAATATGTATATGTGTATTTACATATATATACATATGTTGTATATATAAATACCTATACTTTTCGGTTATGTCTGAACCTGAAAAACTGAATTTTGGGGTAAGGGTTCAAAGAATCAGATTTTATTTGGGTAAGGGTTAATCTTATTTTGTGTTTGTTTAAACTATATATATGTATATATATATACTTATATATGTATATGTGAAACAAACCATTTCGGGTTTTTTATGATCTTCAATTGATGAAAATTTGTTTATGAAATGATGTTCTTAATATATGAAAAACATGTAAGGGTTAAGTATGGTTTTGTGTCTTATTTTACTTCGGATATATTTATATATATGCAAGTTTATATAAATGTATACCTCTATGTAGAAGCAAGTCCATAAGACCCTCTTTCTTGTATACTAGTATTCTTCCTCTCTTGGAGAACCTAGTTTGGGTATGAATTTAACACATGTTTGTGATTTAACGTTGGTTTATGTATATATATATATATATATATCGATTTATATGTATATATATATATATAACCATGTGTATGTACGCACCATGTGTAATCACACCCGAATGTCATGGAGAATCCCTCTTTTACATATAGGCTCTGAAATATAAAGGTGGGAGACCAAGTCTAATTTGTGTGTTCTTGTAGTTCGTTTTATATGTATATATATATGGGTACGTATATACATATACATAGGACCCAGTAAACCCCTCTTGCAAAAACACATAAATATGAGTATGACTGAAAAAATTCTAGTCCAGAGCTTGTGAATCAGGTAATGTATGAATTGAGTATTATTTAATTAACTGAAACACTGAGTCACATTTACATTAATATGAATTTGGTTCCCATGTTTTGTAATTTATTACTTTATAGCATGATGAAGTTTATCAAAAGAACTTGCACAATTACATACATATGTTTTTCCCAAAGGTGGACTTGAATATGCACATTGTAACTTCAACTGCCTGTATAAAACACCCGTGACATCCAATTATCTTCATATGTGAACGACCATGCTTTAATTGGGTATCATGATGTATGTAATGTTAAAGTGTTATGCCTAATTTTTTTTAAAACCCAAGTTTTCGGATGTTAACTTTTTATGTGCACAAAGCTTTAGCATGCATATCATAATGTTTTTAATGATAGAACTATTTACATGTTATGAATATGTATGTGAAAATGGGGTTTAATTATGAATGTATGGAACCCCATGAATGTATGACCATGTCAAGATATGTGAGGGATGTATAGGACTTAAATGTTTATGGACGGGTGCGCCCGGAATTATACAGCGCTCCAATGCATTGGGTAAAGCAAGAGTCTCATGAGACATTATGTGCAACGGTCTTGGCGAATAGCCTTGGCTCGTGCTATCATGTGCAACGGTCTTGGAGAATAGCCTTGTCTCGTGCTACCATGGGAAACGGGATTGGCGTTTGATCTTGACCCGTACTAATGTTATGTTTTAAGGTTATGACGTGAGGTCTTGACAAAGTCCAGTATTATGCATCCCCTCTGCATGAAATGATAAAAGTCAACCAGGGTTTAGTTCAACTAACAGGACAACCCCTAGTTGAAATCTCCCATGACTATGAAAATGTAATTCTTATGTCAAGAACTGTTTTTCATGTGGTAAACTGATAGATGAACTGTATATTCTCATGAACCATGACATGCACGTTTTCCCGACTTAGTCACACTTTTCATTTTAGAATTTAAGTAACCTTGTTGAATATTATGCATTGTTTATGTTGCTCTCTCTGATCATGTTTACTTTGGTGTTTATTTCATGTACGTGCTTCTTTATGCAAGTGGTTTTCAAAGAAAGATGGCTTTCATGTTTTAAGAAAGGATAATGTTTTTTCTTTAGCAAAGTATTTTATTCTCTTGAAAAACATTTCTTTGAGAAAGGATTTTCTTAAAATGTATTTTTTTTTAAACCCCTTACTGGGCATTTTTGCTCACCCTACGTTTTGTTTAAAAATTTTTAGGCATGGTATGTACTGATGAAGTTAATCAGAGCAGCTAGTTTCCCAGAATCCTGAGCCTCGCGATCTTCTGTGGTCATGGGACATGATATTTATTTTTTAATGATGTAATGATAAGTATATCATGTCTCATGAGGCACCCTGGGTTTTGGGGTCTCTACAGTTGGTATCAGAGGATAGGTTCAGGAAAATCTGGAAAATCAGGTGATATAAATATATTGCTATGACTAACTAAGTAAAAGTGTCCTAACTTTCAGATGGCTGATGTACCTACCGAACTTTTGTCACTTCCAACTGAGGCTCTAGAGAACATTATATCTCTAGCCAGTCACGAGAACTTTCTAAACTATGCCCAAATTCGCAGGACGTGTGAGCACTTGTACGATGTGTCAAACTCATCTAGGGTGCTTAGTCTCCACCGGGGAATGGGGATGGATTATCTCCTAATGATGATGACCCAGTTTCCCTCGTATGCACGTCGGGGAAGGTATCACGAAGGACTCTTCCGAGTGTTTACAACTGGCGAGGAATTTGGCATAATGCTAGATAACCCTTTTCAAGAAGCTGCTGCTTCCGGAGACCTCCGAGCGGCTTATATGTGCTAGGTCCTGCACTACGGCTTCTGGGGCCAGTTAATGGACTTTGGAGCGTTGGAAAATGAGTCCACCCATGTGTCTATTAGGCAAGAAGTGTACACCGATGTGTCCCAACTCCACACCCCTCACGCTAAACTCAGGAGGCGTTATAAATGTTCCCATGAGTTTAGTCCTGTATGTTCATCCTATGCGTGGTTTGAAGAGTTAGGAAGTTTTTCCACTCTTTGAGGCGTACGTCTTGTGAACTCAGACTTTTCTATGTAAACTTTTTCATAAATGGAAGTTTCTTGTTTCCTTTCATTTCTCCACCTTATCTATATCGTTAAGAGTTTCCCTTCGATGTTTGTTTTCAGATGTCTGGACAGACAAACTTCTCATCCGTACCCGATGAGCTAGTAGAAGTCATCTTGATCAAGGCATGCATGGCGGATTACCCATCCTTTCTCCACCTACGAGGGTCCTGCCAGCGTTTGCTCAATTTAGCAAACGGTCCAGAGATTCTTCGGCTATGTCAAGAGAATGATCACGTCTTTCACCTCATCGCTGCTGCTCAACTCCCCTGCTATAGGCGAAGGGGAATGTACTTTGAGGGCCTGTTCCAATGTTTCACTCTGGCACAAAACTTTTCTACCAGAGCGTGTTTCCTCATGGCCGCCCAGGATGGCCATCTCAATGCATCTTATATGTTCCAAGTCCGGAACCTCAGTCTCCTCAACCGCATTATCCCTATCGACTACCTAGAGCATGATGTGGCCAGAAGAGTCATCAAGGAGTTTATATACTAGGACGTTTCCGAGCTTTGCATCACACGAGCCTCCCTCTGGAAGCCCGTGTGCAGTACACACAAACAGGAGTTCAAGGAGCACTGTTCGAGGTGCATCTGGACTAGGGAAACAGAAGAGTTGTGTGCCAACTTTGGTGTCCCGTTTACCGAGCCAGATCCACTGTTTCGGTAGAGTTTTACGTTTGGGGTTTCAGTTTCTCTTTTTTTTATGATAGAATTGCGGGGACACAATTCTTTGAAGGGGGAGATAATGTAACACCCCGAAGTTTTCAAACCTCTTAAATGAAATTTGGGCGTTTTGTGCTATTGAAGTTCTCTCTTTAAAACAATCAGAATGTAAAATATAAAAACACGTAACTTTATTTTATGAACTCAACACTGAAGGGTCTTACAATTTTCGGGTTACAAGAAAAACTCACTAACCAAATATCCCAACTAAGAACCCGATTACAATAATGGGTAGACTTCTTAAAACTACTAAGAGCCCGAGAATGCGGTAGGGGTTTCGAGCATCCATCATAATAAACATAAGGATGGCCGAAGCCACTGCAACCATGCTCAGAACCAAGGGGATCACACGAACCATCTTTGTTTCTCCTTCAGTCACCTGGGGTAAGGGACACCCCGAGACCAGACCCTTTTTATAAGCTCCCCAATCGGACCGTTGGACCTCAAACGGCTATATTTTCGACCGTTTTTTCCCAAAGTATCCAATGTTTTGTTTTTGACCGTTGGTTCCCCTTGTCCTCTAAGTTTTGGAAATAGGATGGCTTACCACTGGATGATTCGGAAGATTAATTATGAAGTTTTCTTCAAAAATGACATCAATGTTAATTTAATTAATATATCTTTTGTTTCCCAAAATGAGACTTTTATTTAATGTTTCAAAACGACAAAAATTAATATTTTTGTTTTGCTTCCATTATGCATATTAATTTGAACAATTGAACTTTTACTTTATAATTTTATTAAACCTAATAAATTTTTATGAGTTATATATATATTGCATCAAATTAGATATATTATTTCTTTAATTTGACATTTGTTAACTATTTTGGAAACCACGTCAAATTAGGGTTTATTCTACTCATGTGTTTTGTAATTATATCAACGAACTTTGATTAAATATAGTTACATTTAATAATAATCTTTAATTAAGAATATTAAGGTAATTAACGAACAAAGGAAACTAAAATATATATATCTACATATATATATTTTCATGTTAGCATAATTATATTAAGTTTCCATACTGTATAAAATTATGTTTTCTTCAATATAAAATGAAAATTTAGTACTTTGAAAATTTGGGTTAAATAATATTCTTGTTTTAATAACATTTAGATATTAACATATAAATTTAAATTTAGATAAGTAGCAATAAATAAAGGATAAGTTAAATTAAATTATATATTTTTATGAAGGAAATAGAGAAAAAATGAAAAAATAATTTATGTTTTAAATAGGGGTTTAATAGTTTAATATATAGGTGTTTTAATGACCCTTGACTTAGGATAATATTAGTTTATTAATAAGGTTGAATTAATGATTTTATAATAGGTTTAATAAAATAATAAAATAACAGATTTTTTATAAGATAAAAACGATATAAAAAAAAGGAGAGAAAGAATCGGAAGGGGGGGGGGGCGCGTGTTTAAAACACCGCGGCAATCTAGAGCCGTCCGATCTGGCACTCTCCATCGCGGCCATCCATTCCTTTTTAATACCGCGTCGCGTCTGGGCCGTCCGATCAACCTGTGTCTAATCCTGGCCGTCCGTTTTGTTTCGCGTTTCTCTCCTACCTCGCGCCCGCGACTTATTCTTCTTCCTGGTGTCGTCGGACCAGTAGAGTTAGGGAGCCTCGTTTCCTCTGCCCGAGCCGTCAACGGTCATCCCCTCTCTTCTTCTTCCACAAAATCGGCGCCGCCCTCTTAATTACCGGCCTCGGTTCCCTCGACGTCTCCCCAGTTGTTGAGCCTTTTCTTCTTTTTTCTTTGACTCCAAGTTGCACCGAAGGTGAACGTCGACACACGAACCCTCTCGACCTCTCCGACCTCCAAGACCTCATCACTGCTCCGTTCTCTCCTCCTCCTCGTCGAATAGGTAAGGGTCGAAGTCTGTTTTTAATGTTTTGTTCTAAACTTCGGTTTTCATGTATATAAACATATGCGGGTTATATATATATACGTGTACATCCTGTGTATACACCTTCGGCTTCCCCTACCTCGTTGCCGCATCTCCCTCTCCTCCCCTCTGAATAGGTAAGGGTCATGTCCTTTTTTTGTTATTTATTTGGTTAAGCTTCAGTTTATATATTAATATATATAAGTATAAACATGATATATATATATGTATACCTGCTGGAATTACATGTTTCAGTCCCTCTTTCCTCGCCCACTCCTCCTCCCCGAGCAAGGTAAGAAATATGTTTTGAATTTAGTTTTGGTTTTATCAAGATTTGGTATATGTGTATAAATATGTATATGTGTATTTATATATATATACATATGTTATATATATAAATACCTATACTTTTCGGTTATGTCTGAACCTGAAAAACCGAATTTTGGGGTAAGGGTTCAGAGAATCTGATTTTATTTGGGTAAGGGTTAATCTTGTTTTGTGTTTGTTTAAACTATATATATGTATATATATACTTATATATGTAAATGTGAAACAAACCATTTCGGGTTTTTTTTATGATCTTCAATTGATGATAATTTGTTTATGAAATGATGTTCTTAATATATGAAAAACATGTAAGGGTTAAGTATGGTTTTGTGTCTTATTTTACTTCGGATATATTTATATATATCTGCAAGTTTATATAAATGTATACCTCTATGTAGACTCAAGTCCATAAGACCCTCTTTCTTGTATACTAGTATTATTCCTCTCTTGGAGAACCTAGTTTGGGTATGAATTTAACACATGTTTGTGATTTAACGTTGGTTTATGTGTATATATATATATCGGTTTATATGTATATATATATATATATATATAACCATGTGTATGTACGCACCATGTGTATTCACACCCGAATGTCATGGAGAATCCCTCTTCTACATATAGGCTCTGAAATATAAAGGTGGGAGACCAAGTCTAATTTGTGTGTTCTTGCAGTTCGGTTTATATGTATATACATATGGGTACATATATACATATACATAGGACCCAGTAAACCCCTCTTGCACAAACACATAAATATGAGTACGATTGAAACAATTCTAGCCCAGAGCTTGTGAATCAGGTAATGTATGAATTGAGTATTATTTAATTAACTGAAACACTGAGTCACATTTAAATTAATATGAATTTGGTTCCCATGTTTTATAATTTATTACTTTATAGCATGATGAAGTTTATCAAATGAACTTGAACAATTATATACATATGTTTTTCCCAAAGGTGGACTTGAATATGCACATTGTAACTTCAACTGCCTGTATAAAACACCCGTGACATCCAATTATCATCATATGTGAACGACCCTACTTTAATTGGGTATCATGATGTGTGTAATGTTAAAGTGTTATGCCTATTTTTTTAAACCCAAGTTTTCAGATGTTAACTTTTTATGTGCACGAAGCTTTAGCATGCATATCATAATGTTTTTAATGATAGAACTGTTTACATGTTATGAATATGTATGTGAAAATGGGGTTTAATTATGAATGTATGGAACCCCATGAATGTATGACCATGTCAAGATATGTGAGGGATGTATAGGACTTAAATGTTTATGGACGGGTGCGCCCAGAATTATATAGCGCTCCAATGCATTGGGTAAAGCAAGAGTCTCATGAGACGTTATGTGCAATGGTCTTGGCGAATAGCCTTGGCTCGTGCTATCATGTGCAACGGTCTTGGCGAATAGCCTTGGCTCGTGCTACCATGGGAAACAGGATTGGCGTTTGGCCTTGACCCGTACTAAAGTTATGTTTTAAGGTCATGACGCGAGGTCTTGACAAAGTCCAGTATTATGCATCCCCTCTGCATGAAATGATAAAAGTCAACCAAGGGTTAGTTCAACTAACAGGACAACCCCTAGTTGAAAGCTCCCATGACTATGAAAATGTAATTCTTATGTCAAGAACTGTTTTTCATGTTGTAAATTGATAGATGAACTGTATATTCTCATGAACCATGACATGCACGTTTTCCCGGCTTAGTCACACTTTTCATTTTAGAATTTAAGTAACCTTGTTGAATATTATGCATTGTTTATGTTGCGCTCTCTGATCATGTTTACTTTGGTTTTTATTTCATGTACGTGCTTCTTTATGCAAGTGGTTTTCAAAGAAAGATGGATTTCATGTTTTAAGAAAGGATAATGTTTTGTCTTTAGCAAAGTATTTTATTCTCTTAAAAAAGATTTCTTTGAGAAAGGATTTTCTTAAAATGTCTTTTTTTAAAACCCCTTACTGGGCATTTTTTCTCACCCTACATTTTGTTTAAAATTTTTCAGGCATGGTATGAACTGATGAAGTTAATCAGAGCAGCTGGTTTCCCAGAATCCTAAGCCTCGCAATCTTCTGTGGTCATGGGACATGATATTTATTTTGTAATGATGTAATGATAAGTATATCATGTCTCATGAGGCACCCTGGGTTTTGGGGTCTCTACAATTTAAATAAATAAGATTATAATGATTAAAATATTATCCAAAAAATTTCCAATTCTGATTGGATGATATTATTTCGACCATGATTCATCTTATCTTCATCTTTAATTAATTTTGGATCTTTTGAAACCGAAGATAAGTTTATAATAAAATAAGATTTTCACACTTTCCAAAGGTGCCCCTATCCTCCCTTATAAAAGGGAACCTCCTCCCTCTCCACTTTACACAACTTTGAGCCTTCAAGCTCAGCAAAACCCTACCCATTTCTCTTCTCAACATACCTAGAAACACAGTAGAGGTTCTGGTCTTCTCAAAAGACCAACTCTAGTCCCTTAAGTGGATGTTTAAGGGAGTCGTGTCAAAGTAGAGGATGTTCGGACACGTACGAAGCATATCAGACCTAAGGATATAAAGAAAGGTTTTAGGTAAGAAAAAAAGGGGAAGAACTTTATGGGAGATGTTTAAGATCTTTCACCGTGATTAGAAGATTATTTTTCCGAGTTTCCAAAGACACTAAACTATTACCGTCCTTATGTGTTTGTTTTTGTTATGTATTAAGTATTATGCTAATGTAATGTAATGTCCATGTACATCAAGCTTGGGTATCTACAAAATGTCACCAACACCATGTGTCTCCTAACACCTTGTGTCCATGTCTAGTCACCGAAATCTCAATAGCATTACCTAAGAATATGAATCTGGTCCCCCAGACCCATACTTGAAAGAACTTGTCAATTAGAAGCATGTAATTTGGGGGAACAATAGTATCAATCCTCAATGTAATGTCTCCATCAAATCAATAGTTTATGTCTTGAGGAAAAGAGGTAACCTTCATCCCAAACAAGTCCTAGACCAATGGTCTCATTCTCAAAAAGCCTCAACCCCCAACTGATAGCCTCAACACTATCCACAAATGGCTCCTCACAATACCTATGGATTGATATGAAAGAACCTCTAAACATTATTCCTAATATGAAACTACCATTGGCCAATACCCACATGAGTGGTCAAAACCACCTCATCATCTAAGTCAACCTGTGTGACCATGACTCCAAATAGTGCTTTGTCCATCACAAGTGAGTGAAAATCACCACATATAACCTAAGACACACAAATTCTTGTACCTTTTTTCTCCATGACCACATTTCTCAAACTGATGGGCACAAAATCCAACATCCCAAGAGCCTCTCTCATAGTATGACGGTCTATCCACGACTATCTGATGATTGGTTCACCCAATCGGTGATCATCATCACCCAAAAGTTTCGGGCCAATCCCATGTAGGAAATCTCATCACCTCATCTAGGTGCCCATAACCACATCTATCCTCAATAATCTCCCATAACAATATCATTATAAAAAATTGTATATATATATATATATCAATTAAAAGTAAACTAAAAAATTCAATTTAAAACCCAAAACCCACCTGACCAAACTACCCAAGTGGTCGATAACCTCTAACCCAACCTCGCATGAGTAAAAATGATTAAGGAATTCCCAAATACGTCCTACATTATCAATTTAAAAATTAAAAGACAACCATTAATTTAATTATGTATCATCCAGTTAACACAATGGTGTTATCAAAGTGTCACCCCAAAACACGCGCGAAATCACAAAGGAGGGTAAGAACAACCAACATTGTATTTGTAGATGTATGAATGTATGATTGCATCCTCTAACTTGAACTAATTTGGAAGAAATAAATGTTTTATATGAACCCCCTTATAATAGGGGAAAACAGTCTCAAGGATTTTTCATTTAGTGAATAAATAGTAAAGGAAAATATAAGAAAGATGATTGAGAGCCTTATTGATACGAATCCAACACAATCGATGGTTTGAAGAATAGAGGTCAGATGGAGGAGATATCTCAATTACTAGAGGAGGAGGAGGAAGGGAGAGCCATGAATATAGGAGAGGAAATCCAATCATGGGAGGAATAATAGAGGAAATTAGTTTTATTGAAGGAAGGAAAAAACACAAAAATTTACCTCTTTAATGATTCACATGGTTTGCTTGCATAGTTTTCCAAACCGCACACAACCATGTGATTCTATTTCTTAAGAGGCAAACCCTACATAGTAATCTCTCATGGTCAGTAAAAACTGTATGAAATCTACACTATCTATATTGTGAGGGTACTACCCATTTGTCACTAAGTGTGCGACCATGCACACAATTTTTCAAACCATGTGTAGAATATGAAAATCCCCTCTTTTAAAAACTCTAGAGGTTATACAAAATCGTGAACCCCATATTGCATGGTTTTCTAAACTATTCTTAATACAAAAGGGGGGGGGGAGTTTCTATTAAGAGTCTGTATAGTTAAATCTAATTTTGTGCCTTAGCCTGCACTTTTCCAAAATAGGGACTTTGGGCCTCTAACACACCTAGAACCCATTCAAAATCCCAAGGCATTTTCCAATCCTCCAAAACTATAAAAAAAGGTATTGGATCAAATGAAAACTCATAATTAGGTTCTGATAAATGAGAATTTTTTTATACTCACCAGACTTTTAAAATTCAAAAAGGGTGAGGAATTCATCCCACTCTAAAAAATCAGGGCATTATAATCTATACACCTTAACATAGATAATACTTGATCTATAAAAAAAAATATGATATGGTAATGATCATACCCATCTCATCAAAATTTACCCAGACTAACCATGTCTAAAAGGGTCACATTTCAACTCACTCAAGGTGCTCCCCACCTTAGGATTTACCTACCCCGATCGCATCCTGACCCAAAACTCAAATAAAACTAATTATAAACTGAACATCCTCAGAATCAAGGTCCTCCCATGATGAAAAATCACTCCTACAACTCATCAGGTGATTCTGTATCATACCTCACACCCATCATAATTTTTCACCACATCAATTCCTGCTTTGTGATCATTTATCACATGGCACCTATGCGGTCCCACATATCATCAGATGAAAAAATCCATCCTGGTGCCTCACCCCTCAAATAACTCCCACATCGCACTAATGAAAAAATTCCTACACACCTCAAGTAACTTATATCTCCTTGATTCCCCAATGCTAATTCACCTAAATAAATCCTGGTTCCACTCACCACAGATATATATTTACATATATATGTAAAACACATCCAAGATGATTCCAAGATAAAAAAAAATATGGTTAGTCCATAGATACGCTATGTGCACCTCATGCACCCAAAATACACATGACTCTAAAAAGTCTACACAAAAAAACATAAAGTAAAAATTATTCTCACAGAGCACCTTTAAAGAAAACCAACTCCCCAACCTGCTCAGTAGCTGAAATCCCCACTACATAAACCTGGAATAATGCTCAACTACCTGAATCCTTACCTCCCTATGGTGCTACACCACCAAACACTAACCCCATTACTAGGTCCCTCTATCTCTATCATGACCTTTGAATGTAGCCGAATCTTGGCTACCATCCCCTGATATCACTCCCGATCTGATCTTAGAACCCTAATTCTTCCATGACCCAGACTACTGGCTATCCAAGAAGGATTGATGTGAAATATTTCAAGACACTCAACCTATCTACAGGAACAAAAATCCATTAGAGGCCACTCACACTCAATCGATAGATGTCCTAGCTACCCACACTAGAATAAATCCATCGACAACCCACATTGAGGAGGTATGATCGAATCCCTATCCTAGACAACCTTTCAGAACTCCTATCAACCTCGATTAATACTATCTAAAGAATAACCACTAAAATCACCTGATGTCATAACCCATCTTTAGTATGACTAGTTTTTTCAATTATATCTCAGCTATGAGCACCTAATTCATCGAATCTAAGAATGAGTCCAACTTGAAGATGTTTACCTACAACTGAATGGAAAACCATAAACCATCATCAAACACCTCACCCTCAAGGTGTTGTCTCTCACCATACCTAGTGAAAATTGAAACAACATAGTGAATGTTATTATATAGTTCATGATGGACATGTCCTCTAATGTTGACTCAAAAACACCCGATCTCTCTCTATCCTCAGCATCTCTAGGAAGAATTTATTAAAGAAATTGGCCTTAAAGTTCTTAAAAAGGCCCTTAGTGTCTTACAAACTGATCCTACGTGTCCCATCAGTGCTAAGAAAATCCCCTAATAGTGTACATTACCAGCATCAAATACCACCCTATAGGTTTATCTAACTTCTCAAGGATCATCTGCATCAATTTGATTTGGTTCTCAACCACCTATGGACGACCCTCACCTTGAAATAGTGGTGGGTTCTATGACTGGAACTCATGAGTCAGATATGCCATAGAAGGATCTACTCCTAGATATCCCCTATAGATCACCTAGATAACACAAAACATGATCACTTTTAGCTTCTCATGAAGCCACAACCCAAAAGATGTCAAGTCTGGTGGCTTCCCCACCTGCTCTGGAGCTTGAATCTGAGCCTGAACGTACAACTCATGTTCTTTGTGACCCTTTGGGGCCTCAACCTATGAAAGTTCCGATTAAACCACATCAATACCCCTGACACTATATGAGACTATCTAGGTGGAAACCCACAAAATACTAATACAAGGTCAGGCTGTCTAGATAACACACACACAATGCAGATTGGGAAAGTAGTAATAGGAAGTGAGATCTCACTACCCATACACTTCCACATTGCAACCATGTCATATGACATTCCATCCTCATGTCCTCCTTAAACTCCCATAAAAGAGCTAGGTATCACATATTCCTCAGGCCAGGCTTGTCCTGATGAACCGTGCCTCCTCAAACCGATGACCACGTCACCCAACCAAAAAATCAAAATCACTCAATATCATCATACCTGCCTACTTCTATAATATCCTACCCAATATATATATATATATATATATATATATATATATCACACAAAACAAATAGGTTCCATCGGTTCTACTTGCCTGGGTTGGTAGAGTAAGATGTCACCAACGAGAGGCTAGGTAGAAAAAAATGCTTAGCTTCCTTTGTTAACACCTTAGACAAACCAACCCTCTTAGTGAAATCTAGGTCCTCAAAAGAAAT
Source organism: Viscum album (assembly GCA_963277665.1). Lineage (NCBI taxonomy): Eukaryota > Viridiplantae > Streptophyta > Magnoliopsida > Santalales > Viscaceae > Viscum > Viscum album. Next base: position 1,021,403,679 of record OY728158.1, on the reverse strand, counting down.
CACAGGCACACATTCTTATAAAATTTAATACATCCTTTATGCCTAATAAACAATATATCAATCATAACAGATACCCATTTACATACCAGCACAAGGGTTCAAATATCTCATTCTTTGTCATACTAGGCCAAGGATCACAAGTCATATGCCATAATTGGTAACAATCACATTCAAAGTTTAAAACTTGTGGTGGAAATCAAATCAACTATAAAGTGAGAAATAATAGAATATAAATTACCACCCTTGGAAACTTGGTCTATCCTATAGTAATGGGGCTATAGGCACCCAAACAAGAGTTATAATCCTAGTTCCAAAAATATCCTAATCTCTACTCTACCATACCAAAATAGTAAGACCATAAGGAAAGAAAATGGTTTCATACCATCATTTGAAAAAAGTATTTTTCTACTAATTCCTAATCAATAACTTCTCTGATGCCATTTTTAGTTCCCCTGACTGTTTGGCCACCTAAGCAGTGCTTCAGACTGAGTACCACAAGCCTTAGGCATTCCTCCCTGTAAACTAAAGGCTTCTGACTAGATGTGAGGGGTGTAAAGGAGAGATATTTTGGATATTATACCTCTAGTGATGATATGATAATATACCAAGTAAATATGTAATATGTAGTGGAAATAAAAGATATATAGACACTAGATAAGTAACTCACCCATGGAGAAAGCATAATTAAAACATATGATAGGAGAAAAAATAACTAAAAAACAAAAATGGAATAAATAAACATTCAAAAAATACCATTTTAAGATAATAATTAATAACAAAATTGGCCATACATATCAATAAGAAGAATGGTATCCAATGGATGACCACAAAACATACATATAAAACATGCTGCTACAAATAGGAAAAAAATAGAACCCTAGTTGATGCAAGAATATCATGGTTCCCCTACCATCCATCCATACTAACTCAACTACTAGGATCCAAATATAGTGTTCAAAACTTTTCCTGAATGAAAAATCATGAAATAAACATGAGTCCCAAAGGCCCTATGTAAGGTGTGAGAACAAGTCTATGTAGGCCACAACCAGCATGTTCCTAACTGAAATTAGTGATTACACAGGTGTGTACTAAAACAAATAATAAAAGTTCATGAATTTAATAAATATAGGCTTCCCTGGTGCTCAATATACACTAGGAAGCCATCATATGATTTAGTCAACACTGAAATAATGTAGAGGAGAGGATACTTAACCGAAGCCCAAGGCATCCCCTAATGTAAACTAGTCTCGGGTGAACCCTCAGGTTCAACCTCCAAATGTCACCCAGAACCATGTACCTCCCGACACCTCCTATACATGTTAGGCCACTGACATCCCAAAGGCACTCCCAAATAATAATAATCTATTCCTGTAACACCTCAAGCTTCTACGGTACGCTTCTCTTTGAATAATGTGATAGCGTGTGTTGTACGCAACACCGAGTTCTAACACACCATAACCAATCAAACTAGCCGTTATGAATAGTAATACCTACTTCTCGAAATTATATATATTTTATATTTTAAAATGGACTTCATTTCTGGATTCGGAATATCGAATTTAGCCTAAGGTGAAATTTTGGTACTTTTCAGATAACTTTCATATTTTGATGAATAGTGAAAATTACTAAATTTTAATTAAAAACAACTTTTTTAATCAAAATAATTAATAGTGATAAATTATGAATTTGAGTGGTTTTAAAGTATATTTAGAATATATTTTTACCATTTAATATAATGTTGGTCATTGGACATAATTTTACAATTAAACCGAACATAAACAAGTGTCAATCTTTTGATAGTTATTATCTCTTAAAAACACGCTTTTTGTTTTGACAGCGAGAATTAATTTTAAATTAATTTCTACCACTTATGTGTTTTGAATTTAGAAAAATGGATTCCATATTTGGAATCAGTATGTCCAAATTGTGTAAATAGGTAACTTTTATTTTTAGACATTTTGAATAATTACTGTGGTAAATATTTTATTTACCATGGTTAAAGGTAAATCTGGTAAATAAGGGTTAACAAATAATATTATAATAATACTAAATTACCCTAAAACGTGTCCTAGACTTATTGGTTGATACATGTTAGACCATAGGCATCTTTGGGTCGATTTGGGGACCCCATGGTGCCACTTGTAGGTGATAGGGACACTTTATTTTAATTAAGTTAAAATGAATAAAAAAATGACACAAGCATATATCTTTTAGAAAAACAATTATTACATAGGGTTATATATGTTGGATTTTAGATTATAAATATTCATTAGAAAGATAAAAAGATTTCCTACATAATGAGATTTTATTTATAATTTTTAGACATTAAATAATGTATTTTATTTATGACACAATGATGATACAGTAATTACTATAATAGTGAAAAATTAAATTAATTGATATTATAAATACCCAAATAAATATAATATGAAACTTTTAATAAATTAAACTAATTTTCTAGGATAATATTATATATTATGATTGATTTAATTTACTTATTTCTAAGTAATCAATCTGTTATGAGTTTCAAAAAAATCAGCTATTGAATAGTGTCAAAATTGACATAAAAGAGTTCTTAAAAAAAATATTATATTATTAATTGATATTAAATTTCCTAAAAATATGAGGTTCGGCCAAGAGACTTATATCATGATAGGTTCATCATTAATGTACCACTTGGGGGTCGCTCGGATGTATATAGTATTTTTATTAACCATATTATATAAAAATACAAAGAGACATTGTAAAAGTGAAACTAATTAACTTAGAGTTAATACTTAAAGATAAGGTTAATATAAGTACCCAAACCTGTCTAAATTCTATTGGTTGAGTTTTTTTCGACCCATACCCACCTTAAACGTTGAATAGTCAACTTTGGATCCATTTGAAACCGAATATGAATTTATTATAAACTAATATCTCTAGCTTTTCCAAAGGTGCCCCTCATCCATCTTATAAAAGGGCACTCCTCCTTCTCATTTCATCACACCTTCAAAGCCTTTTGGTTCAGCCAAACTCTGCCCAAATACTCTCCCAACTTCCCTCACTACAACCTAGAGGCCTTAGTTTGATCAGAAATCCAACCTAAGGAGCCCTTTTGATCAAATCAAAAGGAAGAAACCGAAGAAGAGGTAATGATTTCACCACCCTTTTTCCAAGTTCATTTCTTCTTCCACTTCTTATTACTTTGTTGTTACCATTCTAAAATAATAACTCCAGTATCATATATATACTGTGATGTTATTATAAATATGGTACAACCATATTCAGTATTCTATCCACCCTTTGAATAACATGTCACCATACGTGCGTACGTATGGCTTACCGTCTCCACGTCGTGGTGTAATTGTTATTCAATATAATATTATTTGGATGGGTATAATAATGATGTGTAACTCATGTAAATAATAAATATAAAATGTTAATGATTCAGTATATATGATATACCATCCATTTATATATTATTTTAATATCAAAAGAATGATATTGTCGCTCGTGCGTACGTACGGACTACCGTCTCCACGAACGCGATGAGATTCATTCTACATCGTATCCATTCAAGTATAATTATCATTTGATGATTTAAAAATGATGTTTAAGGACTTGATATCATTCTGTATATGAAAAATATACAACCTATCCATGACAAACATGGATTATGTAACAAAACATATAAAAGAAAATGAGTAAGTTAACACCCGAAACAACGATAATTCAAAGATATCATTAACAAATCAATGTTAAAAGATCATATATGATATCATATTAATATATATGATTCTTGTATAATTTAATAACAATTATTTAACCATTATACAGGAGGTTAACCTACCCCAACCAAGGAAAAGTTCAAGGTAAGGGGTTTTCATCTCACTCCTTATTTCCGTGAGATTCATGCCATATTGCCACCATCACATTTTGTGTGGTGTATGTACTACCCATAATTATGTTCTTTGTGTAATACACTCTAATTTATGTGTATTTACATATTAATTGTATGATACCTCTTTCATGGGTTGTATGTTTCATAAGTTACCAAATTGGTAAGGGTTATTTTACAATCTGTTCATTATCCGAGGTTGTTTATATGTAATAATCTACTGGGATCTCTTTATCATCCACATCCATGTTTTATTAAAAATGTATTTCAAAACATTTTTATTATTTACAAGAATATGGGTTAAATTCATTTATACCCTTGTTTGACTTTTTATAAGAGGAATCTTTCCGTCGTTTTCAAAACAAGGTCCTTTTAACCTTTTCGACAGAATTAAGGTAAGAATGTTTTTTCTAACTTATACGGCGGGTGCGGTTATTTTCCACCGTTATAAAATCTTCAAAGCTTTCCTTACAAGTTTATAAGAATATTTTCAAAGAAAATGTTTTATTTTATATGGATATTAAATGATTTCAAAAATAGAAAGAGATATTTCTCGAAAAAGAGTTTTGATTTCATCTATCAACATCCTTTGATGGATTTTACGCTTATTTGAATTTGATTTATTATGATACAAAACTTCTATATTGTATTGAAGGTTTTGTGATATGTTTGACTGTGGATGTGCTATTTTTATACCATTCATAGTTTTTGTTGAAATTATTGACATTTCTTATGGTAGTTTTAATATGAATGTTTATGTTATGTTTAAACCTTTTCATATGGGAATGCATTGGACTTAATATGTGACGGGTGGAGCCCGCTATAGCTCCTCGATGCATCGGTTGGTCTCATGAGACAAACTAGTGTCTTGGCACAAGGCCTTGACAAAATCTTATTTTTAGTCTTGGCACGAGGCCTTGGCTATGTGGTTATGATAGTCTGGCATTATGCATTCCATCATTATGAAAGTAATTATTGATTTTGTATGTGATTATTCGATTAGTAGAATATCCATGTGAATAAGTAAATGGCATTATTTCATTTTATTTATTCCATACCATGTTGAAAGTTCAAGTTTGAAAGGCTTTTGTTTTAGTTATACATTGCCTTAAATGTTTATTCTTATTTATGAAAGTTTACGCTATATTGTTATCCTTACTGGGCATTTGAGCTCACACCTTTTCTATGTTTTATTTTTCCCAGGATGTGAAGAAGTAAGTTATGAATGTCCTACATGGATATTATGAGGGGATAATAGTGTGGACTGTGGAGACATTATGTTGTTGTAGTGGTTTTTCATTTTATGATGTACTGTAAGACTTATGAATATATCTAGTGTTTCCAAGGCTACTAAACCAATCGGTCTTTCGAGATTTGATCTTTCTTGTGATCATGCCAATGTTATGTAATAATGCACCGACTCTAGGTAACTAGGGTCGGGGCATTATAGTTGGTATCAGAGGAAGTTTAGTACAAACCTTGGAAGCTAGATTTAGATAAACTCTGATTAGAGCACGTAGACCTAAGATGAACTTTGAGGTTTAGTATAGAAGAACTTCCTAGAATTTTGGTATTGTAGAGATTTTGTGAGTTTTCCGAGCAATACATCCCTGTCTGGATACGAGCAGGTAGAGGCGGCTCTGGCACAGATGTACCTAGGGGTAAAACCCGAAAACACCGTTTTGAGCTAGACTCGAACGGGAACTGGTGCACGACAACGGGCCTTGCTGCACTCTTGGTTATGACACTCCCGGGGGATATGCTTAGGATAACTCTCATTTTCTTTACAAATCATTATGAAGGGTTTATGAGTATATACTTCCTCAAAGAAAACATTTTTATGATTATGGATTATATCCATAAATAGTTCAATTTATGTTAAGTGTTTTATAAGTATGGGATTATGTATTTTGATTCATAAATTGATCTAGTTTATGCCATTGTTTAGAAATGGCGCCTAGTGGAAGAAATGGAAACCGTATCAATGCACGCACTCCATGTAGGGATTTCCCTCCTGCTCAAGATAATTATAGTCGAGCTGGTGATGCAACTGGTGCCGATCAGCTAATCACCATACTGGGACAACTCACTCAGGTTATGAATAATAACCTTACCCGCATGGAGCACCCTGATCCACAGCGTGGAGGATCCATGTTAGATCGATTCATGATGCAACAACCACCAACGTTCAATGGGAGTACAAATCCCTTAGTAGCTGAGCAATGGATAAATTCCCTAGAGAAAATATTTCAGGCTTTGGGGAGCAGTGAAAGGGAAAAAGTTATCATGGCAGTTTACCGCCTCACTGGAGATGCTGATCAATGGTGGTCATTAATTCAAAATATGAAGGAAGATGATGAAGTATCAAATATGGAATGGAGGGAGTTCAAAGATCTGTTTTTAGAAAAATACTTTCCTCGCGACCATCGAGAAGATATGGAAAGACAATTTCTAAGTCTGAGATAGAAGGAGGATGAGAATGTCACAAAGTATGAGGCTAACTTTAAAAGGTTAGCAAGGTATTCTGGTGATTATATACGTAACCCAAGAAGTAATATTGATTGTTTCTTTGATGGGTTAAAACCATTTCTCCATCGAGCATTAGACCCACAATCCTTTTCTTCGTACGAAGACATTGTCTCATGTGCTATCAAGACCGAAAAGGAATTCTCTAAGTCTTATGACTTTAAAGCAAAGCAAGAGAAGAAGAGACCTGCTGATCAATCTGGAAATGGAAATAAGGGGAAGAAGGGAAAGGTTGAATATCCATCTTGTGGTAAATGTAGGAAGAAACATCCTGGTACTTGCTTGAAGGGAATGGGAGTCTGTTACAAGTGTGGTGAAAAAGGCCACCAAGCTCGTGATTGCAAGGGGAAGAAGGAAGCTACCAACGTTTAGTGCTACAATTGCAGGGAGATGGGGCATTTTGAAAATGCATGTCCTAAGCATCATGAGAACTTACCTCAGAAAAGGCCAAGGGATCAAGGCCAGGCTTATGCTATCACTACTGCTGAGGTAGAAGCTCCGAAAGACGTGGTGGCAGGTAATTTAATGATTTCCTCATGTTTAGAAAATGCATTATTTGACTCTAGATCATCGAATTGTTTCATATCTTCCCAGTTTGCTAAGAAAATTAGATATTTCCAATTTGATTTAATAAGGGAATTGTCAGTTAAAACTCCTAAGGGAAGTATCATTGCAACAATGTTTTGTGAATCAGTCCCCATTAGAGCACATAAATGTTCTTTATCTGCTGATCTCGTCGTCATACCTATGATTAAGTTTGATATAATCCTCGGTATGGACTGGCTTTCGGACTATGATGCGAAGATTTATTGTAAGAAGAAAGAGGTTACGATTCTTGATGATAATGATAAGGAACACCTTATCTTTAGAGCAGAATATTCACCACCTAATTCTTAGTTAGATCCACCCCCAGTAGCTCAACTTAATTCAATTATTGGGGAGGAAGAGAATGAAATAACTGTCGGTGAGGAAAGGAATGTTCAAATAGAGGATGTACCTGTTGTGAAAGAATTTGTAGATGTATTTCCGGAAGATTTAGCTGGACATCCTCCAGAGCGAGAAGTTGAGTTTTCCATTGATTTAATTCCTGGATCAAGGCCTATATCGAAGACCCCTTATAGAATGGCCCCTGTAGAATTAGTTGAACTAAAGAAACAACTAGAGGAATTGAGTAATAAGGGATTTATTCGCCCTAGTGTTTCTCCATGGGGAGCCCCTGTTCTTTTTGTTAAAAAGAAAGATGGATCTATGAGGTTATGTATCGACTACAGGGAGATCAATGCTATAACGATAAAGAACAAGTATCCCCTACCTCGTATCAATGATTTATTTGACCAACTACATGGAGCTAAATACTTTTCAAAGATTGACCTTCGATCTGGATACCATCAGTTGTGTGTGAAGAAGGAAGACATTCCGAAGATAGCATTTCGAACCAGGTACGGGCATTACGAGTTTACCGTAATGCCGTTTGGATTGACTAATGCACCCTCTGTATTCATGGATCTGATGAATAGAGTTTTCAAGGAGTATCTCGATGAATTTGTGGTGGTATTTATTGATGATATCTTGGTATACTCCAAAACCTACGAAGATCATGAAAATCACTTGCGCATTATCTTGAAGACTCTGAGGAGGCATGAATTATATGGGAAGTTTAGCAAGTGTGAATTCTGGCTTCAGGAGATTTCTTTTCTTGGCCATATTTTCTCTAAAGATGGAATCTCTATTGATCCTTCTAAGACCAAGGCAATCCAAGAATGGCCAGCACCTACGAGTATAACTGAGGTACGTTGTTTTTTTGTGTTTGGCAGGTTATTATCGACGTTTCGTCCAGAATTTTGCCCGATTGGCTAACCCATTAACGAAGCTCACATGTAAAGGGGTTAAATTTGTTCGGACAAAATATTGTGAAGAATGTTTTGAAGAACTGAAGAGAAGATTAGTCAATGCTCCTATATTGACTCTACCATCGGGGAATGATGGGTTCGTTATTTATAGTGATGCATCAAAAAAAGGACTTGGTTGTGTCCTTATGCAGAATGATAGAGTTATTGCCTATGCATCACGACAGTTGAAAATTCATGAACAAAACTATCCTACTCATGATCTCGAGTTAGCAGCTGTGATCTTTTCTTTGAAGATATGGATGCACTACCTCTATGGTGAAAAATGTGAGATTTATACTGATCACAATAGTTTGAAGTATATTTTCTCACAAAAAGAACTCAACATGAGGCAAAGGAGATGGCTTTAATTACTCAAGGATTATGATTGCACGATACACTACCACCCGGGGAAAGAAAACAAGGTGGCAGATGCTTTGAGCAGAAAAGACCATGTAGTTTTGAACATGATGAGAATTGAAAGGGATCCAATTTTCATGGATCTAGTGAAGATGGACATGGGAATAACCAGGGAAGGTGAAACATCAATGCTTTTTCAAATGGTTGCCAAACCATCTTTACTAGAGAGGATTAAGAGTTCTCAGACCGATGATGAAGAATTTCAAAAGAAGATTAAAGCTGTGAATGATGGGAGATTGAGAGACTTTGTGTATGAAGATGGAATTTTGAAATTCGGGAAGAGACTTTGTGTTCCCGATTTACCTGATCTAAAAAGGGAATTGTTGGATGATGCTCATAGTTCAAATTTCTCTATACACCCTGGGAGCACGAAAATGTATAGAGATTTGAAGGAAAATTTTTGGTGGGACAACACGAAGAGGGAGATTGCTGATTTTGTGTCAAGATGTATGGTTTGTCAACAAGTGAAAGCTGGAAGGCAACAGCCTGGAGGAGTCATGCAACCTCTTCCCATACCAGAGTGGAAATGGGACAATATTACGATGGACTTTGTCATGGGGCTACCAAAGACTCCTAGAAGGAACTATGCAATATGGGTTATTGTTGATCGTCTTACCAAGTCAGCACATTTTCTTGCTATAAGAGAAGATCTACCCCTGGAACGCCTAGCAAGACTATATATTAATGAAGTTTTGAGACTTCATGGAGTACCCCTATCGATTGTTTCTGATCGTGATCCCCGTTTTACTTCAAGATTTTGGAAAAGTCTTCAGAAATCCCTGGATACTGAACTTCATTTGAGCACTGCTTACCATCCTCAGACAGACGGACAATCAGAACGGACTATTCAGACCTTAGAAGACATGTTGAGATCTTGCTCACTTGACTTTCAGGGTATGTGGGATCAATATTTACCACTGGTAGAATTTTCTTATAACAATAGCTTCCATTCGAGTATTCAGATGGCACCATATGAAGCGTTATACAGAAAGAGATGTCGTACACCAACCTGTTGGGATGACATTGGTGAAAGAAAACTTGTAGGCCCAGAACTGGTGGAGGAAATAGTGGAAAAGGTGAAGGTAATCCAAAATCACATCAAAGAAGCTCAAAGTAGGCAGAAGAGCTATGCCGATAATCGAAGGAAGGATTTGGAATTTCAAGTCGGTGATCATGTTTTCCTGAAGGTGTCTCCATGGAAGGGAGTCATACGTTTTGGTAAGAAAGGTAAATTGAGTCCCAGGTACATCGGACCCTTCGAAGTTCTAGAACGAATTGGGGTTGTAGCTTACCGATTGGCAATGCCGCCAAGTCTCTCCAAAGTTCACGATGTGTTCCACGTATCTCTGTTGAGGAAATACATGCATGACCCAACGCATGTACTCACCTATGAGGAATTAGAACTAGAACCCGATCTGTCTTATTGTGAAGAGCCTGTCAGGATTCTTGATACAAGAGAACAAGTACTGAGAAACCGGACGACGTGTCTGGTAAAAGTTTTGTGGAGAAACCATAAGATGGAAGAGGAAATGTGGGAACCCGAGGAACTTATGATGAAGAACCACCCGAGTCTTTTCATGTGGTAGTATTCTAGAAATTTTGAGGACGAAATTATTTGATGGAGGGGAGAATGTAACACCCCAAGCTTCTACGGTATGCTTCTCTTTGAATAATGTGATAGCGTGTGTTGTACGCAACACTGAGTTCTAACACACCATAACCAATCAAACTAGCCGTTATGAATAGTAATACCTACTTTTCGAAATTATATATATTTTATATTTTAAAATGGACTTCATTTCTGGATTAGGAATATCGAATTTAGCCTAAGGTGAAATTTTGGTACTTTTCGGATAACTTTCATATTTTGATGAATAGTGAAAATTACTAAATTTTAATTAAAAACAACTTTTTTAATCAAAATAATTAATAGTGATAAATTATGAATTTGAGTGGTTTTAAAGTATATTTAGAATATATTTTTACCATTTAATATAATGTTGGTCATTGGACATAATTTTACAATTAAACCGAACATAAACAAGTGTCAATCTTTTGATAGTTATTATCTCTTAAAAACACGCTTTTTTGTTTTGACAGCGGGAATTAATTTTAAATTAATTTCTGCCACTTATGTGTTTTGAATTTAGAAAAATGGATTCCATATTTTGAATCAGGATGTCCAAATTGTGTAAATAGGTAACTTTTATTTTTAGACATTTTGAATAATTACTGTCGTAAATATTTTATTTACCATGGTTAAGGGTAAATCTGGTAAATAAGGGTTAAAAAATAATATTATAATAATACTAAATTACCCTAAAACGTGTCCTAGCCTTATTGGTTGATACATTTTAGACCATAGGCATCTTTGGGTCGATTTGGGGACCCCATGGTGCCACTTGTAGGTGATAGGGACACTTTATTTTAATTAAGTTAAAATGAATACAAAAATGACACAAGCATACATCTTTTAGAAAACCAATTATTACATAGGGTTATATATGTTGGATTTTAGATTATAAATATTAATTAGAAAGATAAAATGATTTCCTACATAATGATATTTTATTTATAATTTTTAGACATTAAATAATTTATTTTATTTATGACAAAATGATGATACAGTAATTACTATAATAGTGAAAAATTAAATTAATTGATATTCTAAATACCCAAATAAATATAATATGAAACTTTTAATAAATTAAACTAATTTTCTAGGATAATATGATATATTAGGATTGATTTAATTTACTTTTTTCTAAGAAATCAATCTTTTATGAGTTTGAAAAAAATCAACTATTGAATAGTGTCAAAATTGACATAAAAGAGTTCTTAAAACAATTATTATATTATTAATTGATATTAAATTCCTATAAATCTAAGGATCGGCCAAGAGACTTATATAATGATAGGTTCATCATTAATGGACCACTTGGGGGTCGCTTGGATGTATATAGTAAGTTTATTAACCATATTATATAAAAATACAAAGAGACATTGTAAAAGTGAAACTAATTAACTTAGAGTTAATACTTAAAGATAAGGTTAATATAAGTACCCAAACCTGTCTAAATTCTATTGGTTGAGTTGTTTTCAACCCGTCCCCACCTTAACCTTTGAATAGTCAACTTTGGAGCCATTGGAAACCGAATATAAATTTATTATAAACTAATATCTCTAGCTTTTCCAAAGGTGCCCCTCACCCCTCTTATAAAAGGGCACTCCTAATTCTCATTTATTCACACCTTCAAAGCCTTTTGGTTCGGCAAAACTCTGCCCAAATACTCTCCCAACTTCCTTCACTACAACCTAGAGGCCTTAGTTTGATCGGAAATCCAACCTAAGAGCCCTTTTGATCAAATCAAAAGGAAGAAACCGAAGAAGAGGTAATGATTTCACCACCCTTTTTCCAAGTTCATTTCTTCTTCCACTTCTTCTTCCTTTGTTGTTACCATTCTAAAATAATAACTCCAGTATCATATATATACTGTGATGTTAATATAAATATGGTACAACCATATTCAGTATTCTATCCACCCTTTGAATAACATGTCACCATACGTGCGTACGTACGGCTTACTGTCTCCACGTCGTGGTGTAATTGTTATTCAATATAATATTATTTGGATGGGTATAATAATGATATGTAACTCATGTAAATAATAAATATAACATGTTAATTATTCAGTATATATGATATACCATCCATTTATATATTATTTTAATATCAAAAGAATGATATTGTCGCTCGTGCGTACGTACGGACTACCGTCTCCACGAACGGTATGAGATTTATTCTCCATCGTATCCATTCAAGTATAATTATCATTTGATGATTTAAAAATTATGTTTAATGACTTGATATCATTCTGTATATGAAAAATATACAACCTATCCATGACAAACATGGATTATGTAACAAAACATATAAAAGAAAATGAGTAAGTTAACACCCCAAACAACGATAATTCAAAGATATCATTAACAAATCAATGTTAAAAGATCATATATGATATCATATTAATATATATGATTATTGTATAATTTAATAACAATTATTTAACCATTATACAGGAGGTTAACCTACCCCAACCAAGGAAAAGTACAAGGTAAGGGGTTTTCATCTCACTCCTTATTTCCGTGAGATTCATGCCATATTGCCACCATCACCTTTTGTGTGGTGTATGTACTACCCATAATTATGTTCTTTGTGTAATATACTCTAATTTATGTGTATTTACATATTCATTGTATGATACCTCTTTCATGGGTTGTATGTTTCATAAGTTACCAAATTGGTAAGGGTTATTTCACAATCTCTTCATTATCCGAGGTTGTTTATATATAATAATCTACTGGGATCTCTTTATCATCCACATCCATGTTTTCTTAAAAATGTATTTCAAAACATTTTTATTATTTACAATAATATGGGTTAAAGTCATTTATACCCTTGTTTGACTTTTTATAAGAGGAATCTTTCCGTCGTTTTCAAAACAAGGTCCTTTTAACCTTTTCGACAGAATTAAGGTAAGAATGTTTTTTTAACTTATACGGTGGGTGCGGTTATTTTCTGCCGTTATAAAATCTTCAAAGCTTTCCTTACAAGCTTATAAGAATATTTTCAAAGAAAATGTTTTATTTTATATGGATATTAAATTATTTCAAAAATAGAAAGAGATATTTCTCTAAAAAGAGTTTAGATTTCATCTATGTCAACATCATTTGATGGATGTTACGCTTATTTGAAGTTGATTTATTATGATACAAAACTTCTATATTGTATTGAAGGTTTTGTGAAATGTTTGACTGTGGATGTGCTATTTTTATACCATTAATAGTTTTTGTTGAAATTATTGACATTTCATATGCTAGTTTTAATACGAATGTTTATGTTATGTTTAAACCTTTTCATATGGGAATGCATTGGACTTAATATGTGACGGGTGGAGCCCTCTATAGCTCCTCGATGCATCGGTAGGTCTCATGAGACAAACTAGTGTCTTGGCATAAGGCCTTGAAAAAATCTTATTTGTAGTCTTGGCACGAGGCCTTGGCTATGTGGTTATGATAGTCTGGCATTATGCATTCCATCATTATGAAAGTGGTTATTGATTTTGTATGTGATTATTCGATTAGTAGAATATCCATGTGAATAAGTAAATGGAATTATTTCATTTTATTTATGCCATACCATGTTGAAAGTTCAAGTTTGAAAGGCTTTTGTTTTAGTTATACATTTACTTAAATGTTTATTCTTATTTATGAAAGTTTCCTCTATATTGTTATCCTTACTGGGCATTTGAGCTCACCCCTTTTCTATGTTTTATTTTTCCTAGGATGTGAAGAAGTAAGTTATGAATGACCTACAGGGATATTATGAGGGGATAATAGTGTGGACTGTGGAGACATTATGTTATTGTAGTAGTTTTTTATTTTATGATGTAATGTAATACTTATGAATATATCTAGTGTTTCCAAGGCTACTAAACCAACCGGTCTTTCGAGATTTGATCTTTCTTGTGATCATGCCAATGTTATGTAATAATGCACCGACTCTGGGTAACTAGGGTCGGGGCGTTACAATTCCCTTGTACCCCTGATTAAAAGTACCCTTCCGCTCGAAGCCCAAAGTTTGTAGGAACATAGATATCCATCCTTAAAGTAATGTATTCATTGGATCAGCAACTGACATCTTGAGGGATGATGATTCCTTTCCTCCCAAAAAAGTCCCAACCCAATGGAATCATTCACAATGATCCTTATCCCCCAACTGCTAACCACAAAACTGTTATCCTATGGCTCCTTACTATCCCCATGGATTTCTACGATAAGAACCTCCAAATATAAATCCTAATTTGTAACTACTAGAGACCTCTACAAACATGAGTGGTAAAAAACACATCAAAATATGAACCAAACTGTGTTCACATGACATCAAATGGATCTTTGGCCATCACAAGTGAGAAAAAATCACCAAATAGAACCTAATCCAAACTAATTCTAGCACCTCATTTCCCAGCGACCATGTCTCTTAGACCAATGGCCACACCATTCAACATCACATGATCCTCAGCCATAACCTAATAGTCTAGCTACTTCTATCTGACTATCATTTCACCCAACAATTAATCCTCACCACCCAAAAGTCTTGGTCCAAGTACATCCTAACAATCACATTTCCCTATCCAAGTGGTCATCACCACCTATATCCTTGGGCCTCACCCATCAAAATATCACCATAAAAATTGATATCTACATTTAAATTCAAATAAAACTAAGAAATTAAATATAAAAAAACAACCCACTCATCCAAACTACCCAAGTGGTCTATGACCTCTAACACTTCCTCACATAAGTAAACATGATTAAGGCATGACCAACTACATCCCACATGATAAATTTAATTAATTAAAATACAACTATTAATTTCATTAGGTCATGCTCAGCCAACATAATAGAGTGTTCAAAATGGAACCCTTAAAACAATTAAGAAATCACATATAAAGGTAAGGACCACTTACCTCATAGTCATAGATGTAAGAACATTTGATATTAGCCTCTAACTCAAACTTATTTGGAAAAAATCGATGTTTAAGACCAACACCTTGAAAATTGGGTAAAACAACTCACATAGATTCAGTGGTCTATGCTGTGAGAGAAAAGGAAAATAGAAAAAATAGGATGGAGATACATACCGATACAAATCCAACACAATCAACATATTTAAGAACAGAGGTCATACGAAGGAGATACCTCAACACCAAGAGGAGGATGAAGGGATATCCATGACTGCAGTAGAGGAATCTCATGAATGGGCATAACAAAGGAGTAAATTATGTTTAAAGAAGGAAGGTAAAAAATGTAAATTCACCACTTTAATGAGTCTCATGGTTATCTTACACAATTTTCCAAATTACGTGACAAACATGTGTATCCTAATACTTAAGAGAAAAACCGCACATGATTAGCTTGCATGATTAGGAAAAATCTTGTAGAAATCATGTACTCTATAACTTAATGGTATTTCCCATTTGGAACTAGGTATGTTGCCTTACAATCAGTTTTTAAAATCAATAATAGACCATAAAAATTACCTCAATTAATAACTATAAAGGTCCCAAATGGCCATGTGACCCAGGTTTCATGGTTTTACTAACTGTTATTAGTACCAAATGGGTCTACATAGTTTCTACTAGGAGGCCACATGGTTAAATCTAACTATGCACCTCAGCCTGTACTTTTTTAAAACATGGAATTCCAGCCTTCGACACACCCCAAACCCATCGGGACTCCTGAGGCATTTTCCAAGCCTATAAAACCACAAAAAACAGGTTATCATATCAAAATAAAACTTATAATCCAATATGCAGAAAAGATTTTTCATAATAACAAAACTCCTAAAATTGAAAACTGGTGAGGAATTCGACCCTCTCAAAAAACCAAAGATGTTACAATTAAAATGTTACAACCATTTTTGATGATATCAATGAACTTTTTTCACACCACTTTTTTCTATCATTTTATGGTCCCTAACACTCTTTGGATCACAAACTTTTTTGTGATCTGTGATCTTAATCACTCATTATAATTATTTTTTCTTTTCTTCCTTGTCAAAATATTCATATCCCACCCATGCTCTCCTATGTGGAAACCTAGTTATGAGATACTTTGGATAAGAATTATGTTTCTAACTCTATATTTTTAAAGGAAGTTAAATTATTAATTTATTATGATGGGTGTTTCTAGGAAGTTATTTTGTTTTTCAAATGTTAAACCTTAGATTACTGAGAAAAATTTCATGGTGCGGATTCATTTTAAGTGGGGTAGAATGTAACATCTCGAGATTTTGTAAAATATTTTTTCAAATGAATTTAATATTTTCAATATTTTTTATTACATGCAACACTGAGTTTATCTATAATTATACACAATACTTAGTTTAGCTTGTGTTACATTCAACAATGAGTTTAAATGAAACCTGACATATTATTAAAATATTATTATTTAATTTGATAGTTATCACCTAATGGTTGGACTGGAAGTTGTGAATATGATTATGTAAATAATAGAAATATATGTTTTACAAATGTATACAAAATTAATTATTTTGTGCCTAATTAATTAATAAAATAAAATAAAAACTATCTGAAAGTAAATGAAATCCTTTTCTAAATTTTTATGAAAAATAACATGTTTTACCTCAATAAATTAAAAAATAAAATTTTGGAAAATTATTTTATTAAAATTTATATATTATATATTCAATCAATTAATTTAAATTCATCTTATGTGTTTTCTAGAAAATAGATATGAATAAATACATTTTTTTCTTAAAAATGTTTATTTTTCTAAAAGGATGTTTTATCACATTTGGCACACTTATTTTAAAATTAAATTTTCATAATTTTAGAAAATTAATTTGAAAAAATAAAAAAATTTCTTTGAAATCATCTTTTTGAAATTATCTTATAGTAAATGTATTGTATTTTGGTGAAAAGTTTCATTTTGTTGATGAATTATGAAAAATATATAATTTTAATTGAAAAAATACATTTAATTTAGTTTACTTATAAAGTTAAATTATATTTTAAATTGGGTTTAATGTAAAATTTGTGTAATTTTAAAACCATTAATCCAATTTATTTTATTTTAATCAATTTCATAATGAATTTTTATATACAAACTTTGTAAACTTGTAAACACTTTCTCTTTAAAAGAACACATTCTCATTTATTCTACGAGATTAATTATAAATTATAAATTTTAAATTTTGTGAATGGAATTTCGAAAAATGGATTTAATATTTTTAATTAGGATATTTTATATTATCTATTAGATCCATATTAAGTTTTTACTAAAATTAATAGTTAATGTTGTAAAATTCAATTTCCATATTTAAGGTAAAAATGAGTTTACTTGGTGGTTAAACTAAAAAGATAAGTGTTAAAATTTCCTATAAATTTGTCTCAAAACACTTTTATGTGAATATTTAAACAATTAAACATATAATATTTTATAATGGTCTATTTTGGACCCTTGTGACATAAGGGAAATGTGGGAGAACTCAATTATTTGAAAAAATCCATGTGTGTCCCCTCTCCCACTTATAAAAGGCCACCCTCTCCTCTCTTCCTCAAACATTTAAAAAAATTTGTTTCAGAAAATAATTTCCATAATAACTTAAAAAATTACATAACCTCATCCTATAATCCTTATTTTGGGCATAAATAAACCACATTAATGCTTTATTGCAATCCTAAGGTGGATACCCGAAGTAGAGGTAATGTTCATCAATAAGTGATTTTGTTTTATTTAGTACCCCAAAACCTTAAATTATTGTTATATCATGTTTATATAATAAAATAAAAATATTAAATATAATTATATGTTGTTATGTTAAGGTAATTACATACAACCATCTCTACTTCAATCAAATGTGTTACTAAATCATCGTTTGTGTGTACGGAAAACAACCATCTCACAAACCAATGTCATTTATTTTTCCATTTTCACATATCGAGGATATAAATAATGATTCAACTATTATTTTTATATTATATATATGATATTTATTATTTTATTATGATTATTAAATTATTATATCACATATACCTACATATTTTGCATTTTGTGGAAATATGCTAATGTTGTTCGTGTGTACAGAAGACTACCACCTCTTGAAGTGATGTGATTTGTTCACAATTTACATTGAAGGTATTAAGGATGAGTTTAATAAATATATGTTATATATATGACATAAAAACGATTATGTAATGATAATATTTATCCCATAATTTTCTTTAATTCAATCTAATAAGAAGATGGAAATAATGTTCATGCGTACGTATGACCTACAGTCACCATTAAAGATGTATTTCATTTTCTATCACTAAATTTTATGGATTACTATAAATACATATATAATGAATTTGTATCATATTTATATCATTCATATAATTATGCAGATTATGGAACCGTGATCAAATAATGAATACAAAATATATAACAATGCCAGACATATATGAAAAACAAAGTGGTTAATACCTAAAACAAAACATTAAAATTAAATAGTTAATAAATCCGTAATAGAATTTCATAATAAAATCATATATGGTATGATATATATGAATATATTTCTGAAATAGATATATAATAAACTTATATTTATTATATAAGAGGTTTTAACAAGTACGACGTAAGTCAAGATTTAAGGTAATAGATTTCCATATCACATTTCACATCCATGAGACACATGTCAAATTCACAACCAAATTTTTATATGGTTTATATACTACCCATGAATGTATAATAGGATTATTCTCATGAAAAATATTGGTGTTTACAAATCCATTTTATGATATCTCTTTCATGGGGTTTATAGATCAATTTTTAACAAGTCGGTAAGAGATTTTTGTCTCAATTTGCATTTATTGAGACATATGTTATGTTATGAACCTATATTGTTTTATGAGGCATATATAAACACCATTTAAAAGTTCATATAATGAATTTATTTATCCTTATGATATTTTATGTTTCATTTAATTTTATTCCTTCATGGGGTATACATTTCAATGTTACCTAAGTGGAAAGAGTTTTATTTTAGAATCTCATTATTTATCAAGATTGTTTATGATTATACTTCCAATGATTAAATAATATTATATAACTCTCAAGAAAATAATTAATTTTCTTCTCCTATAGTAATTCATGAGAATAAAATTTTTCCCTTCATTTTTCGTACTTTATGTAATCATGATTTCAAAAATAATGTATTTATGAAAAATCATTTTTTGGTTTGAAACCTCTTTTTATTCCAAAAACATGTTTTTAAAAAATATTTTCAATTTTTTTAATATTTATTTAAAATAATCTATTAAATACATATTTTACATGTTTAACTTTTTACCTAATGTTTTAAAATAATTATCCATGTCATCTTAAAAAATAATGTATGTTTAGATTTAACAAATATTGTGTAATGAATCATTGTTTTAACATAACAACATGAATGAAAATTTCCATCATCATAGTAATTATCTTCCTTGAAGCTTACTTTAGAAGTATTCAATGTTATTTTCAAATAAAAGGATTTATAAATTTTTTATATTATAAATATATTTTTTTTCAAATTGGAAAGGATAATTTCCTAAATAAATGTTTTAAATGATTCGTAAAAGCATTCATTAAAATTATCCAAATTTATTTTCAAAGAAAAATATTTTGAAATTTTTTTATGTTTTCAAAAAGTTATTTTCAAAGAAAGTTTATTCTCATTATAAAAAGTTCCATATTATCTTTCAAAATACACTTATATCTAATATGACATCATTTGATGTTTCTTATGCTTTATTAGGGATATTAACTGAATATATCATTTTTTTCGCTGAATGGTCTATGTTTATGATGATGAGATGTTTACGAAACCTATTTCCCATCCATGGGTTATACCATGATATGACTCTTTTTAAACTTGCTTCTTTTCATGAGTTATTTTATGATGAAATGTTTATGAAACCCATTTCATATCATGAATTATGATATGGTGATTGTTTTATGATCTTGTGGAATACATATATATTACTTTCATTTTGTGGTGATGGTTATGTTATAATAAAGGATGGTGGTTACATTATAACCAATGTAGGTTTTTATGTTATAACTAAATATGGGTGAGACCTATATATAAATATAATTCAGTGGTTAAAGATTTATATCTCATTATATATACAAGAATATAATGTGGAGTGAACTTGGCTCAATTAGGTATTTTTTTGTATGATGGTATTGGGAGTGAGCCATGACAACTATGATAGTTTGGGGAGTAAAACCATTAAACTATGAGCAAAGGGATTCCCTTTTGGATGGTGGTGCATCCTACCAGGAGGTGTAGCCACCAATAGAGTGCACTTAATAGTTTTTGTAGTGAGACTTGACTACTAAAGAAATTATTTTCTATAATAATGTTATGTAAAAATTCTATGTATTATGATAATTTTATTCTCTCGTGGATCAAGTTATTTGATTATCTTATGATTCATATCTTATGAACTACTGATATTTATTCTATGACATGTGATTATGATCTTTAATATGTATGGTATGGTTTTCAATGCTATGATCATGTTCTCATACCCTTATATTCATGATATGCTTACATATCTCTTTTGTTTACCCTTATTGAGAATATGAGATCATCCTTTCTTCAATTTAATTTACCCAGTTTATAAATAATGGTTTTATATATGGTATGCCTATAATGAGTGTTTGGACCAAGTTGGATAGAGAATGTTTTTGGAGTTTAGATGAAGATTGTTTTCAAGTGTATTGTCTTTTTGTTGTCAAAAAGGATAAATAAATTCACTTTGTACCATTTTATAATTGGAATAAAAAATCATATTTAGGAAATCATACACATGTTGATTAAGAAATTCCATCATATTGATAAGATTTTATCTCGATGAAAATTTTTATTGGACTCACATTGGGTCCAAAATGAAATGAAAATCATAATGAGGTGCTACTTCAGAGTCTACCTAGATCAGATACAAATCTATCTTTTTTGTTTTTTATTTCACAGAAATCATAAGTATGTTGTAAAACCTATGATTATAGATTGATAAAATAAATGTGGAAATAAGTTCTAAAAATCATATTGAACATCTTATTAGAAGAAAATAGGTTCTACCAATCGTATTTAGGTGGTTGCAAGGAAATATATTGTTGGAATAATGGGATGTTACAAAAAAATTACATTATAAGTTAGATGATGATAAATATGATCTTCAAAGTAATAAAAGTAATTAATGAATTAATTCTTATAATCAAAATTTTGTGGGAAAGGAAAGTTACTGAAGTAAAATATTTCTAGTCTCAGATCATCGGATTCATATTTTTTTGAATGTTGGGAAGGTTTTCTTGATCTTAATGATAGAAACCAAATGAGATGGTTTTTAGTTAGAGAAAAATAAAAATGATTTAAACCTTGATAGAATTAATTTTATAAGATTCTTAATTAGAAAAGATAAATAAGTTGATTACCAAAAGATATTTGGTATTATATTTAGAAAATAAGAAGTAGAAGAGGTAGAATAAGTTTGAAATAATATAATGTCTCCATCATAATTATGAAATCATAATGAGAGTTGGTTTTGAGAATCGTAATGAGAATAATTATGTTTTCCTTATTACATATAGTTTAGAGAAATGTAATGAAGAAACTCGTGTAGAACATATTCTTCCATCGTAATGTGGAAATCAAGAAGATCAGATAGTATTTTTGGTAGGGCAGATAAACATAATGAAATTTCTCAAGTTTTGATTTTTTGTAAGTGGGAAAAGAAAATCAGAGTAAAAAAATTCAACTATCATAACGAGTAAATCAAATTTCAAATTCTAAATTGGAATATGAACTGTAATACAGATTTTTTTGGAAATTTTTATTCATTGAATATGCCTAAGAGAGATCCCAATATCATCGAGATATAAATATTTGAAAAGGTGTTTAAGATTTCATAGAGATATCTAAAAATAAAGTATATTTGAATATTATAAAGGCTGTTGAAGAATTAAAAGACTGGTCTAAGATATAAGGAATATTAGAGATTCAAGAAATTTAGTGAAGCCATAAAACCTTTTTAGAATCCCACTTAAACCATTTTGGAATGTCTATAAAAGTTGGATAATACTTTTTTTATTTTTTAATTTTAGTATTAATTAAATAAGAGAGATAATATCCATAATTTAAGCTATAATAGGTGTCCAAATTGTATTTTTATTGAAGAATATTTTCAAACAAAAGAAAGAAAGAAGAAGAGATAAGATCACAACTGGAGTTTCTAGAATCAGACTGAGGAATCAAAATGAGATTTTCAGAGTAAGGATGAATAAGTTCAAGATTATTTTAACTATATTCTGATAGAGTATTATTTCCGTATTGAAAAATCGGACTTAGGAATCAGACTGAGAATCATTACAATGTCCCAGAAGTTCTTATGAGATTTTGGTTAAGAAAGTGAAGAATTTTTTTTGAAATATCATATTTGTGAAAGTTGATCAAGAAGCACCATAAATTGTTTTGTTACAAAAATTATATTACTTGAATTCGTTCTACTTGAAGAACCCACACTATTGTATTGAACGTTGTTCTATATTAGTGTAAGGGAACACCCTATTCATTATATACCACACAAAAGAATTTTTTCCTAGTGGATTATGTGGTATTAGATTATTTATGAAAAATACCAAGGAATAAATACACATGTATTATAGTAAAACATATAAATTCTTGTATTTCTATGGCTGTGTGTTTTATTTTTTTCAGTAGTGAAAGAAAAATTTAATAGGAGGTGAAAGTTATTTCTAAAGAAAGGAAACATAAATGAAAAAAGATATCATTAATTCACCCCTCCCCTCTCAGTGATACTTGAATCCAAGATGGGTAATCTTAATTGGTATAAGGGCTGAAAGTTCCATTTGTTTATTCTTCATTGAAATTTTAAAGAGAAGTTGTTATGGAGAATATGAATTGTGCGAATAGTCAATGGATTATGATATTTGATAGAGAAAACTATCATATATAGAAATATATAATGATGAATTATCTTTTGTATCTTGGGTATGATGTTATTGAAGCTACAACAGATGGATTTACTCCTATTGATGATATGGTTCCTCTCAAACCAATTGATAAGAAGAACCTTGAAAATGATAGAAGTGTTAAAAATTATTTTCTATCATCACTTTTTGAAAGTGACTATTTAAGAGTGAAAGGTGTTGCCACTGTCAAAGGTATCTGGGACAAGTTGAAAAATAGTTATGAAAGAAATACAAAATTAAACAAGGAAAAGTTGAAAATATGGAGATTAAAGTATGAAGATCTCAAAATATGTGAATAAAAATCAGTTGGTGACTTCTATACTACGGTAAATGACATGGTAAACCCCATCATATGTCTTGTTGAAGAGTTAGAAGATTCCACAATCGTTGAAAATATATTAATAATACTTCCTAAGAATTTTGATACCAACGTATTGTCATTGGAAGATAGAGATCCAGAAACACTTCCTGTGGATGATCTTTATAGTGCTCTCTTTACTTATTAAATGAGAAGGTAAAAAGTTATGAGGGGAAAACAAAAGCTGATATAGAAATGTCTTTCAATGTTTCCAAGAAAGAAAAGTCTATGGAGGTACTTGAGTAAGACGATGATGTTGAATCTGACTCAAAAAATGAGGTAAGTAAAAATCCAAATGAAATTTTATCATTGTTTTCTAAAAAATGAGAGAATAGGTATAAGTAAATATAAAGGGAAACATACCTTTATGTTATTTAAATGTGGAGCCATTGGGAATTTTATGGATAATTATCTTCAAAGAAGAAAATAATAGGATAATGATAAAGAAAAATAAGGCCAAGAAGGTTATGCAAAAAATAATGCGATAAGGATAAATAATTCAATAGAGAGAAATATAAAAATTTATTCGAATCTAAAATATAAATATTTTTGTCTAAAAATGATGAAGAATAAAATAGTGAATCCGAATCCAAAAAATATTTTAAAAAATATGAAGAGAATAATTTTATTACAATATTGAATAATGGAGAACTTAGATGTAGTAGTTATGAATAAGAAGAAACTCAATTAGGGTTTCATCATAAAGATATATTAAAAGAATGTCTGAGGAATATTGGAAAGATTAAAATTGAAACCAGGAAGATGAAAAATGAAAATTCCTCAAAAATAATTCAAGAAGGATTTCCTAATGAGAAAGTAAATATATTTAAAGAAAGATGATTTGAATAAATATCTTGAGAAAGAAAATAATCATAATGAACATCTTGAAGTAAAGATGAAGGAAAAAGAAGAAGAGTTATATCTTGTCCAAAAAACTTTCTAAAGATGAAAAGAGGGTTATAAGTTTCAAAAAATATATTTATGAACATGTTAATATTTCTCTTAAGGAGGAACCTGAGAAGGATCAAAAAAGTTACCTTCAAATTTTGAGAATAATGGTAGATCTATTCCTAAGAATAATAAAGCTAGGAAAATTATATACATTTACAAAACTAAAAAATTGGATAATTCAGAAGTTTCTAAAAAATATGATTTTGAAAAAAATTATAAACATTCAGAGTCTAGAAAATTTTCTGCTACATCTAGTTTCAATAAGGCTAAAATGAAAACCAAACTAAGAAGGAATATTTTTTTGGAAAATAAAAAGGTTTCTGGTCAACAAAATTATATTAAGAAGGTTTCTGAGAAATTCAATCATAGCACCATTCAAACCGAATGTTTTGGAGGAAAATACACTTTTTGTGGATAATTCTAGTATTATGGTGGATTTGAACATACAAAAAGTATGTGTTGTTTCAACATAAGACATTAATAATATTCCCTAGGTTCTTTAAGGCATGGTTTGTGGGGGATTAAATCCTATAAAAAGGATAAGTCTGAGAAGGAAGTTTAGAAGAAACCTGAGAAGGTTAGTGTGAAGGTTGAGAATAGGTTCAAACCCCTAGAAACTATTTTTCTAAGTTGTAAAAAATTTAAAAATCATTCTAAGGGTTGTCTTATTTTGTTATCGACCCAAAAAAGTTTCTCAACAATTCTTAAAAACCGAAGGAGAAGAAAGAAAAAGAAAAAGAAAAAGATATTGTTGTTGAAACTGCTTTAAAAGCTACAAAAGTAGGACAAACATGGATTCTTTATAGCAGGTATTATTCTCATACGATAAGATACATAATGTTGATGAATAATTTGAAAGAATTAAAATAAGGAACATTGACATTTGGCAACGATGAATCTCTGAGAATCAAAGGTGTTGGATCATTTATAATTGGGAAAAAAAAGATGTAATCTAAGAATGATTTATATGTTAAAGGTCTGAAACACAACCTACTGAGTGTTTCAAATAACATTTATGTGGGTAAAAAATTTATCTTCAGAAAAGGTGGGTTTTTTTGAAATTTTAGCAATATGGAGGGATAGTTACAATAGGTCAGTGTACAAAAAGAAACTCATTCCAAGTTGGTGAAATACAAAAATCTTGTTACTTTGGCTTGATGGAAGAAAATTGGTTGGGGAATATTTTTCTTTTAAACATGTGTCAAAGAATATGAACAAGATATTAAAGATAGATAGTTTCTATGACATTATTTATATTTCAATAAGAATAAATTGGTTTTGCACTATTTGTAACAATGGACAAATTAAAAACCTAGTGCATAAGAAAGATGAGATTTGTTCAAAGAAACCCTAGAAACTTATTCACTCCAATATCTGTGGGACAATGAGAAAACAATTAACTAATAGAGATAAGTACTTAAACATGTTCATTGATTAATTTAATTTCATTACTTGTGTTATTTATATGAAATGTAATTCATATTATCTAAAAATGTTTAAAGGTTTCATGAGGAAATATGAAAAAGAA
This sequence comes from Viscum album, assembly GCA_963277665.1. Taxonomy (NCBI): domain Eukaryota; kingdom Viridiplantae; phylum Streptophyta; class Magnoliopsida; order Santalales; family Viscaceae; genus Viscum; species Viscum album. The sequence continues at coordinate 1,021,377,523 of OY728158.1, read as the reverse complement.
TGTGAGTATTTATTGAGGTAGTTGAGAACTAATAATGGAGGTGAATACCAAAATGAATAATTTTTATGTTATCTTGAGAATCATGTAATTTATAATTATTTCATTTCATCATATACTCATTAAAAAAATTGGGTTACTGAAGAGAATAATATAGGTTTGGTGGAAAAGGGGAGAACTATGTTACTTGAACATGGTCTTTCTCATTATTTTTGGAGGAAATCCATTAGTACTGATGTTTGTATCAAAAAACAAAGTTTCTACATTCCATGTTTATATATGACTTCATATGAAATATTTTATGAAAAAAATCCAACTTTTAAACACTTAATAGTTTTTGGGAGTATATGCATAATAACGAAGAAAGGTGGAAACCATATAAAGTTTTAATAGAGAGGTAAAGATGTAATTTTTCTTTGTTATGCTTGAGAAGGAAGATGATACAGATGTTTCAACTAATAGATAGGTTGAATTTTTTCTGATTATGTGAATGTTTTTGAAAATTATTAGGAATAAAAATATATGTATATTTATTAGGATGTTGAGAAGGATAAGGAATGTTTTTATAACAATTCTAATATGGATTCCGATAGTGGTAATACTACTCAAGAAGAATAACCAAACACAGATATTTCATGTGATGAGGTGAAACTCAAATAACTCATCCTAGGATGAGGAAGCTAGTGGAGTCTCAAAAAATTATTGTTGATCAACATTATAAGGTTCAAACAAGAGGAACTTAAAAAAATTGTAACACATACTTCTTTATATTTAAAAGTCAAGCCGAAATATGTGAACGAAACTTATGATCATATAGAATGGGTTTTGTCTATGAATGAAGCGCCTGATCAGATAGAAAAGAATTAAATTTGGGAAATATTACCCAATCATGAGAATACAAATTCTATTGGAACAAAATGGGTTTTCTAGAATAATATGGATAAATAAGGGGAAGTGATAAGGAAGAAGACAAGATTAGTATGCAAAGGCTACTAAAAAAATTAAAGGTATTGATTTTGATGAGACATTTTCTCTTGTGGAATGTTTATCAAATGTTGAGACCCAAATCTTGACGTACATAGACATTACATTACTCTTACGTAACATCTAATACATAACAAAAATAGACACCAAAGGACCGTAATAGTTTAGTGTCTTTGGAAACATGTAATATAAACTTCTAATCATGTTGAAAGATATTCAACATCTCCCATAATGATCTTCCCCTTTCTGTTTCCTTACCTAAAACCTTTCTTTTAATCCTGGGGGAAAAGAAAACATAAAAAGGGTGAGCTCAAATGCTCAGTAAGGGTAAGCATGGAGAAAATAAAACAAACCATATATATTTCAACTTAAAAACATGAACATAATGTTTAAACATCAATATCTTGAGAAATGACATAAAACATGGCAGTACATAAGGCATAGATCATAATGGAATATCAATCATGATATAATAGCATGGGGATAAAACTTGTAATTGTGGAAAAACATTAAACACAAGATATGATTTCCATAGTATCCAAGGAATTGCTGTCAAGACCATCTTAGTGGACAAAGTCCCTTACTGAACTGGGATTACTTGTCGTTCTGGCCCGGTATTACTGAACCAGATTTACTTTTCGTTTCAGCCATGTCTATCTTATGAGATATAAATCTTTACCCAATGCATTTTCGGGAGATATAGGTCCCACCCATCTCATAAGGAAATCATTTTTACTTTTACCACAAAATAAACTTAAAACATTCATCATAACCCAAAGAATAAAATGGGTTTCCTAAACATCATCCCATAATCACACAATCCATATAAAACAAATGGATATTTCATCATAAGAAAATTGAAACCATTCAAATCAAAGTGACATTATACTTGAAACATACACATATGAAATAATGTCATCTAAGATGGAAAATGGTTTTGATAAAGCACATGAAATGAATTCTTGAGGAAAATATCCTTTCTTCTTGAAAATCATTTTATTTTCACAAAATGCCATTAAATTTTAAAAGAAAAGGATTTTTTTGAAAATAGTGTTGAAATCTTGTAGATTAAGATTCATGAAAATATGGCATTATGAAACCGTAAAAATCCGTTCATGCCGTATAAGTTAAAAAAATATTCTTCTCGTACTTTTGCTTGAAAAGTCAATAAGTACCTCGTATGGTAAACAAAAAAAATATTCCTTACATACCATGTAGTAAAAGTCAAAAATGGGTAAAAAGGAATTTAAAAATATATGAAAACATTTTTACAAAACTTGGACATGGATGATAAATATTACTCCACTAAATACTTACGTATAAGAAATCTCGGATAGAAAACAATTGAGATTGCAACATTATCCCTTACCTTAGGTCCGATATGCTTCGTACGTATCTGAACCTCTTTTATAATGATTTAAATAATGTCATTGAATTATTATAGAATCATATTTATTGTTATGATATCATATATTATTCACTTTTGACTTTATATTACCCGTTCTTTTGTAAATTCTATGTTAAAGCAGCATTTTGGGAAAAATCGTTTCATTTATCGTACGTGTTTCGACTTGTTGTTCTTGATATTATTACTTATATACTGATTTCCTTAATTTCAGAATGTAAAACATTATTTATATATAATAAATATTCAGCATATACATATATATGATAGATTGATAAATGGAATGATATACACCGTTCATGGAGATGGTAGGTCGTACGTACGCATGAACGCTGTTTTCGTTTCCTTATTGAATTGAATGGAATTAAATAGATGACATACATATATATATACATAAATCCAGTAGAATTATTATTTAATATATTTCATTATTATTCATTATATATACTTTATAATCATTCATGAATGGTTAACATGAAGAATGAATCTTATCGCGTTCGTGGAGATGGTAGTCCGTACGTACACAAGAGCGATGATATCATTCCCATGATCATGGAATTGTATTGAAGTGTATGTATAATATTTCAGAATCAATATAACTTTACAATAATCACATATAGTTATTCTTTACACCATTATACCCATCCAAGTAAGGTGTTGGTGGAAAACAGATTACACCACGGTGTGGAGACGGTATTCTGTACGTACGCACACGCGGTGATTTCGTTTTCTGTAGGATGGATAGAAGGTGGAATATGGTTTTTTCATATTTATAATAACATATCAGTATATGAGTTATACTGATGTTATTACTTCATAATGAAACAACTAAAGGAGAGGAAGTAAAAGAAGAAATAAATTTGAAAGAATCGGTAACGCATATTACCTCTTCTTTGACACGCCTCTTTGAAACCTCCACTTAGGGCACTAAAATTGGTCTTTGAAGAAGACCAGGACCTCTAGAATATTTCTAGAGAAGTTGAGAAGGAAATTGGTCCGGGGTTGGCCGAGCCTGAAGGCTCAAAGTTGTGTAAAGATGAGAGGGATGAGGTGACCTTTTTATATGGGAGGAGAGGGGCACCTTTGGTAACATAAGAAATATTAATTATTAATAAATTAAAACTCACTTAAAAAACTCAAAAAATTACTCAAATCCTAATATTATATGTGATAGGGTTGTAATCTCATCAACTAATAAAATTTAGGCATGTTGGGAATTTATTTTAAACATTATCAACATGATTTATCCTTATTTAATCTGTTTAATTTTATTTGTAGTAATAAGATTATAATTTTTAAATTGTTATAAATAATTACTTATGTGTTGTGAATTGTCCATAATTGGATAATTTATGAAATTTTAGACCATATAAATTTCAATTTATAATTTTTAAATATTTTTGTGATTTTTAAACAATTTTACAATATGTTATTTTTATAAAATAACAATAGTGTCAATTTTGACACTATTCATTTATTTGAATTTACATAAAATCCACACAGAGGATATATTCGAACTAAAATAATTAATAGGTTTATAACATGTCTTATTCATCTATAAAATTAGTGGAGCACATTAAATAGTTCATATAATAATTATTTCACTATTTGTAAAACCATTTAATTGATACTTCTCTTAATAAAATAATTTCTACATCATTTTTGTAGAATTATTAAATATACATATATGTTGCATAAAAATTATAAATAAAATACCAGGATGAAGATAAGTCTTATATATTTCATAATAATACTTTTAGTCAGATTTATATTCTAAAACACCCATCTTTTAAAATGTTATATTTATTAAATTATGAAGGTGAAAACTTTGACATCATTTAAAATAAAAAAATATAAGTGTCATAATAACTTTTATAAGACTCCAAACGGTCATATATTAGGTCATTGTATGATTATGGTGTATATATAAACTAAAAATAAGTTTTGGTCAGGTTTTTGAGACTTTTAATGGGTATTATTATTTCAATAAAAACTATATTACTTATATTTCACTAAATAAATAATTTATGCATCATTAATGTATAAGCTATTAAGGTAATTAAGTGTCTCTTAAAAATTATAAATAAATTAACATGATATATAAAAAAATTTTATCTTTCAAATGAGTATTTATAACCGAATTTATATTCTGTATACACTTTTATTAAAAATACTTTAATTATTAAAGTTGTGTGAGACATATTTCACTTTCCTTTAAATAAAATAAACTAAAGGTCTTAATCACCTCCAAGTGGGTTCCAATGGATTCCATTTAGACCCAAATATTCCTTAGGACAAAATATAAGCATCCAATTATATTAAGACATGTGTTAGGATAATTTTATAATATTATATTTACCCTTAATTACCCGATTTACCTTTTACTATGGTAAATAAAATTTACTATAGTTACTATTCACAATTCCCAAAAATAAAAAGTTGCCTATTAACATAATTTGGAACCACTGATTTCAAATATGGAATCCATTTTTCTAAATTCAGTACAAAAAATTTCAGAAATTAATTTAAAATTAATCCCGCTGTTAAGAAAACGAGTTTTAAAAGTTAAAACATTGCAAAAGATGGAAATTATTTTACCTATGATTTCAATGTAAAATCAATTATAATGACATATATTATATTAAATGGTAAAGATATATTCTATTTATACTTTAAAACCAGTCAATATTATAATATAACCATATAAATTATTACGATGAAAAAAGTTGTTTTTAATTAAAATATAGCGTGTTTTTACTATTCATTAAAATATGAAAGTTATCAGAAAAAAATCAAAACTTTATCCAATGTAAATTTTTATATCCTGATTCAAAAGAAGAAGTTTATTTTGTAAAATTTAACTTATAAACTTGCAAAAATTATATTTAAAATGGGTGCGCCATCAAAAGGCGACAAAACTGCATATTTTGAAAAATACTTATTTTACCCAAAAAATTTATTTTGTTCTCATACCATGTTCTATAAAATGTTTAAGGTGAATTATAATGTCATAAAATTCAATTTTTTTTACTAATATTCATAACGTCTAGTTTATAATAATATTATAACCATATATCGTTGTTTAGTAAAACCCGATATTGCGTACACCACATGCTATCGAGGAAGGTTGCGATTGTGTGTAATACAAGCCAAGTCAGGGTTTCATGTAGTGAAATACACCTTTGTTGATGCGTATAACAAAATCCAACCATATTTCATTTATACATTGAATATATATATATATATATACACTCAATGTTGCGTAGAATAACTACTATCAAACAAACTTGAAATTGTGTGTAATACGGTGTAAGATTAGTGTTCCATATACTGCAAGCTAATACTGTGTTGCGTATAACGCAAGATAATCTCAGTGTAGCATAAAATAGAATATATGAAATAAATTAAAAAAGAATATATCTTATAAAATATTGGGTTGTTACATTCTACCCCCCTTAAAATGAATTTCGCCCTTGAAATTCAACGGAGTTATAAATGGTTTACTACTCAAACATTTTAATAGAAACCCACATCATAAAAAGGAATACTAAAACTTTATTTTAAAAAGGGAAGTTAGAATCATAATGGTCACACAATGTAACTCAACACTGGGTTTCCACATAGGACAACATAGGTGAAAATATGGATATGGAAGAGAAATCTAACCATCATATTCTGATGGAGAGTGGTAGAGAACATGGCTATGAGAAATCCAACAATCACAAAGCCATACATTTTTGATGATCTAAGGTAGCATCTGATTCATCAGATATAAGGGCACTAGGACAACATTTTTGGTTTTCAAGATCATTTCCTTAACGTTGAAGAATTTGAATTCGAAGAAATACTTACTTTATTTCGATAAAATATCACCGTTGTTCGTGCCTTGAACAATTTCCACTTCATCTCTTAAATAATGAAGTTGAATTTGTCATTCGTGAAGTGCTAGCAGATCATGTGATAGAATGATAGGTCATTCTATCTGTCTCAAACATAAAGTTAGCAATAATTATATACATAAGTCCATCTATGATGAGATTAATCATATATGGTTCCAAAAATGAACTTATACTTCATCTATAATACCACTTAATACTATAAAGCAAATTCCTACTAACCAGAGACTTCCTGTAGGCTAGTGGTAGGTGATAAAGGATTGTCACACTTTAGTTGTGGGTTCGATTCCCGCAACCTTTTCTGACGCGACAGGTTGTCGCCCATCCTGCAGGTTGTCTTTTTTTCTAAAACTACCGTATTATAACATCCCATCAATAATATTAAAAAAAGTTCTAGCCTTAGACAATACTAATTTATGCCCAACATAATCCATTCCATTCTTTAGGCTTATCTAAAATACTTATGTCCAAACTCATAGTATAAAGAAAACAATTACTAGAAATGTCATCTACCGAGCATGTGAATACCATCATTTATCCCCCATATATCATACGATATATCTTGTTAGTCACATTCCAAACATGTGAATACCTTAATCATGTATTCTATTGAAAAATTAATACCCATTTAACCTTAGTGAAAACATGAATGCTATCAAAAGTTAACTCTTTCCACATACCAAAATCCAAAAATTTCGATATGCTCAAACCATGATATCACTTTGTCCTTATATCAGTCATGAGCTCATGAATACTATCATACATATTATTTTCTCCTTATCCCTTCATTATGCGCATATCATCTACTTTCCAAAAATATTCTAATAACCATTCATTGTTACTGTTACCATTCAGCATATACTATCAAATACTTACACTACTGGAAATCATGTTTTTTCCAACGCTTGTATTCCAACGGTTCAATGAACCATTGGTATAGGTAATCTTTACCAACGGTTTCCAAAAACCGTTGGCAAAGATCTGTAAAAATTGTGTTTCCCCAACGGTTTGATGAAACCGTTGGAAAAAATGGGTGAAAAAGAGTTTTCCCAAAGGTTTAGTAAAACCGTTGGGAAAGATGAAGACCCCTATACCAACGGTTCTATCATAATCATTGGTATATATAGCCTTAAGAGGTTTTTCCCAACGGTTTTTTGAAACCGTTGGGATAACATAACTTTCCCAACTGTTTTTTAAAACCATTGGGAAAGAAAATACCGAAATATCATCGATCTGCAACTCCAGACATATCAAAAATTTTTCCCTAACCGAGACCTGGATGCACCCTCTCAAAATTTTTTCCCTAAGCCTCAATCGTTTGAAGGTTTGCCTCTAAATCTTGACACAAACGCTACTTCCCAACAAAACATGTCTAGTTTTCAATGATTTTTCTTCCTGTTTAAATCGGTATGTCTGAGTTCCTTGATTTTAGATTTTTTCTTCCTGTTTAAATCAGTTCATGTGTGTTAATATATTTTAGATTTTGTCATTCTATTTTTGTGAAATCTAGTGTGTATTATGATCCCCTTACGAAAATAAGGCATATATAATTTTTGGTTATGGTTGGAACCCTACTTCACAACGTGCTCTAGAGGTTGCTAACTCTAATTTCCAGCAGGACATCTATCTTTGATTCAAGAAATTTTTGTTCTTCCATTCTATATCAGGAGGTGTGCCTTCATTTATTTTAGATTTTTTCGTTCCATTTTTCTACAATGTATTGTGTATTATGATTCCCTTATGAACACAATCAATATATCATTTTAGGTTGTGGTTTTGTTGTGATTTATCTGTATTGAATAATTTTGGTTGATATTGAAGAGGTCAATATGATCCTGATTTATTTTATCCTTGGTTTATTTTAAATTTAAGGTATATTGACTTATTTCATTGGTTAGCCATAAATACAGTTAGGGTTGTCCAGGTGGGGTGGGTGGGGGGGGGGGGGGGCTGTGTTTTCCAAGTGGGGTGGGGGTGGGGGGGGGGGGCTGGGTTGTCCAAGTGGGGTGGGGGTAGAGTTGTCCAAGTGGGGTGGGGGTAGAGTTGTCCAAGTGGGGAGGATGTTGAGGGCTCTCCAAGTGGGGTGGAGGAGGGGCTGTCTAGGTAGGGTGGGGAGGGGGCTGGGTTGTCCAAATGGGGTGGGGGTAGGGCTATTTGGGGTGGGGGAGGGGCTGTATAGGTAGGGTGGGGGAGGGGGCTATCTAGGTAGGGTGGGGGAGGGGGATGGGTTGTCCAAATGGGGTGGGGGTAGGGCTGTTTGGGGTGGGGGATGGGCTGTCTAGGTAGGGTGGGGGAGGGGGCTGTCTAGGTAGGGTGGGGGAGGGGGCTGGGTTGTCCAAATGGGGTGGGGGTAGGGTTGTTTGGGGGGGGGGAGGGGTTGTCTAGGTAGGGTGGGGGAGGGGGCTGTATAGGTAGGGTGGGGGAGGGGGTTGGGTTGTCCAAATGGGGTGGGGGTAGGGCTGTTTGGGGTGGGGGAGGGGCTGTCTAGGTAGGGTGGGGGAGGGGGCTTGGTTGTCCAAATGGGGCGGGGGTAGGGCTGTCTGGGGTGGGGGAGGGTGTGGAGGTTGAGTGGGGGAGGGTGTCCAGGCAGGGTTGTCCAAGTGGGGTGGGGAGGGTGTGCAGGTGGGGTGGGGGAGGGGCTGTCTAGGTAGGGTGGGGGGGATGGGTTGTCCAAGTGGGGTGACGGTAGGGCTGCCCAGGTGGGGTGCGGGGGGGGGGGGGTGGCTGGGTTATCCAAGTGGGTTGTGGGGGGTAGGGGTGTCCAGGTATTGTGGGGGGGGGGGGGGGGGCAGGTTTTCCAAGTGGGGTGGGGGTAGGGCTATCCACGTGGGGTGGGGGGGGGGTGCTGGGTTGTCCAAGTGGGGTGGGGGTAGGGCTGTCCAAGTGGGGTGGGTAGTGTGGGGGTAGGGCTGTCCAAGTGGGGTGGAAACCCTAAATTCAATTTTTTAATTGGAGATTTGGTTTGTTTTATTAGGGCTTAGGTGTATGAGTAATTCTCATTCCTATTATGGGTGGTTTTAATTAAAAGTTATGATGTTTGAACCATTTACGATGTTGTTGCCTCTATTTAATCTCATTTCCCCTAACTTAACATTAAATTCTATATCACATTTGGTTTCTGTTTTTTAATTTCCAGTTAAGTTATATGTGGTCGATTATTGTCTGATGTTAATTGTTTTCAATTTTTTGGCATGGAAATTGGGCATTTAATGTGACTTTTCCAAATGGGGGTGCCTTGAGAATACTCCAAATATTTGTTAAAAATGATCAAATGGATTTTATTATTTAAAATGGATTTCGAAATATAATTTCTATTAAAGTTCAATCCTATTGAATTGTTTATGACAAAATTACTTATATAAATTCTTTTTACAGAATGGATAGAAGTTGGATGTATGAAACCGATCGGATCTCAAGTGATTTTCAAAACAATTTGGAGAGCTTTATAGATTTTCATTTCACAATGCTTCAGATAGTGGTCGCATACACTACCCATGTTCCAATTGTGTTGTTAGACCTTGGTTGAGCCGTGAAGAAGTCATCTACCACATAACCAAAAATGGTTTTCAAGAAAACTACTTTTTGTGGTATCACAATGGGGAGAAAATGAAATCTCAAATTGGTGATGATCGAAATTAAAGGACTAGAATGGAGAATTTGTTAGATGATCAGTTTCCATTTATTCGTCCTCATGAAAAAGATAGGATTTCGACTCAAGAAGACTTCGATATGAGGACAGTTGATGCATCTAGTGAAAATGATGATTTTGATAGGGTGAAAAAATTGAATGATGCTGCCACGACTCCAGTATATCGACAATGTGATAAAATGAAAAAGCTGGAATTTTTAATCCGATTGTTTCATGGGAAAACTATGTATGGAATTTCTAAAATAGAAATCGATTACATTCTTACCCTCTTGAAGGATTTACTTCCAGATGATGCAGATATTCCCTCAAACCACTATATGACATGGAAGTTAGTTGAGGAACTTAGATTTTCAAGAAAAAAAATTCATGCTTGCCCGAAAGATTGCAGTTTATTTTGGGAGGAAACCGATGAACGAAATGATTGTATAAAATGTGGCACATCCCGTTGGAAGTCAAAATCTGATGGAACACCATCCCGTGTTCCATAAAAATTAATGTGGCACTTTCTATTGATCCCCAGACTTCAGAATCTTTTTATGTCTGATGACATATCAATAAAAATGAGATGGAATGATACTGAGAGAATGAAGACTAATGATGAGTTGGTTCATCCTGCAGATGGATTTGCATGGTAGAGATTTGATGCTCGACATCCTGATTTTGCAACTGAGGTGCATAATGTGAGGCTGGGTCTTTCATGCGACGGTTTTAATCCGTTTGGGCAGATTCTTACTTCACACAACATATGGCCAGTTTTTATACACATTTATAATCTTCCGCCATGGTTGTGTATGAAAAAACCTTTCACTTTCATGAGCATACTCATATCTGGTCCTTCTGATCCCGGCATTGATATTGATGTATACATGAAACCTTTAATAAAAGAGTTGAAACTTCTTTGGGATGTGGGTGTGCGCACATACGATGCATATTTGAAAGACATATTTCAGATGCGTGTTGCACTTATTTGGACGATCAATGATTTTATGGCTTATACAATGATGTCTGGATGGAGCACGAAGGGAAAACTGTCATGTCCAGTTTGTATGAAGAATACATAATCCAGAAGACTGAAAAATCGCTGTAGTTTCAGTTTTATGGGACATCAACGATTCTAGCCAAAGGATCATCCATATAGAATGAATCGTCGAAGATTTGATAATACCATATAGACTGATGATCCACCTCAGCGTATGTCTGGAACTGATGTGCTTAATGAATTGAAAGATTTTAGTTTTTCATTCGGGAAGTGTCAAATGAAATCTGGAAAGAGAAAGAATGTTTCCACTGAAACCTGTTAGAATTGGAGGAAGAAGAGTATCTTTTTTGATTTTCCTTATTGGTCAACCAATTTGTTACGTTATTGCTTAGATTTAATGCATATTGAATAGAATATATGCAAAATGTTTCTTTCGGTTCATCTAAATGTCAAGGGGAAGACAAAAGATGATTTACGATCTCAGCGTGACTTTGTGGATTGGGGCATCAGACTAGAATTTCATCCTGTGCGTATTAGTGAAAATAAATGGAAACTTCCATGTGCTTCTTATGTGATGACACCTATGGAAAAAAATAATTTCTGGAAGTATTAGATACTATTAGAGTTCTTGATGGCTATTCAAGTAACATATCTAAATGGGTCAACATAAGAGAGTTGAAGCTAAAATCTTTGAAGACTCATGATTATCACGTTCTACTGCATGAGTTGCTTCCAATAGAAATCCGTCATCTTTTTTCCAATAATTTAAGGGTGGATGTTATTCGGTTGTGCCTTTTTTTAGAGATCTTTGTGCTAAGAATTTGTCCAAGTCTTTCTTGAAAAAAATGTTGACAGATGCCCCATTAATTTTGTGTGAGTTGGAGAAAATATTTCCTCCATCATTTTTCACATGCATGCTGCATCTGACTGTCCATATTCCCACTGAAATACTTCTCGAAGGACCTGTTTCTTTTCGTTGGATGTATCCAACTAAAAGAAATATGTTCAAATTAAAGTCTTATGTCCGAAACAGAAATCATCCCGAAGGTTCTATCGTGAACGGTTACTTGGCTCAAGAATGTATGGATTTCTGCTAGATGTATTTGTCTGATCTTACTACAAGATTGAACAGACCAATGAGAAATGAAGAAGAACAGTATGAGAAAATTGAACCCAGTTTTCCATCACTTCCTCAAACAGGAGGAATTCCTGGATCATATACATTGAAGACATTAAGCCATGAAGAGTGGGAGATGTCATATCACACAGTTCTGTTCAACTATGATTTGTTCGATGACTATATCAGGTAACTAAATTGATTATGTATATCTTACATATATATCTATTAAACTATTAATATTTTTTATCTATAGGGAACATAAAACAATGATAAATAGGAAGCATTGTTCTTTATCTTTTAGAATGAGAGAGACTTTTCATAGCAAATAGTTCTCTTCTTGGTTAGAATTTAAGGTATAAAAAAATTAATATTTAAAATAATTATATCAATATTTAATTAAGTTTAATAGTCATTTATATTGCAGGTATTGAGTTTGTATGCTGACTCTGTCTCTAAGGAAATAAGTTCTTTGGCTTTTGGTCCTAATACCGTGGTTCGTGACTGTAAATCAATTGTTATCAATGGGTACAAATTTATTGTCACTGAATGAGCAAAGAACATGAGTACACAACATGATGGTGTTATGGTTACTAACACAACAGATTGTTATGCCAGTGCATCAGTTAGTAGACCGCGATTTGAAAATGTGGGTTATTATGGAGTTGTTGAGAAAATAATAATATTGGATTATTACTCTCATGGACGAGTCACAATGATGAAATGCCATTGGTTTGATTCGATGACGAGACATGGCACATTTATTGATGATTGTGGATTTCGAGTAATTAATATAACTCACACTCTTGCTACCGAAGAACCATATGTGTTGGCATCAATGTCTAAACAAGTTTTTTATGTCAAAGACCAACTTCGACATAAATTTGGTGTCATAGTTGAAGTAATTCCAAGACATATTTTTGATGATGGTGATGATGGAATTGACACTATCCCTAGTTCCATTGGAACCAATCCATTTATTTCTTTTGATGACTCAAATAGCTCAATTGTTAGAGTTGACTGTGAACCTGAAGTTGTGGTTGAAAATATATAGAATCATCCATCCATGTTCTCAATTATTTTGGTTTACCTCGAGTTGGGTTGTTAAGGATGGTAATATTCAAATTTATTTAGTATTGATCACAAATATGTTTTAGCTGACTTGAATGTTATGTGAATTTTCAATGTTTATTGGTTGTAGTTTTATTTGAATTGCATTTTCTAATTTGAAATTGAACTGTATTCAAACATAGTCAAACAATATTTCTAACTTGGTGAACATTACAACTTGTATGATTTATTAAATCCATTCAAGCTCTTCCAAAACAATTGATAGATAACATGACCGTTATGTGAATATTCAATGTTTATTGGTTGCAGTTTTATTTGAATTGCATTTTATAATTTGGAATTGAACTGTATTAAAACATAGTCAAACAATATTTCTAACTTGGTGAACATTACAACTTGTATGATTTATTAAATCCATTCAAGCTCTTCTAAAAAAATTGATAGCTTAATTGACCATTATGTGAATTTTCAATGTTTATTGGTTGCAGTTTTATTTGAATTGAATTTTCTAATTTGGAATTGAACTGTATTCAAACATAGTCAAACAGTATTTCTAACTTGGTGAACATTACAACTTATATGATTTATTAAATCCATTAAATCTCTTCTAAAACAATTGATAGCTAAATTACCAATGAATCCCCCTATTCCCTCATATATTTAGTTTTTTGGGTTACACATTAGTTTTCGTTTTCTAATTAATTACATATTTTTTTTCAAAATGATGGAAATGAAGCCAATTGAAGAGAGACGAATGAAAAAAATGACGGATAACAATTATCGATTGGCAGAGTTGGGAATTCCATCATTAGTGCCTGTAGTGAGTACTTTATTTCAAATTTATATATTTAAAGAATATATATTGTCATGTGATTAATTTTTTTGTAAAAAGTTTTGTAGGATCCACCTATACGTCGACAGTTATTCGACGAGGAGCCTAGTACTGGTCCTAGTACTCAGGCCAGTGGTACGAGGAGGGTTCGTACCAGAGGTGGACAAGCAGCTGCGCGTACCCGACTAGACCCTGCCCCTCCCACTGACATGTCATCCTTCCAACATTCTGATCTCGGTGTGTTGTTAGAGACACACGGGATATTTAGGCCTCCCATTTTTTCGCTACCTTCTGCATCTTCTGGCCCATCATTTTCACATCCCATGATGATTCCCACTCCTCAGTCAGCATCTGGTCAGACAGCTGTCCCATCTTCTTTTCCTTATACTTCTGTCTCTCTGAGCTTCTATATTCCATCGTCTTCGACTCCTATTCCACCACAGGGTGTTCCATTAGTTTTTGTGGATCTAGTGGCACTCAACGATCAGACCGACACATGTATATTTATAGAACCCTAACAAATATTTATAGAAATATTTATTTTCATTATAACATGTTTTGATAAAATATTTTTTTTATTTCATGACAGATACATCTACTGACAAGAGGCATGGGCGGGGGCATACATGCATGCGTTCGGTGTGGAACCGCCTCATACAGGTTATGGTGGATTATAATGAAGACAACCAAATGGATGAGAAAACAGGGCAGCAATGTCAGAGTTTTTTGTTAACAATTTCCAAATACTCCGACATCATTCCCGTCAGCCCGCTATCATGGTGGCATTTTCCACATGAGGTCAAGGATAGAGCTTGGGCAGAGATATGGGTAAAAAAATCTCTTCTATTTAATGCCATGAATTATTTTTGTATTTATATGAATTAATATTTTGATTTCAGCTTCGATTTAATTTTCCTGATGGTGAGGGTGCACGATCGGAACATCTAAAGGATTTAGGCGAGCATTGGACAGCCTACAAGCATGAGTTGTATGTTGGCTGGGTTGCTAGAGTTGGCACTAAGTTAGAGGCGGTACCAGTGGTGGATGATTGTCCTATAGAGTAGTATCGTCAGATGATTACTCATTAGACGAGTACCCAGTTTAAGGTATTAATAACATTTGAGGTATTTAAATAATAACTTTCATGTTTTTCATTAATATTATCTGTTTTATTTTCTAATTTTATTTAGGAATCATCTGGGAAAAATAAAAAGAACTTTGATTCAAAAAAATACCTCCACACACTGCGATGCACTCCGATGCCTGATCATGAGAGGAAGCAGGTATGAAAATTGTTTATAAGTTTTCTTTACGACTTACACTTTCTTTTGTTTCTTAAATTATTTAATAGTTTGCTAAAGTTTTCATATAACTTTAGTTTTCAATTTCATTGTAGAGGAAAATGCAAAATATTGAAGGACGTGTGCCTCGAGCAAAACTGTTTTGCTCGAGTAGACAGAAAAAGGATAGAAGTGCCATCAATGAAGGGACTCAACAGCAGATTGTAAGTTTTAATCTGTTGAATTTATTTTTTAATATCTATTTTGTAACTTAATGATATATTTATATTTGTAACAGGCTGCTTAGGAGGCCCTCGATGCCCAAGAACCAGACAGTTTTGGGCCAACAGATCACTTACATCAGGTGTTGGGAGAGGAGCATTCTGGTAGAGTACACTGCCGACCTAGGATAGCCCCGACGAGGTATTGGCCCTCCTTAGGTACGAGCTGTAGTGCCACATAGCTACAGAAAGTTAGGGCACAGGCAGAACAGGATGAGAAAATGGCCACAGATACGACATAACAGTCTACTAGGGAAAACAATGTGTTTATGGAATTTATTGAAGTTCTATGTCCTACACTTCCAGCAGAGGCCAACCCAGCTTTTGATGAGTATATGTCATCGATACATTCTATATATGGTGCACCAGGTGGCAGTTCTAGTGGTGGTCAGGACGATGTCCATCTTGATGATGATGATGGCGAGGAGTCTGATGCAGAATAGGAGGGAGAGGAGGAGGGCAAGGCGGGTGGCGAGGGTGAGGAGGAGGGCGAGGACGAGGAGGAGGGCGAGGGCGAGGACGATGATGGGGATGAGGATGAGGGTGATGATGATGATGGTGATGATGGTGATGGTGATGTGGGACAAGTTGATCCATTACATTTTTGACTGATATTACTGAGATTTGATATTTAATCTATTCTAGTTGTTGGTTTTATCTAGACTCGTAGCATAGTATTGGAGTTGAGTTATTTTTATATATTATCTGTTTTTATGGATGTTGTTGTCTTTTAGTGGTTGTGTGTTTGGGAACCCCCTCCTTCCTAGACCCTGGACAACCCCCCACCCTCCTCCCTGGACCCCAGACAGCCCCGACGGACAGCCCCCCAGACAGCCCCCCCACCCTCCTACCTGGACCCCGGACAACCCCTCGGACAGCCCCCAGACAGCCCCCAGACAGCCCCCCACCCTCTTCCTTGGACCCCGGACAACCCCCCGAACAGCCCCAGACAGCCCCCGGACAGCCCCCCAAACAGCCCCCCGGATAGCCCCCCACCCTCCTCCCTGGACCTTAGACAACCCCTTGAACAGCCCCCCAGACAGCCCCCCAGACAGCCCCCCCACCCTCCTCCTTGGACCCCGGACAACCCCCCGAACACCCCCCAGACAGCCCCCAGCACAGCCCCCAGATAGCCCCCTATACATCCCCCCAGACAGCCCTCCCACCCTCTTCCTTGGACCCTGAACAACCTCCTACACAAAGGATTCTCATAAAATGGACAACATTTTATGTACATACGGAAAACCGACTCAATCATGTTTGAAAAGGACATCATTTGAAGTGAAAAACATCAACTGGTATATGGAAAACTGACCAAACGCATTCGGATTGTGTCAATACTTTATCACAACGATACATGGGTCATATGTGACGTGTACGAGTCAACCCCTCCTTAATATAAGGCACAATGTGGTCGGAATCACTCTAAGTGGCTCTCTTTTTCTTAAAATGGAAAACAATTTAAGTACATATTAAAAGCCGACCAAACGCATTTGGTTTCAATTGAAACTTTAGGAGAATGATCCATGGGTCATATGTGACGTGTGTGAGTCAACTCCGCCTCAATCCGAGGTGCGGTGTGGCCGGCACCAATCAAAGTGTCTGCCTTTTGTTTCAAAAGTATGTCATTTTAATTGAAAAACATCAACTGGCATACGGAAAACTGACCAAACACATTCGGATTGTGTCGATACTTTATCACAACAATCCATGAGTCATATGCGACTTGTAAGAGTCAACCCTGCCTCAATCCAAGCTGTGGTGTGGCCTGGACAACTCAAACTATCTCTCTTTTGTTCAAAATGGACTAAATTGTAAGTGAAATCAACAACTGACATACGAGAAACCTACCAAACGACTTTGGATTCTATTGAAACGTTAGAAAAACAATACATGGGTCATATGTGATGTGTACGAGTCAACGCTGCCTTAATCCGAGGCACTGTGTGGCCGGGACCACCCAAACATCCTCTCTTTTGTTCAAAATGGACAATATTATAAGTACATACGCCAAAACGATCAAACAGATTATGATTGTGTTTAAACTTTAGGAAAATGATCCATGGATCATATGTGACATTTACGAGTCAACTCTGCCTCAATCCGAGGCCCGTTGTGGCCGACACCACTCAAAGTGCCTCTCTTTTGTTTAAAATGGACTTAATTTTAAGTGTAAACAAAAACTGACATACGCCGAACTGACCAAATTCCTTAGGATTCTGTTGAAACTTTATTAAAACGATACATGGGTCATATGTGATGTGTAAGAGTCAATTCCGCCTCAATCCGAGCCGCAGTGTGTCTAGGACCACTCAAACTGTCTCTCTTTTGTTCAAAATGGACTAAATTGTATGTGAAATCAACAATTGTCATATGGGAAACCGACCAAATGACTTAGGATTCTATTGACACTTTAGGAAAATGATACAAGGGTCATATGTGACGTGTACGAGTCAACCCCACCGCAATTAGAGGCGCGGTGTGGCCGGGACCACCCAAACTGCCTCTCTTTTGTTCCAAATGGACAATATTTTACGTACATATGCCAAACCGATCAAACGGATTTTGATTGTGTTGAAACTTTAGGAAAATGATCCATGACTCATATGTGATGTGTACGAGTCAACCCCACCTCAATATGAGGCATGGTTTTCCAGACACCACTCAAAGTGCCTATGTTTTGTTTAAAATGGACTTAATTTGAAGTGAAAACAACAACTCACATACCGGAAAACGACCAAACGCCAACGGATTCTGTTGAATCTTTAGGAAATTGATCCAGGGGTCATATGAGACATGTACGAGTCAACCACGCCCCAATCTGATCCGTGGTGTGGCCGGGACCACTCAAATTGTCTCTCTTTTGTTCAAAATGGACTAAATTGTAAGTGAAATCAAAAACTGACATATGATAAACCTACCAAACAACTTCTGATTCTGTTTACACTTTATGAAAATGATCCATGGGTCATATGTGATGTGTACGAGTCATCCCCACCTCAATCCTAGGTGCGGTGTGGCCGAAACCACTCTAAGTGTCTCTCTTTTGTTTCAAAAGGACATCATTTTTAGTAAAAACAACAACTGACATACGGAAAACCGAACATATGCATTCAGATTCCATTGAGGAAAACAATCCATGAGTCATATGTGACGTTTACAAGTCAACCCCACCTAAATAAGGGGTGTGGTGTGGCTGGAACCACTCGAAGTGTCTCTCTATAGTTTAAAATGGACTTCATTTTAAGTGAAAAGAACAACTAACATACGAAAAACTGACCAAACACATTTGGATTCTGTTGATAATTTAGTAAAAGGATCCATGGGACATTTGTGATGTGTACGAGTCAACCACGCCTCAATCTGAGCCTCGGTGTGGCCACCACGTCTCAAAGTGACTCACTTTTCATTGAAATGGAAAAAATTTTAAGTGAAAACAACAACTGACATACTAAAACCCAAAACAAACTCATTCATATTACATTGAAACTTTAGTAAAACAATCCATGGGTCACTTGTGATGTGTACAAGTCAACCCCACCTCAATACGAGGCGCGGTGTGGCCGAAACCACTCGAAGTGTCTCTCTTTTGTTTCAAAAGGACATCATTTTTAGTGAAAACAACAACTGACATACGGAAAACTGACCAAATGCATTCATATTCCGTTGAAACATTAGGAAAACAATTCATGAGTCATATGTGACGTGTACGAGTCAACCACACCTCAATTCGAGGCGCGGGGTGGCCGGAACCACTCGAAGTGTCTCTCTATAGTTTAAAAGGGACTTCATTTTAAGTGAAAAGAAAAACTGACATACGGAAAACTGACCAAACACATTCGTATTCTGTTGATACATTAGGAAAAGGATCCATGGGTCATTTTTGATGTGTATGAGTCAACCGTACCTCAATCCGAGCCTCAGTGTAGCCGCCACGTCTCAAAGTGACTCACTTTTCTTTGAAATGGAATACATTTTACGTGAAAACAAAAACTGACATACTGAAACCCAACAAAACGCATTCGGTTTCTATTGAAAATTTAGGACAACAATCCATGGGTCATTTTTGGTGTGTACGAGTCAACCCTGCCTCAATCCGGGTCGTGGTGTGGCCGGGATCACTCTGAGTGTCTCTATTTTTTTAAAAATGGAAAACATTTTAAGTACATACGGAAAACCGACCAAACGGATTCTAATTGTGTTGATACATTAGCAAAATGATCCATGAGTCATATGTGATGTGTATAAGTCATCCCCTCCTCAATCCGAGGCGCGGTGTGGCTGACACCACTCATAATGTATCTCTTTTGTTTAAAATATACATCATTTTAACTAAAAAGAACAACTGGCATACAAGAAAAATGACCAAACGCATTCGGAATCGGTTGAAACTTTAGGAAAACGATCCATGGGTCATATGCGATGTGTACGAGTCAACCCCACCTCAATCCAATGCACGTTGAGGCCGGAACCACTCGATGTGTCTCTCTATTGTTTCAAAAGGACATCATTTTTAGTGAAAACAACAACTGACAAATAGAAAACTGAACAAATGCATTCTTATTCCATTGAAACGTCAGGAAAACAATCCATGAGTCATATGCGATGCGTACAAATCAACCCCACCTCAATCCGAGGAGCAGTGTGGCCAAAACCACTCAAAGTGTCTCTCTATAGTTTAAAATGGACTTCATTTTAAGTGAAAAGAACAACTGACATACGAAAAACTGACCAAACACATTCGGAATATATTGATACTTAAGGAAAAGGATTCATGGGTCATTTTTGACGTGTATGAGTCAACCACGCCACAATCCAATCCTCAGTGTGGTCGCCATGACTCATAGTGACTCACCTTTCTTTGAAATGGAAAACATTTTAAGTGAAAGCAACAACTGACATACTGAAACCCCGAAAAACGCATTTGGATTTTGTTGAAACTTTAGGAAAACATTCCGTGGTTCATTTTTTATGTTTATGAATCATCCACACCTCAATCCGAGCCTTGGTGTGGTCGGGACAACTCAAAGTGACTCACTTTTCTTTGAATTGGAAAACATTTTATGTGAAAACCACAACTGACATACTGAAAACTGACCAAATGCATTAGGATTCCGTTGAAACTTTAGGAAAACGATCCATGGGTCATTTGTGATGTATAAGAGTCATCCCCACCTCAATCCAGGTCGCGGTGTGGCCGGGATCACTCTAAGTTCCTCTCTATAGTTTAAAATGGACTTCATTTTATGTGAAAAGAACAACTGACATACGGAAAACTAACCAAACACATTCAGATTGTGTTGATACTTTAGGAAAAGGATCTATGGGTCATTTGTGATGTGTACGAGTCAAATACGCCTCAATCTGAGCCTCGGTGTGGCCTCGAAAACTCAAAGTGGATCACTTTTATTTGAAATGGAAAACATTTTAAGTGAAAACAACAACTGACATACGAAAAACTGACCAAACGCATTCGGATTCTGTTGAAACTTTAGGACAACAAAAAATGGGTTATTTGTGAGGTTTAGGAGTCAACCCCACCTCAGTCTGAGTTGCGGTGTGGCGGTGATCACTCAAAAATGTCATTTTTTTAAATGAACCACATTTTAAGTGATAATAACTGGAATACAAAAAACCAATGAAACCCTTTCAGAATATGTTGATACTTTAGGAAAATAATCAATGGGTCATGTGTGACGTGCACTAGTCAATCATGCCTCAATACGAGGCATGGTGTGACTGGTACTACTCCAAGTGCATGTATTTTGTTTAAAATGGATATCATATATAGTAAAAACACATGTATACAAAAAACCGATCAAATTATGAATTGAATTCCAAATTTCACATATAATTGTCATCTAAATTTGAAATTGAATTATAAATGAATTTTAAAATTAATTCTAAATGAATTCTAAATGAATTTTAAAATGAATTCTAAATGAATTCTAAATTATGTATCTTTATAATTACGTTATGAATTCTAATTTAATTCTGAATGTGTATAGTTTCAGGATATGAATTTGTTATGTATATGTTAGTTGGTTATTGCAGGTAAAGGAGAGGGATTGAAGAATCATAGGTTAATGGAGACCCTGCTCCTCCCCTGTGAAAATTCCAGCCTATTGTGCAAATTGCAGGCTGCTGCGAAATCTGCACAGCATAGGCTATGCCAACGGTTTGAAACCATTGGCATAGTCTTATAAGGAGGTTTATACCAACAGTTTAGATGGAACTGTTGGTATAAAATCTTTCCCAATGGTTTCACACCGCTGGGAAAAGATGTATAGTTGGCTTTTTCCCAACGGTTTTGAGTGAACCGTTGGGAAAAGCTATAGATTTTGTTGGGTTTTCCCAATGGTTTACTTAAAACTGTTGGGAAAACATATTTCAATGGTTAATTTTAACCATTGGGATAGGTTGGTTTTTCTAACCTATCCCAACGGTTCTTTGTAAACCATTGGGAAAACTTTTCCCAATGGCTTACTTCCCCACAGTTTGTAGAACCATTGCGATAGATATTCCCAACAGTTCTGCAGCCTTTCCCAACAGTTGTGAACCGTTGGAAATGCCTCTTTTTCCAGTAGTGTTAGGAAAAACAATAGTGTAAACATCCTTAGATGTGTCTTTATTCCATAGTACCATTACCTATACAACATAACTCTTGATAAACATAAATCATTCCACTACCTTCTTAAACCATTGACCGAGCATCATCATTGTATTCCTCAACACTTCTTTCATCTCATATACCATTTGTAGTATCTTCATCATCATCAACATAAATACTACCCATACAACCATGTTGGTTCTACTCATGAGATTTTCCCATAGGCCATTGGTTTGTATAATGCTCGTAAATTCCACATTTAAAACATTTAACCATTTTTGATGTCTTAGCAATACCATTATCCTTGTTCATGGTGTTAACTGAACCTTTTCCTTCGCAATTACTGGCTTTGTGTCCTACTTTTCCACACCCAAATAATCTTCCAGTTCCTTTGAAACATTCCCCTTGATGCCTCTTCCCACATGACTTACATGAGGGAAATTGAACTTTCTTTCATTTATGATCATCATGAAACTCTATCTTTCTCTTATTAGCTGAGTCATGAATCTTACAAAAGATTAGATTATTGATCATATTATGAGATTGCTGATTATGCATAATAACGATGTTTTGCCTTCCAAATTCCATTTAATTTGGTAGCTCATGAAGAATATCATTCCATTGTCCATCATATCCTCCATTATCGTGAATCCTCCTGTTTCCAGCAATTTTCTAAAACCCAAAAAGAATAGTGTAAGAGGCAAAAATCATGCCAGGAAAAAAACATAATAAAGGGGGAGTACCTTCAATATATAACATATTAAGTTTAATTATAAGATAGTTACCGTAATTCTAGGATGATAAACTATATGTATAGTTAACCTTAGAGACATCCCAAGACATACCTTATAAATATCTCTAGGGATTTCAATAATGTTTTCGTATCCTAATTTCCAAAGGTTAACTAAATCTTTCCTTTGATACCAACTGTAGAGACCCAAAGCTTGACATACATAGAAATTACATTACTCTTGAGGAATATCTAATACAAAAAAAATAGACACCAAAGTATCGTAATAGTTTAGTGTCTTTGGAAACATGGAATATAAACTTCTAATCATGTTGAAAGATCTTAAACATCTCCCATAATGATCTTCCCCTTTTTGTTTCCTTACCTAAAACCTTTCTTTTAATCCTATGGAAAAAGAAAACATAAAAAGGGTGAGCTAAAATTCTCAGTAAGGGTAAGCATGGAGAAAATAAAACAAACCATATATATTTGAACTTAAAAACATGAACATAATGCTTAAACATCAAGATCTTGAGAAATGACATAAAACATGGAAGTACATAAGGAATAGATCATAATGGAACATAAATCCTGATAAAATAGCATGGGAATAAAACTTTTAATTGTGGAATAACATTAAACACATGATATGATTTCCATAAAAGCCAAGGCATTGCTGCAAAGACCATCTTAGTGGACAAAGTCCCTTACTGAACTGAGTTTACTTGCTGTTCCAGCCCTATATTACTGAACCAGATTTACTTTTCATTTCAGCCATGTCTATCTCATGAGATATAAATCATTACGTAATGAATTGGAGGGATATATAGGTCCCACCCACCTCATAATTAAATCATTCTTACTTATGCCACAAAATAAACTTTAAACATTCATCATAACCCAAAGAATAAAATGGGTTTCATAAACATCATCCCATCATCACTTAATCCATATAAAACAAATGTATATTTCATCATAAGAAAAGTGAAACCATTTATATCATAGAGAAATTATACTTGAAACATAAACATATGAAATAATGTCATCTTAGATGGAAAATTGTTTTAATAAAGCACATGAAATGTATTCTTGAGGAAAATATCCTTTCTTCTTGAAAATCATTTTCTTTTCACAAAATGCCATTCAATTTTAAAAGAAAAATATCTTTTTTAAAATATTCATGAAATCTTGTAGAGTAAGCTTCATGAAAATGAGGAGTTATGAAACCGTAAAAATCTATTCATACTGTATAAGTTAAAAAAATCATTCTTCTCGTACTTTTGCCAGAAAAGTCAAAAAGTACCTCGTATTGTAAACAAAAAAAAGATTCCTTACATACCATGTAGTAAAAGTCAAAAATGGGTAAAATGGAATTTAAACATACATGAAAACATTTTTATAAAACTTGGACATGGATGATAAATATAACCCCAGTAAATACTTACATATAAGCAATCTCAGATAGAAAACAATTGAGATTGCAACATTATCCCTTACCTTAGGTCCGATATGCTTTGTACGTATCTGAACCTCCTGTATAATGATTTAAATAATGTCATTGAATTATTACAGAATCATATTCATTTTTATGATATCATATATGATTTACTTATGACTTTATATTACCCGTTCTTTTGTAAATTCCATGTTAAAGCAGCCTTTTGGGTAAAATCGTTTTATTTATCGTACGTGTTTTGACTTGTTGTTTTTGATATTATTACTTATATCCTTATTTACTTAATTTCATAATTTAAAACTTGATTTAAATATAATAAATATTCATAATATACGTATATACGATAGATTGATAAATGGAATGAAATACACCGTTCATGGAGACGGTAGGCCGTTTGTACGCATGGACGCTGTTTTCGTTTCCTTATTGAATTGAATGGAATTAAATAGATGACATATATATATATACATAAATCCAGTAGAATTATTATTTCATATATTTCATTATTATTCATTATATATACTTTAAAATCATTCATGAATGGTTAACTTGAAGAATGAATCTTATCGCGTTCGTGGAGATGGTAGTCCGTACGTACGCACGAGCGATGATATCGTTCCCATGATCATGGAATTGTATTGAAGTGTATGAATACTATTTCAGAATCAATATCACTTTAAAATAATCACATATAGTTATTCATTACACCATTATACCCATCCAAGTAAGGTGTTGGTGGAAAACAGATTACACCACGGCGTGGAGACAGTATTCTGTACGTACGCACGCGCAGTGATTTCGTTTTCTGTAGGATGGATAAAAGGTAGAATAGGGATGTTTCATATTTATAATAACATATCAGTATATGAGTGATACTGATGTTATTACTTCATAATGAAACAACTAAATAAGAGGAAGTATAAGAAGAAATAAATTTGAAAGAATCGGTAACTGATATTACCTCTTCTTCGACACGCCTCTTTGAAACCTCCTATTAGGGAACTAAAATTGGTCTTTAAAGAAGACCAGGACCTCTAGAATATTTCTAGGGAAGTTTAGAAGGGAAATGTTCAGAGTTTGGCAGAGCTTGAAGGCTCAAATTTGTGTAAAGATGAGAGGGAGGAGGCACCCTTTTTATAAGGGAGGAGAGGGGCACCTTTGGTAACATAAGAAATATTAATTTATAATAAATTCAACATCATCTAAAATCCCAAAAAAATGACTCAAATCAAAATATTAGATGATATAGGGTTGTAATATCATCAACCAATAAAATTTAGACATGTTGCGAATTTATTTTAAACATTATCAACTTGATTTATCCTTATTTAATCTATTTAATTTTATTTTTGGTAATAAGATTATAATTTTTAAATTGTTATAAATAATTACTTATGTGTTGTGAATTGTCCATAATTGGACAATTTATGACTTTTCAGACCATATAAATTTCAATTTATAATTTTTAAATATTTGTGTGATTTTTAAAAAATTTTATAATATGTTATTTTAATAAAATAACAATAGTGTCAATTTTGACAATATTCATTTATTTGAATTTAAATAAAATCCAATCAGAGGATATATTCGAACTAAAATATTTAATAGGTTTCTAACATGTTATATTCATCTATAAAATTAGTTCAGAACATTAAATAGTTCATATAATATTTACTTTACTATTTGTAAAACCATTTATTTGATACTTCTCTTAATAAAATAATTTCTACATAATTTTTTTTATAATTATTAAATATACTTATTTGTTGCATAAAAATTTAAAATAAAATAAGAAGATGAAGATAAATCTTATAAATTTCATTAGAATACTTTTAGTCGGATTTATATTCTAAAACACCCAACTATTAAAATGTTATATTTATTAAATTATGAAGGTGACAACTTTGACATCATTTAAAATAAAATAATATAAGTGTCATAATAAATTTTGTAAGACTCCAAACGGTCATATATTCAGTTATTGTATGATTATGGTGTATATATACACTACCAATAAGTTGTGGTCAGGTTTTTGAGCTTTTTAATGGGTATTATTATTTCAATACAAACTATATTACTTATTTTTCACTAAATAAATAATTTCTGCATCATTAATGTATAAGTTATTAAGGTAATTAAATATCTTTTAAAAATTATAAATAAATTACCATGATAAAGAAAAACATTTTATCTTTCAAATGAGTATTTATAACCAAATTTATATTTCGTATAGACTTATATTAAAAATACTTTAATTATTAAAGTTGAGTGAGACACATTTCACATTCCTTTAAATAAAATAAACTAAAGGTCTTAATCACCTCCAAGTGGGTTCCAATGGATTCCATTTCGACCCAAATATTCCTTAGGATGAAATATAAACATCCAGTTATATTAAGAAAAATGTTAGGGTAATTTTATAATATTATATTTACCCTTAATTACCCGATTTACATTTTACTATGGTAAATAAAATTTACCGTAGTTACTATTCATAATGCCCAAAAATAAGAAGTAGCCTATTAAAATAATTTAGACCCAATGATTAAAAATATGGAATACATTTTTATAAATTCAATTCACAAAAGTTGCACAAATTAATTTAAAATTAATCCCGTTGTTAAGAAAACGAGTTTTAAAAGTTAAAACATTGCAAAAGATTGAAATGATTTTACTTATGAATTAAATGTAAAATAAATGATAATGAAATAAATTATATTAAATGGTAAAAATATATTAAATTTATACTTTTAAACTGTTAAATATTATCATTTAACCATATAAATTATTACGATGAAAAAAGTTGTTTTTAATTAAAATATAGCATATTTTTACTATTCATTAAAATATGAAAGTTATCAGAAAAATATCAAAACTGTATCCAATGTAAATATTTATATCCTGATTCAAAATAAGAAGTTTATTTTGTAAAATTTATCTTATAAACTTGTCAAAAATTATATTTAAAATGGGTGCACCATTAAAAGGCGGCAAAACTGCATATTTTGAAAAATACTTATTTTACTCGAAATATTTATTTTGTTCTCATACCATGTTCTATAAAATGTGTAAGGTGAATTATAATGTCATAAAATTAAAAATGTATTTACTACTATTCATAAACGCTATTTTATTATAATATTATAACCATATATCGTTGTTTAGTAAAACCCGGTATTGTGTACATCACACGCTATCGAGGAAGGTTGCGATTGCGTGTAATGAAAGCCAAGTCAGGGTTTCATGTAGTGAAAGACTCCTTTTTTGTTGCGTATAACAAAATCCAACCATATTTCATTTATACATTGAATATATATATATATATATAGACACACTAAATGTTGCGTAGAATAACTACTATCAAACAAACTTGAAATTGTGTGTAACACGATCCAAGATTAGTGTTGCGTATACTGCAAGCTAATACTGTGTTGCGTATAGTGCAAGATAATCTTGGTGTAGTGTACAATAGAAGATATGAAACAAATTAAAAAGAATATATCTTATAAAATTTTTGGTTGTTACATAAATAATCAGAATATTTCTTTCTATTACTGCAAATTGAAGTTATACAAATTTTTTAATGGATGCAAAGTCCTCATTTATGAATTGGGATCTTGATGAAAATGTTAACATTGAAAAACCTTGTGGATTGGTTATTGGTAAATATGAACTTTATGCATGCAAGCTAAAAAAATACTTGTATAAGATAAAATAATATTTGATAGAATGATATTCCAAATTGGATACTTATTTGAGGAAGATGCATTTCAAGAAAGGAAGAGTTAATAACATTCATTACATTAAAAAAATTCAAGAGTATTCCCTCATCATAATTATTTATGTTGATGACATTATATTTTCTAGGAATTATTAAATAACTTGTGAAAGATTTCATAAATATATGAAAATGTTGTTTTATATTTCTATGTTTTTGGGATATGAAATACTTTCTTGGGTTAGAAATTTTTCTAAATAAGAAACACATTTTTATTTCTCAAGAAAAGTAGGCTAAGGAACTTATTAAAAAGTTTTGTATATAAAATTCAAAACCATTTTCCACACCGATTTCAATGGTAATCAAGTTGAGTAAATATGGAGAAGTTAAGAAAGCTGATTAAAAGGAATTTCAGAAGCTGATCAGAAGTTTTTTATATTTGACATCCTCATGACCTGAGATTGTTTATAATGTTACCCTATGTACAATATTTCAGAGTTATCCTAAAGAATTACATTTTATTACAGGAAAAATAATTCTCAGATATATCAAAGTCATAAAAAATACAATAATAAATTATAAAATCTCATAAATTATTAATTTTTTTGGGTATTCAGATGCTGATTGCATAGGAAATGTTGATGATAGAATATACACATCTAGTGAAGTTTTTTGGGGGGGGGGGAATTATTTTAGTTGGAATATAAAGAAAAAAAATTAATAATTATTATCATAGAATAATCTGCGTATGTTGATTCAACTCAAGATTCTACTGACCTTTTATGGATTAAAACTCAGTTGGAAGACTTACTTGTTCAAGTAAAGTCACCTTTGCTCTTGGGAAGTGATAATCAAAGTGAATTCAAAATTAAAAGTAAACCCTTAAAAAATTATTATTCAAAACATATTGATATAATGTACAACTTCATCAAATATTATGCGGAGAATAATTAATTGAAGTAAGAGTATGTTCACACGTCAAAATAAGCTACTAAAATATTCAAAAAACCTTTACCAAAGGAAGCTGTATTATAAATTTAGTTTGAATATCGGCATCCAAACTATTTCTCATCAGGCTTTAGGTATGTTTTACCCCTCTCTCATTTTATCTTTGGGAAGTGTTCTCAAGTGGGAGAATTGTTTCATAAATATATCTTTAATAAAGAATGTGTAAAGGGGGAGTTGTGGATAAGCTGTGAATCCTACATGTAAGTGTGTAAACTATTCTAACATGTCGTTGGAGTGTTTTCAGGAAATAATTTTTTTGTATTCCAGGTAAGTTTCAGAAGTGGAGACAAGATGAGAAAGAATTGATGAGTAAGAAAGATGAGGAAGAAAGATGAGGGAAAAAATCTAAGGAAGAAAGTAGAAGAAGAAAGCTAAGAAAAAAAGCTGAGGAGTAAAAGTGGAAGAAGAAATCTAAGGAAGAAAGGATTGAGGAATTTTTTCATGAGTCACTACTTTTGGACAACATGGTTTTTCAATAAATTATTCTTGTTTCCTATAATGAGTTATCTCATATAGGCTTAAAATCTTTGATAAGTAATCCATTTCTTGAGGTTACAATGTTTAGTTATTTGTGAACCTTGTATGACAACAAAATTCAATGGGGTAGAATGATGGGACCAAGTTGTATAGAGAAGTTTTTTGGAAGTTATAAGAAGATTTTTTTCATTTGTATTGTATTTTTTTTTTCAAAAAGGATAAATCAATTCACTTTGTAAAATATGGCAATCAAACTGAAAAATCATATTCAAGAAATCAGACTCACTATTCTCGAGAAATTACACAGTATTTAGAAGTTTTTTTTATAAAATAAAAGGTTTATTGAACTCACATTAGGTCTATAATTAAAGGAAAGTTGAATTGATGTGATGCTTCCGAGTCTACATGGATTAGATAAAATCTAATGATGATTTGATTTTTTTATTATTTCTCACAGACAATAAGTAATTTTTATAACATGTGATGATAACTTGATAAAAGAAAGGGGGAGAAAAAGTGATGAAAATATTATTGAGCATTTAATTGGAAGAAAAGTGGTGTGGCCAATCGTATTTAGGCCAATCATATTCAATTGTTTAGAAAGAAAGATATTTTAAGAAAAATGTAAAGCTAAAATAATTTCTATTATAATTCAAATGATGCTAAATTTGATCTTCAATGTAATCAAAGACATTAAGCAATTAATGCTTGCATAAAAATGATTGTGGAAGAATAAATTTAGAGAAGAAAAATGTTTCCGGTCTTAGATTATCATATTTATATTTGTTTAAAGGCTGGTAAGGTTTTCTATATTGTAATGAGAGAAAACAAAGGTATTGGTTTTCACTCAAAAAAATATATAATATATTCAAATATTCAGAGAATGAATTTGATATTGTTTGTAATCCTAATATTGAATGATGTTGTTTAATAAAACATATTTGGTATCAAATTTATAAAATAATTTGTAGAATCAGTTGAGTAAGATTTAAATAATATGTTTTCACAATTGTAATAAAGAAATCAAAATGAGAGTTGGTTTTGAGAATTGTAATGAGAAGACATATATTTTCCTTCATACATTTGGTGAAGAGAAATGTAATAAAGAAACAGTTTTTGAACTTATGCTTCCATCATAATGAAGAAATTGAAATGAATATATAGTCTTTCAGATGGTGCAGAGAAATGTAATGAAATATATTCAGTTATGATTTGTTTGCAAGATGATCAAGAAAACTGGAGTGACCAAATTCCTTTATCATAAAAAAGAAATCTTATTTGACAATCAGAATAAAAATTAGAATTGGACTGAAGATGTTTTAGAAAATATGAAGCATTGAAAATTCTATGAGATATCTAAAGATCAAGGAGATTTAAATATTTGAAATTGCGTTTAAGAAGTCAAATATAAATATGAAAATCAAGGATATTTGATGATTAAAAAATGTGTTGAAGAAGTAAAGGAAAGATCCAATATTTAAGGATGATTAAATATTTAGGATATTTGGAGAAGTAGGGAAAACTTTTTAGAATCTAACTTAAACCATTTTGGAATGTATATGAAAGGAGGTGAATACTTTTTGTACTTGGTGACTTGCATTGTTCATGAAAGGGGAGAGAGAATATATACAATTTAAACAAGAATAAGTTTCCAAATTCTATTTTTCGTAAAGATGTTTTCCAGAAATAAGAAAGAAATAAGAAGACAGAAGATCATAATCAGTGTTTCTGGAATCAGACTAAGAAATCAAACATGGATTTTCAGAATGAGGATGAAGATGTTCAGGATTTCTTCAACAGTATTCTAAAAGAGTGTTATTTCTTTACTGAGTTATCAAACTTGGGAATTATATTGGGAAATTAGACCAAGTATCATTATGATGTCTAGGAAGTTATTACCAGCATCTAGTTAAGAAAGTGAATAATTGTTTTGAAAGATCATATCAGTAAAAGTTGATCAATAAGCATCGTAGCATTTTTATTACAAAAATTGTATTAGATCACTTTGTTCTACTTAAATAACATGAAATATTTTTTTAAAGATAGTGCTGCATGAGTGTAAGGGCATATCCTGCTCATTGTATTCCACACAAAAGGATTTCATTATAGTTGATTGTGTGGTGTTGGATTATTTCCAAACCATACCAAGGACTAGCTACTCTTTTTGAGTAGTGACGTTGTAAATTTTTTTGTTCCTATGATTGTGTTTTTGATTTTTTTTTCATAAGAGGAAGAAATATTTAACCGTAGGTGAGGGTTATTTATAAAATAAGGGAAAAAAATGAAAAATATATTGTTGGTTCACCCCCTCCCCCACTCAGTTAAAATTGAATCTTGTTTGGGTAATCTCTATGAGTGATAAATAGGAAAATCATTGTGGGAATCATTGAATATATTTCACTAGATTAGAATATTTTGTACCTTTTTTGCAAAGGAAATAAACTATTATGGTCCATATGCATGTGTTTGTGTAATGTATTGAGTATTCATAAAACAAGATTTAATATTTATGTATGAGAAGCCAAGGTAACTATATCACAAGACCATGTTTGTTAACCATGAATCCCGAGTTCATTCACAATTTTTCGTTCAATACTCGAAACAACCCCACAAATCATTGACATGCTCATCCAAGACCAAGGTATCGTCGTAACATATAAAAATAAATCAAATAAATATTAAATAAAACTCAAAATCAAGACTCAAATCCCAAATACCCAAGGGAACATAAGGCTCAAGGTGAGAAAGAACATTTGAAACTCTCCCTACACCTACCTCTCAAGTTCCGAAAAAATACTAGTCTCTATACCACCAAGACACACCTCAAATAACAATAGGGGGTTCTATGTTACATTTTTTATGATACAACCCTGGAAACCCATGGAATGGTCACCTAGGCCGACCCATGACATACTTGAGGCACATTCTAGACCAAATTGGGTGAACTAAGAGTGATATAGTCTCAAAAAGTAATCAATGGTAATGATTTAAACCTATAAATATAAACATATCAATGAAATAAAACATTCAACAAAGTATGAAGAAATAATAAGTAAACATCACATCAGCTAACAATAAAGAGTAAACAACACTACATATACTAAATGGTAACAAAAATACGCCTCATCACTTAAATAAATAATTCAAACAAGAACTAGGCCATGAAGACCTATGAACAAACATCCCCAAAATAAAAAAAAAATAAAAAACCCAAACCATACCATTACCATAGATCTGCATGGGCCCCTCAACCATTCATCATATTCCAAACAAAATATCACCACATAACAAAAAAATTTTAAACCAAAAGGCCAATGTTAGGGAACATTAATAAAAATGAAAAGATCCACATACACTAAGTGGTTCATACAAGGTGTTAGTGAAATCGATCTTAGAAGTATTTCACCAAAAATTATAAATTATTCATTTCAAAATATAATTTATTTATGATATTATGAAATAAAATTAATAAAAATAGTTTTTTCAAACCTACATATAAAAACTACAACATCACATTCATTAAATTTTATAAACTTCATTTTATTTTTCTTTTATAAAGAAAAACATCACATAAAAATCAATTTTTGGGCCTACATCACTTTTATCAGAACACCCATTTTAAAATCATTTTCAAAGTCTCTTTATAAAAAACCATATCAAAACACTTTTATAAACCTTTAAATAAAAACATTTAATTATAACAAAAATAGAATAAAACACCAAGGCACCATATAATAAGGGAAAGAAAGTAAAAAAGAAACAGTCATGGTTCCATGTGTACTAATTGAGCTAGGGAACACAAAAGTGAGAAAGTTAAATAAGGAGAACAACAATTAGAATTGTAAATTCCTACAAATATCATGAGGTGACCATAATTATACTTAGGCTGGAACCATATATTGATATATTAATGAATTACTAAGATTATAACCAATCATCCGCTCTAAAATAGCCTCACTGAGGGTGCTTTCTGATGTCCTTTAATAATTTAGTTGATCTAGCCCATATAATTAGAACTAGATAGTAACTGTCTCCCATCCCTATAGAAGATTAATATGATCCCCATGAAGTTATTAATAGGAGGTGATTAGTAAACAAGGTATAAAATCAATTTGAAAGTAATAAAACTCACCTCATTTTCAACAACCATTTAGGGGAAAAACCAATAACAAATTCCACATCACATATAATATATTGAATTAACCACAGTTCATAATAAAAACCATAATAATAAATAATAACCCCTCAAGAGTCAAATTCCAACAAGGGGATCAAGAGGATCTCACTCACCACAACATTTGAATACCATTCAAAAATTAAAAATGGACCTCTATTAAAGAGGAAACGAAATTAAAATTTATTTATAGTTATTTAAAATTCCATTTTAAACAACTCTTTAAAATAAAACCATTGAAATATATTTCTAAACATCTTGTTAAATAATTCATCAAAATCTATTTGATAACCCAACACAAAACCAACTCACTTTTCTATTAGAACTTCAAAAAATTCCAAACACCCCCTTTTAATTTATAACATGAACTAACAAGGGTAAAATGACCATAAAATACCCATTAAATTTAAACAAATAATTGAAACCATTTTAGAACCACTTGGTATTCTATAAACATTTTATAAATCAAATTCCCTTGAAACTACAAATCATTCTCAATGATGAAATAAATTTGAAACCTTTTTTGAACCCAAATAACATAGCACTAATAGATGTAATTTAAAAAATAATACATTCATAATTATAATGAACACAATGAAATTAAATTTAAAATAAATATACAAAAAATACTTACCTTGGTCAATGAAAACCAAGGTGAAATTCATCTCCTTTGATTATGAATGATCAAAAAGCCTCAAGGGGTCCTCTATATAACCAAGAAACAAAAAAACCGTAGATTAGGCCACCTCAAACCCATAATCTAACTATAAAAATCCATAGGGTTTTTTTGAAAAGAGGAAATCAAGGAATATAGTATACGGGGAAGAAAGAATAGGGAAATGAGAAAGATAAAGAATTTACCTCTAAAAATCTACTTGAAATTGATGATGAACAAACTATAAATCAACAAGGAAGGAGGTGGATGTATCACTACCTTTTACATAGGGATTTTAAAATGAATATAAGGATGTAAAAGGGGTAACCCCCTTAAAATAGTGATGGAAATTTTAGGAAACTTACATTTTTTTAAAACCGGGAAGCCATCACAATTTAATAGACTGTGAAACAAATGTGAGACTTCCCAAGGATATGAACACCACACCTGAATGGTTTGGTTTCATGGTTTGGTTAAACGATTTTCCAACCATGAAATTCTTTAAAAAGTGCTACAATACTACACATAAGCTATCCGCATGGTTTTTCTTACAGTGTACTACAACTATATGACACCCAAAACCCTTAAAAAATTCTAAATTACATATATGATACTCTAGTAAAAATCCACACAATTATAAACAAAAAATAAGTAAAATAATAATGTAATTTAATGATCTACGTGTAATAGTAACTTAAAATTTATCTACTGATCAAGACATAGAAATGAAAAAAATACATTTATGAAGTTTACCTAGAACTAAACACTACCTCTATATGTGGAATTTGATGCAAAATGACATAAACGTTTTTCAAATAGGTTGAAATATAGATATAAAATAATTACTAGATTTAAAAAGTGTATGTTCTTGTATAATGATGTTTATTATTTGATGAGAAGTGGAATTATCTAAAATTAATATATGGGGATGGGAAACTATAGTTTTTAGATGAAGTATTGTTATTGTGGTATAAGTGGGAACTTTGATTTTTAAAAAATTATTTAACAATTGATAAGCATAAAATTGTGTTATGTGAAATTTATAATGGATTTCTTAAAGATTATGTTCATCGCATGTTTTATGTTGTATATTTATTCAATTAGTTTATGATATTGTTAGAGATAATCCAATATTAGGTAACAAAAGATGAATTTGATATGTGGGGAAAGTCACATCAAAATCCTTTCCCTTAAAATGAATTGATGTTCTAGGTTGTTTATAAGTATATATCTAAGATGTTTGATTCATTTAAACATTAATATAAAATAATTGGTGCATATATTTTGATATCATGTAATGAAATTTGAGTTCCATTTAATTATTTAATTTTAATGGTTGGTTGGGGGGATCATTTACATGTTTTATATAATGATTTCAATGGATCTATTCAATGTTAATATCAAAAACTTGAGTACGTTGGGTATATTTTTTGTAAATGTTTAATGTTTTTGATCCACTGAATGTGAGATCACTACCTGAAGCATATATTTTGTGATGGTTGAAAAAAATATCTAGAATAATTATAATTTTTGAAGGAGGATGTACTAATATAGATGATTATAGAAATTCTAATATAGAAAAACAATACAAAGATTTTAATGAATTATAATAAAGTTGATAACCATTTATTTTTAAAAAATATAGGTTATAACATTACCTTTTCAAATTTTAATAACATTGAAATAGATTTCAGTATTGTAAACACATCAATAAATAAAGTTTTTGTTCATGAAACTTATGAAACAATTATAAAAAAGGCTAAATTAAAATTAAAATAAAAAGAAATAGGGTGATAGATTTATATGTTTTTTAGAATCTGGGAGATGAAAGTAGAAAACATTGAATAAAAATGAGAATAATTACAATGCTATGTTTTAGGTATGTTTTAATTTCATGAGGCACTTCATTTCTAAGAGTACTCCCAATACATTAATATAGTAATTGAAATCATTTTTCTTTGAATTTATGGACTTGGAGAGAAAGAAAAATTATATTTAGATATTGCAGCCATAAAAAACATTTAAATTTAATTTTAAAAGAAACATCACCCCTCTGTAAAAGTTTCTAATATGTACTTTTTTATATATTAAAGTAAGATATTTCAACCAATTTATAACTTTATCTTTGTTAGTAGAGTATTTCATAATTTAAAGATAAAGAAGTATACACATTTTATCAAATTTATTAGATTTTTATTTAATTATGATGCTTCTTTGATTCATTTATAGGTGGTTTGAATTTTAATGCATCCAAAAACCATTTGTGGAAGAAACATCATTGACTAAGAATCTAATGGATGAAGAAATCTTCTCTATTCAAGACAGTCTCCCAATCATGGGAAATGTACTTTGATGTTCCTTCTAGAAGTCTAATGGGGAAGTGAATGGAAGACCCTAATCTCAACAAATTTGTGTTGGGAATTGTGCTTATCTCCCCAGAAAAGGCAGTATTTCCATACTCCTCCCTATTATTAGAAGGTGGTACCTACAATGAGGAAAAATATTAGGATATCATTATAGGTTTGGAATTGGAACTCCAAGTACCAATGAACCACATAGAAGGGAAGGGTGATTCAGGTTTAGTAATCTAATAGATCAATAGGGATCACACCATTAGAAAAGAAGAGATAATTCCCCTACGTGATTATTTCCAAGGATTGATGGAAAAATTTCCCTCAGAAACAACATTGTATTATATCCCATATTCACAAAATTCCCAATATGAGGCATTGGAAAATATAGCCATGACCTTGGAAGATCCTAATAGGGATGCAACAATAGTCAGCATTTCTTATCGTCATGTGGTTTCTCCTTTTGTTAAAATAAGAATAGAGAAAATCAATGAAATCAGTCCCATTACCAAACCATTTATTCCTACCAAGATATGGATGACACACATTATGGGATATATCTATGATGGATTACTTCCACCAAATAGAGTTCTAAGAGAGAAAATTTCAGGACGACTAGTTAATTTCACTCTTTACGATGACCCAAATCACTAGAAAGTCCTCTATAGACAAGGCTAGGATGGAATTATCCTCAAATGCATTGATGGGGAGGAACCATGGCTATCATGAAAGAATTACATATAGGATCCTATGGTTCCCACGATACTAGGTACACACATTTTGATCAAATCTGAAGTCTTGGACACTTTTGGCCTTCAATGACACATGATATCATAGATTTAACTAAGAAGTGTCATCCCTTTCAGGTGCTTGTCAACTTCATCCATCAACAAATAGAGTTTCTATATACAACCAAATAATCCTAGCCATTTCTATATTTGAAATGGATGTAGTAGGTCCTTATCCTCTAGCTACAACCAAATAGTTCCAGTATATCATTACTGCTACCGATTTCTTCTCCAAAAGTACGAAGGTAACACATCTCAGGAAATTTGGGTCCAAAAGAATTTTTATCTTTGTCAAAGTTAATATAATCAATTTATTTGGTTCCCATTATACAATATTAAGGGAAAACGACACCAATTTTTGTTTTTATGAGTTATGGAAGTCATATTTGGAGTAAAATATCAAATCAAACCATTCATACAACTATCAAGGAGCAACAAATAGAAAAATAAAGTATTTCAACAGAACCTTGTCCAACATACTCTATAAAATGGTGGATAAAGATAAAAATTATTATTCTAAAAAACTCCCGCATTATTTTTGGGCTTATAGTACTACTACCTAAACCCCTACCTAGTCAAATCTGTACTCATTAGTATATGGGACAAAAGCAATTTTCCTACTGAAATTTAGTTTCCATCACTCAAAGTTTCCATTTGTGATCAATTATCCACGGACGAGGAATACCAAAAATTGCTGGATGAGTTGGAGTGACTAGAAAAAAATAGATTGAATACCTTGAATCACTTGGAAGTCTATCAATATTGAATAGAACAAGATTTCAATAAGAAAGTTCTCCTTTGTTTATTCTATTGAGGAGACTGGGTTTTTGTCTTTAAGACTCCAATGATACCAGGAAAGAAGACTCTGAAGCTTGATACAAAGTGGGAAGGACCTTATTCTATACATAAGTTCTATTATAATGGATGTTATTCCTTAATCTCACTGAATGAAGAACTCATTACAACTCCAACCAATGAAATTTTACCAAATAAGTACTTTATATAATTGCACAAAATTTGTCCTAGTCGTGTGATGATAAACTATGTTACAAACATCATCCATGCTGCATGGCGTCAAACCATATAGAATCATCTTCCTTATTGTAAGATGATAAAATTCACGACATGAGTCCCTAATAAAATGACCTGAAACTGTAAAACACCATTTGGTTACCCAATTACATTAAAAATTTTGGTTGACGTCTCCCTCATTTTATATTAAGGAATTCTACAAAATGCCACAATTTTACATTCCTTATTGTTCCTTATAAGGAGACTAGATTCCATAAGTAAGAATCAATGATATAAGTTCCACTCTGTAGTGGAATTTGGGGCCCATTTCTTCCCTATGATTGGATTAGACCCACATGGGAAAATATCTTCATGAACTACATGTGGATTGAATCTCATTCCAATGAGATACATAGTGACCCCCATATCTCCAATCTTGGGTCCATCCATTAAACAAAAATATACTTCATTCCCTTTTTGTATGAGTCAAATATGAAAAGGGAATATTTCTTAAAGAACTACATGTGTATTGTTTTCTACTTGTGTTGGATATGTAGTGACAGTTACGTCCTATCCTATATTCCAAAGGCAATGTTTCTTTCACATTGGGTAACCTTTTTCCATACCGCATGACGTTAAAATAGATGGTTCTTTAAGAACTATTTGTGGCTTGATTCTCATTCCAATAAGATACATAGTGAAAACTGGATCTCCAATCTCGAGACCAGTCATGACCATAATGGAAACAATTTCCACTTTCCCTGTGTATGAACAAATTATTTACCAAGAACTCTTCCAGAACATATGGCTTGATTATCACACCATCATGTACCTTGGGCCCAACCAATATTTTAATAAATATATGAAAAATATTAAATCCCCTTTCCTCTAATGAAACCTTAGTAGGTGTGGGTAGCTTTTTCATGAACTACATATGTATTAATTCTCATTTCAATGAGATATGTACTGATACCCAAATCTCAAATCTTGAGTCCAAGTGTGATTAACCATTATGCACCTTTATTTCCTATACATGAATTACATCTACATAGGGATCCTATAAATGACCACATGAGTATGGATTCATACCCCTATGAGATACATTGTGATTCCTAGAATTTCATTCCTAGGATCAACTACAATGTTTCAATTACTTCACATTAGTTAACCTTCGTCCTTCCTACATGACATTAAACTACATGGAATTCCATGAACTATGTGTGGCCGGATTATCATCCTATTGAGATATGTAGTGACACTTATGTCATATAACCTGGTCCAAACACAATTTTAAATCAATCATTCCCTATATAAAGATCATAATTTCATGGGGAAATTCTTCAAAAACTATGTTTCACTCAATTATCACTCATATAAGATATGTAGTGACACCTAAACTCTCAGTATTGGTCCCACTTGCAACATGATGAAATTAATGCATCTTTCCTCCTATGCATGATTCAAATGTATGTGGGGAAATTTATTATGAGTTCTAATCTTATGTATGAATTTTTATTCAATGAAACCCCCATCATCCTCCACTTATGAATTCATTCATGGAGAGTTCCTTATTTAAGAAGTACATGGGGCTTGATTCTCACCCTTGTGATATATATAGGGATGTGCATATCTTTAACCGTGGGCCCAAATATATCATAGCAGGAAAAATCCTCTACTCTCCCATTTATGATTCAGGTCTACATGAGGAATTACAATATGAGTTATCACCTTACACATGAAATTGTATTTGTTAGAACTACATGCAGCTTGATTATTATTCCAACAAGATACGTAGTGATGCTTGGACCCTATGCCCCGGTTCAACTTCATATTCTTTTGAAATTTTATGTCAGGAAACTTGAGTCCTTACTGTAAGATGTTAAAGTTCATGACTAATGTCATTATCTCATGGCATCAAACTACATGGATCCACCCTTTCCCGTCATATTAGCTAATTCATTTTCCTCACTGCAAGACCTTAAATTACATAGATAGATTCCTCTCTGCATGAAATTAAAATGAATGGTATTTAGAGAACTGCGTATGGATCGATTCTCATCTCAATTGAGATATGTAGTGAAAACTAGGCCTCAGATCCTAGTCTTAGCCATGGGATAAATGAAAATTCCTCCTCCACTTAAAACAATCAAAATCTATATAGGATCTTTTATTTTGGACGTCTCTTTAGAGAACCCATCAAGTAAATAATAGATGATACTTATATATATGATTCAGATCTGTGTAAGGGACTCCAAACTCATTGCCATTATTGGTCCACAAACATCCTTAATGCATTGGGAAATTATCCTTTCATGCATCATATTATAAATCTTAAAATAAATTTAGATATTTATAATATTTCTTTGGTTTTTGGTGGTATAATTTCTGATATCTGAGATCTCCTTCATCAGACTATGCAGTACGTGCTCAAGTTGGCCTTGTATAAAATTCGCCTACATAATGTGCCTATCAGCCAAAGGATGCAACTGTTTGGCTATGCCGCACATGCCCTAGTTGGACCTACATAAGGTAACCCTCATAATGAGTTTTTCAAATTGTTGTAGGTTCATTATTTGGAGAATCCACTTCTGTCCCTTTAATATTTAATGACGGTGTGTAGGAACCCACAATTTAAAGCAAACGTCCTTTGTTTATTTGTATCATATCCTTTCTCCCACCCTGAAAGTCTCCAACAAAATGGTTTAAATTTTTCCTCTCCATATGTTCAATGAATGTTGGAATGAACTTTGTCCATTCATCCACATATCCTCCATTTTTTCCATGACATTATGGTTCAAGTCTTATGACCTAAAATTATAGGCACCATACTTCCTATGTTTAGGTCAGACCTTCGTAGAGAGCCTATTCCACCAATTATTTGGAAATCATGGCTAGAAATATTTCTTCTATATTTAGGTACTTTTCTACATAAAACCAAACTCTATGCTTAAGGAATTTCAAATCTTCATAAACATTCCTCGAATTTTAGAAAATATAATGTTGGAATTCTTGGAAACTTCATTATCTTATTATGCAGTATGTTCCCCCAGTTGGCCTTGCATAATGTCACCTACATAATGGTTCTGTTAGACAAAGGATTTCACTTTTTGGATATGAACCATATGCCCTAGATGGACTTATATAATATATTCCCAATAATGGGTTTGTAAAATAGTGGTATCTTAATTATTGAAAGATACCTTCTCTAAATGCCATTGGCCCTTTTCCCATGTCCGTCTCAAGATTCAAAAAACTCCAAATCATAGCTTACAATTCTCGCTTTCCATACATGAATATGGTATCACATTTCCAGAAAAAATACTAAGAATTAAAAAACAATAAAATCTCCGGTCCAAGATAAAGAACTTAAATTAATGTCCTTACTGCATGACTTTAAACTACATGGTACCATAATCCTTTGTTGGAAAAGAGTCGTCTCCTCCTAAAATTAGTTATTTAACAACATATACCCTCTAATATACACCAAATTCATGTAGGAGTGGTTTCCCTATTCATGTCCTATGTCGACACAGCTGACCCCTTTATTCTCAGACACCTATCCATGGAAAATCCACCCAATGTGATGTAGGAAGCATACAATAAAAATTTATCCCTCATTAATAGGGACACACATCGTAGAGATGTAGAAACAAGGATATATGATATGTTTTAAAAACCAATTCTTTAAAAATATTTCTTGTATGTAGGAATGTGAGCTTCCTTTATAATCCCATGCCTATACAGAGGTAGATAGTTGCATCACAAATATTCGAATTGATATAGAATCAAGTCTCTCTCTAATTTAAGAAGGGTACTCTCAATTATTTCATAATAGCCTGGTCTAATGACTTCCATCATTTCAGTCTAGTGCAAAACAACTTCCTCGATTTAATTCACTAAACGTTCCTTTTGGAACCTGCTTGAAAGCACTAATTTCTCTCATAAGATGGAATATTAACTAAATAATGTTTAAATTTTAACTTAGAGGAATTCAATAATTTGTAAAATTAATATCATCGAATAGGTCCTTTAATAAGGGACCCCACATAGGTCCTTGAACAAGGCATCTAACGTAGGTCCCTTGACAAGGTCTTTCTATGCAGCTCCTTCAACAAAGTTTCTCTATGAAGATTCATTACACATGTATCTATACCTTGAGAAAACCTTCAAAGGACCTTAATGGGAGAGAAACACAATGTAGTTGGACACGATAATAGTAAAAATTGGAAATATGGGTGAAGAAAATGATAAAGGCATGAGGGTATTTATAGACACTGATAGAATACTCCACTGACCTAAGACAGAAAACCCATGTTGAGGACCTATGTAGAAAATCTATGCATAGGGTTTGTGTGATCTAGTATTTATTATTCATAATCTTTTTCCCATAGTCTTACCAAGGACTACACCCTCATATTTTAGTCAGTTCCAATCCTATGGGGGTGGGGGGAGTTATTCGACACTCCCTTTTAAAAAGGGAATGCAAAAGGATTATGAAAATACCCATGGATATCTTACAGTATCAAGGAAATTTGAGAAGAAGAAATGAATTTTTTCCAAAAAAACCTACATAGTACACTTGCAAGAAAGAAGACCAGTGAAGGTATTTCCAGTGAAGCCTAAAGGTGAATCCCCCTATGACGAGGACCTATGCTGAGGACCTAGGCAGCTGTGTAATTTTTTACACCCTTGTGTGGAAGAGATATGCAGTGGACCTACACCCAAGACCTACACCGAAAACTCTGTTTGACTACATCTCCTATTTTACTATAAATAGGATCCTTGGGCTACCCATTTCCACAATTGGAAAACATTGATGAACCCCCAAAGATATCATTGCACAACCCCTTCACCCAGGCCCCTTAATTTCTCAGGTAGCTCTTTAAAATAGAAGGGAAGGGTGAATTAAAATGGGATAAGAAATATCATGGTACCTTAATTATCTAAATTAAAACACCTATTTGATGATCCTTCTTAACTAATAATAAGTCACTTGGACAAGGTCCTTATCTCTAATTAGGGACCTGCATGAGAATCTTTTAAGGGAACCCAAGGAGACCCAAGGTGCTTAGGTTAAGTCCCCACCCAAGGTTTTACCCCAGTGGTCCATTTATCAAGGCATATCCGTCGCGTGAAATCCTTATCACCTTGTGTAGAGCACTTTTAGTACCTCCTAGGACTTAAACAACACACCTTTGCAGTACACCTACGCGGTGCACCTGCACCGAGCACCGGTGCTCCAGACCTATGTGAATCAAACTTTAAGCCCTTTTCAAAGCCACTAATGGTAGAGCCTCACCTCTTTGGTTCCATTATCTTAATGGGATCATGTTGAAACATCCACTAAGACCGCATGATTTACATAAATTTAGAGAGTGTTACACCGGCGTTTCCTCTATTTGGGTATGTGTTCCTATGGTTAAAGGTTCCCTACACTTGTCCAGTTGGCCAGTTAGGGTTCAAGAGATGCATGTGAGTATGTGTCCCCACGGTTACGAGGACCCTTACCCCATGGATTATGTTGGAGTGTTAAAATTATGGAGGATTAGGGTTTGGACCATGTACAACCCTTCTTGTCTCTATGACCCAAAGCCTCCAGTTCCCACTAGGGAGGGTGAAGATCACACTTGATTTTCCCATCAACAAGGAATTGAATCCTCCCCCAGTAGTGGAATAGATTGTAT
The DNA here is from genome assembly GCA_963277665.1 of Viscum album. NCBI lineage: Eukaryota > Viridiplantae > Streptophyta > Magnoliopsida > Santalales > Viscaceae > Viscum > Viscum album. Next base: position 1,021,333,370 of record OY728158.1, on the reverse strand, counting down.
AGAAACCATCCTAGTGTAAGCCCATAGTCTTTAATGAATGAGGTTGAAGTCTTGTTTCTCTCTAAATACTTCAACTTCACTACTTCCATACATTGGACCCATGTTCAATGTAAATTGACGAGATGGATGTACTGTATCCATGGCCTCTTACACCGTAGCCACAAACTCTTCCACTATAGCCCCAACCTCTTATACCAGTGAAGAAGGAAAATTGTGCTTGGTTTTTTGCATATTTCAAATGCTCTTGTTTCTCGCACTGAGAATGAATCACACAGTATTATAAGTTTGTAATGATAACAACACCCATATAAGCCACATGAAGTACTGAACTATGAGAACTCTGATTCCCACCATAACTAGGATATGTAGGAAGCCTTCCTAAGGCCTGAGCTACATACAATCTCATCCATGAAATGAGAAATCATACCCCCTTGGTTAAGGAATCCTCATTAGTATTGAGTGGATCAATTTTCAATCTCATTTTTATTTAGTTTTTGATAATTACTTCAACCCATAAATCTTTGTTTTCTAATAAATTTGTTAAGTGTTTCAGATTTAGAACATAAAATTATTTTATTTATATATGAAGAAAGAATGATTGGATTATTATGTTTTTTATTTATTTGTAAATCTAATAAAATTATATTAATTTCAAATATTTATTTCAAAAGGTAATTTAATTTTTTCTATGGTTTAAAAATTCACCATATTTGTTCCAAGATGTTCTAGTCATATTGTAGTTTTCAATATAATTTCAATTCTGAATTATAATGATATCTCAATATAAAATGGAAGTATTTGTGGGAAAATTATACCACAGTATAGATAATGGATTTATCTAAAGATAATTAGTTTATGTGTAATATGAATGTGATGTTTTGATACTTTAGAAAATCATCAGAGTTTCTGAAATCCATTTTGGAAACTACACAATGAATAGATTTGAAATCTTATAGTATTTATTTTACTGAAATTTATAAATATGTTGAAATTTCATGGGATTTGGGGTGATGGAAAGAAATTACATTTATCCTGATTTTAAACGTTTACATAAAAGGTTGAAAAAGTGGTTTGCATGGTAAATAAAATCACCAAAATTTGGAAATACAGTTTCCCAGCTATAGTTTTCCAGAATGTTATTACATCATTTTTTTAAATATATTAGGAGTTGTAGAAGTATGATTCATTTTATTATTGATCCTTTAGAAATATTGTCATATATCATAAATATATATATTCTAGGATGAGGGATGAATTTTCTATTAAATGGATTTAAAAAATCATTGAGATGTCAAAATTGAAGCTATCCAGTTTTCTGATGGTTTATTTAAACCCTACATTTGAAATAGTAAACATATGGATCAACAACCCAATGTTTAGAGAATGAATTTATGGAATATCAAACCTACATTGGAATATGGAATCCATATCCATACACTACGTTTGAGAGTTTGAATTTACGGTTAATCAATTATACTTTGTTGTAATTTTTATGATGAAAGGATGATCACGTGGATAATCATTTCTACATTAAATAGATCCCTACACTACATGCAAAAGAAAGTACACTTAAAGAAATATATGCTGGAAGGAACCCTAGGCTATGAAAAGGAGCCCTATGCTACTCAAAAGGATCCCTATTTAATGAAAATTAACTCTATCTAGGAAAAATAACCATAAACTACATAGTATAACCCTATATTTATTATTTTGACATTACATGAATGAACCCCATGTTTTACTTTTCAATGAAGATGTTTTAAATATGTGATATTTTTCATAATTTATTCAATGGACTTATTAGTATTAAAAATTGTCATAATTTAGTTTTTTCATCCAATTAAATGGATCTCATTTAATATATTAAATCATTCATCTTTATAAGGGATGTAATGAATCAATTTAAATGATTTTATTTAAAATATTCTTGATTAGTTGTGATGTTGATTTTTAGGAACTGTTTCGACAATATTTATAGAGGTTTTAATATATTTAAATAGGATTTTTAAATTGTTAAATGTTGCTATTATTGTGATGATATTATTGGAGATATTAAAATTATTTTTAAAGCATTTATTAGAGATTTATTATATAAGAATAAAGAGGAAAAGTATGCTACACTATTCTTGGGATATTAATGAAGGCTATTGACTGAATTTATTTTGGGCATCCTAAGGAAGAGAAATGAAGTTACAACTACTGGATATCTATTCTCCCTATCTATATATATCTCTATGGTACGGAAAAAATATACATAAAGAAGAAAAGAGGAGATGTGAATAATATGTTAAAAATAAGGTGCTGAAAATATTCACACTAAAGCTCGATGCTTTTGAAGAGAGAATTGAACTTATTTGTTAATTCTTATTCAATCACAGTATAAAGAAAAAGGAAGCCTACAAAAACATTGTCTAATATATTTTACACTATTTACAGATGAAGAAGCCGACTCGACTTTGAAAATTATTTTACTGTTTTTTTTTCTATATTAAAGATCTGATTTAATCTATTAGTTGATGCTACAAACTGTGAAGTTCAACCTGTGCCTCTAAAAAAATAAATCTTTATTGATTTGGTGAAGTATCAGTTGCTCAAACTCTATCGTGGTGGAATTTTAGCTTCTTGGACTAAGATGTGGATATACAGTTCCTTTTAAAAAAACTAGAAGTCCTGATAATATCCTTGTAAGGTTTAAACTTCTTTCACTCAGTTGTGGATTAAAAGGTCTTGTGATAAGAGGATCTACTAGTGAAAATCATAAAGATTATAGAGTAGAGCGTTGGTGGAGTTTACTTGAAGATTTCTATACCCTGAAGTAATATACATCCTTCTGTTATTTTCCATTATTTATTTCCAATTATCACTTGACTTTATGAGAGAAGGAAAGGATCACTTCATTATAAGAGGGACATTTTAAAATTGTCAATAATTTTAAAAGGTCATAATTCAGCCCCTTTCTTGTGTCTTCTTCGTAGTCATCCTGACCTAAAAATTAGTATCATAGCCTTGTCTCTTTTAAAATATTTATGATTTATTTTTTCTCTAAGATGCTCAAGTTAAAGATTTAGATGAAGAAAAATTTCAATTGAAAATTTTAGAGAAGGTATGTTGATAATCCAAGATCCTTATTTTAATGATGATAATTACAGATAATGGAAAGCTCGCATGACTGTCTATTTAAATAATATTGGTTTCAAAGTTTCTAGAATATTGTAAAAAATTATGAAATAATTAGAGAACAAGAATTGTGTGATTATACTAAGTAATATGAGTATGATATTAATTCAAAGTCCATGAATTAAATTATATGTGGTCTTGGTCTTGATGAATATAATCATGTTTCTCAATGTGATATTACCTATGATATGTGGAATACTATTTCAGTTTCATATGACGGAACTAAAAATGTTAGAAAACTAAGGTACAATACTATAAAACTTAAATTTGAAACATTCTGGATGTATGAATAAGAGAGAATCACTTAGATAATTGGAAGACTAACAAAATATATTAATGATGTTGCTACCTTGGGAAATCCAATTCTAGAACCAGATCATGCATTTAAGGTAGTTTTAGTTTTTTCATCTATGTGGAATGGAATATAAACTTGTATTAGACTATCCACTCCATTTAAAGAATTAATGATGAAATAACTGATCATAACCTTGATGATGTATGAAGAAAAGATGCATGAAGATTCTAAAAATCATATATCTATGAAAAAGGAAATAGATGAACTCAATGTTTCGATGGATGGATTTTCTGATTTAGATTCTAGTCGGTTCAATTAATGAGATACCACATCTTTCTAATTTTTTTTTAAAGCTGTATAAAAGGAGAAAAGAGAAATTTAAGTTTAATAATGAGAAAGAAGTCAAATGCTATGAGTGTAAAATGAAATATCATTTAAGGCCGGGATGTTCTTTTGTTAAATATCAAAGAAAATATGAATATAAAATAAAGGTAAAAAATTCAAGAAGGATACTAGTAATGAATATAAATATTCAAATGATGAATCTACTACAAACTCTGAAGCTGAACATGAAAACAAAAAGGCTAATCTATGTCTTATGGATCATAGTGATGAGGTTCAATCTTCTTACCCTGGGAGTTCTAATTCAGAAAGTTTTTCTTATGATTAACATAAAAATATTTGTTTTATTATTCTAGATAAATTTTAATCTTTAAATAAAGAGATTCAAAATCTAAGAAAATCATATGATTTTATTTCAATTGATAAACAAAGTGTGTCAAAAAAGATTGCTGATTTAAGATCATATTCTTTTAAAATTTATTGCAATATATATGAAAGTAAAATTGAAGAATTATTTGATGAAGTGGATAATTTAAAGCAAGATTCAATTATGATTATCAAGGGTTAAAATTCTTTGAATCAAATTCTTGGTAAAATCAAAATTCACAAAGAAAAACTCGGTGTTGGTAGTAATGGAGAAAATACAAAATTATATAATTGTTTTGTTCGTGGTTCGAACAACAAAAGCATTTCTACTGTTAAATGTTTTTATTGAGGTATTAACAAACATTATACTAATGAATGTTATTTTAGAAAACCTCAATCTTGTGGTGTTAAGGATGTTCATTATTTGAAATCATTATCTCGATTTAATTATAATTTTTTTGATCAAAATAAACAAATTTTGTTACCTAAATCATTAATTGCTGACACTATCATATCCAAAAGTATATGGGTAAAAAAAGACACTAGTATTTGATATATTATGTATGATCCACTAAACATCATCATTATATCATCTTGTAGCTGCTTGAAAATTTTGGTAATTTTTTATATTGTTATTTCTTATTCTATTAAATAGATTCTTTATTAGAAATTTAAAATTTAATCCAAGAAGTATTTTATTTTCAATTTTAATATTCAATTTAAGTGCACTAACTATTTTATACAAGGTGATAATTTTTTTAATATTTTATCTATTATTCCTATACATTTAATTATTCTTAGGCTTAAACTGTTAAATATTTTCACACTATTATTTTATGAAATTAATTAATTAATTGATTTATTTTATTAATTAATGACCATAAAACGTTCAATTAAAATATTATAAATATGGTTATCTTGTGTGTAAGAATATGTTTAATGGTTGACAATTTAAATTAATTGCTTGTGCTAAATTAATCTCTTGTTGTTTTTGATACAATAGTCTATTAATAGATTAAAATGTTTTGGTCATTTATGACAACTGTTAAACTTTAAATAAATTATTTAAAAATACTTTATTTTTTTATTTTTTTATTTTTTTTAAATACTGTATTTAAATTCTTTGAAAATCATTTATTTAAAATCATTGAATATCATAATTATTCATACCTTGTCTCAAGGGGAGTAATTTTAATATTTAGCACATGTTTAAAAGTTTTTCGGAACGAATTAAATGGATTAATACATTCATTGAAAACTCTAGCTATTCCTCGAATAATATTTCATATGTTTTCATGGATCCTTGATTATATCTAGTTTTTTTCAGAAGCCTGAATTTATGGGGATTTTATATTGTTGTATAATTTTAGATCAAATTTTGAAATAACTAATCTTTTTTATTTTTTTAAAATAATTTTTCAAATTTTAATTCTTTAAAAACAATATAATTATTATTCACATTTTAAATATTTTAAAATGGGATAAAAAATAAGAAGAATATTTTATTTTTCAAATTTCAATTTTTTTAAATTGGAAGAATGAATTATTTCTAAATTTTTTTCTACTTAAAATTAAAATTACTATTCTTTATAAAATGCGAAATATATTATATTATTTAATATACTCAAGAACTCATCTTTTTTTATACATAAAAAATGGGGGAGATATCATTTTTATAGATTTAGGTTTTAAATAATTATCAAAAAGGGGGATATTTTTTAGTGGCTCCTTGTAGATCTCATTTTTATTTAGTTTTGAAAATTACTTCAACCCGTCAATATTTATTTTCTATTAAATTTGTTATGTGTTTCATATTTAGTTTGTCAAATTATTTATTTAATATCTGATGAAATAGTGATTTGATTATTATGGTGTTTATTTCATTGAAAAGATAAGAATATTTACTTCATTTCCTCTATTTATGTCATAATCGAATTTAATTGTTTCAATGATTCAAAAATTCACTGAGGCTGTTAGAAGTTGATCAAGTGATATTACAGTTTTCAACTTAAAGCCCATTCTAAATTATAATGATATATCAAGCTGTAATGAATAGATTCATGAGAGAATTATACCATTGGATAGATAATGGATTTATGCATACATCATTTGTTTATGTGGAAGTATGAATTCGATGTTTTGATACTCTAAAAAATCATCAGAGTTTTTGAATCCATTTTGTAATAGTATAGTGAATAGATTTGAAATCCAATAGTATTTATTTTATTGAAAGTTGTACATATGTTAGAATTTCTTGGGATCTAGGGTGATGAAATTATAATAAATTTATCACAATTTCATAATTTTACATAAAAGGATTAAAAAGTGGGTTAGATGGTCAATAATTTCCTCGAATATTGGGAATACAATTTCCCAGCTATAGTTTTCCAGAAGGTTATTACTTCATTTTTATTGAAGATATGAGGAGTTATGGAAGTCACATTTATTCAGTTCTGTATCTTTTAGAAATATTTTCATATTTCCTAAATATATGTGTTGTAGGATGAAGGATGAATATTCTATTAAAAGGATCTGAAAAATCATTGAAATATCAAAATTCTAGTTGCCCAGTTTTGTAAAGGTTTATTTAGACCCTATGTATGAAATAATAAACATATGGATCAGAAACCCAATATTCAAAGAATGAATGTATGTAATATCCACCCTACATTGGAATATGAAATCAATATTCATACCCTACGTTTCATAGTTTTAATGTATGGTTAATCAATGAAATGTTTGGAATTTTTATGATGAAAGGATGAATGTGTGGATCATCATTTATATGTTACCTTGAGCCCTGTGTTACACATAGAAGAAATTATGATTAAGGAACCGTACATTGGTAGGAACCCTATGCACACAACGGAGCCCTATGCTACTCAAAGAAACCCTACACTTGGAATAGTAACCCTACGGTAGGAAAAGAAACCATAAAATATGTAGTCGAACCCTACTTTGGTATTTTGTCATTACATAAAGGAACCCTATGTTTGACTTTTCAATAATGATGTTTTAAATCTATGAAGTTTTTAATGATATATACAATGGTCTCATAGGTATTAAATATTATTATAATTTATTTTTTCAACCCATTAAATGTATCATATTCAATGGATTAAATCATTCCTATTTATAAGGGATGTTATGAATATATTTGAATGATTTGATTTGAAATATTCATAAATAATCGTGTTGTTGATTTTTACGAACTGTTTTGACTATATATATAGAGGTTCTAAAGGATTTAAACTGGAGTTTTAAATTGTTCAATGCTACTGTTATTATGGAGATATTATTGGAGAAGTTATTCAAATTATTTTGAACTGATTTATTAGAGATTTATTCTGTAGTAATAAAGAGGAAACAATGCTCCACTATTCTTTGGATATTTATGAAGTCTAGTGAAATAATTTATTTGTTTTATCCAAAGGAATAGAAATGCTATTATAAGGAAAGATATTTATTCTCTCTATATATACATATATCTCTGTAGTTGGAAAAGAATATACACAGTGAATAAAAAATGGACAAGTGAATAATCTTTTAAAAAGAAGGCACTAAAAATATTCATACAAAATCTTGATGCTTTTGAAGAGAGAATTTATCTTTATTATTCATTCTTAGTCACTCATGGTATAAAGATAAATGAATCCTATAGAAACATTGTATAATCTATTTTATGTTGTTTATATATGATGAATCCTTCTCAACATTGAAGATTATTTTTCTAATGGTTTTGTGAAGTATTAAAGATCTTATTTCATCTATTAGTTATAGCTACAAACTATGAAGATCAACATATAACATAAAAAATCATTATCGATTGATTTGGTAGATTATCAGTTGTTCGAACTCAGTCATGATGGAGTGTTAGCTTCTCATAATAAACAATGAATATAGAGTTCCTCATAAAAGAACCATAATTCCCTATAAAATCATTGTAAGCTGTCAAATTCTTACATTTAGTTGTGGATTGGAAGGTCATGTGATAAGAGGACATACTAGTGAAAATCACCAAGCTCATGGAGTAGAGCATTAGTGGAGTGTATTACGGGATTTATATGCCCTAATGCAATATATATCATTGAGTTCTTTTCTATTATTTATTTCCACTGATCACTTAACTTTATGATAGAAGAAAAGGATCGCTTCATTACTAGAGGGACGTTTTAATATTGTGAAGATTTCTAAATGGTCACAATTCACCCCCTCTTGTATCTTCATCGTAGTTATCCCTACTTAAAAATTGGCATCATTGGATATAATTATTTGTAACATTTATGATTTATTTTGGATTTAACAATCTCGTGATAAAGATTCAGATGAAGAAAACTCTCAATAGAAAATTTCAGAGAAGGTATGTTGATGATTCATGCTTCGTATTTTAATTGTGATAATTATGGACACTGGAAAGCTCGCATGAATACATATTTGAAGAATCTTGGTTTCAATGTTTATATGAAGATTGAAAAACCGGATGAAATTCTTGGAGAACTAGAAAAGTGTGATGATAATAATTAAGTTGAGTCTAATATTAATTTAAAATCCATGAATGCAATTATTTGTGGACCTGTTCCTGATGAATTTAATCATGTTTCTCAATATGATACTTACTATGAGATGTGACAGACTATTACCGTTTCATATAAAGGAACTGAAATTTTTTGAATACTAAGTTACAATACTCCAAAACATAAATCTAACACATTCCGGATGAAAGAATATGAGAGAATCACTCAGATGAATAGAATATTAATAGAAGCTGTTAACGATGTTTCTACCTTGGGAACTCCAAATCCAGAATCAAATAAATAATTTAAGGTATTTAGAGTTTTAACGTCTAAGTGGAATGGAATATTATCTGCTATTAGAAAATCCATGCCAGTTAAATAATTAAATATGAAATAATTGACTGGAACCTTGATGATGTACTATGTAGAGATGCATGTAGAAGCTAAAAATAATATTTCTATTTAAAAGGAAAGAGCTGGACTCAAAGTTTCAATGGATGAATTTTCTAATTTAGATTATTGTCATTCAGGTTTAAGTGATGAAATAACACATCTTGTTAAAAATCTATCAAGATGTATAAAAGGATAAAAGAGAAATTTAATTTTAATAAAGAGAATGAAATCAGATGTTGTGAGTGTAAAAGAAAGGTCATTTGAGAACCGACCATCCTTTTATTAAATCTCAAAGGAAATATAAATATTAAATAAAGGAAAATAAAGTCATAAAGGCTACTAGTAATGCTTATGAATATTCAAAATATAAATCTATTACAAACTCTAAATATGATCATGAAAATTAAAAAGTTAATCTATGTATTATGGATCATGCTGATGAGGCACAATCTTCTACCTCTGAAAGTTATCCTTCAAATTTTTTTCTTATGATGAACTTACTAATATTTTTTTTATGATTCAAGATATATTTGAATCATTAGTGAAATTTCATAAAAAACTTAAATGATTTTTTGATGTTATTTCGATTGAAATGGAAATTTTGTCAAAAAGAATTCTCATTTAAGATCAAAATTTCCTAAACTTTTCTACGATCTACAAGAAACTAAAATTTTAGAATTATTAGATGAAGTTGATAATTTAGACTAAGATTTATGTATTCTTATCGTGGGATATAATTATTTGAATCATATTCTAAGTAAAAAGAATCACCAAGGAAAACTAAGTATTGGAAGTAATGGGGAAAATCTATAATTATATAAAAATTATTTTGTACCAAGACCGAACAACAAAATCATGTCTAATGTAAAATGTTTTTATTATAGCATTAAAGAACATTATGATAATGAATGTTATTTTAGAAAACCTCTATTTTGAGGTGTCTAGCATCTTCATTATTCAAAATCATTATCTGGATTTAATTATAATTTTTTGATCAAAATAAATATATTTAATTATCTAAATCATTAATTATTGACACTACCAGACCTAAAAGTATACGAGTACTGAAAAGAACATTTATTTGATATATTGTAGGTATGCTCCACTGAATGTCATCGTCATATCATCAAGTGGCTACTTGAAAATTATTGAAATTTATTATATTCTTATTTGTTATTATATTAATTTTAATCTTTATTAGAGTTGGAATAGTTAATCTAGAAAATATTTTAGTTTCAATATTAATATTCAATTTAAATGAACTAAATGTTTTATACAGGGTATAATTTTTCTTAATATTTTATCTACATTTCCTCTATATTTTATTATTCTTATATGTAAACTATTAAATATTTTCACACTATTATTTTATGAAATTTAGTATTTTTTTGACTTATTTTATCAATCAATGACCATCAAACGTTCAATTAAGATGTTATACAAATGGTTATCTTTCATGTAAGCATATGTTTAATGTTGGACTATTTAAATTAATTGCATATTTTAAATTAATATCTAGCTATTTGTGATACATTTTTCTATTATTAGATTAAATATTTTGGTCTTTTATGGCCTATGTAAAACTTTAGTTAAATTATTTAAAAATCATTTATTAATTTTATTATATTATTTATTTTATTTAGTTTTTAAAAAATGTTTTATTTAAATTCTTTAAAAATAATTTATTTTAATTGATTAAATATCATATATATTTATTATTTGTCTTAAGGGTAGTAATTTTAAATATTTATCTTGTGTTTATGTGTTTTACGGCTTAAATTAAATGGTTTAATACATTCATTGCAAACCTGTGCTATTCCTTAAATAATATTTTATATGTTTTCATTGCTCTTTGATTATATATTTTTTGGAGGCATGAATTTAGATGTATTTTATATTTTTTTTATTTTTTAAAATATAATTTTAAAAAAATAATCTTTTTAATATTTTTTTAAAATTTGTTTTCAAATTTTATATATTAAAAAATTATGATTATTCACATTTTAAATATTTGAAAAAAAGATAAAAAAATAAGAAGAAAAATTTATTTGTAAAAATTTTAATTTTCTTAAATGGGATAAAAATTTTATTTCTCAAATTTTTATTCTACTTAAAACGCAAATTGTTATTGTTTATAAAAAGGGTAAATATATTGTATTATTTAATATAATCCTGAACTAATCTTCTTTATCCTTAAAAAATGGGGGATAAAAAGTTTTTAGTGGGATATGGTTTTTATGAATATTAGTAAGGGGGATATTGTCAAGTGGCTCCTTGCAAATATCATTTTTATTTAGTTTTGATAATTACTTCAACCCGTCAATCTTTTTTTTTTCTATTAAATTTATAAAGTGTTTCAAATTTAGAACATCAAATTATTTATTTTATAACTAAATAAATAGTGATTGGATTCTTATGGTGTTTATTCTATTGGAAAGATAAGTAAATTATCTTCATTTCATCTATTTATGTCAAGAGCCAATTTAATTGTTTGAATTATTCAAAAATTCACCGAGACTGTTAGAAGCTGTTCAAGTGATTTGCAGTTTTTAGCTTAAAGTCAATTTAAAATTATAATGATATCTAAATCAATAATGAACATATTCATGAGAAAATTATACCATTTAAGATCTAATGGATTTTTCAAAAAATCATTAGTTTATGTGTAAGTATGAAAAGGATGTTTTGATACTCAAAAAAATCATTCGAGTTTCTGCATCCATTTTGCAACTGTATAGTGAACAATTTTGAAATCATATAGTATTTTTTTACAGATTGTTCTATATATATTGGAATTGCTCAGGATATAGGGTGATGTTATGAAAATATTATTACCATGACTTTATAAGTTTATATAAAAGGATGAAAACGTGGTTTGGATGGTCAATAAATTCACCAAATATTGGGAATACAATTTCCCAACTGTAGTTTTTCAAAAATATTTTTAGTTCAGTTTTTTGAAGATATCAGGAGTCGTAAAAGTCGGATTCATTCGATTCAAGATCCTTTATAAGGATTTTGACATTTTCCTAAATATATGTATTCAAGGAATATGGATGGATCTACTATTAAAGGGATCTGAAAAATCATTGGAATATCGAAATGCAAGTTGTCTTGTTTTTTGAATGATTATTTAGACCCTACATTTTAAAAAGTAAACATACGGATCGACAACCCAACGTTTGGGGAATGAAAGTATGAAATATCAACCCTACATTGGAATATGAAATCACTATTCATTCCATATGTTCAAGAGTTTTAATGTATGGTCAATCAATGATGTGTTTGGAATTTTTGTGATGAAAGGATGAACATGTGGATCATCATTTTTATGTTACTTTGATTCCTTTTTTACACGTAGATGAAAGAATGTTTAAGGAACCATATATTGGTAGGAACCCTACAATATGCAAAGAATTTATACACTACTCAAAGGAACCCTACACTAGGAAAGGGAATCCTGCACAAGGAAAAAGAACTATACACTATATAGTTGAACCCTATATTTTGTATTTTTCCATTACATGAAGGAACCCTATGTTTGACTTTTCAAGGATGATGTTTTAAATCTATGATATTTTTTATGATTTATAAAATGATTTTATTAGTATTAAAGATTTTTATAATGCTATTTTTATCCAATTCAATGGATCACATTCAATGCATTAAATCATTCCTCTTTATAAGGTATGTTATGAATCTCTTTGAATGATTTGATTTAAAATATTCAAGATTAATTGTGCGGTTGATTTTCAGAAACTATTTCGACTATATTTACAGAGGTTCTAATAGATTTAAATAGGAGTATGAAAATTTTCAATGATATTATTATTATGGAGATATTATTGGTGGATTTATTCAAATTATTTTCAGTGCATTTATTAGAGATTTATTCTATAGAAATAATGAGGAAACAATGCTACACTATTCTTAGGATATTTATGAAGGATATTGAATCAATTTATTTTGGGTATCCTAAGGAAGATAAATATTGTTACCACTACTGGATATTTATTCTCTCTCTATATTTATCTCTCTCTAGTAGGAAAATAATAAAAACAATGAATAAAAGTAGAGAAATGAAGAATATGTTAAAAAGAAGGTGCTGAAAATATTCATACTAAAGAGAAACACATTTGAAGAGAGAATTGAACTTATTTGTTCATTCTTATTTACTCATGACATAATGAAAAAGGAATCCTATGGAAACATTTTCTAATATATTTTATGTTTTTTATATATGAAGAATCCTAATAAACTTTGAAGGTTATTTTTCTTTAGATATTTTTCTATATTGATGATTTGGTTTCATCTACTATTTTCTTCTACAAACTATGAAGTTAAACCTGTACCATCAAAAAAATCAACCCCGATTGACTTTCTGGATTATCGGCTACTCAAACTCAGTTTTGGTGGAGTGTCAGCTTCTCAAAATAAGATGTGGTTATATGGTTCCTTGTAAAAGAACTAGAAGGCAATATAAAATCCTTGTATGGTGTCAACATCTTGCACTCACCTGTGTATTGGAAGGTCTTTGGATAAGAGTACCTACTAGTGAAAATCACCAAGCTCGTGGAGTAGAGCGTTGGTGGAGTGTACTTGGGGATTTTTGTGACATGAAAAAATGTACATCCTTGTGTTATTTTCCTTTATTTATTTCCACTGATATCTTGACTTAATGAGATAAGGAAATGATCACTTCATTACAAGAGGGATGTTTTAATATTTTCTAGATTTTTAAAAGGTCACAATTAACCCACTCTTGTGTCTTCTTCATAGTCACACCACCCTAAAAATTGGTATCATTGGATAAAATCTTTTGGAATATTTATTATTTTTATTGGATCTAACAAGACCAAGATAAAGTTTCAGATGAATAAAAATCTCAATGGAAAATTTTAGAGATGGTATGTCGATGATCTGTTCTCTTTATTTTGATAGTTATAATTATGGATTTCAAAAACCTGACATGACTATATATTTAAAAAAACATGGTTTTAAAGTTTATTTGAATATTTTTAAACCTTATAAAATCCTTGTAGAACTAGTAATGTGTGATGCTGCTAGGGAAGATGTGTATTATATTAATTCAAAATCCATGAATGTAATTATATGTGGTCTTGGTATTGATAAATTTAACCATGTTTTTTATTGTGATACTGCCTATGAGATGTGGTAGACAATTTCAATTTCATATGAAGGAACTAAAAATGTTAGAAAACTTTGGTAAAATACCAAAAAACATAAATTTGACACATTCAAGATGCAGGAATATTATAACATCATTCAGATAAATGAAAGATTAATAGAAGCTGTTAATGATATTGCTGCCTTGTGAACTCTAATTCCAGAACCAGATCACGAATATAAGGTAGTTAGAATTTTATCATCTAAGTAGAATGTAATATTAGATTCTATTCTACAATCCACACCAGTAAAATAATTAAATATGAACTAATTGATCAGAATCATGGGGATGCACGAAGCATAGATGCATGCTGAAGCTAAAAATCATATTTCAATCAAAAAGGAAATAGCTGCACTCAAAGTTTCAGTGGATGAATATTCTGATTTATATTCTTGTCATTCAGGTTCAAGTGATGAGATACCACATCTTGATAAAAAATATGGCAAGCTATATAAAATGAGAAAAGAGAAATTGATGTTGAATAAAGAGAAAGAAGTCATATTCTATGAGTGTAAAAATAAATTTCATTTGAGACTCGACTGTCATTTTCATAGATCTCAAAGGAAAACCGAATATAATAGAAAGGGGAAGAATGTCATTAAGGCTACTATTAATTCATATCAATATTTAAATGATGAATCTACTACAAACTCGGAAGCATATCATGAAAATCAAAATCTTAATCTATGTGTTATGCCTCATGACGATGAGGTACAATATTATTACACTAAAAGATAAAATTTTAGAAATTTTTATTATGATGAAATTCATAATATTTGTTTTATTATTCAATATAAAATTGAATATTTAAAGAAATAGCTTAAAAATATTAGAAAATATTATGATGTTATTTTAATTAATAATGAATGTTTGTAAAAAAATATTGTTAATTTAAGATTATATTCTTCTAAATTTTTTTGTGAACTATATGAAACTAAAATTAAAGAATTATTAGATGAAGTTTATAATTTAAAGAATTATACAAGTATGCTTATCAATGGAGATAAGTATTTGAATCAAATTCATAGTAAAAATAAAATTGGAAAAGGAAAACTCAGTATTGGTAGTAATGGAGAAAATCAACAATTATATAAATAATATTTTGTTAATGGTTTGAACATCAAAATCATGTCGACTATTAAATATTTTTATTGTGGTATTAATGGACATTATGATAATGAATTTTATTTTATAAAACCTCAATTTTTTGGTGTTAAGAATGATTATTATTTGAAATAATTATCAATATTTAATTATAAATCTTTTTTATCAAAATAAACATATTTGGTTACCTAAATAGATAATTGTTGAAACTACAAGACCAAAAAGTATATGGGTACTAAAAGGAACATGTATTTGATATATTGTAGGTATGAACCACTAAACTTTATCTTTACATCATCAAGCGACTACTTGAAAATTATAGGAATTTTTTATATTCTTATGTCATATTATATTAAATCGAATCTTTATTAAAGCTGGAAAAAGTAATCTAAGAAGTATTTTATTTTCATTTTTAATATTCAATTTAATTGAACTAACTATTTTATATAGGGGGAGATTTTTTTATGTTTTATATATTATTCCTCTACTTTTTTATTATTCCTATGTATAAAATATTAAATGTTTTCACACTATTATTTTATGAAATTAATTAATTCATTGATTTATTTTATTAATCAATGATCATCAAATGTTCTGTTAAGATTATATATAAATGGTTATCTTTAAATGTAATCATGTATTTAATGTTTGTCTATTTAAATTAGTTGCATGTGGTAAATTAATCTCTTTTTGTTTGTGATACATTCATATACTTTTAGATTAAAATGTTTTGGGAATTTATGACATATGTAAAACTTTTATTAAATTCTTTGAAAATAATTTATTATTTTTGTTATTTTTATTATTTAATATTTTTTTTTAAAAATATTTTATTTAAATTCTTTGAAAAACATTTATTTAAATTCCTTGAATATCATAGATATTTATGCGTTGTCTTAAAGGGAAATTTTTAAATATTAAGCATGTGTTTAAATATTTTATGGCATGAATTAAATGATTTAGTACATTCATTTAAAATCCATGATATTCCTTGAATAATATTTTATATATTTTCATGGCTCCTTGATTATATATTTTTTTAAGAAGCATGAATTTAGGGGAATTTTATATTATTGTATGTTTTTAAAAAAATATTTTGAAATAACAAATCATGTGAATATGTATTTTTTAAATTATTTTTCAAATTTTAGGTATTTTAAAAAATATTATTATTATTCAAATTTTGAATATTTTAGAAAGGGATAAAAAATTTAGAAGAAAATTTTATTTTTCAAATTTTAGATTTTTTAAATGGGAATAAAATTTTATTTATCAATTTTTTTGATACATAAAACTCAAATTACTATTCTTTATAAAAAGCTAAGTATATTGTATTATTTAATTACTCGATAACTCATCTTTTTGATCCTTAAAAAAAGGGGGGGAAAAGTTTTTAGAGAGGTAGGTTTTTTTAATTATCAAAAAGGGGGATATTTTTTAATATAACCTTGTGAATCTAATTTTGGTTTATCTTTGATAATTACTTCCACCCATCAATCATTGTTTTATAATAAATATTTTAAGTGTTTCAGATTTAGTATGTCAAATTATATATTTTATATATGAAGAAATAGTGATTTGATTCTTATGAGGTTTATTATTTTGGAAAGATAAGAATATTATGTTCATTTCATATATTTTTATCAAAATCCAATTCAATGTTTCCAATTGTGCAACAACTCACTGTGGCTATTACATGCTGTTCTAGTGATATTGTAGTTGTCAGCTTAATAGTAATTTTAAATTATAATGACATATCAAGATATAATGAATAGATTCTTGAGATAATTATACCATTGAATTGATAATGGATTTATGTAAACATCATTAGTTTATGTGGAAGTATGAAAAGGTTGATTTGATACTCTAAAAAATCACTGGATTTTGTGAAGCAATTTTGCAATTGTATAGTGAACAAATTTGAAATCATATTGCATTTATTTTAGTAAATTTTCTAAAGATGTCAGAATTTCTTGGGATCTAGGGAGATAGAAATTTATTAAGTTTAACTTAATTTCATCAGTTTATATGAAAGTTTTAAAAGGTGTTTTTTATGGTTAATAAATTCACCGAAGATTTAGAATGTAATTTTCTAGATGCGATTTCCAAGAATTTTATTACTTCATTTTTTCAAAGATATTGGGAGTTGTAGAAGTTGTATTGATTAGATTATTTATCCATTAGATATATCATGATATTTCTTAAATATATGTATATCATGATGAAGGATGAATCTGCTGTTAAAGGGCTCTGAAAAATCCTCGAAATATCTAAATTAAAGATGTCTTGTTTTATGAAGGTTTATTTAAACCCTACATTTGTAATTGTAAACATTTGGATCAATAACCCTATGTTCAGAGAATGAACATATAGAATATAAACCCTATATTGGAATTTTGAATCACTTTTGATACTATACATTCAAGAGTTTGAATGTATGGTTAATCAAGGTTGTGTTTGGAATTTTTATGATGAAAGGATAAATGTATTGATCATCATTACTACGTTACTTTGATCCATGTGTTACATGTAGAATAAAGAATTCCCAAGGAACCGTATGTTGGTAGTAACCCTATGCTATGCAAATGAACCCTATGTTATTCAAAAGAACCCAACACTACATAAAGGAACCCTGCACTACATAAAGGAACCCTAGGCTATGAAAAATGATCCATTTTCTATGTAAAAGAAGTATATTATACATAGTTAAACCCAACATTTTGTATTTTGAAATTACATCAAGGAATGATACATTTGAGTTTTCAATAACAATGTTTTAAATCTATGATATTTTTTGTGATTTCTGTAATGGTCTTATTAGTATTGAAGATCATTATAAAGCTATTTTGCTAAAAATTCAATGAATATCATGAAATAGATTAAATCATTCCTATTTATAAACAATGTTATGAATATATTTGAATGATTTGATTTTAAATATTTATGATTAATTGTGTTATTGATTTTGAGGAACTTTTTTGATTATATTTAAAGAGGTTTGAATGGATTTAAATAGGAGTTCTAAATTTTCCAATGCTTCTATTATTATAGTGATATTATTGGAGGAGTTTTTCAAATTATTTTAAAGGAATTTATTAGAGATTTATTCTACAGGAATAAAGATGAAATGGTGCTACACAATTCTTGGGATATTTATAAAGGATATTAACTCAATTTATTTTAGATATGCTAAGGAAGAGTAATATTTTACAATTATTGGATATTTATTCTCTATATATATCTCTCAATCGAAATAAAATAATATACACAATAAAGAAAATCAGAGATGTGAATACTTGTTTAAAAATAAGGTGGTGAAAATATTCATACTAAAGCTTGAAGGTTTTGAAGAGATTATTGAACTTATTTGTTCATTATTTTTATCTCTTGATATAAATACGAAAAGAGACTAAACAAACATTTATTAATATATTTTATTTTTCTACCGACTATGAAGACTTCTCAACATTGATGATTATTTTTCTACTACTATTGTGATATGTTGAATATTTTATTTCAGCTGCCAATTGTTTCTATAAATAGTGAAGTTCAACCTGTACCATAAACAAAATGAGTCTTTATTGATTTGGTGGAGTATCAGCAGCATGAACTCAGTCGTGGTGGAGTTTCAGCTTCTCAGAATAAGCTGTGGATGCATGGTTCCCTATAAAAGAACCATAACTTCCTATAAAATATTTTTATGGTGTTAACTACCTATACTCAATTGTGGATTGGATGGTCTTGTGATAAAAGGACCTCCTAGTGAAAATCATCAAGCCCATGGAGTAGAGCATTGGTGGAGTGGACTATGGGATTTATGTCCCCCGAATCTCTATACATCCTTTTGTTCTATTATCTATATACCATATCCCTGGTAGGGTGTAATTCAACTATGAATCTCGTGTTCCTTACAGGTTCCATGTGTTTCTTAGGCATAATTCCCACACCTATCATTGAGTAGGAACCTTCCTCCTAGTTCTCTTTACCACATGAAATTAAATAGTATGGTTAGGTCCATATCAAAAGGCCATAATATGTATGAGTTTTCCCATTATTTGGCACTAAACTATGTAGGTTCTGATTACTTTCACAAAGATACATAGGAATCCAATCTATGTGTTCAATCCCAACATCAAAATAATTTCTATCTCTAGGGATGATAATAAACTCTAGAGTAACCTCTATCTACCTAGATGACAGTAAAATCCAGAGTAAAATTTTGTATCCCTAGATGAATATAAATTCTAATGTGACATTCGTTTACCTGGATGACCATAAAACTCTATATTTCCCCACTAAGTGGCTTAAAAACTAGCATTGTCATGATAATGACCAAAGAATCTCTAAGTAGTTTATTAGAATATGCCATCAATGTAGAACCGCAAATACACACTGATATCTCTGTTGATGAAGAACCAAGAATACATGTTGATGATTCTAAATTCCACACATTCTAATAATTGATTTATAATCTTGGTATTACCTACTTCATACTTGGGATTTAATGAAGGATTCACAAACATATCTTAAATCTATAAGAGAGTCCTAGAGTAGTCAATAATTCCCCCCAAAAAGGGTGTGATGAGCCCAACCTCCCATCCACTAGACTAATTCCAGTTCTTAAGTATCTTAGGCCATTAAAACTAACAAATGGATTCCTTTGTAAAGTAGGTCTCTTGGGATAAATAAACATTGTTTTTTCTAGTTCCATAAACAAATCTTTTGGAAACCATTCTGAAATAGTGATTCTTAACAAGAACACTTGTTCCAAAGGAAACACCCACCTTCAACCCTTTACTCCCATCTTCCCAAAACAACCCAGTCGTCTCACAACCCGACTTAATGTTCTAAGACAAAAGGAAACATTATAATATATTAATGTGGAAATAAAAAATAATTAATACCTGGATAGAAAAAAATATTTTCATTCATATAATATCATCACTATATTATCTCTATCTCATTCATGAAACATAGACTATCTTATCTTTAGATGTGGGGGATTGAGAGGTAAAAACACATACAATTATATGAGAGTTTTTAGAAGTAAATGAATCATATTTTAAAACTTTTTTAAATTGTTTACATCAAATTTACATAGCTTTATAATATTTTTGAGCATTACCATATCTTTATTATAAAAAAACATACTCTTTATAATGATAGTAATATTGGGTGAAATATATAATAGACAGATAAAATTGGATAATTTTAGATAGTGACTATTGAAGTATATTATGATGATTCTGTCCCAATTAGTATATTCACAACACACATTTTGAAGTACTATAAATTTCAGGAGAATCCATTTTAAGAAATAATCTGACTCATTACTTGAAACTAGTAACTATTGGAGAGTTACCCTTAAAGACCCAATAAAACAAGATAGTAATGAAAGTACAAAAGTATTTGTTACTATGAGACAAAAAGACTATTTTATGTTTATAAAATAGATGGAGATCAATTTTTATTGATTTTGATTTTATAATTAAATCCACCCTTTTTAGGTATGGAAATATCCTTTCATATTATTTATCTTACCATTTCATATTATATTGAAAACTTTTTAGAAGGGTATATCTATTCAGATTTAATAAGGTTGTTAAAATCACATATGATCAAATACATGGTCTAGATCTCGCCCAACCAATTAATTGATGTGTGTATTAGATTAGAATCAATATGATATATGGTGAATATTAAACCCTTTTGGTGAACTAGTTTTTCCCATCGAACACACCCATTTAGAAGTAGGCCTAAAATTTTGTGAATCTACCATTTCATTAAAAAAAGACAACGCTAATATCCTCATACAAATGTGGAGTGTAAAATGTAATGTGTAGAATTATAACAACACATTGTGTGATTGTGTTGGCACACATGAACACGTGGACGATGTTGCACATTTTCACCATAAAATTTTATGCTATCAGTTTATCTTTTTTAAATAATGATTAAGTGTTTCCCTTTAAAAAGAGGGACCATCTTCTCTCTAATATATCATTTTTATATTAAAAAATATAGTTTAACATGTTATTGGGAACATTAACAGATACAATCCAAAGATGAAGCAATATAAAAAACCAACTAAAAGGAGAGAACATTAATAAAAATAAGTGATCAACATGATTTATCATCCTTGGATAGTCAACTTGATACTTTTATGATCAATATGTAATATCAAGATATGGACTAGTATGTAGGTTATATTCAGTACTAAATATGATAAAATCTATAAATAATAGATATTCATCAATAAAGAAAATATCATATTTCATTTTATCATGCATTAATTCAACTTTTAAATCTAACTGTTTCAGATGCTCATTTTTTGGCCTTGGGAAAATATCTATACTTCCACATTGTCATTCTCCTATAGAGATAAATTGAATTTGATGTTCGTATCCATTTACTATTTTCACTCATTCAATGATACCTTACCAAATATAACAAATTTTTAATTTATTAATAAAAATAAAAAATAAAGGAGAAGGGCATGAAATAATGCATTATTCAACTCATTTCATGTATCTAGTCTCAGCCTTTATATTTATGAGGACCTGAACTATATTACACAATTTTCTTAACTCCTTAAACATAAATATTTTATTATTACATCTATTTTAAAATGTTTTGGTCAATTTAGAGTAATCCATATATCAACACATTTTCTTCCCCAAAGTTATATTGTAATAATCAATTTTGGTTAGGTTTTTTTTAGTTTTTTCAAATATGAGTGAAAATATTATTTAGTCTCGATTAAATATTCATTATCAAATGATGCATGTGAAGAAACATCTGCTTCTTTTATGATGATCTCCTCATGTGAAGCATCTTTTTCTTCCATATACACTGAAATTTATATAAATACTGCTTTAGGATAGGTTAGAGTATTTCCACTCCCACAGGTAGCCTGAGCATATTGCTTATTTTTCTTGGAACATAGAACATTGACAATTCTCAATCATATTCAATAGATCATCTCCAATAGAAATATATTGATCAGTTTCAGGGGAAATAAAATTTTAAATTCACAAAATCTTTCTCTCTTTTGTATTATAGAGCTGAATAACAATCATTGGGGTAACCTAGTAGAACTGATCATCATACATCCACTAAAACCGTCACCCACACTTTGATTCAGAAAAATTAATTTTAGGTATCATTATACAATAATGTATTCTATTTTTACTATTGGAACATCTAATTATAGAGCACCTACATGAGAACCAAGGTCCTCAAAATTTTGAATTATAATTACAACCCCCGGTTTCAATATAGCTATAGACTTGGGATACCCTATAGTATCTCTCATTTCTAAAACTGATGTATTATACTAAGAGTTATTCTTTATGACTAATTGGGAACTATATTTAATCAAGGTATGCGGGATGGGGTATTCCATTAATTATACACGAATCCTAGCAATTAGTTAAGGAATACTCAAATTTTACACCATATCTATCAGGTTGTTGATGAACCAAGTTTTATCATAGATGAATAAAATGATATGGAACTACAAGAGGGAGTGAATTGTAGTAAAAACTGACTTATAATTTTCCCACTTTAATATTTCATTGATAAAAATATTTTAATTCCAAGAATATAAATAAAATACATGAAAAATATTTTTTTTAATAAAAATTATGAGGTAAGAAGATAAATACTAAAAAAATACAAACAATGATGAAATAAGTAGAAAAAAATAAACCTATCAAAAGATACACACTATACAATAAAAACAATAAAGGAGCAGAAAATATAATATAAATATAAAAAAATATTTAAGAATCTAATAATAATTTTAATACCCATAAATGGATAGTATTTCCAAAAAACACCAATATTAAGGAAGAATTTTTATTTAAACCAAAGCGGTTGTTAGTTTGGTAGCTAGATCCAAGGTATTCAAGTCTCTTAGAAACTTCATAGACTATAAACCTATTATATGGTATCAATATCCAAACCTATAACTTCACCAGGATTATCTATCCCAGAGAGCCTCTTAAATATCATTGATCATAAGAAAGTAAAATACACAATACACCTTTGACTGTAAACCTGTCAGAAGGTTCTTCTTCTATTCCCTTGAAACACATATATCTCAATAATAAAAAACAACTCATGTTCCTAGACATAAAACCTCCCCAATCACAAAGGATCAAACAATGAACAATTACAAGGGAAATTAATATCTTTACAAAGATTCCTCAAACAATGGAAGCTATTAGAAAAAATATATTGGAAGAAATATTATGATCTGAAGTACTCAAAAAATCAAGATGATGCAAACATCAACATGATTGAAATTAAGATCAATATAGTTTCACCTATTAGTTTCTTTAATTCCGTTATGTCCTTGGTCTGATTTATAGTTGTTTTTTAACAAACTTCAATGACTATAATATGAGATCTTCGAGTTCATTCGCAAAAAAATTTGACACAACACTCTATATTTTTATGTACATAGTCATTATATATTTTATTATGATCAATTTTCACTCCATAAAAATATTTTAATAGGCATGCTATTGTAACACATCACTATATTCCCATAGATAGATCATAAGGCTCAAACATATGATTGGAAAATAAGTCAATGCACAAAAAAACTCAAAGAAGAAAATATAAGTTAAATCAAAACCTTATTGAAGGGTATTGTGATATATTAAAACCAAGGATAAGGAATATGTTAGTTAAAAAACATCTATCCCATATTGATAATCACAATACACAAATGAAAACTCATGTAAAGGTAAGACTAATAAAAATTATAAAAATGAAAATCCTTGTATTATCCGATGAATCTACCCTAGATATAACATCCGTGAAAACTAAAATTTATACTTTAAGATATGCATAATGAGAGTACTAAAAATTATCCAAGCAATATCTAATACCACCCCTTTAAGAAATTATCCCCCAAAAATAATTACCCCCTTAAGAAAGGAAAAACTTAAATAAATATTAGGAAAAACTTTCCACCAACCAACTACAATAATATATTCCCATTTTTTTGTTCAAAAAAACCAAACAAAGAAGATTTATTGAGACAAAAAAAATAAAATGTATGATAGTTAAGATAAATAATAAAAAGGTAGGAAACAAATATCCTCTAAACTTTATACGATTTACTCATTATTGATATATGAAATGAGTTTATATTCTAAATTTCTCTTTATACATAATTTTCATGAATTGTACATATATTCCTTATTAAAACAAAATAAATATAATTTTTTTCTTTTCTTTTGGAGTTAGTGAAAATAAAATTTAAATCAGTGATAATGATAAATGGATAATATTAGTGAAAGGAGTGAATATTCTGATAGTTATCTCTAGATTCTTATGAATGATCTTCTTACCATGAATATTATTTCAAGGAATGCTCAAAATGACATCTCTTACCTTTTCTTGAAATAAAAAAAATAAACTCATTTCCAAATATAAATAAAAAACTGTACCTTTCTTGAGTGTTAATCAGATATATATCAAATTTTTGCAATGTATGAAATCATAAAACATTAGAACATATAAAAGTAAAATATAGAGTAATAAATAATTTTAAGATAAAAACATAAAAAATTTAAAGACATCAACACATGAAGAATATATAAAAAATATATATTTATATGATTTCTATGTGTAAGATATTATATCAAGAATAAAATTGGGGTATTTATATTAGAATAAAACATGAAGTAAATGATACCAGTTTAAGTTATCAACAATAAAAATCAATTATAAAGGTAAATTCTTATATGTATTGTTTCAAAAGAAGTATAAAGTATATTTTATATGTTCTATTTAATGATATTCTATATAATAAAAAGTACATGAATAAAAAATTATCCCAATTCTAAATAAGGAATGTGCTCCCCATTTCAGGAAGAGTTTTTCAATATCAAGATATAATAAAATGAGAACTGAAAATTATGAGTAGTTTAAATTTATAATTCCTAACTTATGTTTAATATATTCAATGATATTAGAATTTATGGTTTTAGTGAAAATGATCGTAAGCTAATTTTCAATTATAATAATATTGAGAATAATATATTATTTTTTGTGTGTGGACCTTAAAGAATTGGTATCATATGTACATTTTCTTAACACATGAGAGATGTTTTGGGTTTCTATAGATAAAGATAGTGATTTTTCTATCAAAAATACTCAATTGTTGAGTGAAACTCAAATCATATTCTGTGAGTGTGTTCTACATCCTTAGTAACTGAGCGCAACAACTTCTAGCTATAGCATATTTATATTCTACAATGGAATGTTCAAACTTGTTTTATTTCTTACTAGACTATGAAATTAAATAATTTATAAGAAAATTAAAAGTTCCGAAAGTTCTCATCCAATACATTATACAGCCACAAAATTCAATATTTGGATTAACCTTTAAAGATAACTTAGTTCTAGGGGAATAAAATAAGATAATTTTCATAGATACTTTAAGGTAGAGAAAGATCCACTTGACAGCCTTATGATAAGATTAATCAAGTTTTTTTGGGAACTCACACTCAAGAATACAGAGTACATAATATCCATCCAAGTAGCCATAAATTAAAGCAAGGTTCCGATCATCCCTATTAACATTTTTTTATCTACATATTTCTCGAATTCATCATGGTTAGGTTTATAGAAGGTACCTATTAGATTAATAATCCTAGATTTATTGTCTAAACCAAAAACAATAGCTAAATATATTATATATTTATGTGGAGTTAAAATTTTTCTTTTTATTAAATTAGTTACTTTGAATCTTAGAGAGAAATTAAGTTCACCCATCATGCTTATTTTAAACTTACTCTATATAAGTTTCGAAAACTATCCTTGAGAGCTTTATTTGTTGAGAAAATGATAATATCATCATTATAAATTTTAACAAAGATAATTCCCCTCGATGCTTTCATGATAAAAAGTGCTAGATATTCCTTTCATTTAACAAAATTTGTTTTAAGTAGAAATATATAAAATCAATCATTCCAAGCTCTTGGGGATTTTTTAAGTCCATATAGATCCTTGTTTGGTTTAAATACATGTTTCAAAAAATTTATATCTTCAAAAGTAGGGAATTATTCTATATAAACTTCCAAATAAACCTATATTTTAATAAAGTCACTCTTTACATCTAATATATATAGTGTAATGTTAAGGTGAGTTACAAAATCTTGTATAGTACTGATGGATTAAATCCTAACAACTAGAGAAAATATCATTCAATATTCTATGGTCTCTTCCTAGTTATAACCCTTATATACCAGTCTTTCCTTATTTCTAACAATAACTCTATTTTCAATACATTTATTTCAGACAAACCATTTTACTCATATAATATGAAGATAATTAGGGTACTCAATCAAGGTCTAAATCTTGATCCATTAAATTTTATGAGATATTCTTGAATATCAAATATCCAATTTTAATCACCCAAGGTTCTATAACCCATTTTAGGTTCATGTTTTGATAACAGTGAAAGATTCTCATGCTCATTTTGTAATTAATTTATAGTATTAACTCATTGTATTATGTCACCAATTATATTTTCAGCAGGATTATTCATTAATATTAAACAATTTCTTGGTAACTTATATTGAGATAACTCTTGGTTACCAAGTTTTCATTATACTACTTTCTGGTATGTTAATTTCAAATGGATTTAACTCATAATATATTAACAAAAACATAAGGGGTTTCATAAATAAAATATAGATATGCATCTTCTATACTTTTTAACATTGTATAAGGGTCACTTTAAACAAAATAAATATTTACCATTTCTTTAATAACATGTGTTAATTTTTTGGAAACATGATAAGTAGTACTAGGAAAAGTGTATCAAGAAAAATTTCTATATCATCCTTTTGATAAAATGGGTGAATAAGTTCATTATTATTCAAAATGAGAACATTACATTAAAAAAACTATGAAATAATAATTTTCAAGCACCAACCATTAAATAATTTTTAAGGGTTCATAAGAGAGAATGGAGGAAAACATGATTTATAATGTAACATGTTATACATGGGGATTCCACAGAAAAAAAATATTTCTATTCTGAATATTCACAAAACATAGACTGGGTAATTTACTAAAGGATTTTATAATATCATCCTGCTACACCATTTTTTTGGATTTCTTAGTGATGGAAAACTATTATTAATAGCCTTTTTACTACAAATGTTTCAAATGTGAAATTTATAAACTCACATGCACGATCACTATGGATAGTGATGACCAGTAGGTTTTTCAAATTTTGAACATGGAAAATAAAATATTTAAAAATAGTGGGTGTTAATGTATTAAGTACTAGAAAATATGATCAAGTATACATGTTGTAATCATAAAATAATATATACATACAGTGTTTTCCTTAGACACTCAAAGTTTATGTAGGCCCACAAAGGTCTATGTGCACTAACTCTGAAGCCCTAGAGGTTTATACTTCACTAGTAGGTTTAAGAATTGACTTTTAT
Source organism: Viscum album (assembly GCA_963277665.1). Classification (NCBI taxonomy): domain Eukaryota; kingdom Viridiplantae; phylum Streptophyta; class Magnoliopsida; order Santalales; family Viscaceae; genus Viscum; species Viscum album. Next base: position 1,021,305,509 of record OY728158.1, on the reverse strand, counting down.
TTCTTATTATATTGGAAAGGGTAATATAACATGGGATAAGTAATCTTAGGAACTAATAGATCCCTTAATAGTTCCATCTTATAAATACAAGTTAAGATAAAAGAATTATAGTATCCTAACCACTTATTCCATAACTAATAAGAATCATCAACAACACTAATAAACAGTTCGTCTAGACTGATAAGGTTTCTAATTCTATTATGTAAACATTATTTTACTGACGAGAAGATAAAATGTGGGCTCCTTTTTATGTTTTAACAATAAATTTATCATTACCATAGTTTATAGAGTATCCATAATTTCATAGTTGACTAATTATAATAAGGTTTTTCTTAAGTCTTAAAACATAATTATATTCCAAATTAATGTTTTACTAAGAAAAAACATCATCAATAATGATAATATATCCTTTAAAACAGACTCTTGAAGTGTCTCATCCTCCCTTAATTTTATATATTATTTACAAATCAAACTTATCTCTAATAATGTATCCAGAACAACTACTATCAATGTAAAAAATGTTTTGGAAATTGTAACTCTACCTATCTTCTTGAAATCAATCAGACCTAAGAGTTTGGTACAAAAAATATTTTGGTTTTTGGAATTTTTGGAAAAGAAACCATAGGAACCCACATATTTTGAACCCTATATTGTTTAATAGATACTAGTTCTATAGAAATTTTGGCCATATGAGTTCTAAGAGATTAAACATTGTTAAAAAAATAAATTTTTCTATAATGTACTCATCTCTAATACTTAGTTCATAATCATAATAATTTTAGAAAAATATATTTTTATCTTAAATGTTATTTTCAAAAAGTAAAACCTAATATGAAATATAGGTGATCTTGTTTCAACAGATATAAGAGTTTTTCAATGTTTTCCCAACCAGAAGTAAAATTATATACAAGATTTTATTGATTAATTATTTTTTATTTTATTTTTTTGATTAATTTATGATTATAATTAGTTGAAAAAATATTTTATTTATCATCAAACATTAAAGTATGTTTTGAAATTTCAAGGATAATTATTGAATTCTTATTATCCACTTTATAAAAATATATCGTAGTTGAATCATGTAATTTCTTCATTTTTTTGTTTTATTTCATAAGAAAGTCACATATATAACAATTTATTCAAATAAAGAAATATCATCAATATCTTCAAATTTTTATCCACTACTATCATTATCTAATAGAAAGAAAAATTTTATCCCTAGAGATAAATATGAACAAATGTTAGGAATTTCCTTCCCCATAAAACATAAATCATTTTGAGGAACATCTGTATATAAACCAAAACTATTTTGGGTTTAATGACTATCTGAATCACTATTTATTTTAGAATATGGATCCTTGTTTCCACTACATGTATCATTAATGGTTTTTAATTCTTTTTTTCTTTCCTCTTTGAATATTTATAATTAATACTTTTCATATTTAACCTAAGATAATTAAGACTGATGTGCCATAGTCTTTAAAACTAGAGAAATTCAATATATAATGATTATTTCTTCTAAAATTTATTATTTATATTCTTTAGATATCAAAATAAAAAGTTTTTATTTTTGATAATATTATTAATACGTGTTTTAAGCTAAGAAATCACTCCTTCAGTATATTTTGAATTTATAACATCCCATTGAAGTCTCAATTTATTCTTCATAGTACTTATAAAATTTGAATATAACAACCCCAAATCTAGTAACCTCGAGGTGGTGTCTGATTTATAACATTAGATATATACAAGGGATATAATTCCAAAATATAAATCATTTTTTTAGTTTTGGAGAATTTGATATATATATCATACCCTATTTTACATTAGGAATAAAATATAAAACCTAATAAAGAAAAAGTTCATCATCCTTGAAACTCATTCAAAGAATTATTATTTATATCATGGGGAAAGGAAACTAATAAATAGTGATCTAAAAATCTCAGTTTGGGTGGGTAATATAGAATTTATTATGAGATAATAAGGTATAATCAAAATAGAAAGGTAAATAACTAGAAACATATTCCATTTAATCAATAACTTGTTCCTGAAATGCATCCATAGATAATATCAATGAAGTAATCTTAGGGATAATAATAATTGGATTATCAATTTTGGAAATGCATAATATTGGAATATAGGAACTAATACATCAAGATATATCAACTGTCAATGCCTTTTTCCAACGTATTTTAAATAATGGGTAAGTATATGCCAAAACCCATTTAATTTTATTAACTTAAATGTCTCATTAAAATTGTCAATGCATCTAGGGGATATATAATTTAGGGCCCCACCCATCACCGAATATTCAATGGATTCCCCATATATTGAATTTAATTCATAATAAAATTTCTTATCAATAAATTTCTATATTAAAAAATTAATTTGGAATATCAATATTTCCACAATAAATTAAAAAACATTCAAAGTAAAACACCATATTTAGAAATGTGGTATGGTATAATCAATAATAATATCATTGATAAAAATAATACAGACATTCAATATAAATTTAATGTCCAATTTTCATAATAAAGTGAATGTTTCAAGATAAAGTTAACAACCAAAAATAATTAATAAAAGATAAAAGATGACAATGAGAACGTTATATTCTGTAGTAAAATGAATTTTTTTATAGAATATAAGAAAATAGAAACAAAAAACATAAAATACTTTTTCATAAAGATTTTTCTTTGAAATATCATTGAAATATTATTGCAGAATATAAATGGTGTAAAATGGTTATGGTGGAAGGAATGTTTGTTAATGTCATATAAGTTAAGAAGAAAACATTCATTTTTACTTTTTATATAATGAAAGTTGAAAATCATCATTTTGGAAAAAAGTTGAAAGATTGATTTTAACCAGTGTAATAAGAAAATGATAACTTAAAATGTACTTAATAAATTATTTGGGCAATAAAATATACTTCTATAAAACAATTTAGAATAATACTGTCATGGGAGTAAAATACAAATGATAAAAAAATATAAATAAGATCAGGTTATATTTTAAACATTCATCTAGAAAGAGTAAATTAAATTGAGTCATTAAAAACCATGAATAAATATATATTCATGTTAATACATCCAATGGTCAAAATATAAACCAAATAAAATTAAATAGGCATATAATACAAAATATGTATCAATTTAGTGGAAATTGATATGAAATCCAATACCTTACACTTCTTCCTAGTTGAACGTGATTTAACCTAAAGTTTAATGGTTTTAAACATGTTATTAATTTATAGTAAAACCATATTCATATTTATCATATATGATCTTATTTTAATATCTTATCACTAATTAGTTTACAATCTATAATTATTAACATTGTATTGGGTGTTAAATTCTTCATTTAATCATAAATGATTTATCATGGATGTTTTGGTTCATCTACATAGGATATAGTTTCATCGTCTACATAATGATATTAATTTTATAAATATCATATTTATTTATTACATACATTTTTAGAATAATTCTTTCAAGATGGACATGGAAAATTAATCACATTACTTCGTGGAGATTGTAGGCTATATGTACACATGAGCGATGTAATCATTTAATTAATTGGTATAACGGTAAGGAATTAAATGATATATTAAATTTATGGAATCAATATTATATCATTATTATCATATATATTTCTTAGTTTCATCATTATTACTGTCCTAGTGTGTTTGTGATGGAAAAAATTACATTATTTCGAGGGGCAATCATTCACCGAACACATGATTGATGGTTTTGTTTCCCATTCAATAGGGAATGAGATAAATAAATATTATTACATAAAATTAATAAAATATTAGTATATTTTAGATACTGGAGTTATTATATTGTATTTTTTTGGACATAATTTATGGTTGACAATTAGGAATTATAAAATAAAGAGTTTCGTTATGATGATTACTTCCTCTAAAAGAAACTTCATATGCAACCCTTCTTAAGGACCTTATATTCAGTATTTTGGGAAGAAAATAACCACTAGAATGTGTATAAGTATATTTGTGAGGGATTCAATTATTTTTTGGTTGAGATAAATTGTTCAAGATGTGTTAATAGGAGAGGAGGATCATTTTCCCTTTATAGTGGAGGGAAATGACACACATGGATTACTTAAAAGATTAAATAATATATATAGATCATAATCATGTCAAGTGGGTCTGAGGATCCCCAATTTGGAATATAAGGTATTACAGTGTTTAAATAAATTCCAAAAATTACATTTAGATAAGTTTTTGGACTTATTTTAACCTTTATATCATATTTAAACCACATTAAACACATTTTATCTATAAGTGCGATAATTTAAATTTTTACCATGATTGCATAATTATATGATGAATAAAAAAAGGGGAATTAAAAGAAAATTTGTACATTGTTATTACAAATTTATAATCCAATTTATAAAATTCAATTTATATATGGGGACTAAATCACAGTTAATATAAGAACATAAAACACCTGATTTTTTTTCAAAACTTGATTTAAGAGTAAAACTTATTTTACATTGAAATAAGGTAATATATTTTTAAAAAAAAATTTATTTAGTTAAATAAAAAAATTAAGGTTTTTATACTTTTTTAGAGTTTACAAAATGAATTTAATATTACAACCATTCCATTAAAGGAAAATACTGATTTTTTTTAATTTGAATAAAATAGAACTTATCTTTTTAAATGTTAATCTTGAGTTCTCAAATTAAATGTAATATTTGTAAATAATTTTTTTAACAATTTAAATAGATATTGTTTCTAAAACCACTCAGCCCAAAGGATAATAGAACTTTTTTTGTAAATTTTAACTCTTATCTCTTTAGTTAATCCATCGATAAATTGTTTTCACCTTAACTGTGGTAATTTTATTTTCTATTTTTACAATTCATTATAACCAAAAATAAAATTGGATACATTAAAAATATTTTAAATAATGATTCAAAATTTTATATCCATTTTAAAAACATATAATTACATAATTGGAATAATTTAATTTAAAAATAAACCCACAAAACATTACATGAAATGGTTTTTTAAGTAATGAATTTTTCAAGAAAAAGAGAATATTACATTAACTATGTCACTAGTGATCATAATTATGTGGATTTATATTCTTATATTTATATATATAATCTAGATATTTCATTTAAGTCATTCATTATTAAATATTATTTTAATTAATTAAAATGAAAATATATTATGTATTTAAAAACAGTTTTCTTAAAAATATATATTCTTTACTTATAAGTGATCATATAATAAATTATATAAAATTATTAATAAATACATGGTAAATTATATATATTAGACAAAATTATTATAAATAAAATAAGGAGTAATTAAACAATACATTTTTCGTTATTTATAAAATATTATTTCTAAGGGAAAATTTCAATAACTCATTATATGTTTTTTTGACATAGTATGTTCATAATATATTTTCAAATTATAGAATTAGAATTTTTATTCCATGAAATATTTTAATTTTTTTATATTATAGTTTTATTAAAATACAATATTCACCAAATTGAATTGAATATTGTGTGCTATATTCTTCTATCATAAAAAACTTTCACCCTTGAAACGTTCTTAGATATTACATTCTAAACAAATGATGGATATTATTCTTCATAACATCCTCAAGTTCCCACATTTATCCCTCAATTTTATTATTTATTCAAAGTAATTTTTACCAATATATTCATAGTATTCCTAAAAACTTTCTTTCAAGTGTAGCCACATCCGTAACCATTACACTCTATAAACAGTAAGTAGACAGGTTGGTAACAATGCCTCAAAACACGACGCCATATGCCAAAGGTTTCTGACTAGAATTGAGGGTCTGAAGGAGGTTTATTTGGGAGACTATACCCTCTCAATTAGTTATAAATATACTATAATTATAAATAAATTAAAGGCAATGTAATATAATTATAACCAACAATCAATAGAGAACTTATAATCGGACAAGTTCCAATAAACAAACGATGCCTGAAAATACTGATTCATAATATTGTAGTCAACATGTAGCAGGTAATGGATATAGTAGGACCAGATGGAAATAGTAATAAATAATAAAAAGGATCAACTACTATAGGTAGACCAAGTATATTCTTGGTCCTGAGCTCCCATGCGAAATCCTAGTCTATAAAGATTAACATCAAAAAGTGCAGTCAAGATCCTAACATACATCCATGATATCTTTTAGGGTACCAAATGGAAACATGAATAAGGTGCGAGTAAAACATAGTAGGCCACCACCAAGGGTATATCATAGAATTCAATTTTTTGGGTAAAAAATATAATTGTTCACAATTATATCAAGAGTAAATTAGTAGGTAAATATTAATCATGTCGGCTTAGGATCCTCATGGGATGCCTAGATAATTCTACATGATTCAGTCTAAGATGGATTTATATAAACATAAAATGTTATTTTGGAAAATACGGACCTTTGATATAATACTAGGATTCCATGTGCAACACTAGTCATGTGGGATCTAATGTGAAACCAAGGAATCCATACATAATTATGACCATATAATGTTCTACATTTAATTGATCTGATTCCATCCAATCCTCTAAATCAAAGGAGCATAGAGAATCTTGTCCAACAAATACAAATAAATACCGAGGAACACCATAAGGAATTCTATGTACAATAATACATATAAATTATAAATAACTCCAAGTCTAGTAATTATACAATTCATGTCCAAGAATTTCAAACAATGTATTTAGACAACAATATCCAACACTACTTAACCATTTATAATTATTTAATTCAATAATCCATATGATCCCATCCAAGGAATTCTCTATCAGAATCTAAGTATCACTCAAGGAATAATATAATAAACATTCTCATCAAATTTAATAGTTAGACATTTTCCAGGTGAAAATATCTATTCCAATTTATAATCATCATAATTAAATTTTTTACTTAAATAATTTCATTAAAAAATCACTTATAAGTGAAAAAGGGACATGTGAGTAGACATGCCATAATATTATTTAATTAAATCAATTAGTTTTTTCCATCATAGATGTCAAGAATAAATTAAATTATCAAGGACCAATGAGTCCTATCAATACCACATAACAACTCATTCCATTATATTTGTAAAATCACTTATATGTGAAAGGGGTCAAGTATTTAAATTAATAATTTTAGAAATTGTCTATGTGTAATTCCGTTCCATAGACCATTCATTTAATTCATTTATGAAATTCCACTTGCAAGTGGAAATATGAAAAAACCCTAAGGGGTGGTTTAGTCTTAAAGAAAATGATGATAACTATGAGTATTTAATTGAATCCTTTGTTAGGTGTGGTTCAGGTTGAGTTCATCACCTCCAACCATTTCAAACATATATTGAAAAATAAAAGCCATGTTATAAACATTTAATTTAATTCATTTCCCATTTTTGGAGAAATGTTTGAGATGTCCAGTGTGCGACACAATGAAAAAAATATGTAAATGATAAAAATTTTAGGGAAAAACAACTAGTTCACCAATCTCATAGCAAGGATAATTTAATCATTCATTATTAACATTTTATTTGGGTTGGAATGGGGGAAGTCAAAGAATATGACAACTTTTTTGAAAATAGGGCATATTAGGTCACATAAAGATAAAATTTACACGGTAAAATAAAATAGATAATGGAAGCAAGTTTAGTTGTAGAATCACCTCTAGGATTCCAAAACACACGATAATGATAAAAATGAAGCAATAATGGAGGTGATCCAGCTATGGAGGAGGGAAGAATGGGAGGACATTCATGGAGGGTCACTTGGAGAAGTGAGGGTGTAAATGGGGGGAACCATTTAATATCAGAGGGTAAAAATGGTAATTTCACCCCTTTTTAAGAGGCACATAGTTAGGCCACACAGTTAAGAAATCCATGCGGTTCCACTATCCAAGGATCCTCCAATTCTCATGTTTACCTCATACGATTTACAAACCATGCTCCAACCATGCAGAATCACTACCCAAGCACCCCCACCTTGTATGGTTGGAGAAAATGATTATAAAAATAGTGCACCAAACGTGCAAAAATATTTGTACATTTTACCACTTTTTAGGGTTTTCTGATACACCTCACATGATTAATCATACTATGTTTCCATAAAATATAAGTTGCATGATTATGCCTCAAGGATAGTACAAACTATTTACCAACTGTATGCCTAGGACATCTTTTCCAAAATATTAATTTCATGTCCCAAGTTCTCAATACACTCAAAAAACCTATAGTCCACCCTCCTGGCCTCATACGGTGACTAAAAACAACACTTTTAAGAGTTTTAACTCTGAAATTTCTATTCCGAAGTTGAATTTAAAATTTTTCCCAACCACATAATTAAAACTTAAAATTCCTTTAAAAATCATCAACTATTTCAAAATATGGGATCTTACAACCTCCCTACATTAAAATGTTTCTTCCCAAAAAATCCTTGGGAAACAATTAAAAAATCACCCATCAAATTTGGGTCATGAATTTCAAACTCAAATGGCCGTTTTTCATTTACAGATACCCAAAAGGCCTATAAGAACCACTTTAAACATATAGAGTAGAATTCAATAAAACTCAATACAATTCTCATAACCTCTAATGAAATGCTATGTTTATACTTACCCAAAACCAAATAATCCAAGACATGATAATTTCATTACATATTTCATCAAAAGTTCTATGGGGATTATCACCATTTTTTCTAGATTTAAACACCAAATTCATAGCCAGGGTACTTCCCCCATAGGAATTGCCTCTTGAATTTCATTCATAAAATCCCATCAATACTCCCTGCATGGTTCTTAATTTGATCAAAATGTTTGAAATCCAATTAAACTAGATTATCCTAGTAATACCTTATTTTACTTGTAAAGCCTCATCCTTCCCTTAGAATGAACCCATCACATCCCAAAGGCATGAAACATGTATTCCTCATAAACTATATACTGATGCTTGAAATAATTCATGTTGAATAACCTACAAATGCATATTTTTGAAAAAATGATCATATTAAATAATTGACATGTCATCGAAACTGGATTACGAAGTATATTCCCCAAAATATTCCAAGATTATTCTAAAAAAACTTACCAATGCTAGTAACTAGCTTCCTATTATGTCTCCTTACTGAAGAATCCTTTATTCAAAATCATCATCATTCCACAAAAAAAGCACCAATGCACATTCGATCCAACTTACTGGGATCATATCTGGCTAACCCAAGACTAATTCCAACATTTGGATTACATCCAAGTCTTTTTGATCTTATACCCAACATTCATTTAGAAATACCTTCAAACATGATTCCGTTTATCAAATGTCTTACAAAAAAAACATCCAACAAATGGTCTCAAGATCCCATGAACATTCTCATTTGGGGGTATTCTAATGGTGACAGATGTCCCACTACCCACCATACGAGCATTTGTTATCATCACACCAATAAAAGGTTCTGATTATGATAATCCATTCCCCATATATCCTCGGATGTAATGACTAGAATGGGTAAGATTAACTAATTCTCACCTGGTAATGAAAACTTTACTCATCACTCATTATCACTTCATGAAAGTAGTTCTTTTGGAACATACTAAGTTTCAACATACCTTGAGGGTCACAACCCTCAGATGACCAATGGTATTCTTTACTCTATGTGAAATATTTTAAAATATTCCTCGAGCACAACTCCCAAGTATTTTATCATCAAACCATAAAAGATATTTACTTATCATGGAGTATTACTAATGATCTCATAGAATACTCAGAACTATGTCATAATATTGGGCATGATCATATTAACATTATAAGTATAAAAACATTCCATTGATTAGTGTGCATAGATATCTTTGAACCAAGTTCAAATAAATCTAGGTTATACTTTACTTTAACACACTCTTGAACCCAAATCTTCCAACAACGTGTGTCCATGTATAACCATGGGTCATCCACCACACAACACCCAATTTATTTCCATGTTATCCCTCATCATAGAAAATTACTTTTTATTTATCCAAAGATTAGAGATTCTATTCTCAAAAGTATTATTATTGAATTTTTCAATCTTCATACCATACATGACCACTCAACAAAGATTCATATCAATGAGTTCCCACATTTCATAAGTTAAAACTAAAATCCCAATTCAATACCTAACTCACTCTTGTGATCCTTCCAATAATAAGGTTAAAATGACCATGAAACTTATCACATAAATTTTAAAAATTATGGAGCTACCATGGAACTCATCATTTAATGTACCCTGATATGTCAAATGACATCCCGTCTTATTTTTTCATTTCAAAAATTAAAATATTCAACTACACAACTATTGGAAAACTATTTCAGGACCCTAAATAGTCATTCCCATCAAATCCAGTCTCGATAACTAGGCATCATAGGTGATTACTCAAAAACTGTAGATATCACCTTGCCTATATTTGAAAAACCCAAGAACATTTCATATAGCGACCTTGAAATTATCATACACTAATGTTCAATATTTATAAGGAACTCATAAAATATTCTCTAACATCTATCATAGGTTTCCCTCAATATTTATTTTAACCACCGACTCACTATGGTCTGAGTCAATGCTAAGGGAATCAAAACATACCACCTAGCCCCTACCAATCATGTATCAAAATAGGTCCATCAGATATGTCCTTCTATATATAAGGTCACTAATATGAAAACCACATACCACTTATGGGATTATATTACATATAATCTAACATTCCTATAAACTCTTCCTAGAGAGGTAAAACTATAGGAAGGTAAAGAAACATCAACCTAAAATGGAAAAATACTATCAACATAGGTGTAAATATGTCACCTTGTAACATCCCATGTAATTAATGAATAATAGATATTTTTATCTATGTCTATTTATGAATTAGATAGTTTTTTAGAGGCTTAAAATGAGAATAAATCCATTCTTAAGCATGGAATACAGTAATATTTTCAAAAGATTGTTTTGCTGCCTTTTGATAGAAAACCATTTTTTAAATATATATTTTGACAATTATATAAGCACTATTTGTCAAAATAAACTTATTATTTATGATTGAGACATTGATATTTACATTGGATAATTTTTTTGTATTTTTCTGACAATGTTTATTTTTTAATGAATAGTGAAAAATACAGCATTTTACATCAAAACTGCCTTTTAATATAAGTAAATTATGTGGTTAGATTATCTTTTTAATTGGTTTTGAAGTGTAAATAGAATATATTTTAACCACTTAATCCAATTTTGGTCATTATAATTAATTTCACTTTGGAATTGGGCATAAACTAATGCCAAACCCTTCATAGATATTGTTTCAAAAACACCCGCTATTTGTTTTGACTACAAGAATTATTTTTAAATTAATTATTTCAATTTATTTGTTTGGAATTTGGTAAAATGGATTAAATATTTTGAATCATAAGGTTCAAATTATTTAATCAAGACTCTTTTGTTTTTGGACTTTGTGAATAGTAACGATGGTAATTATCGTTAATTATCTTGATTAATTAGTAATCGGGTAGTTAAGGATAATAAAATAATATCATAATAATACAAAATGACACCAACATGTGTCCTAATACTACTGGTTGTGTCATGGAAGACCATTTGATGCCTTGTTCCAAACTTGGGGACCCCATGGAATCAATTTTGTGTGATAATGACTTTTTATCTTTTTATTTTTTAAAGAAAGATAAATATAACAAAGAATGTATCACCTGAGTAAAACATTTTTAATTTTTTCTACATAAATGATCTCTTGGAAGATAAATAATCATTAGAAATATAAAAATATTTCCTAAATCATAGTATTTTTTTATAATTTTTAGACATTATATAAATTAAATTATTTATGACATCATGGTGATGCAACAATTACCTCATTAATAAAGGATTTAAATAAAATGAAACGATAATGTTAAAACTAAAACTTACACTTTTCAAAGACCTATTTGATGAGTATATTTCGAACTATTATCACCTTATACTTGAAATACATCAATGTGGGACCTTTAAAATCCGAGACTCATTTGAAAATAAAGTATCATTTTATACCTTTCCAAGAGTGCCCCTCCTCTCCTCTTATAAAAGGCCCCCACCTCTACCTCCTTACCCATACCTATCAAGCCTCTGCCTCAGACAAGATCTGCTCATATTCTCTCCCCACATCTATCTCCTCATCCTAGAATCCTTACCTTAGGATTTAAGCTCATCAAGAAACCCTTTTTGTTCAAACCAAAGGGAGTTACCCGATTTATAGGTAATGTCTTCACTTGTGTTATTTTATTTCATTTTTCTTATCCAACCCCCTAAACTATTTTTATTCATTTATTTTGTAACTAAAAAAGTATCTTAAAAATACTAGGATGTTGTTATAATAAGGATTAGAGCTACACTTACACACACATACATCTAATGGTTAAAGAACATACTGATTCGTTGGATAGGGAATTTCTGCCTCACGAAATGATGATTGTTCAATATTCTTATAACACCTTCAAAGGCGGCTATTAAGATGTCACTATATTTCTATACAAAATATAATATGTTTATTTTTTTACTTAAGCTTATATATTTTTCATTTTTGGAATACCTTTATGGTTTCCATTATGGGTAAACATGATATCTTCATTTTTGGAAGTATGGATTACCGCCCCTCAAAGTGATTTGATTCATTAATTACATATTTGGAACGTATAAAAGATGGAGTTAATGATATTATATATGATATTATACTAGAATTATAATATACCTTTATATCATTATGATTTAATTAAATTAATTAGGAAATATAAATGAAAGTAGCGTTCATTTGTACGTACGGCTTACCGTCTCCATGAGCGGTGAATTTCATTTCTTACCTCTAAATGTTATGTAATATTGTAAATGCATGTATATACTGGATATATATGACATATATGATATCTAAATCATGAATATAATTCTGGATATAATGGATATTTTACCACAGGAACAACATGTAATTATAAAGAGTTCATTTTTTACTCAAGTAACAACGATCGACAAAACGACCATTATTAACTTAAATAATTACATAGTGTTCATAACATGGTAATAAGTGATATAAAAGGAATTATGAACTTGAAAAACTTTCTTAAGAAAGTTGAAATTAACTCAAGTTTATTATTCAGGACGTTACAGAACGATCGAGTCAAGTCGGACCCGAGGTAAGGGACTTCGTCTCAATCTCTTTTAATTGAGGCATATTTTGTTTTATACACAACTTTCTTTTATACGATGTATAAACCCCTTTGAAATTTATGTTTATTCAAAAGGAATCTTTTTATATGAAGCATTTATTAAACGACAAAAGGGAATGTTTTTTTGTCGTACGTATGCGGCGACAACAAATCCTCTGCCGCCGTGACCATTATTTGAGTTTCGGCTTCCTCTACAAGCCATAATTTTTTTCGAATGAAAAATAAATACCATGTTTTACTTATATTTTATTTTGGTATTGAAAATGGCTTTCATAATTTTTTTATATCAATGTGTTGTATTGATATCTTGTGATTGAAAAGTGGAAATGTTATGTTTCCTTTATGCATGTTTCATGTGATACAATTATGTTATGGTTCTTGGGAATTGTTATGAAGATGGGTGGTTCTGTGATAAACTAAGGGCGGGTGAGCCCGATAGAGCTCTCCAATTCATTGGGTAACGTGAAGGAGTTAAACATTAAGGTTTCTCCGAAGAGATTTAGGGAATATACTGTGATGGGTATTCCAAACGTAACCATGAGGGTTACTCCCTACATAAGAATGTTATGAATGCCTCATGTTACCTTTATGTCTTATGATTTCTATGATTTAAACATGATTTTATGAGGCATGTTAAAATGATTATGTTTTATGAGTAAATTATGATTTCATACATGGACTAATGTTTTCATTTCGTACTTTTATATCCCTTACTGAGCTTTTTATGCTCATCCCACGTTTTTGAAATGTTTTTCACAGGTCAAGGGAAATGTACATGATGTGATGATAGGGTCAAGGAAGTGTTATGAAAGAATCCATGTTTTGTTTTAAATATATTTCCTTTGATAGGAAAAAAATTAATACTATCTTTTATGTAACCACTTTGTTTAATTGCTGAATGTAATGCATGATTTATGATCTAATTCTCCAAAACTCTAAACCTGAAAAGATCCTCAATGTGTAATCTTGTAATAACTCAAGATTAAGTAATGTTTAAGGCTGGGGACTTATAGTTGGTATCAGAGGTCAGTTTTGATAACTTTAGGAGTTAGAATTCTATTAAATGATTATCCAAAAATATTTTTTTATTGTCAAATTGAAATGATATATCATTTAAAGATTACCCCGTTTCTTCATCTAAGACATGTTTGTTCAGAATGGTTTTCCGTAGAGGAAATAGGGAAGCAGTTCTAGGAAGGCATACAGAAGGAAATAACCTTTCGAATCAGCATCCTGAGATGGTTGGAATTGGAACTGAACAGTTTGTTGCAGTGATGGAGCAGTTGACTCATGTGATAAATGGCGGTGGTATCCATGCACGAGATCACCCAGATCAACCGCAGAGGAACATGTCAGTGGTGGAACATTTCATGAGGCGACATCCACCATAATTCAGAGGATCATCTGACCCTGTGCTAGCTGAAGGGTGGATTAAAGCACTAGAGAAGATTTTCGATGTCATGGGGTGTTCAGAAAATCAAAAGGTTAGTCTTACAATTTACCGTTTGGAGGGTGAATCAGATCAGTGGTGGTCGATGGTTAAAACTATCAGGGATGTTGATGAGACTGATGCTCTCGACTGGGATGAATTCAAAGGTATGTTTCTTGAGAAGTATTTTCCTAAGGATGTTTGACTTAGGATGGAAAAACAATTCTTGGTATTGAGGCAAGAGGATGAATCAGTGGCTGCTTATTAGGAGAGGTTCAATCGATTGGCAAGGTATGCTCCAAATTTTATTTGAGACCTTGATAGTAAAATCAATCATTTTTACTCAGGATTAAAGCCAAAATATCGAAGGGCAATGGATTCTTGTCAGTTCAAAAGTTATGAAAAGCTTGTTCGATGTGATGAGAAGGTGGAAATAGAGTTTTTTTATGATCAAGTGTTTTATAACAACCAACAGAAGAAGAGATCGAGGTGGCAGGAGAAAGGGAATAATTCTTCAAAAAGGTCTGATGGTAAGAAAACTAAGTTTCCATTTTGTGATAAATGTGGTTAGGGCATGCTGGAGAATGTCTTCTGAATTCTGGAAAGTGCTACTGATGTGGTAATATGGGACATAAGGATCATTAATGCACTGAAAAATATCAGGGTGATGGTAATACCAAATTTTATTTACATTTAGTGAAATGTTTTAAGTGCAATGAGATGGGAAACTATGAAAATGAGTGTCTGACAAAGATCTCGAGTGATGGGAAGCAGTTAGACTACAATCAGAAAGGGGTGGTGAAATCCTTTACAACTACTTTAGTAGATGTAGGGCCATCAAATTAAGTTGTATTAGGTACTTTTTTTTGTTTTTTCAGGTTATGCCAGTGTGTTGCTTGATTTGGGGTCTACACATTCTTTCATCTCTGAATACTTTTCTAGTAAAATGGGAATACCATCTCAAGAAATAACTCCTGAACTTGTGGTAAAAAACCTGGGGGAAATGTTGAGGCAAAAAGAATTTATAAGAATCTTCCTATCCTTATGTGTGGAAATAACCTACTTGCAAACCATATTGTTTTACCTCTATTAGAGTTTGATGTTATCCTGGGTATGGATTTGCTCTCTATTTACCAAGCTAAGATTGAATGTAGAGATAAAGAAGTTTCTTTTCAGAAAGTCTTTCAGTTTGTGTAAAAGAATGAACCATTGCTATTGATAACATATCAATAGGCTGAGAAACTTGTAAAAGATGGAAATGAATATTACCTTGCACATATTGTTGAAAACAAGGGAACTGTTCAGATTAATGATGTGCCAGTGGTAAATGAGTATCCTGATGTTTTTCCTGATGAGTTTCCTAGAATAATACCAGATTGGGAAGTTGAGTTTACTGTTGACTTAGTTCCTGATGCTAAGCCAATTTCAAAACCCCCTTATCGAATGGCTCAAATTGAACTTTTAGAGTTGAAGGAGCAATTGCATGATTTATTAGAGAAAATTTTTCATTCGACCTAGTACATCACCATGGGGTGCTCTTGTTTTATTTATTAAAAATAAAGATGGTTCTATGAGACTTTGCATTGATTATAGAGCCTTGAATAACATCACTGTTAAGAAAAAATATCCTTTGCCTCATATCGATGATTTGTTTGATCAGCTCCAGGGAGCTTAGTATTTTTCAAAGATTGACCTAAGATCGGGGTACCATCAGATGAAGGTAAAGGAAGAAGATGTTCTGAAGACCGTGTTTCATACAAGATATGGCCATTATGAATTTTTAGTTATGCATTTTGGGCTAACCAATGCACCTGCTGTATTCAGGTACTTTATGAATAGAATTTTCCATGAGTTCTTGGATAAGTTTGTGGTTGTTTTCGTTGATTATATTTTGGTGTTTTCTAAAAGTAAAGAGGAGCATGAAAGACATTTAAGGGTTATTTTTAAAACCCTAAAAGAAAAGAAATTTTATGGGAAATTCAGAAAGTGTGAGTTTTGGTTTCAAAAAATTTCTTTCCTTGGTCACATTGTTTCTAAAGATGGGATAACTGTTGACCCTGAAAAAAAAGGTTGTTGAAGAATGGCCAAGATGCACAAATGTAACTGAGATTCGTCGCTTCCTTGGTTTGGCAGGATATTACCAAAGGTTTGTTAGAAATGTTTCACGGTTATCTAGTCCAATGACTAAGCTAACTCGGAAGGGTGTTATGTTTATCTGGACAAAAGAATGTGATGATTGTTTTCAAGAATTGAAAAGAAGACTGGTGAATGCTCCAGTTTTGGCACTACCTTCCAGGAATGGGGAGTTTTTTATCTACAGTGATGCTTCATTTAAAGGACTTGGTTGCATACTAATGCTGAATGATCAGGTAATTTCTTATGCTTCACGTTAGTTGAAAACTCATGAGGCTAATTACCCTAAACATGATTTGGAATTAGCTGCTGTTGTTCTCTCTTTAAAAATTTGGAGCCATCATTTGTATGTATTAAAGTGTGAAATATATACCGATCAAAAAAGTTTAAAGTATATATTCACTTAGAAAGAATTGAACATGAGACAGAGGAGATTGATATAATTAATCAAGGATTATTATTGTACAATTAATTACCATCAGAGAAAAGCAAATAAAGTGGTTGATGATTTGAGTCGAAAAAGTAATGCTTCATTAACAATGATTCATTTTGAACGTGATCCATTGGTTAAGGTTTTGATGAACATTGGCATAGAAGTTGTTGGTGCAGGATGTCCTTCTGTTTTTTTTTCAGGTATCAGTGAAATCTTCTCTATCAGAAAGAATTAAGAAAGCACAGAAGTAAGACAGCATGTTGCAGAAAAAGGTAGAGCTGGTTCAGAAGGGTAAGTTGCCTGAATTCAACATTGATAATGATTGTGTTTTGAGATTTGGGAAGAGATTGTGTGTGCCTTGTGATTCACAATTTAAGAGAGAGTTGTTATTACCTGGTTGTGCGATTTCCGAAGACACATCGAGGTAATAATGCAATCTGGGTTATTGTTGATCGCTTGACTAAATCTGCTCATTTCCTTTCTATACAAGAAATTTTTTCCCTAGATCAACTTTCCCATTTGTATCTTAAAGAGATAGTCAGGTTACATGGAGTTCCTCTTTCCATTGTATCTGATCGTGATCCCAGGTTTATTTATAACTTTTGGAAAGGCCTTCAGAATTCGTTGGGTACTGAATTAAATTTTAGTATGGCTTTTCATCCTCAATCAGATGGGCAGTCAGAATGAACGATTCAGACTTTGGAGGATATGCTACGTTCTTTTTCGATGGATTATCAGGGAAGTTGGGAAAAACATATTTATTTGGTTGAGTTTTCTTATAATAACAGTTTTCATTCCAGTATATAGATGGAACCATTTGAGACATTATATGGGAAGCGGTGTCGAACTCTAGATTTCTGGGATGAAGTGGGTGAAAGGATGTTGATGGGTCCGGAATTGGTAGAAGAGTTGGTAGAAAAAGTTCAGCTGATACAAAAACATATGAGAACAGCTCAGAGCAGGAAGAAGAGTTATGCAGACAACATGAGGAATGATCTCTCTTTTGAGGTAGGTGATCACGTTTTTCTCAAGGTATCACCATGGAAAAGTGTGATGCGATTGGTAAGAAAGGAAAGCTGAGTCCAAGGTTCATTGGACCATATGAAATTCTAGAGAGAGTTGGATTAGTTACATACCGAGTGCCTTTACCTCCAAGTTTATCTCAGGTACACAATGTTTTTCATGTTTCAATGATAAGTACATGCCAGATCCATCTCATGTATTGAGTCCAGAGGTAGTTCAGCTGGAAGAGAATCTATCTTATGAGGAACAATCGGTCCAGATTCTTGACCATAGGGAGAAAGTGTTTCGGAATAAGTTGATTCATCAAGTAAAGGTTTTATGGAAAAACCACATGATTGAAGAGGAAACATGGGAATCTGAAAATGCAATGAGGGATAAATACCCCAACTTATTTGTTAAGTAAATAAATTGCAGGGTTGAAATTTTCTAAAGGGGGGAAGGATGTAACATCCAAAGAATATAATGAATAATATATATTTTTATCTATGTATATTTATGAATTAGATAGTGTTTTAGAGGCTTAAAATGAGAATAAATCCAATCTTAAGCATTTAATACACTAATATTTTTAAAAGATTGTTTTACTGCCTTTTGATGGCAAACCATTTTTTAAATATATCTTTTGGCAATTTTATAAGATCTATTTGTCAAAATAAACTTATTATTTATTACTGGGACATTGAAATTTACATTGGATAATTTTTTGGTATTATTCTGACAATGTTCAATTTTTAATGAATAGTGAAAAATACTGCATTTTACATCAAAACTACATTTTCATATAATTTAATTATATGGTTAATTTATCTTTTTAATTGGTTTTAAAGTGTAAATAGAATATATTTTTACCATTTAATACAAGAGTGGTCATTATAATTAATTTCACTTTGGAATTGGGCATAAACTAATGAAAAACATTTCAGAGATATTGTTTCAAAAAAACCCGCTTTTTGTTTTAACAACGGGAATTATTTTAAAAATAATTATTGAAATTTATGTGTTTGGAATTTGGTAAAATGGATTACATATTTGGAATCAAAAGTTACATATTATGTAATCAATACTCTTTTGTTTTTGGACTTTGTGAATAGTAACGACGGTAATTATCGTTAATTATCTTGATTAATTAGTAATCGGGTAGTTAAGGATAATAAAATAATATCATAATAATACAAAATGACAACAACATGTGTCCTAATACTACGGGTTTTGTCATGGACGACCATGGGATGCCTTGTGCCAAACATGGGGACCCCATGGAATCACTTTTGTGTGATAATGACTTTTTATCTTTTTATTCTTTAAAGAAAGTTAAATATAACAAAGAATGTATCACCTGAGTAAAACATTTTTAATTTTTTTTAAATAAATGATCTCTTGGACTATAAATAGTCATTAGAAATCTAAAAATATTTCCTACATCATAGTATTTTTTTATAATTTTTAGAAATTAACAAAATTAAATTATTTATGACATCATGGTGATGCAGCGATTACCTCATTAATAAAGGATTTAAATAAAATGAAAAGATAATGTTAAAACTAAGAAATAAAGTTTTCAAAGACATATTGGATGAGTATATTTCGAACTCTTATCACCTTATCCTAGAAATACATCAATGTGGAACATTTAAAATCTGAAACGCATTTGAAAATAAAGTAACATTTTATACCTTTCCAAGAGTGCCCCTCCTCTCCTCTTATAAAAGGCCCCCACCTCTAACTCCTTACCCACACCTCTCAAGCCTTTTCCTCGGCCAAGCTCGGCTCATTTTTTCTCTCCACATCCCTATCCTCATCCTAGAAGCCTTACCTTAGGCAGGAAGCTCTTCAAGAAACCCTTTTGGTTCAAACCAAAGGGAGTTACCCGATTTAAAGGTAATGTCTTCACTTATATTCTTTTGTTTTATTTTCCTTCTCCAACCCCCTAAAATATTTTTACTCATTTCTTTTGAAACAAAACCAGTATATTAAATATACTAGTATGTTGTTATAAGAATTATTCTAGCTACACTTACACACACCTACAACTAATGGTTAAAGAACATACTGTTTCTGTGGATGGTGAATTTCTACCTCACAAAACGATGATTGTTCAATATTTTTTTAACACCTTAAAAATTGGCCTTCAAGATGTCACTATATTTATATAAGATATATAATATGTTTATGTTTTACTTAAGCTATTGTATTTTTCATTTTTGGAATACCTTTATGGTTTCCATTATGGGTAAACGCGATATCTTTATTTTTGGAAGTGCGGACTACCGCCCCCTCAAAGTGATTTGATTCGTTAATGACATGTGTGGAACGTAAAAAGGATGGAGATATTGATATTATATATGATATTATACTGTAATTATAATATACCTTTATATCATTATGATTCAATTCAATTAAATAGGAAATAGAAATGAAAGTAGCGTTCATGCGTACGTAAGGCTTACCGTCTCCATGAGCGGTGCATTACATTTCATACCTCTAAATGTTATGTAATATTGTAAATGCATGTATATAATGGATATATATGACATATATGATATCTAAATCATGAATATAATTCTGGATATAATGGATATTTTACCACATGAGCAACTTGTAATTATAAAGTATTTATTTTTGACTCAAGTACCAATGATCGAAAAAACGACCATTATTAACTTAAATAATTACATAGTGTTCCTAACATGGTAATAAGTGATATAAAAGTAATAATGAACTTGAAAAAGGTTCTTAATCAAGTATAAATTA
Organism: Viscum album; assembly: GCA_963277665.1. Classification (NCBI taxonomy): domain Eukaryota; kingdom Viridiplantae; phylum Streptophyta; class Magnoliopsida; order Santalales; family Viscaceae; genus Viscum; species Viscum album. The sequence goes on along the minus strand of OY728158.1, from coordinate 1,021,284,486 downwards.
ACTCAAGTTTATTATTCAGGACGTTAAAGAACGATCGAGTCAAGTCGGACCCGAGGTAAGGGACTTCGTCTCAATCTCCTTTCATTGAGGCATATTTTGTTTTATACACAACCTTATTTTATACAGTGTATAAACCCCTTTGAATTGTACATTTATTCAAAAAGAATATTTTTATACGAAGCATTTACTAAAGGACAAAAGGTATTTTATTTGTCGTACGTATGCGGCGACAATGACTTCTCCACCGCCGTGACCATTATTTGACTTTCAGATTCCTCTACAAACCATAAATTTTTTTGAATGGAAAATAAATACCATGTTTTAATTTTATTTTATTTTGGTATTGAAAATAGTTTTCATAATGTTTTTATATCAATGTGTTGTATTAATATCTTGTGATTGAAAAGTGGAAATCTTATGTTTCCTTTATGCATGTTTTATGTGATATGATTATGTTATGGTTCATGGGCCTTGTTATGAAGACGGGTAGTTCCATGATAATATAAGGGCGGGTGACCCCGATATAGCTCTCCAATTCATTGGGTAACGCGAATGAGTTAAATGTTAAGGTTTCTCCGAAGATATTTAGGGAATAGACTGTGATGGGTATTCAAATGTAACCATGAGGGTTACTCCCTATGTAAGAATGTTATGAATGCCTCAAGTTACCTTTATGTATTATGATTTATATTATTTAAACATTATTTGATGAGGTATGTAAAAATACTTATGTTTTATGAGTAAAGTATGATTTCATACACGGACTAATGTTTTCATTTCGTACTTTTATATCCCTTACTGAGCTTTTTATGCTCATCCCACGTTTATGAAATGTTTTTCATAGGTCAAGGGAAAGGTACATGATGTGATGATGGGGTCAAGGAAGTGTCATGAAAGAATCCATGTTTTGTTTTAAATATGTTTCTGTTGATGGGAAAAAAATTAATACTATATTTTATGTAACCACTTTGTTTAAATGTGGAATGTAATGCATGATTTATGATCTAATTCTATTAAACTCTATACCTGAAAAGATCCTCAATGTGTAATCTTGTAATAACCCAAGATTAAGTAATGTTTAAGGCTGTGGCCTTATACACCAACTAAGCATAGACATACTAGACCCTAATCATCTTCAAGAATCCTAATACCGGAATTCTCCTTAGATGGTCACTAATACAATGTAAAATATAAATAATTAACACTCACTTAGTGTACGGATATGGTAATACCCATTTAGGTTCAAATTACAAGACATCCACCGAACTACCCAGGGTGTATTTTGGTTATTAGGAGTCCTATTGGATTCAATGATCAAAAAATGTTAATTAACTTTCTTAGGATCTCTGGTCAAAATTCTAGTAGTTTCCCTATCCATGGGTGATACCATAAATAGGACGGCCACTTACATAAAAATAATGCCTTGAATTTGAAAACTAGAATCATGCCTAAAAATTTCAAAAGGATTTACTTCAAAACCTTTTGGTCAAACATTAAAGAAGAAGGCCACTAAATCCTATGGGTAATTCTCAAGTTCCCATCCAAGGGTAAATCTCAAGGTAATTATAAAGCTAAAAATTACATGAGGGTTATTTAAATTAACAACACTAAAAGGTTTTATTTAATCCATTTTTTCAACCTCATATTTATTATATGATTTAAGAGGCTCAGATATAAAAAATTTCATGTACCCATTATAAAAAACTGTATTAAACTCTATTTTTCCAATGTCTCATAGAACATTAAGAAAATTTCCTCATTATTTTATTTTTTTCCACAAGTACTCATAACTAGATTAGTTAAAGAAATTTTCAATTATAAGCTATGGAGAAAAATATTATTTAGGTTTTAATTTCAATTTTAATTAACTAAGGCCTCATATAAATAAATATCAAAGCATAAAAATTTATTTTTTCATTTAAAAGGGATTTTTTATGTAAGACTCCACTATAAAAAATTTTAACACCATATAAGTAGTTCTAAAAAACATTAAATAACCATTCCATTTATCATAAATATACCCCCATGGGGTTAAGAACTAAGCATTAAAGAGAAATATAGGTGACTGAAATATGCCATGTCAAGAAAATATGGGTTTTGTTATATGGGAAACCATTCCAAATTTATGGATTCAATGCTTCATAAATTACAATTAGAAACCCACCTAAGTGAAATCCATTAAAAATCAAGTTATTATAAATTTAACACAACCCATGGGGTTATCTTATAGTAATATATTGATAAAACGCACCTATAATGGCCGAGTAGAGCATACATGGATTTAGCTATATGAGTCGTTATTCTCAGGTTATAGAGGTAGAAGAAATTGTAAGTTTAAATTAACACACCATTTAACTAACATCCATCACTGAGTAATTTAATTGAAATCCATAATTATTAACATTAATTTATTAAAAACATTTCCAAGTTTTTCATATTCGATATCCAAATTAGTTTAATTAATTAACCAAATTAAAATAATTTCATTTATTTATTTATTTTAAGGTTGGATAAAAATAATTCATCCATCAAGCTATATAGGGGAAAGCAGTTTAGATTGATGTAGAAACATTATTTAACCAACCTTATATCACAAATATAATAAGGAAGCTATCATATAAGAAAAGAATACATTCATGTAAGTAGTCCAAAAAATGATCATGGAATATAGATGAGCATACTAATTATCTTCCAATAATAGTAAACAGATAATAATGGAGCATAATATCACAAGCATGGTATACAAATAAACATGTTGATGACATATAAATCTTATATTCCTGAAATGATTCATGAATTCACACATTATCTTACCATACTATGCCAATAGGTAAATCCTTTAAATCCATTGTTGACGCCGAAAAAAGTCCGTAACTCTCGGAGGAAGTTTCAAAATGACGAAGCCAAGTCATATTCGGAATCAGAGGCCCGATCCGGAGGCCCAGGAAGTGGTGCGCGAAAAATTTGGTGAGGTGCGTGGAAAAAATGTCCCGCGCGAAATGCAATTCGGGATTCGAGAAAAGTCCTGGCGCCGGCGTGAAATTATTTCACGCCTGCATCCCGCACGGTTGATAATTTCGCACCACCGCCCCTATCGCGCAATCATTTTGCGCGCCGCCTGGATTCCGCACCGAAGGTCGCCTATAAATATAAGGTGACCCCGAATGGTTTGGGGGTTGAGGAATCTGAAGCGACTCTCGTGCGTGCAATTCAGCTCCCCCAGCGTGCAATATGACTTCCTGGTAATCCCTCATTTTGCGCAACCTTTCCTCGGAGATCGCCTTTGCGCGCAACTCCACCAGCTTCAGTGAATTTTCCCCCTCCCTTGGGTTCTAGCCTTACGCGCAATCCGTGTCTCGTGCACGCAATAACCTGCCGTGCGCGCAAAACCCTATGCGTAATTACCTCTCCGCGTGCAATTCCCTTGCTCCAATTTCACGTCGTCCCGTTGTTTTGCGTGCAAACCTTCCCTTTTGCGCGCAAAGCCCAAGACCCCTCACCATGACGCCCCTTGGCTGCCCCCTGCACCGGCACCTGATTTCTCCCCTTCCGGGCATGCGCGCCATGCATTTTTTTCCCGTACAGCCTTCCAGGCTCGTGCGAAGTAACCTCAAGGTCCCTTGGGCTCTTTTTCCCGTTGCGTTGCTTTGCCTTATGCTTCTTCCCATAGGCACGCTAACGGCTATTGCTTCTTCGCATATCCACGCTAACGTGGACCCCCCGGTGGTTTGCCCTCAGGCCCCCCTTCACTATGGCCTTGCCGATGCCTTCCCTCCCACAAGGGGTAGAGGGCGTTGGGCATGTAAGCCCTTGGGGTGTGGAGCAAACCCACCTCGTCCAAGATGCAGGAAGTTAAACTACTAAGCACCTCGTCCTTAACACATGACGTTAAACTGTGGTCTGACCCCGTGCTTCGCACGCAGGGTCCCCCCAGCTCGGGAATTTTTTACACCTCTCATCTCTATAGGAATGGACTCTTCCTCACATGGAATGAGATCCTCTTTGTCGGAGTGGCTTTTGTCCGCGGGGGAAGGGCTGCCTCAGAGCGTAAGACCCTAGCCTTTCTTACAGATGACTGCACCCATGCATCACCGTACTTCCCCCCTGCCAAGGCCAGTGGAGTTTTTTCCCACTACGCTTTTTCGCACCACATTCCTCCACCCTGGAGTAAGCCCCGACACCAAGGGCCGCAATCCACGCGTAATCCCCTGTTTCCTCTTTCGGCCGCTCAACGCGTAAGCCCCATTCCGCTTCTCACGGATGCACCCTTCGCGACGTGATCGTCTGGTCCCTGCCGCCTCTTGTTTCCCACACCGAGCATGACTCACATGGGCTTAGAGTGCGCATCGACCATGAAATCCTCCTATGGGCCTCCCCAGAGCGTAAGCCCCATCCCAGCAAACTACGTGGACTTTGATTCGTGCTAACGCATGGTATGTAGGAAGCCTCCACCAGGTTCAAGCCCACCACCCGGTCGTCCCGACCTCTCCACGTCGGTTCCCTGACCACATTAGGCCACCTCAGAGCGTAAGCCCCAAACCCCTCGTCCCACATGCCATTAAACTGTATTCTGTCCCGCATGATGTTAAACTGTATCTCGTCCCACATGACGTTAAACTGTATCTCGTCCCGCATGACGTTAAACTGTATTCCCCCTCTTGGGCCATCTCAGAACGTAAGCCCCATGTATCACTCCACTATCCATCCTGATCCTTACCCGGGCCACCACATCCCGGTGAGATCATGCCACCCCATCCCACTCCATGACATCTGGGAAGTCGCCCACGTGCTGGCCCCAACATCGGTGTTCCCCCTAGGGGTCCTTCAACCCGATTCGTCTCCGCAAGATGTTAAACTCGTGACATACCCCGTGTTAAACATGGGAAGATGAGGAAAACCTCAGATGGTGCACATTCCCTGCATTTGATGTGGGATGCCTCGGGCTTCCGCGCCCTTGAGAAGCCCTATGATGAGGGACCAAAGACAGACATGCCAACGACGCCCCAATGTGACCATTCTCCTCAACGAAGGTTGCTGCCCCGACGAGACCCCTTGGAGCGTCTTGACGGAAGCAGCGTCATTAACTGGCGTCCATGTAGATATGGAATCAGGAATGGGCTTCATGAACTTGTCTTAAATCTATGAGGGAGACCCGGACTAGGTGATGAGCTCTGAGGTGGAATCCACAGAAGGAAGAACCGACATCCCATCGTCCGGATTTCGATCAAGGAGCAGACGTCCTTGAACAAGGAACAGATGCCGCCCGCCTTTGCAAAGCAGGAATGCAGGGCAATAAGCAGCGCGTCCTCCCCACAGACGGATGTGCGCTCCCCTGTGAAAGCATCGGAGCAACAAAAAATGGTGAACTCGACGTGAAGCTCTTCTCCTCAATACAGGGAATGGTAGTCATCGGGGCATCAGAAGATTAGCATGTCGCCAGGTCCAGGTAACCCTCACCAGGGCGTGAACCCTCCGGGGGTCGAGGCCGTCAGGACATTGTCCACTCTGTTCTGCGACGTCATCAGCGTGGATCCCTCTCGCCGACCATGGAAGACGGAATGACGCTGGGCCTTGGTTGTTGATCTCTTTTCTTGTTGATGCAAATGGGTTCATCTCCCTGCTTCTAGGAATCAGATCACTGCATTCGGAGCTCGATCGCCACCTGCCCACCGGCGTAGGGGTAGGGGAAGTACCGACGCGGCTACCCAGTGTGGTCCCACCTATTCCACGGCCGCTCTGACTTCGACTGCCGTAGCAGCTTGGTGCTCGCGGCCCCTCTCCCCGTCAGAAATCATCCAGCGGAGGGTGATCAATGACCTGGTTCATAGGTATGACGAGGAAAGGATCATCCCTGCCAGGGGCATGGCCCGTTTGGATCTAGAGGCCGCTGCACCTCACCACCATCGCCGCCCTCGAGGTCCGCGTAGGGAGTCTCCGCTCCCCACGCCGACATTCAACCGCTTCGGGAGCCTATCCCCGGAGCGCCTTGACACATCCCTCCCCTACGCCAATGAGGTGGGGGATGTCCAGATCCATCCGATCGGTGATCCGTTCCAGGGGTTAATGGCAAGAACCCCTTCCAGGCTGCGTCGACGCCGCCGCCCGACTCCCCGAGCCGAAGAGCATGCAAACTTCATGCCCGCACTGCCGGTTCCGACCCATCTGACTCGACGCCAGCGTCAGGCGCGAGCGGGAGAGAATTCCCATCCTGGGGCATCAACATCAGCAACCAATGTGGACCGAGCCACTGCTGACTCCTGTTACCAGATCCCCGCACACGTTGAGCAGGGGCAGCCACGTGCCCTACTAGGATCGAAATCCCGACCACCCTGCAGGAAAGTTGGGTCGAATCTCCCAGTCAAGGACACTAGCAATGGCCACTGCGGACCAACCTGAGGTAGTGCCGCTCACCATGAAGACTCATTCCGTGCCACTGATCTGGAAAGCCAAAAGCTTCTTTGCGATGGCTATGCTCCGGGTATGACTCTTTCCGGCGCCCACTGCATGGGGTATGATGCAACTCCCCCTACTGTCGGCCGCGAGTATGGAGCCGTTGTGTATTCAGTTGCTCACTCACATAAAGGTCCTCCCCATGTCCCTTTCGACATCTTTCCTGGTGCTTCTCGCACCCTGGCCTTCACTCCCCTCCGCCCCAGCTCTACTGTGGCCGGGGGACCCCATGACGGAAATCATCCTTACCCTGGGGAGCTACCTAGAGGCAGGAAGGCCGGGCGTCGTCACCGTAGGAGGAATGTCAGGGGAGTCCAGACGGAAATTAGACCAGTCCGTTTCTCAGATTCCGAGGCGGAGTACGACTCGACGATGGAAACTCCCCCCCAACCCTTCGAGTTGATGGCAGGGATGGGGACGCGGAGCATCAGTCTCGTACTCCCCGAATGCGAGGTCCGTATGATTCCCTCCTGCCTTCGAAGGTATATCCAGGAGGACGAGGACTTGGCATACCGCCGAGGATCAAGACCGCAGTTTCCACTGGTCTCATCGGAAGCACCTCCCGCCCCTGTTAGGGAGGGTGAGGAACTTTTCTGGGGACCGACGGAAGAGTTGCGAGGCGACACACCCTCGGTGAGCACCGACACTGTGACAGGAGGCCCATTCGCTGGCCCATCCTGTCACGACGTGGCAGCTAGGGTACTACATCCCCTAGAGGATTTCCCAGGGATTAGCAACCAATCGGCCTGTTCTCCGTATTCCCCGTCGGCCAGCTCACCGCCCCGACGGCCTGCCTTGGCGCCATTGCCAATTCCCCGACATTCCTCAGTGGAAGATCAGGTGCGGAAAGTTCCAGACCCCAAACCGGAGCCGTGGACCTTCTGTACGATTCTTGCAGCGGGCCACTTCCCTGAGAAGTTTTGTCCAGTCGCAAAATCAGATTTTGATGTGCCAGAGTCACTCACCCCGGGAGAGTTTGAGTGCTTTCGCCAGATTCTTCGAGTGACTCACTCCCGCCTTCGCCGTCAGCTAGCGCCCTATCCCGGGAGCCAAGTGCATCTTGAGGAGATTGGTGAGCAGTGTCGCCGAGTTGACCTAACAGCACTCCCCCAGTCCGGAACCCCGAGTCGCTGGACCACCACGAGGCCCTACAGCAACAATGCGTCCAGAGTTTTCAAGTACTCCGCAGAGTTATTGAGGAAGCCACCCCCCATGCGCACGTCCGCGTATGGGGGCAGTACGCTGCTCTCCTCTTCTGTGCGATCCACCGACAGCCCGATCCACTGGGAGACCCTGAGGGAACGTCGCCAAGGGTAGTGGCAGTCAACATGGCTGACCTTTCAGATGAGGGAAACGTTGTGGAGCCCCTCGACGGGGACTCACCCCCCGAGGACAGGCTGCTACTGGACCCATCTTGGAGGATTACTCACCAACAGAGGAGTCTCCTAGGTCATCCGGTGCCCACGGAGGCACTGGCACTGGGCCAAAACATCGGCAAGGGTAAAGATCCCTTCAGGTCTGTCAAACACGCCGACCCATCTAGCTCGATGCAGAAGGTAGAGTAAGATCCCGAGAAGGCCACGCTGTGCCAAAAGCTAGATGAGCAAAAGAGGCTGGTGGATGAGCTCTTGGACGAACGCATTGCAGAGCGGCAGCCTGACTATGGAAACCCTAGACCAGGACAACAGGGGTAGGAGCATCTACCCATTGCTGAGATCCCCCAATGCAACCGTGACCGTGTCGTGTTCGCCGAAAGTGGAGACACTAGAACCCATGGCAAGAGGGTGCGATATGTTTCGCCGAACCCTCCCGAGCGGTGAGACCACCTGGGGGACCCAGCTCGGTTTCCTCTCTCCGCCCCGAGAGTCGCTCCGCCAGCTGACCCATGAGCCGCTGAGTGCAACTACCATATCAAAGTTCCTGGAAACACGCTTGTGGTTAGAGATCCCTATCAGGACAGGAATCCGCATCCAGATGATCTGATGGAAGTACTCATCGCCCACTTGGAGGCCCTGGAAACTCAGCAGGTGGAAATCCCACCAGACGGCAAGCCATACCCAGCATGGGTGGATGACATGCCGGCTCCGCCAGGATTTAAGAACCCCACTTTTCACCCTTTAACGGGACCAGAGACCCGCCACAACACTTGGACCACTTCAACTCGAGGTGTGGGCCTATGTTAGGGACTCCGACATAGTAGGAGGCTGCCAAGCTCTGGTGCTTCGTTCAGACACTAGAAAGACCAGCATTCATCTGGTACAGCAAGCTCCCTGTTGGATTTGTGACTAGCTGGGAGGACCTTCGCTAGAAATTCCTCTACCAGTTCAGTTCCACAACCCGGAAGACGGACATTACAGACCTCTTCAGTTGCAAGAAAAGGCCCGACGAGCGAGTCGCGGACTTCGTCGCCTGGTGGAAGGGGCTCACGTACTCCCTTGACATGCCACTGACTCAGGAGAAATTACTGACGATGTGTGTAGGGAACATCAAGGCGAAGTTGGTTCCTTCTCTGATCACACAGAATTACCCCGGAGGGTTCCGGGACTTCTCGGACAAGGCTCAGCGCCTCGAAGAAGCCCTGAAACAGGCCGGTCAGGCACGCCCGCTACTTCATGTAATCTCTGTAAGGAGAGCTGCCACAGCCAAGCCCACTGCTGTGGCTCAGATAGAGGCCCCCAGACAGCTAGAGTTGCTACTGGTGAGGCCAGCTCAGCAGGCTCATAGGGGTCCACCCCCACGGGCACAGCCTCCGGCCCAGCAGCGACCGCCTCAAAATCGGAAGGCGCCTCCGTGTAACACACCGCCACCACCTAGGCGAGGTAATCCGGCTCCGCCTCCTCGGCCTGCTCCTCCGGCCCCTGGTCATGGTCAGCCCCCAAGAGCCCCCTTTCCAGATAGAAAGAATCAAACTTACTCGTTTGGCGAGGCCCAGGTCCCTGGTTATTTCCATAGCACCTTGGAGCAGAGGATCGTGCAATTTCCTGAGTGCCAGAAGCCAGAAGAGGCGTGTCTCCCTGATCACCCTAACTACTGCCCTTATCACCGGATCCTGGGACACACCATCCTGCAATGCTATGTGTTCAAGGACTGGATCCAAGACCAGATTGACAACAACATAGTCAGGTTGGGCCCAGCCCCGTCACAGGTGGCAGGTGTCTTCGTGGGATCAGATGGCTGTAGTGACAATGGGGATGGGTGGGAACAGGTTTCCGACCATGGGTCCCGGAAGTATAATGACTGGATGGCCCGTAGGACGGTCGCCCATGCCCATGGCATCATCCATGCCTGCCTGAGTCAGCCAGAGCCCTCGGAGTCTGCGAGGGCCGCTTTGGCATCTTCGTCCTAGCCTACTTCTTCCCAGAAGAGCAGGCGACGGTGCAGGAAGAAAGAACGTGCCCTGCCATTGCCGTCATCTTCTCGCACACTTGGCAATTTCATGCCCTCGGAAATGGGGATCCCTCTGAGACCCTGTCCGGAAGTGGATGACTCCTCGAAAGCCCGGGGTACGCTTCTGTTAACACTGTAGAGTTGGTAAATCCCTTTTTGGCTCCCGACAATGAGGAGTGCCAGGTGGACCTCTCCGAAAGCCCGGGGTACGCTTTGGTTAACACCGTAGAGTTGGTAAATCCCGTTTTGGGGTAAATCCATTTTTGGCTCCCGACGATGAGGAGTGCAAGGTGGACCTCCCTGAAAGCCCGAGGTACTCTTCAGTTAACACCGTAGAGTTGGTAATTCCCTTTTTGGCTCCCGATGACAAGGAGCACCAGGTGGACCTCCCCAATGTCCCCAGTCGTCGCCAACGTCGACGGAGCCGTGGCTACGTGAATCACTGGGGCACGGTATTCATCACCTCCAGTCAGGTCGTGCACGCTACCAAGACCAGGCAGCAAGCCCGGTACAGAAGCAACACTCGCGGCTCCCTCACCCAGTGGAAATAGGTTCGCTTCCACCACCTTTTGTGTTACTGGATCGGGCAGAACCGTCTTGCCCGCGTTGCAACCAGCCCAACCCTGCCACTGGCCGACTATGGAATTCCAGTCCTAGCACGACAGTCACCTCCCGAGCTTCAGCTAGTGAACAGCGGGACGTGCCTAGTACCAGTCAGTCACTGGTCCCGCCAACAGGGCCCGTCATGCCCCCAATCGCAGAGCGACCTCCTGTAAGAAGAAGCTCACATTTGGCGCAAAAGTATGATGTCTTGAAGCATCTGGACGGCATTCCGGCAAGGATTTCCATCCTTGAGGCCCTTCGCCTTTCATCTGAAATGGGTGAGGTGCTCGCCGAGGCTCTAAGGAGCCCCCTCCAGTTTGAAACAGAGGTAGTGGCAGCAGAAGCCTTCCACACCGAGGTGATTGAGGACGCCAAATGTCAGGCGGTTATCTCAATCTCCGGTGAAGATGAAGACCCTCCCATATAGGGGCACACCAGCCCACTGTACATCACTGTCCAGTTCAATGGCGTGGAAGTCCGTCGCTGTCTTGTCGACACGGGTTCTGGGATTAACTTGATCCCAACTCAGACACTGCGAAAACTGGGGTTGTCCGAGGATGATTTAACTCCGTCCGATCTCAGAATCCAGGGGTATGACAGGAGTGAGCAATCTCCACGCAGCAGGATTCGTCTAAAGAAACAGTTCGGTGGCTTAATTTCCAATACTGAATTCATGGTTGTCTCTCAGGACACTGCCTACAACGCATTGATGGGTAGGTCGTGGCTCCATCTTCATGCAACGGTTCCCTCATCATACCATCAGTGCCTCAAATACTCTCTTAAGGGTTGAGTGGGTGTGCTCAAAGAGATGCATCTCTGTTTGCCTCTTGTGAAGCTCGTTACCGGGATACTGACTATTACAAGAGCAATGAAAAGCAAATCCTGGCAGGTGAGGTTGAGCCTGCCGTTGTCGCGAGTGATCCCTGGGCAGGTTTGGATGACGCATATGTCTTCCCAATCCATCGGTTGGAGGCCACGACTCCCGATATGGGAGAGTGCTTTGTTGTCTCGGGCACCAGAGGAAGGAATATTTCTAGGTCTAAGCGACGGCAGGAAATCACCTCGTACTCTTACACCAACCAGGCTTAGGTGATTCTCGAGCCTCCTACCCCTGTATGATATCAGGACGTTGTGCTCATGGCAACAGCAGTACGTTATACATGTCTGTTTCGCCAGCCCGGAATCGACCGGCTCAAGCCAACGCGTCACCACTGCTTTGATGTCGTAAAACATGGACCCTTGGGCCGAAGGCTGGATGGGATTGGATCAACCTCCTTCGTCACCATGGTCTCTACGGTGCATGAGTCTCCCGTCATGACGACCTCTGCCTCCCAAGCCGGTGCCAGCTCCCCATCAGGGTCGATCAGCCTCGAGATGGCTCCCCCTGTGGACGATCCTTCCACAAGTGGAGAAGAATACATGGAAGATGCTCCTCCTGCATTTGAGGAGGGCGTCTCCACCACGGTCGACGAGTTAGTACAGGTGAACCTCGGTAGTGAGTCAGACCCGAGACCCACATTGGATAGCACCGCTATGCCTCCTAAGGAACGACAATAGTACATAGACTTCCTCAGACAGCACCATGATGTGATTTCCTGGAGTTATGACGAGATGTCGGGACTAGATCCCCAGGTAGTCGTCCATCACCTTGGCCTCCCAGCAAACCATCGTGGGTTCAAGCAGCCTCCCAGGAAAATGCACCCCTTTCATGGTGCCATGGTTGAGGTCGAAGTTGATAAGATCATTAAGGCCAACTTCATCATGGAAGTCCAGTACCCCAGGTGTCTAGCCAACATTGTGTCCGTCAGGAAGAAGAACAGGCAGATCATGGTCTGCATCGACTTCCGCGATCTTAATCGCCACTGTCCGAAGGATGACTTTCCCCTTCCCGTGACAGAGTTGTTGATTGATGCAACGACGGGGTTCCAAGCCCTCTCCTTCATGGATGGGTACTCTGGGTACAACCAGATCCGGATGGCCCCCGAGGATGAAGAGTTCACTTCCTTCAGGGCCCCTAGGGTACTTTATGCTACCGGGTTATGCCCTTCGGCCTGAAGAATGCGAGTTCCACTTATCAACGGGCTATGCACCGCATATTCAAGCCGATCCTCAGGACGCTGGTGGAGTGATACGTAGATGACCTGGTGGTTAAATATCGTCAGCACCGGGACCATCTCAAGGACCTTGAGAAAGTGTTCAGTTTCTTCCATTCTCACCACTTGAAGATGAACCAATTGATGTGTGCCTTCGGGGTCACCTCCGGAAAGTTTCTTGGCTTCATTGTTAGGTATCGAGGTATCGAGATCGACCCCGAGAAGATCAAGGCCATCAGCCAGATGCCTCCCCCAAATAATATTCGGGAGCTTCGAGGCCTCCAAGGACACTTAGCCTATATACGCCGATTCATTGCAAATCTGGCCGGAAAGTGTAAGCCCTTCTCCCGGCTCATGAAGAAAGGATCCACCTATGGGTGGGACAAAGAGTGTCAGATTGCTTTTGAGGAAATCAAGCAGTATCTGCTTCAAACTCTGGTCCTGATGCCACCCATTCCCAGAAAGCCGCTGGTCCTTTACGTGACCACCCTAGAGCGATCCCTCGGCACCCTTCTCGCCCAGAAGAACAACTAGGGAACATAGAATAGCCTCTAATACCTCAGTCGCATGCTCCTCAACATGAAAATTAGATATTCTCCCATCGAGAAGAGCTGCCTGGCGCTCGTATTCGCCATACAGAAATTGCGACACTACTTTCAGCACCACGAGGTACAGCTGGTCTCTCGTGTAGACCCGTTGAAATACATCCTGAGCTGGCCTATGTTGACCGGCTGATTGGCAATATGGGTGGTGATCCTCCAGCAGTTCGACATTAGGTTCGTACCTCAGAAGGCCGTCAAAGGACAGGCAGTGGTAGACTTCTTAGCTGCCCACCCAACCTCTACATACCAGCCACTAGATTTGGGATTTCCTGATGAGGCAATCCTCTCAGTCAATCACACCACCCCATGCTGGCAGATGCACTTTGACGACGCCTCCCGAAGCCCTAGCAGTAGAAGGCTCAATGATCTCAGGCTTAGCAGAGTGGACCTGGGTATCGTCTTCATCACCCCGGAGCAAGCTGTTCTGCCATATTCATTCTTTTTGTCAGAATGCTGCACCAACAATGAGGCAATAATATCATGCCATCATCACTGGCCTCGAGTTGGCTCTGGAGGTTAATGTACCCCACTTGTATGTAAAAGGGGACTCTGAGCTAGTCATCAAGCAGGTTAATGGTGACTATGCTGTCAGGAAGCCAGAACTCATTCCAATGCTGTAGTATACCCTCCATCTAATGGCTATGTTCCCCTCCTGACCAGATATCATTCACGTTCCCCGGTCGCAGAACAGTCGAGCAGACGCTTTGGCCAGACTGGTCGCATCACTCGCGGAACCCGAACAGGATGACCTAATCATCCACGTGGCACACTGGAGAGTCATTGCTCCTATTACCCCAGAGGGCGATCATGGCCCACGAGTGAACCATCTCACCGTTGGTGCCCCTATGTCAGGACCCCCCAGGGCTTCAGGCGTGGTGATCGAGATAGTTCCTGACTGGAGGACACCCCTGGTTGAATATATCCAGCACGACAATCTTCTGATGGACTGAGCAGAGCGGGAACGAATCTGGTGCCATGCGCCACAGTTTACCCTTCAAAGTAGTCCCAGTCGTGAGCAGCTCCTTTACAGGCACGGGTTTGACAGTGTTCTCCTCCGTTGTCTTTAAGGAGTTGAGATCCCATAGGTCATGCAAGAAGTGCACGCTGGTTCCTGTGGTTCCCCCCAGGTCGGTCGAAGTTGTCCCACCAGATTCGGAGGTTGGGATACTTCTGGCCCTCCATGATCCATGACTACATCAAGTATGCCAAGAGGTGTCATGCGTGCCAAGTTCATGCTAACTTTTTTGCATCGGCCACCAGAGCCTCTCCATACTACTAAGTATTCTTGGCCCTTTGCAGTCTGGGGGTTGGATGTCGTAGGGCCTTACCTGCCGGCGACAGCCCGCCAGTGCCGGTTCATCTTAACCGCTACAGATTTCTTCTCAAAGTGGGAAGAGGCTTCCCCACTCAGGAAAGTCAAGGCTGGTTCTATCGCCGACTTCGTGAGCTCCAATATCATCTACCGGTTTGGAATACCTCACGCTATCCTCACGGATAACAGAACTAGCTTCTGAGTAGCCGAGCTGAAAATATTGTACGCCAAGTACAACATTTGCTCTAACCACTCCTCCCGCTATCATGCGCAGGAAAATGGACAGATTGAGGCATTTAACAAAACCCTCTCTAAAATTCTGCAAAAAATGGTTGGTCAGAACAAGAAACGTTGGCCGGACAAGCTTCCCAATTCCCTCTGGGTTTATAGGATGACGACTCGCAATTCTACCCAGGTGACTCCGTATTCCCTGGTATACGGAGCTGAGGCCGTCCTACCCATCAAGGTGCAGCTTCCCTCATTGCGCATGGTGGTCTACGACCAGAAAGTGCCGGAAAGAGTTGCCGAGATCCGTCTGGACGAATTGGAAGCGCTGGACAGAAGTTGGCTTCATGCTTTACATAACTTGGAAAGGCATTAGAGCAGGATGGCTCGAGCTTTCGATAAGAAGGTTCGCCTCCGCTCCTTCCTACAAGGTGACTTGGTGCTGTCTCTCAGAGCGCCAATGATTCCCAGCAGGAAACCACCCAAGTTGGAGCCCATGTGGGAGGGGCCTTTTATTGTCCACAAGGTCTATCCCAATGGCGCGTATTCCCTGGTGACTATGGATGGTGAGTGTATCACTCCTCCCACCAACGCCAGGTTCCTCAAGAAGTACTTTGCCTAACCCAATGGTCCTATATGACCTTAAACTGTATGGTCCTGCATGAACTTAAACTATATGGTCCTGCATGACCTTAAACTGTATGGTCCTGCATGACCTTAAACTGTAGGGTCCTGCATGACCTTAAACTGTATGGTCCTGCATGACCTTAAACTGTATGGTCCTGCATGACCTTAAACTGTATGGTCCTGTAGGACCTTAAACTGTACGGTCCTCCAAGACCTTAAACTGTATGGTCCCGCACGACCCTAAATTGCTCCTTGGTCCGAGCTCTAAGACCTAAAACTAAGATCACTTTGGTCCGAGCTCTAAGACCTAAAAATAAGATCCATGTTTCGTCTTACATGACGTTAAACTGTGTCTCAAGAACTACGTCTAGCTTGATTCCCATCCTAATGGGATACGTAGGAACACCCAGACCTTTCATCTTTGGGTCCAGCTTGAGGTCCGCTGTCGTGTCTTTCTCGCCGTTGGGACCTTGACCACAGGATCGCGTGGTGTGGTGTGATATTATGTCCTCATTCATGTCGGGTTTGCAATAGATGCACCATGCACACCCTGTCCTATGGATTTAGCCCTCCTATGTCCAATGGCATTAAACGACACCTTTCTAGAACTACGTATGGCTTGATTCCCATCCTTATGGGATACGTAGGACCGCTTGAACACCTAGATGTCATGTCCAGCCCCATCTCTTAGGAGATCTCATGATCTCCCGATTCCCAGGGTGTTTGGCATTACTCCCCCTCTTTTTCCTGGGGATCCTCCATCTTTTGGCCGCTCTCGGACTGAGCCCTCTGACCCTTTCCAGTGGTCTGATGATGTGCTCAGGGTACTCTGTTCTAGGACTTGGAGTGACAGATTCGACTTAGGTGAGTTCCATCCACTTGATATATTTCGTGTTCCCCTTCATTCGGGCTCCCGTCATCCTTCACACCCAGAGGGACCCCCAAGAACGATCTGGATACAACGCCCAAGGGATCTCCTACCATCATGGGCCAACACCCCTGAGGGGTTCAGACAACAAATTGATATGAATCCCGCGTTGCGAACATGGTCAGCGGTTGATGCTCATTTGTTTGTCCCCATGGCTAACACGACAGGATGCTGCGTTGCGAACATGGTCACCAGTAATCCTTAGTCATCATGCCGGCTTCCCTGGGCCCTGAATGTTGGTGGCATGGTTAATGTCATGTTCTGCCCCACTGGGTCAAGGTGGAATCTCGACACACCTTGTACTAACCCTCAGTACACCCACGCACATCAGACATACCGAGCTGTGTAACGGTGTCTCTCGGGGCTCCCGCGATCTGAGCGCTAGAGTATGTGCTTGGGTCTCTTCTTTACGGGTTGCGTGCAGCTTGACACTCATCCCCATGGGGAACGAGGAGTTTCCCAAACATTGCATTTCGGGCCCAGCATAGCTGGGAGATAGCACCTCCTACCCCTCTGATTGTTGAACCCTCGTAGGCCCCTTTTTCCCGAGGCTCCTCTCTCGGATGGTCCAAACCATACAACCATAAACTGTGTTGTTGGTCCAAACCATATGACCTTAAACTGTGTTTTCGGTCCAAACCATATGACCTTATACTGTGTTGTTGGTCCAAACCATATGACCTTAAACTGTGTTGTTGGTCCAAACCATATGACCTTAAACTGTGTTGTTGGTCCAAACCATATGACCTTAAACTGTGTTGTTGGTCCAAACCATATGACCTTATACTGTGTTGTCGGTCCAAACCATATGAACTTAAACTGTGTTGTCGGTCGAAACCATACGATCTTAAACTGTGTTGTCGGTCCAAACCCTAGGACCTTAAACTGTGTTGTCGGTCCAAACCATAGGACCTTAAACTGTGGTGTCGGTCCAAACCAAACGACCTTAAATTGTGCTGTTGGTCCAAACCATATGACCTTAAACTGTGCTGTTGGTCCAAACCATATGACCTTAAACTGTGTTGTCGGTCCAAACCATATGACCTTAAACTGTGTTGTCGATCCAAACCATATGACCTTAAACTGTGTTGTTGGTCCAAACCATAGGACCTTAAATTGTGTTGTGGGTCCAAACCATACGACCTTAAACTGTGTTGTCAGTCCAAACCATACGACCTTAAACTGTGTTGTCCGTCCAAACCATATGACCTTAAACTGTGTTGTCAGTCCAAACCATAAGACCTTAAACTGTGTTGTTGGTCCAAACCATACGACCTTAAACTGTGTTGTTGGTCCAAACCATACGACCTTAAACTCTGTTGTTGGTCCAAACAATACGACCTTAAACTGTGTTGTTGGTCCAAACCATACAACCATAAACTGTGATGATATCATCCCGGCTTTGTGTTCGGTCCCTCGACTCAAGCATTTCCCCGGACAGCACATGGTAAGTAGGGATTAGGTCCTCATTCACGTCGGGATTTGTAACCGCCTTGCCATGTGTCCATTTCTCCCCTTACCCATTCATGGTCCAAGCTCTAAGACCTTAAACTAAGATGCTTCCAAGAACTACATATGGCTTGATTCTCATCCTTATGAGATACGTAGGAGCGCCCGGGGAACTTCCCCGCAGGCCCAGCCTTCTTCCGTTTTTGGTCCCTTGACCTAAAACCTCTCCTAAGGGGGGTGTGCGATGTGATATGGGATTATGCCCTCATTCATGTCGGGTTGTTCACCGCGCCGTACACACCCCATATTCCCATTCACACCAGGTGTTTGAGTTACTCCATCGTGTGCCTCTTATGTTTCCGTCCGACCTTTGGTCCGAGTTCTAAGACCTAAAACTAAGATCATTTCTTTGGATTTCTACGACTCACTCTCTCTTGCAGTATTGCACGATGGGGTGTGAGATTATGTCTTCATTTACATCGGGTTACTCGTCGTGACGTGCTCCTCCCCAGATGAGACGTATTCCATCTTGCATGACGTTAAACTATATTCCGTCCCGCATGACGTTAAACTGTATTCCGTCCCACATGACATTAAACTGTATTTCGTCCAACATGACATTAAACTGTATTCCGTCCAACATGACGTTAAACTGTGTTTCAAGAACTATGTGTGGCTTGATTCTCATCCTAATGAGATACATAGGACCACCCGGACATTTCGTCTTGGGTCCAGCCCCAGGGATTACTGAACCCCGTCCTTCCTTGTCGTCGGCCCCTCGGCGCGAATTCATGGGAAGTGGTGTAATCAGGACATCTACCACGAGCAGGTTCGGGATGGCCCATGGTAATAATGGGAAGCGGCAGTTCTCTCTCCAAAGAGGCCCTGCCTAGAAATTGGGACGACCCGTGATCCGGTTGGTATGTTCGCCTAATGCGCCTTCTCCATGGTGGTGCAATTTCAGGAGTGTTGGACTCTATTCGAACAAACCACCACCCCACCTTCCACGCTTTGAGTCCCCCCTTATTCGGATCCTCATTTCCTTTCATGTTTGACAGGACCCCTAACAGTATGGATGCTCGACCTATGGTCTGCCTACTATCCTGGGCCAACGTTCCGGAGGACTGGTCATGTTTGACGGGACCCCCTAACAGTATTGATGCTCGACCTATGGTCCGCCTACTGTCCTGCGCCAATGTTCCAGAAAACTGACCGAAGATATTTGAGTTAGGCCCCGTGTTGCGAACATGGTCAGCGGTCAGCCCTCGTTTATTGTCCCCATTCTAGGCCAACATGATATGGATGTTGTGCTTCCGCCACGGTTGACAGTTATCATCCATCGTTGTGCCCCATTGGGTTCCGAATTTGGGCAGCGTGATACCCCCTTGCTCTCCATCCCCCTATGTTCGGATGGATTTCAATGCCCCCGACATCGCCCCGCTCGTGCGTTAGAGCACATTGAGAAGTCGACACATCAATCGGCCCGGGGTCTCCACAGAAGTCTAGGCCCAATTTTGGACGCCTGAAGCTTGGTCAATGCCCCACAGTTGAACGAAATGATGGAACAAGCATCTTCTTCTTCTCGCGTTGGGCACGACCCACAGGAGCCTAGGGATGAGTTGTCATTCGTTTCGAAACTATGGTTAAGCACGTTAAACCAAGGGTACAAATGAGGTGATTTGGCCATATATTGGATTGAGGCGATGAGCAGTACAAAAAAAAGTTCATGAGATGGAAAAAACAAAGCCCTTAGGGATCAACGTGCTGAAGTGATCTTTCCAGCGCCTTTACCCTTTGGCTAGTAGCCTCCAGGACCGCTTCTCGCTCTTTGAAGACTCTCTCCTCATCGGCCACCACAGAGCGTAGCTCGCCAGCCCTAGCTTGTGCCTACACCCGCTTGATTCGAAGTACAGTCATTAGGTGGCTCGCCTCCAACAGTTGTTCCTGCGCATCAGCCAGCTGGGCCATTAGTTGCTCCACGAGCTCAGAGCATGTTGCGATGAAGGCCTCCTTATTTGTCGCATGCCCTTCGAGGTGCCGGACTTCCTGCTCTTCCCTCAGCAACGCTTGAGCACTCGCCGATCCTTCCTGACACTGGGTAATGTCGGTGCGCCGGCTGCTCTCGCATATCTTTTCGGCCATGTAATCACGGACCGTCAGATGAAGACGCTGAGTGTCAGCCCCTCCGGCGCACAAGAACCGCAACCAGGTCTAATGTGATCCCATCCGCCTCAGCCAATCCGACTAGGGCTGCCTGATGTAGCGCTGGATACACTTCCACCCCTTGGAACGTGTCATCTGGCTCTCCTCGGCTGCCTCTGAGTCTGAGTCATCTATCTCTTAAGGGTCAGTGGGTCGGTATATGGGGAAGGCAGCTAGCTGATCGGCAGAAGGATCCTCCCCAGGGATGTCTTCGTGAGGAATAGAATCCTTGACGTCTGGACGACCTTCTTCTCTCTCCCCAGTAGCAATGATGCCTCCACCATATTTCGACTTCGTCTCGGGAACAGCGCCGCTGATGACCACCGCCCCCTGTTCATCAATTGTCGGGGCTGACTCAGTGCAGAGTGCATGTTCCGAACGAGGTGGTATGTCCGCCGCTGGTCCACTCGCGGACGGCTCGGGCTCCGCAGACTGACGTGCCTCCAGTGTTGAGATCAGTACGCAAGGCATACACTGGTCAGATGGGATCTTTTGCCACCAAGCTCCAGTAGTGAAGCGTGAGACTTACAGGAATCCAGAGTTTCGGTCCCCGGTGTTCCGGCCGCTGCAGGAGCCGCCGTAAGGGGAGACCCCTCCGCGCTTGTTAATTCAACGATGGGTGTCGAATCCCCCTCATGTCCCACTGTTTCCTCTCCTCCCTCCTCTGGTGGGGACACCCGTCCAACGCTCAACTTCTCCTGAGTAGGATGGGGAAGTGAGTTAGAATTTGGAAAGGAGAATGGATGAATAAGGTAAATGAATGAAGATAGAGAAAAACCTCGAGAATCTCGGTTATATCGAGATCAGAGTAGGCGATCTCGCCGCTCTCTCAGAGACTCCCTTGGTAGGTCGCCCCTTGCTACCCCTCACCTTCAGGATCTTCTTCTTCATCTTCTCCCTCACCTTCTTCCTATCCGGTTTCCTCCTCCCCCTTCGGCTCCTCGTCACTGTCGCCTTCTCCCGGCGGCATCGCTTCCGGATAATGCTCCCGGCTGAGCATCACTTTCACTAGGAAAGGTGGCTCCACACGCCGCCCCCTCTGGCGTGCATATGTGTCCATGGCCGTCAGATAAGCATGCCACCGATGGAAGTTTACTCGGTCGGTAATTCGAACGAGCCTGACATCTGGCAGTTGGATCCCGTTTTACATTATCTTCTTCCAGATGGCTTCGACGCTCAGAGATTGCCGCAGGGTCATCCAGGCCGACCATAGTGTTGGGAGAATTGCGTCTTGGGAAGGTTCAAGTAGATATATTATCTGATTCCCGGGCAGTTCTCTGGCCGCCTCATGTGACCCCCCTGTGGGTAACGAGGATGTGGCAGCACCATGTGATATCCCCGCGCGCGTCCATAGGTATTGCGCGCCCCATCGGAATTTTGCACGCAACTTGACTAGGGGACTCAGAATTTCGGTGTTTCGGAGTTTTCCTTGGAATCCGATCATTGTGACCTCTCACCGATCCAATTCCAAGGGGGGGCATTTTTTGACGCCGAAAAAAGTCCATAACTCTCGGAGGAAGTTTTGAAATGATGAAGCGAAGTCATATTCAGAATCAGATTCCCGATCCGGAGGTTCGGGAAGTGGTGCACAAAAAATTGGGTGAGGTGCGTGGAAAAAATGTCTCGTGCGAAAGGCAACTTGGGATTCGCGAAATGTCCCGGCGCCGGTGCGAAATAATTTCGCGCCCGCATCCCGCGCAGTTGATAATTTCGCGCCACCGCCCCTGTCGCGCAATCATTTCGCGCGCCGCCTGGATTCCGCACCGGAGGTCGCCTATAAATATAAGGTGACCCCGAACAGTTTGGGGGTTGAGGAATCCGGAGTGACTCTCGTGCGCGCAATTAGGCTCCCCCCGCGCTCAAGATGACTTCCAGGTAATCCCTCATTTCGCGCAACCTTGCCCCGGAGTTCGCCTTTGCGCGCAACTCCACCGGCTTCAGTGAATTTGGCCCCTCCCCCGGGTTCCAGCCTTGCGCACAATCCGTGTCTCGTGCGCGCAATACCCTACCGTGCGCGCAAAACCCTACATGTAATTCCCTCTCCGCGCGCAATTACCTTGCTCCAATTGTGCACCGTCCCGGTGTTTTGTGCGCAAAACTTCCCTTTTGTGTGCAAAGACCAGGACCCCTCACCTTAACGCCCCTTGGCTGCCCCCTGCACCAGCACCTGATGTCTCCCCTTCCGGGAATGCGCACCATGCATTGTTTTCCCATACGGCCTTCCGGGCTCGTGCGAAGTAACCTCAAGGTCCCTTGGGCCGTGTTTCCCGTTGCATTGCTTTTCCTTATGCTTTTCCGCATAGGCACGCTAACGGCTATTGCTTCTTCGCATAGCCACGCTAACGTGGACCCCCCGGTGGATTGCCCTGTGGCCCCCCTTCACTATGGCCTTGCTGATGACTTCCCTCCCACAAGGGGTAGAGGGCGTTGGGCATGTAATCTCTAGGGGGTGTGGAGCAAACCCACCTCGTCCAAGCTGCAGGATGTTAAACTGCTAAGCACCTCGTCCTTAACACATGACGTTAAACTATGGTCCGACCCCGTGCTTCGAACGCAGGGTCCCCCTAGCTCGGGCATTTTTATGCCTCTCGTCTCCAAAGGAATGGACTCTTCCTCACATGGAATGAGATAATCCTTGTTGGAGTGGCGTTTGTCCGTGGGGGAAGGGCTGCCTCAGAGCGTAAGACCCTAGACTTTCTTACGGATGACTGCACCCATGCATCTCCATACTTCCCCCCTACCAAGGCTAGTTGAGTCCTTTCCCACTGCGCTTTGTCACACCACGGGCCTCCACCCTGGAGTAAGCCCCGACACCAAGGGCCGAAAACCACGCGAAAGCCCCTGTTTCCTCTTTGGGCCACTCAACACGTAAGCCCCATTCCGCTTCTCACGGACGCACCCTTCGTGACGTGATCATCTGGTCCCTTCCACCTCTTGTTTCCCACACCGAGCATGACTCACGTGGGCTTAGAGTGTGCATTGACCATAACATCCTCCTATGGGCTTCCCCAGAGCGTAAGCCCCATCCCAGCGAACTACGTGGACATTGATCCGTGCTAACACATGGTATGTAGGAAGCCTCCATGAGGTTCAATCCCACCACCCGGTCGTCCCGACCTCTCTACGTTGGTTCCCTGACCACATTGGGCTGCCTCAGAGCGTAAGCCCCAAACCCCTCATCCCAAATGACGTTAAACTATATTCCGTCCCGCATGACATTAAACTGTATCCCATCCCGCATGACGTTAAACTATATCTCGTCCCGCATGACGTTAAATTGTATCTCGTCCCGCATGACGTTAAACTATATTCCCCCTCTTGGGCCGTCTTAGAACGTAAGCCCCAGGTCTCACTCCACCATCCATCCAGATCCTTACCCAGGCCGCCACATCCTGCTGAGATCATGCCACCCCATCCCACTCCATGACATCTGGGAAGCCGCCCACGTGATGGCCCCAACATCGATGTTCCCCCTAGGGATCCTTCTACCCGACCGTCTCCGCAAGACGTTAAACTCGCGACATACCTCGTGTTAAACATGGGATGCTGAGGAAAACCTCATATGGTGCACATTCCCCGCGTTTGATGTGGGATGCCTCGGGCTTCCGTGCCCTCGAGAAGCCCTGTGATGAGGGACCAAAGACAGACATGCCAACGACACCCCAACGTGACCATTCTCCTCACTGAAGGTTGCTGCCCTGACGTGACCCCTTGGAGCGTCTTGACGGAAGCAGCATAATTAACTGGCATCCATGTAGATTTGGCACCGGGAATGTGGTTCACGAACCTGTCTTAAATCTATGAGGGAGACTCGGACTAGGTGATGAGCTCCGAGGAGGAATCCATGGAAGGAAGAACCGACATCCCATCATCCCAGTTTTGATCATGGAGCAGACGTCCCTGAACAATGAACGGATGCTGCCAGCCTTTGGAAAGCAGGAATACGGGGCAAAAAGTAGCGCGTCCTCCCCACAGACGGATGTGCGCGCCCTGACGAAAGCATCGAAGCAACATCCATAAATCAATAAAAATCATAAAAAGAATAATCACTCATGGTGAAATAATATTCAACTATAATAAAAATACTATGAATACTAATCCCATCCCCCAGAACGTGATTTTCCCTATGAATGGGTTGGCTATTCCTAGACTCGAGCTCTTTACATAGTTCCAACACATTCCTAGTATACTATTTACCATAAAAGTTTTAATAAAAAATAAAATGAAGTTCATATACGAAATTTTCATGTCCCAACCCAGTTCAATATTTAAATAGTTAAGGACTCGGTTGGTGAAAAGGCATCAATAGTGACTTCCCATATTCCAGAGGTTTCTAAATATCAAAGAGATTCTAAAGGGGGTACATTAATGAGGCTATAACTAATGGATTAGTAATAATCATGACATAAGAATAAATTAATTAGATATATCAAATGATAATAATAGTTTACAATAAATAGAGAACATGTAAATCAAAAAGTTCCAATAAAACTGACCATACATGAACATGTTGATTCATAATAAAGTAGTCAACATGAGTTGGCAATACATACAAAAAGACTATATAGTCACAATAATAAATAAAAAAATACCAAACTCCTATTAGAAGCTCGAGTAATTACGCTATCCTTAACTCCCGTGTGAAATCCTAGTCCATAAAGAGTAACAACATGAAGCACAATCCAAGATCTTTACCGGTAGCTATGAGATCCGTTCGGGTACCAAATGATATCCCAAATAAGGTTTGAGTAATAATAATTTGGCCACCACCAATGGTGTCTAATGAAATTACTATTTGTGAGTATAAAATCATAATGTGGGTATGTATATCAAGAGTAAAGTAATAACCTAGAGCTGATGTCTACTTGTTTAAATTGGCATAGATACAAGGGATCCAATCATAAAGGACCAATTGGTTTATTAGTGTTAGAGAACCATAAACAAACATGATACCCATTTTACATTAGGAGTAAAATATTTTTTAAAAAAGTTCTTCATCCTTGAAAACCATTAAAAATATTCCTTTTCATATCCTGTATAAAT
Organism: Viscum album; assembly: GCA_963277665.1. Lineage (NCBI taxonomy): Eukaryota > Viridiplantae > Streptophyta > Magnoliopsida > Santalales > Viscaceae > Viscum > Viscum album. The sequence goes on along the minus strand of OY728158.1, from coordinate 1,021,259,565 downwards.
GAAGCAAATAAAGGATGAACTCAAATTCTATTTATGGGTGAGTAAAATAGAATTTATTATAAGTAAATATAGCTTAATTAATATGGAAAGGTCAATAACCAGAAACATGTTTAATTTAATCAATAACTTGATCATGAAATGAATTCATTTATAACATCAATGCATTAATCTCATTGATATTGACCTCCCAATGGATTTAAATCCCCTTCATGAAAAATATTTTAAAATAATACCTTCTTATACATGATTGTAACCTTTCTTTTTTTATTCAATAAATGTTCTTTGATCTTTTAATGAAGGCTCCACCATTAAAAAAGTCTCATTGATAATAATAATGGAATTATAAATGGAGTAAATTAATACTACTATATTTCATGATCTCATACAACATAATATATCTATCATAAAGTCCTTGTTCCAAGATATTTTAAACTTTGGGTAGGTATACACTAAAACCCATTGAATTTGGACAACTGACATGTCCCATAAGACATGTCGATGCATTGAGGGGATACATAATCCTAGGATCCACCCATCATTCTATGTACAATGAATACTTCCAATATTTAATTTAATTCATAACAATATGAATTATCAGAAAATTTCTATATTGAATAAAGAATAAAGAATATCAATGTTTCCCCTGTCAATTATATTTTTTTTCAAAGTAAAGTATCGTACTTATAAATGGTATACGATTTAGGAAAAAATTATATTTAATATACAAATAATATGTTTTTTAATAGAAATGTAATTTTTATTGATCATAATAATGTGAATGTTTCAAAAGAAATTTAATGACCATAAAAACATAATAGATAAAAGATGAAAAAGAAAAAGTTACATTTTATAGTAAAATATTTTTTTAAATAATAGTAGAGAATAGAAAAATATTTAAAACAAGTTTTCATAAATATATTAAATAGAAAAATAATTTAAATCTTATAGAAGAATATAAAATATGTAAAAAGGTTATGATTACAGGAAATTCAGTTAATGATGTATATGTTAAAAAGAAAACATTACATTTTAACATTTTTTATAATGAAATTTCAAAATAACCCTTTTAGAAAATCATAAAAAATATTCCTTTAAAACTATTTATAAATTCATGGATAACATAAAATATTGTTAATAAATTTTTTGAATAATTAAAAGGGATTTTGTAAAATAATTTTAAAAATATGGTCTGGGGAGAAAAATATACACGATCAAAAAAATATAAGATAGATTTTTTCTTTTAAACAATCATCTTGAAAAATTAAATTTAACTAAATCATTAATCCCCATAAACAAATATATATTCATGTTAAATATATAATATGGTAAATATATAAACCACATAAAATTAAATAGGTTAATAATACCAAATATGACTCAATAGTGTGAAAATTGACACAAAATCTCATTCCAAATGCTTCCTCTTAGTTAAACATGATTTAAATTCATGTATAATGGTTTTTGAAATTTTATTAATTTATAAAATAATCATATAAATATTTATTATATATGTTCCTCTTATAAAATCTTATCACCTGTTTGTTGATAGTATTTCATTATTATCATTGTTTTAGGTGTAAGAAACTTCGTTTTCTCTAGTATGTATCATCATAGATGTTATAGTTTTTGAACATTTGATATAGTTCAATCCTTTAAAAATTAATATTAATTTTATAAATATCATATTTATTTATTTGATACATTTTTAGAGTAATTCATGAACATTGGGAAAGGAAAATTAAGAGAATCACTTTGTGGAAATGGTAGGTTGTACATACGCATGAGTGACATTATCATTTACATAATGGGAGAAAAGATAAGGAAGTATATGATATATTAAATTTTAATAATCCATATTATGTCATAATGATCATATATATTCATAATTTCCATCATTATGACTATCCATATGAGTCGGTGATGGAAACAAAATTTCATTAATTTGTGGGGCGGTAGTCTGCCGTACACACCTGCAATGATTATTTTTCCCATTGGTGGTATAACAAGATGGATTCATATTATTCCATCAAAATAATAACATCTAAAAATATGTTACAAACTAGTGTTATTATATTAAAAATTTTAGGGAATAATTGATTGTGGTAAAATAAGAATTAATAAAGAAAGAGTATCATTAATACGATTACATTATCTTAGAGAAACCTCATTTTCATAAATTATTAAGGACTCTTGGGTAGGTATTTTAGGAATATTGGAACATATAGAACATGGATAAAGATATTCTGGGGATTTTATGGTAGGACTTGGTCAATATAATCGATAAATAAGATTGAATAAGAGAGAAGTGGTGGTTTCTTTTTTTAGTGGAGGGAAATGACACACTATGAAATACTTAAAATATTAAGTAATATATATTTCATAATAATTTCAAGTATAACCAAGGATTACCAAATTATAAGATAAGGTATTATTTGTTTTATATAAATTAAACCAATCACATTTAGACAATTTTTTTATAAATTTTAAGCCCTATCATTGAGTTAAATCACTTTAAATTCATTTCATCCTTAACCATGATAATTTAATTTATTTCAATGATAAAAACATTATATGAAAAAATAAAAGATATTTTATATAAAAATGTCAATTATAATTCCAAAATTTTAATCTATTTTATCTGATTTAATTTCTAGAGGAGGAAGAAATTAAATTTAATATAATAATGTAAAGCACATGAATTTTTTAGGGAAATACAAGATTTAAGAGTAAAAACAATTTTACCTCAAAATAATGCATGAAATTAGTTTACATAAGTTTTTTTGGTTAAATAATTAAAAATGAATATTTGTAGACTTTTTTAATCAATATAGAACTAAATTAAATCTTCAGACCATGATGTTAAATGAAAAGGCTCAAAAATAGTTTTTAATTTGGATAAAAAATAACTTATCTTCTTGAAGGTCAAACTTGGGTTACCAAGTTCAATGTAATGTTTTAAAATACATTATTTAACTCTTTTAATATATTTTTTGTTTAAAACCACCAAAAAAATAGGATAAGGGAATGTTTTTAGGTAATTCAAACCCTGATCTATTTAGTTTATCCCCCTAGTTGACCTATTTTAACCTTAAATGCGGTGATTTTTTTAACGATTTTTTAATATTAATTTAAAAAATAAACCCACAAAACTTGTTGAAAAATAGTTGTTAATAATTTCATTTTTCAAGAACAATAAGATCTTAAATTAACTATGTGACTGGTGATCACCAATATATGGATTTAAATTTATATAATAAGATATATAATCAATAAATTTCATTTAAATCATTTGTTATTAAATATTATTATAATTATTTAAAATGAAAATACATTACATATTTAAAAATAGTTTTCTAAAAAATATTCTCTTTTACCTCTAAATGATATCATATTGATTTATATTAAATTAATAATAAATACATGATTAATTATAAATATTTTATCAAATTATTATAAATAAAAGTTTTAATAGTTAGATACTACATTTTCAATCATTTATAAAATCTTATTTCTAATGGGAAATTTTAGTAACTCATTCTAGTAATATTTTAACCTAGTAAGTTCAAAATTGACATTAAAACAATCAAATTACAAATATAATTTCATGAAAAATTAAAATTTTCATTATATTATTATTTTAGTATTTTTTTAAAAGGTTGGGGCTGAAGCCTCATTTTATTATTAAATAAAAGACCTCATTTTATGAGAACTAAAATTTCACTTAATATTATTAAATCTTGGATGTGGCATTGATATTTGAGAATACTAAATCAATGCCCCAAAAGTTAAAGTTAATAAAACACAATTATTCCCCTTCTAATTCTTCTTATCTCTATTTAGTCGGTTCTCATTATTCATTAGAGTCCTGATGAGATCATAAATACAAGGCTTTATTAGTTTTTAAATATCATTTATATCCATCTTCTTGGACTCCCATTAATTATACAAAAATATAAATAGTATTTTCTACAATCTATTCATTAGTAATTTCCTTCTCAAAAAATAATTTAAAACCATTAACAACCATCATAAACCATCGATGCATCTTTTTCGCTAATTCACTAGGTATAAAATCAAAGGCCTAAATATTATCTCACAATATCACGCATCTTGTTTATAGAATTATTGTTGTTACAAAAAATGTAATGCCAATCCTTTTACAAATTCCGTTCACTATCTCACATGATGAAATATGACTATAGATATTTCTAACCATCAAGAAAAGATAATTATTACGAACTTTTTAATCAAAATTCTTGATATTGTATGTTTTACTCTTGAGTAAACTGATTATTTTTTTCCTCTAAAATTTCATAGTTTATGGTTATCATAAGAAAAAGTTCCACACCAACATTGATAAAAAAATTCATCCTATGAATCCAATATTTATAATCCACCACATTGAATATTAGTGGTCATATTTAATCAATGATTTCAATAATTATAATTTGAAGTAATTTTATATATAAAATAAAATATATTTTATCTATAAATCAGATAATGTAAGAAAACATATACATTAAGAAAAAAATTGATGATATAAATACATGGTTTAATAAAAAGTTAATCATCCCAAAACAGGCTGAGAAAGGCCCTAAATCCAATTGTATCAGGTATGAACTAACATAGAATTAAATGTTTTTTAAAAATTATAATTAGGATCTGATACCAAATTCTATCCTAGATGAATATAGTGATATATAATTACCAAAAGGGGGGAATTGATCCAAAAATGAGTTATAGTTCTTCGAGAACATCAGTATTCATTGGATCATAAGTTTCAATTTCAAACCAAACTATAGTAGAAAAATAAAATTCATACAACCAATAATTATAAAGAATAAATTAATATTTCAAAATATAAATTCTTAACCAACATAAAAAATAAAACAATAAGTAGTGGTAAATAAACCTAACATTAGTTACCTAATATCCGATAGAAAAAATTAATTACTTTAAAATATAACATCAATTTAAAACAATTCTTGGATTATTCAATGATAATTAAAAAAATGTAACACCCCAATATTTTCTGAGATAAATTCCGTTTAATTTTTTTGTTGTATTGTGTTGTACTCTACACCAAGATTTTCATGCACTATACGCAACACCATATTAGCTTTAGGTATATGTAACACTATGCTTGGCTTGTGTAACATATAATTTCAAGTTCTTTTGATATAATTCATTTCATGCAAGGTTGAGTATAACTGAACAACTAAATATTATAACCTAATCATTTTAATGGCTGGTGTGAAGAGTATTAAAATTTTTCAGAAAAATACTTAAATGAAAATAGTATAGTCTATAAAATGAATTTTATTAATGAAAATTATATAAAATTTATCTTGTATGTTTTCTAGATACGATATAGGAAGAGATTCAATTTTTTGGATAAAATATGTATTTTTCAAAAAAACCCAGTATTTCCGCCTTTTGAGGGCCCAACCATTTTAAATCTAGTTTTTGAAACTTCAAAATATTCTATTTAAGAATAAAAACTTCTTCTTTGGAATAGGGACATAAATGTTTTCATTGGAATAATTTTTGATATTTTTTAAATTTTGATGAATAGTAAAATTATACAAAATTTTAATTGAAAATAACTTTTTTCAGTGAAATAATTTATGTAATTAAATTATATTATTGAATGGTTTAAAATTATAAATATTGTATATTTTTATCATTCAATATAATTTATATCATTATCATTAATATTAGATTGAATTCAAATATAAAAACCTTTCAATCTTTTGCAATGTTTTAAATTTTAAAAACACATTTTTTATCCCAAAAAGCAAGAACAATTTTAAATTAATTACTAAAACTTATGTGTTTTTAATTTTCAAAAATTTATTCCATATTTTGAATCTGTAGTCCCAAATTATGTAAATAGATAAATTTATATTTTGGGCATTATGAATAGTAACTTTGGTAATTTTTACTAATATAGTAAAAGAGTAAAATGAGTAATTAAGGGTAAGAATACTATAATAAAATTACTTTATAACATGTCTTAATATCCTTTTATGAGTGAGTTTGGACCTAGATCATTATTGGGTCGAAATGGTGTCCTTTGGAAGCCACTTGGATGATATTTGGACATTTTATTTATTTTATTTAATAAAAAGTTAAATATGTCTTACTCAAATTTTAGTAACAAACATATTTTTTATATAAGGTTATACAAAAGATAAATTCAATTATAAGTACTTATTTGATGTCTGAAATGTTTTTCTTTATCATGGTATTTTATTTTTATTTTTTAGGAAATATATAATTACTTTAAAGTCTTATACTTTGATGGTGTACAAATTAATTAATTGTTGAAAAATAAATAAGAAAATTATTATTGAAATTCTAATAACCATAAAAGACCCAAAAACATTCCCAATTCCTATGGGTTGATTACATATCTACCATAATCATCCGAAAGTAAATTGATTGATCATTTGGAACCATATAGAAGAGATTGTGACTCGTATATTATTTTATTTAATGTGATGTTAACGTTGTCACCTTCATAATTTAATAAGTATAAATTTTTAGATCTGGGATTTTTCAGATTCGATTAAAAATATTATTCTGAAATATATTAAAATTATATATCAAAATATTTTATTTTTAATTTTTATTCAATAATTAATGGTTTCAAAGTAGTACACAAAACAGATGTTGTAATAAATTTATTAAGCGAAATATAAAAGTAATATTATTAAAAATATTAAAAAAAATATAATTTTTGATTATTAATATATCCAATTAACCTAATATATTACCTTTACCCCATGGGGATATAATAAAATATTGTTTTCGAGGATAACATGTTATCTTGATATTTTTAAAAATCAATGAATCGAATAGTGTCAAAATTGAATTTATTGTTTGTTTATCAAAATAATGTTTTATTAAATTATTTAAAAATCATAAAACAATTTTAAAAATATATAATAATTATAATATGGTATAAAATTATTTAAATTATTTTTTAGGATTTAATTTACATCAAATAAATAAACAATTCACCATTTTAATATTGAAATTGTTGATACCCTAGTTGAAATGAAATAGAATAACTAAGTCACTACTGGAATATTAAACTTTACCAATAGTTCAAAACCATTGGTAAAGGTCTGGAAAACCGTTGGTATATAGTATACCAACGGTTCCCCCAACCGTGAGTGGGTATGGCGTGACAATAGGCCAATACCAATAGTTCTGTTAAAACCGTTGGTATAGGTGTAAAAGTATAACATATACCAATGGTTTTATAAAATGTTGGTATATATGTGTAACACACCTAACAATGGTTTATAACCGTTGGTATAGAGGTAATATGCCAAGCCATAAGGCTACATGAACGATTTGGTTATAATCGTTGGTATAAACCTATACCAATGGTTATAATAAACAGTTGGTATAGCTTATATAATAGTATGTATACAAATAGTTACAGAACTGTTTGTACAAACTTATATAATATTATCTGTACCAACGGTTGCAGAACTATTGGTATATAATTGGACATCAGTTCCACAATAGCAGGCCCCTCTCCCTCTCCAAACCTGCAACAACACAACAACCCCTCTCCACACCTGCAACAACACCAATACAGAATCCCCATCCAAAGTATTCAAAAATTTGAATTCATTCCAGAATATAGAAATTTAGAAATTCAATTGCAATAACACCCATAAAGAGAAAACGCCAACATGTTATAAGAAATGCAATAACACCCATAAGAGTATTCCAAATTTAGAATTTATTCCTCACTCAAACCACAACAACAACACACATTAGAGTATTCAAAATTTAGAATTCATTCATCACTCTAACCACAACACCAATACACACAAGAGAAAAAACCTACATGTATAGGAATCGCATGGGACGTTTAGTCATGGTCTTGGGTTGAGTATCATAAAACCAACAGAAAAACTAGGGTAGTGTGGCAAGGATCATGATACCCATAAGATATATAATGGTAGTGCTCATGTGGTTAGACCTAGGATGAGTTATAGGAAGCACATGGGATGTTTATATTCCTCTAATGATTATGTATCCATGTATAAATGGTTCCTGATGTGTTAGTGGGAAACATAGGCCAATCTCAACATATGAGATGGGTTAACGGAATAGCCTACAATTTTTTCATATATTTTTCAATTAGAATAAGGGGGTATGTGCTGGGGGGCTGTCTGGGGGGTGCAGGGGGCTGTCCGAGGGAGGGGGGGGGGGGCTGTCTGGAGTGCGTTTTCGGCCAGCACGGTCACACGACACCTCTGATTGACATGCCGTCTGGGTGAAAATATCACAATTTCACCCACACTTTGTTTTCGTCCAATTTCATGGCATTCCGAGGTTGTTCGGCCAGTTTCGACCACCCCGCGCACGCTTATCAAGCACACCTAACAACTAAAAAACACATATTCAGCCGTGCCGCACAAACCGCACATCTGAATGACGTGCCATCTCCTCCTATACCTCATGAAAAATAATTAGGGTGTTTTCGTGTGATTTCAAGTCATTATAATGTTGGTCGACATGAATTTGACCATAAAACCCATGTTTTGGCCATTTACAACACGCGAAGTACGTTCTCACCCAGCGCGGTCACACGACACCGTCGATTGACGGGCTGTCTTGCCAACAATTTCACAATTCACACACCCTTTTTTTTCGTCCAATTTCATGGCATTCTGAAGTTGTTCGGCCAGTTTTGACCACCCCATGCACGCTTTTCAACCGCGTTGAACACCTAAAAAACACATATTCAGTCGTGCCGTGAAAAAAACACATACGAATGATGTGTCGTTTCCTCGTACACCTCACGAGTAATAATTAGGGTGTTTTCGTGTGATTTCAAGTCATTCCGATGTCGTTCGACATGCATTTGACCGTAAAACCCTTGTTTCGGCCATTTAGGACATGCAGAGTGCGTTTTTGGCCAGCACGGTCACACAACACCTCCGATAGACGTGCGATGTGGCTGAAAATTTTACAATTCAACCACCCTTTGTTGTCATCCAATTTCATGGCATTCCGAGGTCGTTCTGCGGGTTTCGACCACCCCACGCACACTTTTCAAGTGCGCCAAACACCTAAAAAATAAATATTCAGCAGTTCCGTGAAAACCGAAAATCCGAATGATGTGTCATGTCCTCGTACACCTTATGAATAATAATTAGGGTGTTTTCGTGTGATTTCAAGTCATTCCTATGTTGTTCGACATTAATTCAACCACAAAACCCATGTTTTGGCTATTTACGACATGCCGAGTGCGTTTTCGGCCAGCGTGGTCACACGCCACCTCTGATTGACATGCCTTCTAGAAAAAAATATCACAATTCACCCAAAATTTGTTGTCGTCTGATTTCATGCCATTTTTAGGTCGTTCGGCCAGTTTCGACCAACCCACGCACGCTTTTCAAGTGCATCGAACACCTAACAAACACATATTCAGCCGTGTCGCGCTAACCACGCATCTGAATGACATTTTGTCTCCTCGTAAACCTTATAGATAATAACTAGGGTGTTTTCATGTGATTTCAAATCATTCTAATGTCGTTCGGCATGCATTTGATAGTAAAAACCATGTTTTGACCATTTACGACAGGCCGAGTGCGTTTTTGGCCAAAACTGTCACACAACACCTCCGATTGAAGTTCTGTTTGGCTGAAAATTTCACAATTCACCCACCGTTTGTTGTCATCTGATTTCATGGAATTCTGAGGTCGTTCGGCCAGTTTCGACCACCCCACACATGCTTTTCAAGTGCGCCAGACACCTAAAAAACACATATTCAGCCATGCAGTGAAAACCACACATAGGAATGACGTTTCTTCTCCTCTTACACCTCACTAATAATAAGTAGGATGTTTTTGTGTGATTTCAAGTCATTCCGATGTCATTCAGTATGCATTTGATTGTAAAACCCATGTTTTGGCCGTTAACGACATGCATAGTGTGTTTTCAGCCACATCGGTCACACGGCACCTCCGATTGACATGTCATCTAGCCGAAAATTTTACAATTCACCCACCCTTTGTTGTCCTCCGATTTCATGGCATTCTGAGGTCGTTCGGCTGGTTTGGACCACCCCAAACACGCTTATCAAGTGCGTGTAACACCTAAAAAACACATATTCAGTTGTGTCGTGCAAACCAAACGTCCGAATGACGTTTCATATCCTCGTACACCTCAAGAATAACAATTACGGTGTTTTAGTGTGATTTCATGTCATTATGATGTCATTTGGCATGCATTTGATCATAAAACCCATGTTTTTGCCATTTACAACATGCGGAGTGCGTTTTCTTCTACCACGGTCACACGGCACCACCGATTGACATACCGTCTAGCTGAAAATTTCACAATTCACCCACCCTTTGCTTTCATCCAATTTGATGGCATTCCGAGACCGTTTGGATGGATTTGACCACCCCACAAATGGTTTTCAAGCGCGCCAAACACCTAAAATACACATATTCAGCCATGCCGTGCAAATCGGCCGTCCGAATGATGTGTTGTCTCCTCGTACACCTCAAAAATAATATGTATGGTTCTTTCGTGTAATTTCATGTCATTCTAATGTCGGTCGGCATGCATTTGACCGTTAAACCCTTGTTTTAGCCATTTACAACACACCGAGTGCGTTTTTAGCCAGCACGGTCACACGACACCTCCAATTGATGCGATGTCTGACTGAACATTTTACAATTCACCCACCCTTTATTGTCATCCGATTTCATGGAATTCTGAGGTCATTCGGCCGGTTTCGACCACCCCACAGACGCTTTTCAAGCGCGCTGAACACCTAAAAAACACATATTCAGCTGTGCCGCACAAACCAGGCATCCGAATGATGTGTCGTCTCCACTTACACCTCAAGAATAATAATTACGGTGTTTTTGTGTGATTTCAAGTTATTTCGATGTCATTTGACATGCATTTGACCGTAAAACCAATGTTTTGACCATTTATGACATGTTGAGTACGTTTTCGGCCAGCGTGGTCACAGGTCACCTCCGATTGATGTACCGTCCCGCAAAAAATTTCAAAATTCACCTACACTTTGTTTTCGTAAATTTTTATGGCATTTCGAGGTCATTCAGCCGGTTTGGACCACCCCACGCACGCTTTTCAAGCGCACCAAACACCTAAAAAACATATTTAGCCGTGCTATGCAAACTGTGCATCCTAATGATGTGTCTTCTCATCATACACCTCAATAATAATATCTAGGGTGTTTCCATGTGATTTCAAGTCATTCTAATGTCGTTCGGCAATCATTTGACCGTAAAACCCATGTTTTGGCCATTTACGAAACGCAGAGTGCGTTTTCGGCCAGCGTGGTCACACGACACCTCTTATTGATGTGTCTTCTAGCCAAAAATTTCACAATTCACCCACCCTTTGTTGTCGTCCGATTTTATGGCATTCCTAGGTCATTTGACCGGTTTTGACCACCCCACCCACCTTTTTCAAATGCGACGAACACCTAAAAAACACATATTCCGCCGTGCTGTGCAAAACGCAATCCGAATGACATTTCGTCTCCCCATACACCTCAAAAATAATAATTATGGTATTTTCGTGTGATTTCAGGTCATTTCGATGTCGTTTGGCCTGAATTTGATGGTAAAACCCATATTTTGGCCATTTAAGACAAGCAGAATGCGTTTTCAGCCAGCGCGGTCACACGATACCTCCGACTGAAATGCCGTCTGGACGAAAATTTCACAATTCACCCACCCCTTTGTTGTAGTCCAATTTCACGGCATTCTGAGGTCATTCGTTTGGATTTGACCACCCCACGCATGTTTTTCAAGCGCGCCGAACACCTAAAAAACACATATTCAGCCGTACCGCACAAACCGTATGTCCGAATGTTGTGTCTTCTCCTTGTACATCTCACAAATAATAATTAGGGAGTTATAGTGTGATTTCAAGTCATTCCGATGTCGTTCGGCATGCATTTGACCGTAAAACCCTTGTTTTGGCCATTTACGACATGCTGAGTGCGTTTTCGGCCTGGACGGTCACACGACACCTCCGATTTACATACCGTCTGGCCAAAAATTTCACAATTCTCCCACCCATTGTTGTCGTCCGATTTCATGGCATTCCGAGGTCATTCGGCCAGTTTGGACCTCCCCACGCACACTTTTCAAGCACGCCGAACACCTAAAAAACACATATTCAGCCGTGCCGCGAAAACCGCACATCCGAATGATGTTCCATCTACTCTTACACCTCAAGAATAATAACTAGAGTGTTTTATTGTGATTTAATGTCATTCCGATGTCATTCGACTAGCATTTGATCGTAAAACCCATGTTTTGGCCATTTACGACATGCCCAGTGCATTTTTGGCCAGTGCTGTCACACGACACCTCCAATTGACGTGTTGTCTGGCTGAAAATTTTACAATTCACCCACCCTTTATTGTAGTCCAATTTCATGGAATTTCATGGTCGTTCGTCCGGTTTCAACCACCCCACGCACGCTTTTCAAGCGCGCCGAATAACTAAAAAACACATATTCAGTTGTGCCATGAAAACAACATGTCCAAATGACGTTCTATCTCCTCGTACACCTCACGAATAATAATTAGGGTGTTTTCATGTGATTTCTAGTTTTTCTGATGTCGTTAGGCATGCATTTGACCGTAAAACCCATGTTTTGGCCATTTACGACATGCCGAGTGAGTTTTCGGCCAGTGCGGTCACATGACACCTCTGATTGACGTGCCTTCTAGCCGAAAATTTTACTATTCACCCACCATTTTTTGTCGTCTGATTTCATGGCATTACGAGGCCGTTCGGCCAGTTTGGACCACCCCACGCACACTTTTCAAGCGTGCCGAACACCTAAAAAACACATATTCAGCCGTGCCGTGCAAACAGTGCGTTTGAATGATGTTTCGTCTCCTCGTACTCCTAAAGAATTAGAGCTACGGTGTTTTCGTGTGATTTCAAGTCATTCCGACGACGTTCAACATGAATTTGACCGTAAAACCCATGTATTGGCCATTTACGACATGCCAAGTACGTTTTCAGCCTGCGCGGTCACACCACACCTCCGATTGACGTGTTGTCTATCCGAAAATTTAACAACTCACCCACCCTTTGTTGTCGTCCGATTTCATGGAATTCAGAGGTCGTTCGGCTGGTTTCCACAACCCCACACACGCTTTTCAAGCGTGCTGAACACCTAAAAAAACATATTCAGCCGTGCCGCGCAAACCATGAATTCGAATGATGTTCCGTCTCATCGTACACCTCAAAAATAATAAGTAGGGTGTTTTCGTGTGATTTCAGGTCATTCCAATTTCCTTCGGCATGCATTTGACCATAAAACCCATGTTATGGCCATTTACGATAGGCGGAGTGTGTTTTCAACCAGCACGGTCACACGACACATCTGATTGATGTGCCGTTTGGCCGATAATTTCAAAATTAACCCCAAGATTTTTTTTCCCGATTTCATGGTATTCCGAGGACATTCTGCTGGTTTCGACCACCCCACACGCATTTTCAAGCGTGCTAAACACCTAAAAAACACATATTCAGCTGTGCTGCATAAACCACACATCCGAATGACGCGTCCTCTCCTCGTACACCTCACAAATAACAATTAGTGTGTTTTCGTGTGATTTAATGTAATTCTGATGTCGTTTGGCATGCATTTGACTGTAAAACCCATGTTTTGGCCATTTACGACACGCCGAGTGCATTTTTGGCCAACGTGGTCACATGACACTTCCGATTGACGTGTCGTCTAACTGATAATTTTTCAATTCACCCACCCTTTGTTGTCGTCCGATTTCATGGCATTCTGAGGTCGTTCGACCGGTTTCGACCACCCCGCGCATGCTTTTCAAGCACGTCGAACACCTAAAAAACACATATTCAGCCGTGTCATGCAAACCGCACGTCTGAATGACCTTTCGTCTCCTTGTACACCTCAAGAATAATAACTAGGGTGTTTTTGTGTGATTTCAAGTCATTCTGATGTCGTTCGACATGCATCTGAACGTAAAACCCATGTTTTGGCCATTTACGACACGCAGAGAGTGTTTTCAGCAAGCGCGGTCACACGACACGTCCGATTGACTTTCCGTATAGATGATAATTTCACAATTTACCCACCCTTTTTTGTCGTCCAATTTCATGGAATTCCAAGGTCGTTCGGATGGTTCCGACCACCCGACACACGCTTTTCAAGCGCGCCGAACACCTAAAAACACATATTCATCTGTGCCATGCAAACCACGTGTCTGAATGACATGCCGTCTCCTCGTACACCTTAAGAATAATATGTATGGTGTTTTCGTGTGATTTCAAGTCATTCTGATGTCGTTTGACATACATTTAACCGTAAAACCCATGTTTTTTCCATTTATGACACACCGAGTGCCTTTTCGGCCAGCATGGTCACACAACACCTCCGATTGATGTGTCGTCTAGCTGAAAATTTTATAATTCACCCACCCTTTGTGGTAGTCTGATTTCATGGAATTATGAGGTCGTTCAGACGGTTTCGACCACCCCACGCACGCTTTTCAAGCGCGCCGAACACCTAAAAAACACATATTCAGTCATGCCGCGCAAACCACACATCCTAATGACGTACCATCTCCTCGTACATCTCAAAAATAATAATTACTATGTTTTAGTGTGAATTCAAGTCATTCCGAAGTCGTTCAACAGGCATTTGACTGTAAAACCCATGTTTTGGCCATTTACGACACACCAAGTGCGTTTTCGGCCAGCGCAGTCACACGACACCTCCAATTGACGTGCCGTCTGGATGAAAATTTTACAATTCACTCATCCTTTGTTGTCGTCTGATTTTATGGCATTTTGTGGTTGTTCGGTCAATTTGGACCACCCCACACACACTTTACAAGCGTGCCGAACACCTAAAAAACAAATATTCAGCCGTGTCGCGCAAACCACGCATCCGAATGACGTGTCGTCTCTATGTACACCTCACGAATAATTAATATAGTGTTTTTGTGTGATTTCAAGTCATTATTATGTTGTTCGACATGAATTTGACCGTATAACCCATGTTTTGTCCATTTACGACATGCCGAGTGCGTTATCGGCCAGCTCAGTCACACGACACCTCCGTGGGGCTATCCAGGGTACATGGAGGATAGTGGGGGGGGGGATTTCTGAGGGTCTATATAGAAGCAGGGCCAAATCACGACATTACCGCGGCGTGACTGCGGCGTGACCGCGACGTGACCACGGCGTGTTGGCCCAATCTAGCGACATCCTTGGAGCAACATCTTCCGGCCAGGATTCCAAATAAATCTTGCATAGTTGTCCTTTACATTATAGAAACTGATCTTATGTTATGAAAAAGACTCTTGATTTGGGATTGTGGTATGATAAATACATATAGTTCATATTCTTTGTTTTTAAAAGTTGTACTAGGTAGTTGAAACTTCTGATTGAGAGTCAAATTATCACACCCTAAATTATCACAGTGAGTTTTTGTAGACAGCGCACCTCCGTTAGATGGGTTTTATTATAAAAACATGACTTTATTTATCAAATAAAACAATTATATTAAGGAAAAATTATTCAAGATATGCAAATAAATATAATTAAGAAGAATTAAGAAAGAATCTAAATTCAATTTAAAGAATTCTCAAATTAATGAGGCTACGAAAAGGACTCCACCTCAAGGGGTGTCTCCCATGGGTTTCTTGGGGTGTGTAGTGTCTATCTATGATTTTTGTGGTGCTTTCGTATTATGGGAAATGTGTATTGCATGGTCAATTTAATAAATACAATAGTAAATTAGAAAATACACCCATAATCAACAGATATATACCAACTTTTGATAGAGAATACCATCCAAATAACCAACTCAGAAATCCGAGACTAGCATTTTACTTTACCAATTCGAATTACATAATATATGCAGCACTAACTTATATTTTATGAACCAATCAATTGAAGGGAAAGAAACTCCTAACAATAACCCATAAAATCTCATATAGTATCACTCACTTCCAAACCATTATAACATCATTAGGCTTCCATATTTGGTCGAAAATAAAGAGTTATACTGAATTCAAAAATATCCATACCGGAGTGAAAAACCATGTTATAAAATAATGAGTTATACAGAATTCAAAAATGTAATGGATCAATCTGCCCTTGATCACCATCACCATTTTCAATATCGTCCTCATCCTCACCGCCATCTCTGTCCTCATCATCGTCCTCGTCATTGTCCCTATGCTCATCGTCGGCCCCATCCTCGCCCTCGGCTCCATCCCCGCCCTCGACCACATCCTCGTCCTCGTCCTCATCCTCATCCTCGCCCTCGTCTTCTTCAGCATCCTCATCATCACCATGAACATCATCATCTCTACTGCCACTACAACTACCACCTAGTGCATTGGATAATGCACCCATTGATGACATAAATTTCTGACAAGCCGCGTTGGCCTCTAGCGGAAGTGATGAAGCTAAATCTTTCATCAGTTTCATAAATTCTTTATCCCTAATTTGAACTTGTTCTTCCAAATATGTGACCCTTTTATCAGACTATATTTCATGCTCCTTGACCTGTTCGAATTTGGTGGTACTAGAATGTATACATGGAGAGGACCAATACCTTGTAGGGACTATATTCTTACCAGGTCGGCAGCGTACTTGACCAAAGTGCTCATCTCCCAAAACCTGATATAAGTGATCATGTGGCCCAAAATTGTCAGGCTCCTGGGAATCAAGTGCCTCTAAAGTAGCCTGTTAGAAATATTAATAGATTATTAAATTTCAAAATAGATATTAAACTTTGAAAAAAACAAATTAAAACTTAAAATCTTTTCTTATGTCGGTTCATTAACCTCAGTTTACATCTTTTTTCCTTCTACTCGAGCAAAACAATTTTTCTCGAGAGATACGTCCTTCAACATTAAATTCGTGCTTCTGTAATGACTTTGAAACATTATAAAGTTCAATTATAATCATATATTAAATATTCAATAAATCAAATAATTTAATTATAATCAATAAAAATGGAAAGTCCTAAAGAAAAATTATAAACAACTATATCGTACCAGATGCCTCTCATGATCTGACAAAGTCATGTGCCCCAAAGTGGAGAGGTATTGCTTTGAATAAATGTAGTTTTTTGTATTTTAGAAGATTACTAAATATTTTTTAATAATAAATTATATAATATTAATGATAAATATTAAAACTATCATTTAAATAACTCAAATGGGATTAATACCATAAATTTAGAAGTCGCCCAATGGGTAATCATTTGGAGATATTGCTATATTGGGTAATCATCCACGATAGGTAATGTCTCCAACTATGTTCCCACTCTATCACACTAGCCAACATACAACTCATGCTTATAAGCTCTCTAAAGCCCTCCTAGATCCTTTAAACGCGCCGGTCATGCACCTTCGCTATCAGGGATGTTATACCGAAGCTGACACAAAATAGCATAATACATATAAATACAAAAAAATAATACATTAAATCCAATATATGTTTTACCCATATTTGTTCCCACGCTTTATCCTTCACTCCATGTGGCAGATGTATCCAAGAGAGAGGGCTGACCGGAATGATGTCGGAGTATTTGGCTAGCGTCGCCAAAAACCCCCGACATTCCTGCCCAGATTTATCAGTCATTTGTCCATCATCATTGTATTCAACCATCAACTATGTCTGGTGGTTCCATACCGCACACAAGTGAGTACGTCCCCTCCCCCGCCTCCTATCCGAAGATGAATCTCTTATTAAAGAAAAAAATATCAGTACAAGTTATAATAAAAATAAATTTTGGTATAAAAATTTGTTAGAGTTATATAAATATACTTGTGGTAGTCAGAGCAATGGGCGTCATTGGATGTGTAGAAGCTGAAGGAATATCCTGTACAGGTGGAGTATCCCTCGGCGTATACTCCTCAGCCACATACTGTGTCAGAGCAGGAGTCAAAGAAGTTGAAATATAATATCCCAAAGATAATGAACCAGAAGCAAAAGATGATGACATAGACGTCTAGCCAACTGGTAGTGTAAACATCAGAGGCCAAAAATATCCTATGTGTCCCTAAAGACACACCAGGATCAAAATGGGGCATAGAAGATATGTCTGTGGTTGGGGCATAATCCAATCGGGTTTGACCAGTGGATCTTCTAACTCTCTCACCATGAGCCCTCGTACCACCGACCTCAGTACCGGGACCACCAGATGGTCGTCTAACTATGACACCCCCCTCCTACCACCAACCTTTGTATTGAGAGCAATATCAGGCTCCTTGTCAGATATCCCTCGTCTAGGGGGTGGATCCTGCGAAAAAGTTTAACACAAAAGTAAACACATGATATTATAAGTTATTGAAATATATATATTTGAAATAAAATATTCACAATAGATATGAGTGGAGGAATTCCCATCTGTGTCATGCGATGATTATTTTTTGTCATCTTTTTCCGCTGCCTCTCTTCAATGGGTGTCATTTCCAGCAATGAAAAAAATATGTAAGTATTTAGAAACAGATAACTAATGTGTAACCCAAAAAAAATATAGATAAACCATTATGATAAATAACATAAAGAAACAGAAGATTTATGGTGGTTTGAAGGTAAGTACTAGGATAGACACTCTGAATTATGTACGTGAAACATGTAGGTGAGAAAACGACTGTATGATTCTATATATTTCCCACTACAACTTCGGGTTCACAATCAACTCTGAAAATTGAGCTATTGGAGTCATCATAAGTAATAAAGGGATCACTTCCAATTGTAGTAGGCATAGTGTCAACTTCACCATCACCATCATCAAAAACATTTCTGGGATTTACTTCAATAGTTACATAGAATTTTGGATGACGATGATCTTTGACATAAAAAACTTGTTTCACAATTGATTCCAATACATATGGTTCATCAGTGGAAAGAGTGTGAGTCATGTCAATAACTCAAAACCCAGAATCATCAATAAAGTTGTCTTGCCTCTTCATTGAATCAAACCATTGACATTTCATCATCGTGACTCGACCATGCGAGTAATAATACAAAATTATTATTTTCTTCATAACTCCATAATAAGCTACATTTTCAGAACGAGGTCTATTATCCGATGAACTGGCATAACAGTCTGTTGTGGCAGTTAGCCTAACACCATCAAGTTGTGTTTGGGGGCTGGTGGGCATATGTCTAGGGGTGGGGTGGGCAGGCTGTCAACAAGGGTGGGGGGGGGGGGGGGCTGTCCAGGGGGGTGGGTGGGCTATCCACGGGGGTTGTCGGGCTTTCTAGGGGGTAGGGGGTGTCCAGGGGGTGGGGGGGGGGATTTCTAGGTGGTGGGGAATTGTCACAAAATGTTTTTTAGTGCCGTTTTTGATTTTAGCGATGGTTTCACCTTCCAAAAAATGGAAAGGATATTGTAGTGGTTTGAACCGCCATTATATCCTCACCATTTTTTTTGTCATGGAAAACAACTTCAGATACAAAAAATGGTAAACAAATATTAATCTTAAATAGTGGTGGTTTAAACCACTACTAAACAACCATTATGCATATATAGCAGGGGTTTAAAATGTTGCTATATATCGCTTTAAAAAACCCAACTGTAGAATTTGCAACCCTGGAAGATAAAAACAAAATTCAATACATATGTTTAAAATTATATCCATATTCACCACACCCACCTATGAGATCATATAATCATGAAGGTTATCAATATGGTTTACTAGAATGTAAAAATTAATTGACTATTCTAGGAATACATTACATTATTTACGTATGGAAAAACATTCCAGTGGCTATTATATTTCTAAGAAATCCTTAGAAGAAATTAATGAAGGAAGAAGTGAACTCATTAAAAAATCTAATGAGATATACACAATCTAAAAATGGTGTTAAGACATGGGATATTAGCGGAAATACTCAGACATGGATCCAAACTTATAAAGGATTAAATAAGTATAAATATGTTTAATGAGATTTTAGAATATAATAAAAATGGGATATGTTTTTGTACAGTTCAAAATAAACCACTTAGAAAACATATTACCTATTTTATAAACATATATTTTAAAACCACTCATTTATATCATTAAAATATAAATAGGTTTCATTATTAAAAAAATCGAACGTTTTCATCATAAAAACATAACCAAATAGTCACTCAGTGAGTCGACACAACTAACAAAACAATTAGGCACACTTTATAAATACAATGATCTCTAAGAAGAACATAAGATTAACTCACCCAAAATTCATGACCAAAGGAACCCAATACATAACCACTATAAATGAATAAGAAAATAAAATATATTAAAAACCAACACTACAAACTCTATAGAACAAAAGAAGAGGAAGCCCCATGATCCTAGGAAAATTCCACCATTCATAGGTGGAATCACCATATTAGTGGTAGTATGTCATATGTTTAGTTACAAATGATAAATTAAACAAAATTAAACCCTATTCACAGACATCTACCAATCATGTATTATTCATTGATTCAATATCAAATAGTGTGAATCATTAAATTTTCCAAAATCCCTAAAATTGGAAAACATGACATGATCTTTCTAGATATTGCAATAAATGTAGAAATAAGTAGAAGAGGGATTCTATGATTTTATTTGGGAAGAAGTTTAAAGAGTCTAACCTAGATGGAGGAGTTACCGCCGATCAGATGGAAGAACTTCAGTTAGGGTTCACCTGCGCGCCATGGCTTCTGGAAATTAGAGGAAAGGAGTTCTGTGCTGTGCTGCGGGGGCGTCTGGAAATCAAGATTATTTTAAGAGACCTTTCCCAATGGTTTGTAAAAACCTTTGGTAAATCATGAATTTTTCCCAACGATTTGTAAAAACCATTGGGAAAAGATGGCCTTTACCAACGGTTTTCTACATTCCATTGGTAAATGGTGCAATGATTTTGGCTTTCCCAACAGTTTCTTCAAACTATTGGGAAAGCCTTCACAAAACCAAGATTTTCTAATGGTTTTTTAAAAATGTTGGTAAAACACACTTATACCATCGGTTATCTAAAACCGTTGGTATAAAAGTGTTGGGAAAACCCAACTTTCCATAAGTGAGTGATAAATTAAAATGATAATGAGTAAATGGATGGTAAAACTTGTCTAAACTTTATTGGTTGATGATATTGAAACTTTATATCACCCAATAATATAAAATATAATATTTTGGAGGATTTTATGTGGGGATTCATTTTATTATAGATTAATATTTTTGAGGTTTTCAAAAGTGACCCTCATGTCAATTATAAAAGGAAACATCCTCCCTCAAAATTTCAATTCACTTTGAGCCTTCATGATTGATCATCCCCTGCCCATTTCCTTTATAAAAATCCTTATTCACATTCTTTAGGTTATTTTATTCTCAAAATACCAACTCCAGTGACTTTAAGAAAAGATATAGAGGGAGCTCATTGAAGAAGAGGTAATCCCCTCTAACCATTATTTCAAATTATTTCATCTTCTACTACCTCTTCATGAGTTGTTTCATTATAAATTAATAACTCTAGTATAACTTATATACTGAGATGTTATTATAATTTTTAAACAACCATATTTCACCTTTTATCCATCCCCTGAATAATGAAATCACCACGCGTGTGTACGTACGGCTTACCGTCTTCACACCATGGTGTAATCTATTTTTCACCACCAACATACTTGGATGTGTATAATTGTAGAAATAATAACTATATATTATTATTATATAATTATAATAATTCTAAAATATTATAAACTATCAACTTTAATAATATTCAACTATTATGAGAATGATACCATATCTCATGCGTACGTATGACCTACCATCTCCATGATACAATGCGATTCATTCTACAAGATCTTCATTAAACCAAGATTATATACATGAATGGAATGAATGGAATGAATAAATATGATATATATTATAGTAATATCATTATTTAAATTATATAACTATTTCCTAATAAGGGGAACTTAAAATGTTCTGAAAAAACTCACATAAGAGCATAAAGTTGCTAATTTGGGTAGTCTAACTATATGTGGTTCCATGAATGGATACAACTATGATGTACACTTGAGTGACATTGACCCCAAAGTTTTTTTACTCTGTTGAGTCCCTCCCTAAATGAATGGAATATATGTAGGGTAAACATGATCTGGTATAAATAGAAAGGAATATACGCACCAACTGGGTGTATTATATTACTCTACAACCTAATTTCAAGAACACCAATTTTCCCATTTTGAAGGGAATGGGGATCGAGAGATTCACCATACACACTTTTTGTATCAATGTGGTTACATGATGGGTATTTTGGAGCAATAATAAGTAAAAAAGATGATATAATTTGTATAAACCTTTAAAATAATAAAATTTCTATTGTATAATAAATTTCTAGCAGGGCTCATTACCAACTAGGATGATCTATGATGACTGTTACTCTATCTATTCATCTCAAAAATAAATAAGATGTATATACATGAATTCAAAAATTTAAAAAACGTGAAAATGAGAGAGTCAAATACCATAATTATATATGTAAGGGAAAAAATTACTACCTCAGTATGAAGCTTTTTTCATGAGAATCTACTGAATATATTTATTGATAATCTCTATAAAAAACTAAAAATCTCACTAATTCCAATGAAATATCCATGTGGATTTCAAGAGTTTGAAGTTATGAAATAATTATGAGAGGTTACCATGCAATGGTATATGGATAATTCTTGACCAATTCTGTTATCATAATTAAATAATACTTTTAGAGAAGAGTTTTTAACTGTAATGCTTAATCTAATGCTGATACTAGCTCGGGTAACCAATCTCATGAAATATCACACAACACCTCCCCCTGAAAAAAACAACAACATCAATACCCCCAATAAGAGGGCATGAAGAAATAGAGTCATCCACTAGTATAGAATGTATGTAATAATGTTTATTCCTTTCTAAAAGATAAATTCATAGATAAGTATATAGATTCTATATAGAATAAACTACTCAACTCCTAAAGGCCAGGAAGCTCGATGAAGTTGGTTGAAAAGAGTTTCCAGATTACTGCCCCTATCATAGTATGGTTTACCATAAAATCCCCCAATTCATTGTTTTAAGTATATACTCCAAATTATTATGGTTTATAGATAGTTCAAGATGAGTAGACCCTCATTAAAAGTGACCTATGTTTTTACCATGTCACTATAGGAAGGAGGTGAATGGTAGGAAACTCTGAGAAAACATGTAAAAAAATTAAATGACTGGATGAATAAGAAATAAATCAGTTATAAAAACTCTATTATTAGGTTACTACTAAACTCGTAAGTTGTGAATCCATATCCCACTATAATACTAGAGTATTTATGCTCATCATCACATTTTTCACTGCAATTACCACAGAAAAAACTAGACATAGGAGGATGATTTTTCACTAATACCCTATGTGGTTTAGACCAAGCCAAATTATTACCTTTATAATTGGTAGGATGGAAAATATCCCACAAAAAGATTAAATTATCACCACACCATGAAATGGAAGTCACTTAATATGAATAATCTAGATGTTTTTAATGTGATCCACTTGAAAAACCCTTTCTCAATCGGATAAGATGCATACAAACCTGATGTCCTCTCTTTTAATTGGTCTGGAAGATGATGATGTATTAAAGTATGTGGAGTTAATGGAGTACTAGTATTAAATTTACCATGATATTTGGTACCCATTTCTATATAATATATACACACTATAGAAAACCAATTATAATCCCTTTAATGAGCTTAATAAGTTCATCGATATGATATTGAATTATCTAGGTGTCACTCATTCCCCATTATACTAGAGGTACAAATTACATATGCATATTTTTCTAGTGAACTTAATCCTATGATAATTCTATTTAAGACAAACCCATGATTCATAATAATTCCCCCTTTTTTTGAAAAAGGAAAATAGTTTTCAACCAAGTTAATAGAAACATGCTTGCTGTAGGATGAATACTCACCCTAGGTTAGGAAGCGTAGAACCTTTGTTCAAAAATATTACATCATGAGTCACCAAAAAACTTTTCTAGCTAAGATCTATATTGTTTATTTAATTCATACCACCTTGTATATTTGAGAATATCTTATTGAGGCTCTCTTAAGCCCTCAAGAGTTTGAGGGTGATGTTTCTTTAGTTAAAGCATATCATGTGGAGAACACCCAAAAAATGTTATGTAACCACTTCCTTAATGTAAAAAGATCATGATGAATACACACCTAAGAATATCAGACCCTTATACATATATTGTATTCTCTACATATGATATTCATCAAAATATTACTGAAAAAAATTCTGAGATCAACCCCACATTGATTTGGACCCTTCACTGCATATGTTAAAACTAAGAAAAACCTAACTCTCCATAGCTTAGAAATTCGTGGATATGAAAAAAGTGACCAGAAGGAACATGAGAGGATCAAAATCAGGTCCGAGTTCAGTGACCACATATCAAAATCTAAATCTATAGTGGTTTACCAAGTCACAACTTAAAATAACCTACTCTGAGGGTTGTGTATCCATAAGAATATAATGGTGCCTTAATTATATCCCTAGTTCCTTATATACTCAATTAATGGGAATGATAATTTATTTTATATTGATAAAATTTCATTTTCTTCTTGGAACTTATAATATATAGACATAGAGAGGGAGGGGAAGTATCTGATAGTAGAGAGTGTCATCAGTATAAATTCCCCTAAAGGTTAAGATGGTGGACATACCATCGCATGGAATGAATTCAGCAAAGAAAATGTGTTTTCCATAAATAAAATTAACGAAATATATCCATATTTATAAGGTCAATGGGTCATGAAAATATCCACTATATTCAGGACCTTGTTTTTTTAACTAAACCCCTCTAAATAGAAGATGTATATAATTACATTGGAGATGGTAATGACCCAAATAAGGATGTTCCCCTGGTTTCTATAGGATTTAAAGAGGCCCTAATGTCATTATAAGGATTTATGGAAACTCTTACCTCATCCCAAAAATAGAAATTACTCCACATCATCTATAAAATTTAATGATGTTAGTACATCTTATGAACCTAATGATAATGGAGAGGTGGAATAAATAATATAGGATTCCACCATGATATCTTCTTCTAGATTTGAAAATACCCCATTATAATCCTTAAGACCCCCCAATTATGACACAAAATATTGACCCACATTGGAAATCTCAAATTCCTTGAGGTATATTATGTATCTCATATAGACCCACTGAAATAGATCCTTGATCCCCCGATGTTAACCAGGAACCACTCATGTTGTATGTCATCCTACAATAATTTTTCATTCAGTTTGTGTCTCATAAGGTGAAAAAAGGGTATGTGTTTACCAAATTGTTGGAAGAACATAATGCCTAAAAAATAAATGGATGAATATAAAACTTATTTATGAAGAGGTCATATATATTCATGACACACTCCAAATATGGGATATATATTTTGAATGATCCTCTATAATTCTAACAAGAATAGGGATAGAAAATCCAAAGCTCAACATTGTTTTCCTTAGGATTGTTATTATTTCCCTAAAATGGAAATTCCACCTATTACTCCCTATTGTTAAATTCATTCACAAATAATGAATGAAAAATACCAATCTCTTATATGAATCTAGGATATAATCCTATAGACACTAGTGGCTTGATTGAGTATCACATGCGACTCCAATTTAGTGGTTAAGGGGGTTAATGGTGAATATTCTAGTAAGAAAAAATAGTTTTTCTCACCTCTTGATTATGTATAAGGGGTTACGAAAGAATTAAACACAAATCCAACACTATATTATATAACACATTCATATAATACCCATGTTGATGTGTTTCCTCGTGTATCCATAGTCTAGAAAAATATAGAATACAATGAAATAGTTATCCACATCGCATGTCGTAGGGTGGCCTCTCCTTTCATTGAAAATGACATGGAAGAAATCAATGAGATCAAAACCATCTCGGAGTAAGGATAGTAGCCATAATATCCATAAAATTACACAAATATAATTTTTTTTAATAATGGACTACCTCTAGAGAAAAATTACTTCATCATACTTTGACAAGATAAACTAGGTCTGATGGTGGGAAGTAAACTTTATCCTCTATAATAGCATGAATTATTGAAAATTACTTTTAAAATTACGATTTTATAGATTCCTGCTCAAATTCATCAAAGGATTAGAAACTTATATTGTTATGAAGTATGTTCATGTAAACACTTGAGGTGACAACATGTCAGGATCTATGCTCTCTCATTAAATCTAAAGGCTTGGATATTTCTCCTATAAATGAAACAAGATTTCCTAGAATTCACTGGAAAAAACTATAACTTAAATATATAATTAAATTTCATCATTCAACCCTGAAAAATGTTTTCTTCCACTATACACCCCTATGTTTTCTATCTAAGTAATAGATTTCATCAGACCATATTCTCCATCTATAACAACCTAGTTAAAGTACATCTTCAGCACCACTAACTTATTCTCTAAGTGGGTAAAGTCTATATCCCTTAAGGAAGTCATGATAAAGTCTATCAAAATTTTCATGAAGTCAAACACAATCAACATATTTTTTCCCTTAAAAACCATTGATGAAAAATGGAATCAATTTTAATTATTATGAATTGAAAGTTCAATATCCAAAAATATAATATTTAGTCCAACCACTCATCCTGCTATCGAGTAGTGACAAATAGAGAAACATATAATTTCAACAGGTAATTGTCTAATATAATCCAAAAAATGATGGATAAGGTTTAAAAACATGTCCTGATAAAATTATGTATTCTTTGTGGGATTATATCACCATAACCTAAATTATTATGAAAGTGATCCTATATTTTCTTATAAAGGGACAATGGATATCCTTCCCATTAAGTTACATCTTCCTTAAAATTGTTCCACTATTTTCATTCATTTATCTAATGATAAAAACTCTCAGAAGAAACTGGAAATGGATAATCACACTATATAACTTAAAATTCCATCAAAACTAAGTTTCATGATTATTCAATAATGTCTCCACTCATTCCTCTAAGAGGAATTAGTGCTAGCCCTGAAAAATCTAATGATACCAAGAAAAAATCCTCTAAATATTGAACTAAAATGATATGGAAATTTTACCATACATTTTCTAATATACACATTAAAATATGACTCCACCACAGTGTTTTGAGTTAGTGCAGACCTAATTTCCCAAGCCGGGTGGCTACCATGACATTTCCAGCGACACCTTGTAATGCACTTCGGTCGAGAGGATGGAAGGTTTGGATCATCCCCAAATTTTATGGGGGATCGTTTCATACTTCGAGACTCTCCTATATATTTAATATTTATGGCATGAATCATTCCTAAATATCATTACGAGACTATTTAGTCCATGCTAACAATGGATCTGAACAACACATTGATGAAAACCCCAATTATTTATAAGTAGTATTCTATCAATGAAAATATTTATATTTATCAGAGTTTCTCTATAGATTGTGAAATTTATTGTCTTATATGTTCTCTATCTGCTTCTTATAATTTATTGAGGCCTAGTTTTAGGAATCAATGGTTTAAATTTACATAATTGGGAACTTTGGAGTTTATCACCATTTATGAGGGTGGTGGTGTTTATGATGTTGAGATCTTACTTATAAAAGGGAATTTCTATGTATTCTAATGATGAGAATCAGAAACCAAAATGTTAATTATCACTTAATGAAAAAAAATCATACCTTTTGGGTCATGTTAGAAGGACTAATTCCAATGAATTTAAAGTTATTCTGAGTGGACGTTTTGAGAAAAGCTCTAGAAATGGTTTTTGTGGGATATCTGCACGGGTAAAATTTTTTGGTTAATTTCAGAGGAAATATAACACTATTAATATAGATTTGGTTCTTGGGGGTATCTCCCTATGAGACATGTGGTTTGTTTGGATAGTGGAGGTATGTTACCCTGATCATGATAGGGCCTCATCAGTAATATAGTCTATAGAGGATGACTTCCGTAGAATATTTCCCAGATAAGAATGATATAATAATTATTTAGATGGAATATATAAATATGGATGAAATATGTTCTCATATGAAATATAAACCAGTGAATATATGAGAGTTTCATATGTTGGGTTTTAACCTCAAAGAGGCATCCCACGTAACCTATTTAAATGTAAATCATATCCGATATAGTTCCAGGTACAGAGTTTCTATTCATGTGACAAGACTGTAATAAAAAGTTTAACATCTCGTGGTAAGGTCATCTGTATCATAAATTTGTAAAAAATATAACATTGAATGTTAATTCCATGATATTCATTTATCATGAAAATACCCCTTTAAATAACTATTACTCATAGTGAATGTGATCCTTTGAGGTGGATTCAATAGAGGGAAGGGCCCTTTGAGGATGAACTAGGGATTACAGATTTGAGATGCCCTTTTAAGAATTTATATGAAAATATATCCCTTCAAAAAACTATTTATTATATTGAATATATCCCCATGAGGTGGATTCCATGAAGGGTAGGGAACCATAATGATGAGTTTAGGTTTATGCATTGGGAATTACCTAATATAAATTTCTCCAAGAATATATACCTCTTAAGAACTAAGGATTTTATGAATTATAGACCTTTGAGAAAGATTCTATATTGGGTAGGCCCGCATGAGTTTGAGTTTGGAATTATGTTATGAGTCAATAAGGTTTTCCTTATTACTTTCCCATTCCTTCATACAAGGGGGATATTTTTGAGTCATTACGGTTTCCTTATGACTTTACCAATCCTTCTTGTTTTGAAAATCACAAACACCTTATCTCAAGGCAAATCTCTTTTTACCCTATGTTTTACTTCTATAAGGAAAAATATCCTTCCCCATGAAAATTTATCCTCACCATGTTTTCATTGTTCATATCATAATTTTCTAAGTGTAAAATTTGGTTTGAATCCAAAACTTCAGAATCCTATAATTACCTAGATATGAAGCATTCTGTTTTAGGATCCGAATTCTCAGAATTCTGATTACGAATTCTGGTTATGAACACTTCTGAGTTCTGAATCTGAATTATGATTAAGAATTTTGGATTTGAACTCTTCTGAGTTCTAACTATGAACTCTGATTATGAATTCTGGTTTCAAACTCTTTTGAGTTCTGACTCCGAATTATAATTACAAATTCTGGTTATGAACTTTTCAGAGTTTTGAATCTGAATTCCTTGAATACATACTTCGATTTCTTATGAGTTCTGACTCTGAATTCTCATGAAACTTGACTCTAAACATTGTAAGTTCTGGTCCTGAATTCTTGTGAATCTAGATTCTGAATTTCCTTGAAATTCAGACTCCAGAATTCTACAGAGTTTAGGTTCTGAATTCCTAGAATACAGAATCCTAATATCCTTGTGTTATAGACTCCGAATTAAATTTGGTTAGAATCCGAACATTCATTTTCTTACATTCTGAATATTGGATTTCTAGTTATGTAACCATATTTTTTATAACAATTGTTTTGTTATAAAACTATGTCAGGCTTTCAGTTAACAACTAACCGTTGTTTGAGTGACACGTGTACAGGTCCCTCCCAAATTAAAGGAAAAATATGACAGGTGGAGGAGGGAGCCGACCATTGAAGCCGTGCCTATAAATAAGAGCTCATTTGAAAGAGCTCAGAACTTTTGGAAAACTTTTGATATGAAGTGATTTCTAGAGAGAGATACTCTCATTCTTAGTGCGTACTGAAATTCTAGTTCATATTTTCTTTGTGCGACTCCGATTGTTAATATGTATAATCGAGGGCTTTTGGGGATTGGAAGATAGAGGTGCCTACTACCTTGAAGTTGAGGGATTTCTTGATGGGGAAAACAGAGGTGCCGACTACCTTGAAGTTGAGGGCTTGTAGGGATAGTAAGACAGACTCTGATCTTTGTATCAAGGGCTTACTCTGGTGTGGGTAAGACCGAATTTCTTGAAAGTATAAATCAAGGGACCTTTATCCATGGTTTTTGGATACCCTTCTCTTTGGGTTAAAATATTTACTACTTGTTACTTGTTTTGTTACACATTTTCCGCTATATTTGTATTGTTTAGGAAAGTATTACTATTTTATACCTCCTTCTAACTGTACTCTAATTTGGTTAGATTCTATACACTTTAAGGTAGAATCTTCATCATTGTAAACATTCATTAAGTTTCATTTCCTGAATGAATTTTCCGGAATTTCATTCTTGGAATCATATTTCTTGAATCAAGCAAGTGTTTAGAACATAGTGGTTTTGTGAATTACCTTGTTTATCCTTGTTAAAAAAACCATTTTTAAAAGTTCTAAAAGAATTTTTAAAAGTGTACAATTCACCCCCCCTCTTGTATTTTGAGCATCATTAGATACGTTTCTTAGTATCTCTATTATTTCGATCCTACATTTGGTATTATAGAGTATATCATACTCACATACCATCTCAATAATTGGTATCATAGGAGGTTACCTTAGACCCTTTACCAATTCAAAAATTGGTATCAGATCATTGGTTCAATCTGAATTAATATTACGATTAGATTCAGAAGAGAAATCATCTACTTCTTTTCCGAAATCAGTTGTTTGGACTAATAATGTTCAGATTAGTTTTTGCTTAGAGATAATCTTGTTTTATTTTTCCATTCTTCGAAATATTTTCCTTGTTTACTAACTTTTTATATTAAAAAGTTTGTTTGGAATGAATTTTTCTTTAAGATGGCAGGAATAAATGTTGGTTCCATAGACAATCTCAATCCAACTAGACCACCTATCTTTGATGGAAATGATTATGAATATTGGAGAGATCGCATGAAGACTTTCATTATCAATACTGGTGTTGATAATTTTTTTATTCTTATTGAAGGATATATAATCCATAACAAAGAAGTTAGTACCTTCACCAATCAAGAGAATCATGAATATCAACTGAATTATAAGGTACAAAATACATTGCTTTGCTCCATGACTAGAAATATATATATCCAAATTTCAACTTGTTAAGCGAAAAATTGTATATGGAAGAAACTTGAAGTTACTCACTGTGGAACTTCCAAAGTAATTGAAACTAGAAGAGCTATGCTCAAAGCTCAATATCATGGCTTTAAATTTTCTTTATGGCTTTAAATTTTCTTTATGGAGAACTCATATGTAAGGTGCAACAAAGATTCATGACTGTTGTGAATAGTTTACAATCCATGGGTGAGAAAGTATTAGATGATGAAGCTCTTATTGATAATATCGTTGACATCATGCCCAATGAATGGGAATCCAAAAGGACAGCTATAGATGAGAATCGAAAGGTAACTCAGATTTCCTTAGATGAGCTGTTTTGAACTCTTCTTCAAGATGAGACTAGAATGAGGAGAGATGTTGATAATGTAAAGAAGAAGAATGGTAATGTCAGTGTTACTTTTACTATAACTTCAAATCATATGAAAGCTAGTACTTTTGAGAGAATTACTAGATCTAAGTCTAAGAAAGTTTTTATCCAATTAGAATCTAGTGGAAGTGAATCCTCAGAGAATGAGTTAGCCAATATTGCTTGAAGGATGAACAAGATAGCTGAAAAAAGGAACTTTCAATCTAGATATAAGAAGAAATAAAGGCAACACAAGAAAGATTCAGAAGTCACTTGCTATGAATGTAAGAGAGCTTCACATATAACACATGATTTTCTTATTCTTAAAAGAAAAGAAAGAAAGGAAATGCATTCTGAGAGAAACTGAATGAAGTAATACAAGGATAAAGATAAAAAGGTCTTGAAAGATAGTGACACCTGGAGTGCCAGTGGTGGAGACTCATCAAATCTATCTTCAGATTATGAATCTTCTGGATAGAAGAATCTTGGTCTAATACCCAGACTACCTATTGACAATCATTACTTAATGGCTAAGGTACAAAATTCTAAATCAATGAACAATGTTTCCTTAAATGAAAATTATAGCAATGATAAATATTATAACTCTTCGGATGAATAATTTTATTTTGATGAAGATAATACATTACCTTTTTATGAATAAGTTTCTTAGTTTTCCATACTCTTTGAGATTGATAATTCTAAGCTCATGAAAAAAATAATAATGAAAAATCTAGGAATACTATTCTTACTAAGAAAATATTATATCTTTCAAAAGATCTTGATAAGAAAAATGCTCATTTTGAATGTATTTCAAAAAAATCTTGAAGAAGTAAATTCCGAGAACAATAAACTTTCTAAAGATCTAGAAAATGTAATTTCGAAGAAAAATGTTTTCGAGCCTAGTTCTAGTTCCAAATAAAATGTTTTAGAAGAAAAGAACTTGGTTATAAAACAAAAATCCAATATCTTTTCCTTGAGGAATTATTGGTAAAAATTAACCTTAGGTAAGGAAAATTTTGATAAAATGTATTCTCAAATCAGACCTCAAAGGAATAATTCTGGTTTTGGTTATACTGGTTCTTAACCGATTTTTAGTAACAATTAATTTGTTCATCAAAGTGCTCAATTTCGTACTAAGTGTTAGTGTGGTGGACACTGGGAAAAAAATTGTTCCTTTAACAAAACTCTATCTTTAGGATTTCATAAAGTCTATTTTTCTAAAAATATGTGGGTGCCTAAAATTTTTCTTTCTGAGATTTCCAGATCCATGCAAGTTTGGATTCCGAAAACCTAACTTTTTCTTATTTTCAGGAAAATAGAGAAGGTACCATCAGTAATACATGGTACATGGATAATGTATGTTCCCAGATTATGACTGGTAACAAAAAATATTTTGAAACAATTATCAAGACGAAAGGAAGAAAAGTAATTTTCAGAGATAATGCTCATGAAGAAATTATTGGTATAGGTAACATCATTATTCTTGGAAAAACTTTGATTTCAAATGTTTTATTCATTAAGGGTATTAAGAACAACCTCATTTGTATAAGCCAATTATGTGATGAAGGTTACCTTGTGAATTTTAGGAATGACAAGTGCTTAGTACACAATTCCAAGGAAGAGTTTATTATTTCTGCCCATAGGCAAGAGAATGTTTACACACTAAACTTAGAAGACCTTAAGAACCAAGATATACCCTGACATAGTGCAATATAGGATCAATCATGGTTTTGGCATAGAACTTTAGGACCATGTAACCTTAGGAACTTATTCAAAATTTCTAAGAAAATATTAGTTAATGATCTACCAGAGCTTATATTTGATTCTTCCATAGTTTGTGACCCTTGTCAAAATGGAAAGAAACATAAATCAAGTTTTAAATCAGTCAGTGAAGTCTCAATTACTGATGCATTACTGTTAGAGTATATGGATCATTTTGGTCCTACAAAAACTGGAAGCATTGGGGGAAAGTATTATGTATTTTTTGAGTTGATGATTACACTAGATTTACGTGGGTCTATTTTATAGAAAAGAAGTCTGAAGCTTTTTCTTATTTCAAAAGTTTTAGGGCCCAAGTTAAAAATAAGAAAAATCTTCCATTGAAAACTATTCGTAGTGATCATGGTGGAGAATTTCAAAATTCTGATTTAGTAACTTTTGTAGTTAAAGGCATTACTCATAACTTCTCATCACCCAGAACACCTCAAAAAAATGGTGTTGTTGAAAGAAGAAATATAATTCTTCAAGAGATAACTAGAACCATGTTGAGTGAGTATTCTGTAGCCAAATATATTTGGGCTAAAGTTGTAAGTACTTCTTGTTATACTATAAATCGAGTTTTGATTATACATTTTCTTAATAAAACTCTTTATGAGTTATGGAATGGTAAAAAACATAGACTTTCCTACTTCAAGGTTTTTGGTTGCAAGGTATTAATTCTGAATACTAAAGATAATCTATATAAATTAGCACCAAAATCTGATGAAGTAATTTTCTTAGGCTACTCCACAACTTATAAGGCTTATAGAGTTTTCAATTAAAACACTTGTACTGTTAAAGAAACTATACATGTTAAATTTGATGAAACTGATCATTTTGTTTTTAAACAACCCCAACCTACATCTTCAGATGTGTTTTAAAAATTGATTATCAACCTTTGATAGAATATCCTTCTGATAAGAAAAATTTCCAAGAAGTTACTTCTGAAACATTTACCCCTGAAGATTTCCTACCCTATTTTGATGAACAGGTTTTACAAAAGCCAAATAAGTTGTCTCTAAAGAATCATCCTAGTGATAACATCATTAGTGATGTGAATCAACCTGTACGGACTAGAAGTTCCTTAAGAAATGAAGTAGAACATCTAGAATTCCTTTCCGAATTAGAACCAAAAAGCACTAATGAATCTTTACGTGATGATGATTGGATTAAAGCCATGCAAGATGAACTAAATGAGTTTGAATTGAATAATGTCTAGACGATGGTTGAAAGAACTAAGGAAAATTATGTTATTTGAGTAAAATGGGTGTTCAAAAATAAGTGTGATGAAAATGGAATCATAGTAAGAAATAAAGATAGATTAGTTTCTAAAGCCTATAATCAACATGAAGGAAGAGACTATGAAGAAACCTATGCTCCAGTATCTAGACTTGAATCTATTCGTATTTTACTTGCCTTTGTAGCATTCTTCAATTTCAAACTTTTTCAAATGGACGTGAAATGTGATTTCCTTAATGGTTATGTAAAAGAGGATGTCTTTGTTGAACAACCTCCTGCTTTTGAAGATACAAAACATATTGATCATGTTTTTATACTTACCAAAGCTTTATATGGACTTAAGAAAGCCCCTCGTGCCTGATATGATAGACTTACATGATTTTTGCTTCAAAATAATTATGTTAAGGGAAATATAGATCCAAACCTTTTTATTATGAAATACAAGACAAATGTTTTGATTATTCAAATTTATGTTTATGACATTATATTTGGTTCAACTCAACAGTCATTAACTGATTCCTTTGTGGATCTAATGAAATATGAGTTTGAAATGAGTGTGATGGGTGAGTTAACATTTTTACTTAGTTTTCAAATATCCCAAAAACCAGAAGGAATCTATATATCCCAAAATAAGTATATTAAATATCTTCTTAAAAAGTATGGATATGACAACACTAAAAGTATATGTACTCTCATTGGTACCTCAAATACACTTGATCTTGATGAAGCTGGGAAACCAGTAGATCAAACATCTTTTAGAGGTATGATATGATGTTTACTTTACTTAACATCTAGTCATCCAAACTTAATGTTTTCAGTATGCTTATGTGAAAGATATCAATATAATCATAAGGAATCTCACTTAAAGGCAGTGAAACGATTTTTTCACTACTTAAAGGGAACCATGGATTTAGGACTCTTTTATACTTCTGTAAATGATTTTTTAAAAAGTTTTTTGGATGCTGACTTGGGTGGATGTAGAATGGATAGAAAGAGTACATATGGAACTTGTCATTTATTAGGAGATTCATTAGTTTCTTGGTCATGCAAGAAGAAACACTCAATCACACTTTCCACTAATGAAGCTGAATATATAGCAGCTGGAACTTGTTGTGATCAAGTGTTGTGGATGCAACACACACTCACAAAATATAGTATGAGTTTTACCAAAACAAAAATTTTGTGTGATAATACAAGTTCCATTGATCTTAGTAAATTTCATGCACATCACTCTGGTGAAAAGCACATAGACATTAGTCATCACTTTCTTAGGGATCACACACAAAAAGGAGATATCATTCTTTAATTTATCAGAACGCAAGATCAAATTCCTGAAATTTTCACGAAATCATTACCCTCTGATAGATTTGAATAAACTTAACAGAAGTTAGGAATGATAAACATAAGGTAATACTCCTTATTAACTTCTTGTTGAAAAAATATCCTTATAGTAATAAACTCTTTTTCTTATAGGGATTACTTTTTTTGCAAGTGTTTTATGTTTTTCATAAGGATGTTTTTTGTAATGAAGTTTTTCATGTTTTTCGTAATGATTTTTTTCATGTTTTTTCGTAATGAGTTTTTCTTGTTTTTTGTAATGAAGTTTTTCATGTTTTTTCGTAATGAAGTTTTTTATATTTTTCGTAATGAAGTTTTCATATTTTTCATAATGAACATTTTCGTTATGAATATTTTTTTAATGAATATTTTCGTAATGAAGATTTTCGTAATGAAGATTTTCGTAATGAAGATTTTTGTAATGAAGATTTTCGTAATAAAGATTTTCGTAATGAATATATGCATACTCAATTTTTTTTCTTACTCATGTTTTTTTCTCGGAATCTAATGTCCTTCAAGAATAATTTTCCTCAATACAAATAATTCTCCTGACAATCCGAAAGTTATGACTCTTTATTGGGTTTTTGTAATCACATTTTACTTACTAGTAGTTTCTTTTGTTTTTAAAATTTCTTGGATTCTAGTTTCCTTAAATCCTAAAGTTTCCATTAAAAACCTCTTAATATTGGATCCTACAAATTTTTCCTTGAATATATCATTTCAACCGTAAGATCTAATCAGAAGAATTTTCAGCGATTGGATTGAGATAGGAAGTTCAACCATCACTTCAACAACTATAAAAGGGGACCCCCATGGTTGTCCCACATCAGTTTTCAAGATTTTGCGTGTCAAAGCTCTTCCCCACTTCAAAAGCCCATTCTGGATTTTCAAAACTTTCTCAATTCTGAATGTCTGGTGAAGTTCCTTCCTATGATATGATTTCTGTCAAGATGATTGCAGAGTAGAAAATTTATAGGGAGAGGTTGGTGCATCTAAACTTCTTCAACAAGTATGACTCCATTATTTCAAAGAATATCAAGCTTAATGGATGTGATAGTGTATCCATATCAAATCCAAGAGCTCAAGATGTTGTGTATCTAGATCTGTTGATATAATTTTATAAATTAGTTTGTTTTTTTATGGAAGATGACAGAGAAAAATTTTCATTCAAGAGTTATGGTAAAACTTATGAACTTTCTTATACCAAGTCTGCTAGCTTGGTAGGGCTATATTATGAAGGGGGAGCTAAGTTTTGTTCCCACACATTATTGGTTGTGCAAGGAACTTTCGTCAAAGTGAAAGCTATGGACTGTCTTGGACATACAGATGTCATGACCATAAAGATTGATCACTTGTCTACCAACAATTGGATTCCTGAGTTATGGGTTCAGGGTTTTATCATACAGAGAAAGGGTGATAAGGACACCCTGAAGAAAAGTGATATGTATATCTTGGATTTTTTGGTAAATATAAGGAAGATAAATCTGATGAAGAATATTCTCATTACGATAGGGAATATCAATAATGGGGATTTGAGAGCACAAATAATCATGTATCCTACCCTACTCTCCAAGTTGATTGTTCAGTGTCTTGTGTCCTTCAAGATTCTTTGCAGTTCCAAGCTGAGGAATTGAATGGTAATGCTAATAAGTGATGATACCCTCAAGGGGATAAAATTTGGTTTTTCTAAGGAGACAGGATAATTCTATGAATTACCAGAGGAAGAGGTTGAAGCCTTTCCGAAAAATGCAGAAGAGGAAGAACCGTCGAAGAAGGCTGGAAAGAAAAAAAAATTGAAGGAAGTTGAAGTTGAAGGTGAAACCCCTATAGCTAAAGAAGCTAAAACCGACCTCCAAAACCGGAGAAACAGAAATACTATCTTGATGAAGTGGTTTCCAAATAGTGGGAAGAAAAAAAGAATAGAAAGGAAGGAGAGAAACAGTTTGTTCAAGATACTTCTGAGGCCAATGCGTTAAAAGAAAAGACTGCTGAAGAGCTTGAGAAGAAATCCAATGAGAAGAAGCTTAAGAAGAAAATGTCTTAGGCCGAAGTAGTCCAATCTTTTTTTGAGAGACACTGAAATTGCATCCGAAAACATTCCTGTACTGAAAATGTTCTTAGTTGAACCCTTACTTGAGACTCCGCGGAAGAAGTTCATGAATCTGGAAAAAGTACTAGATATGGTTGTCAAAGAAAACGAAGGAGTAGAAGAAGTACAAGAACTTGAAGGCAGTGATGATACAACTGATCTCATAAAGAAATTTGAAGACATTCATGAGAATGAAAGTGCTTCCGAAAAATTTTCAATCCGGACTTCCCTAGCTAGATTTTCGAAACTTGCTACCCCTGGAATTGATGAGAAGGGAGAATAGGAAGTGGACAAGTTATTTGAGGAAGAGAGTCATAATCATGACTTCATTTTTCTGGAATATATTGAGGTAGGAGATGAGAAAGAAAAAATTGATGAAGATAAGATTGTTCAGTTGTCTGAAAGTGAGCATGAGTCTCCAGATGAGGAAGCTGTTCCAAAAACTGAAAAGGGGAAACACGTGATTGTTGATACCCCAACCAAAGTAATTATAAGAAAGAAGTAAGATGGTGCACATTCTAAGAGTGATCTGATCGAGCTAGAGGAAGAACCATCACCAAGTAAAGTGTCAGATTCAAAATCATCAACTCTGGGACATGATTTTTTCATTTAATATATGAAGAATCTTGTAGGCACAATTATGATCTTTCCAACCATTGACTCAAGATGTCAGATGCTTCCACATATCATCAATCAAAAATCAGATTCTGTATCCATGGTGATGGATAGGTGTATAAAGATTGAGGCTGATTACAAGAACTTCCTTATCAAATATGAAGCCCACAGAAAATCTTGCAAGAAAATGGTTAGCTAGTCAAAGAATATAGCTGATGATTTGAGAGATCTTGATGACTTTCAAGGTGATGTTAAGGAAATTGTTGATACTCAAGACAACAAAATCAAGGATCTCACAAATAGATTATAGGAAAAACTAAATCTTGATCAGAATACTCGGATTCAAGATGTCAAAGATCTGAATGGGAAGTTGAATTATGTTGTCCAATGTTTGAAAATAGAAAGGGATCTCTAGATGAAGATTGAAGAGAAGTTAGTGAAGCAATATGACTTATTAAAGATTCAGCCAGAGACTCTGAAGGCTCAGGATGATAGGATCAAAGCCTTAGAGAAGCAAGCAGAGGAAGATCACAAAGAGATAAAGAAGCTGAAAACCATTGCCATGAAGTTTATACCCAAGGAGAAGGATTGAAAATAGATAAATCTGATATTTTGTTTCATTTTTTACCTTGTAATTTTTTTCCTATCCTAATGAAATTGTTGGTTTCTCATTGTTGATTGTATGTTTTTCACTAATCTTTCGGGTACCATAATTTTTCATCCATTACCTAAATTTATTTTTGAAAATCACAAAGGGGGATAAATGAAAAAGAACTCTACGTAAAGAATAAATATCCCTATGTAAGGGGGAGTTCTCATTAAGAATATTTCCATATTCAAGATAAATGAAAATTTTCGTTCTGGAAATCTAGAATACGATCCTTAGTGTTCAAAAGCCTAAGGGGGAGTTAGTCATATTCATCTTTGCAAATGTGAAAAGGGATATAAGTTTTATTTCAAAGTCTAGAAATTTTTTTCTAAGTCCTTGTATTCTTTTTTGTAAGGATGTTTGTGCTTTCCAAAAAGAGGGATATTGGTGAGTCAATATGGTTTTCCATATGAATTTTTCATTCCTTCATAAAAGGGGGATATTGTTGAGTAATTAAGGTTTCCTTATGAGTTTACCATTCCTTCTTGTTTTGAAAATCACAAACACCTTATCTCAAGGAAAATCTCTTTTTACCCCATGTTTTACTTCTATAAGGAAAAATTTCATTCCCCAAGGAAATTTATCCTTAACATGTTTTCATTATTCATATCATAATTTTCTAAGTGTAAAATTTAGTTTGAAACCAAAACCTCGGAATCCTATAATTACCTAGATATGACAAATTCTGTTTTAGGATCCGAATTCTCATAATTCTAATTATGAATTTTGGTTATGAACTCTTCTGAGTTCTGACTCCGAATTCTGATTACGAATTTTGGATACGAACTCTTCTAAGTTCTGACTCCTAATTATGATTACGAATTCTGGTTATGAACTCTTCTGAGTTCTGACACCGAATTCTGATTACAAAATTTGGTTATAAACTTTTCTGAGTTCTGACTTTGAGTTCTCTGAATACAGACTTCAAACTCTTATGAGTTCTAACTCCAGCTTCTCATGAACCCTGACTCCAAACATTGTATGTTCTGGTTCCGAATTCCTATGAACTAGATTCTGAATTTCCCTGAAATTCAGACTCTAGAATTCTATAGAGTCCAGGTTTTAAATTCCTAGAATACTGAATCTGAACATCCTTGTATCGTAGACTCCTAATTTAATTTTGGATAGAATCCGATCTTTCATTTTCTTACATTCCGAATATTGGATTTCTAGTTATGTAACCATATTTTTTCTAACACTTGTTTTGTTATAAAATGATGTTGTGCTTTCAATTACTAACAAACCGTTGTTTGAGTGACACGTGCATAGGTCCCTCTGAAATTGAAGACAAAATATGATCATTGGAGGAGGGATCCGACCGTTGAAGTCGTGCCTATAAAAAGGAGCTCATTTGAAAGATCTCAAAACTTTTGGACAACTTTCTATCTAAAGTGATTTCTAGAGATAGATACTCTTATTCTTAGTGTGTACTAAACTTCTAATTCAGATATTCTTTGTGAGACTCTGATTGTTGCTGTGTACAATTGAGGGCTTCCGGGGATAGGAAGACAGAGGTGCTGACTACCTTGAAGTTGAGGGCTTCCTTGCTGAGGAAGATAGAGGTGATAAATAACATGAAGTTGAGGGCTTGTGGGGATAGAAAGACAGACTCTAATCTTCGTATCGAGGGATTAACCTTGTGTGGGTAAGACAGACTTTCTTGAAAGTATAAATCAAGGGACCTTTATCCAGGGTTGTTGGATACCCTTCTCTTTGGGTTAAAATATTTACTACTTGTTACTTGTTTTCTTACATGTTTTCCACTATATTTGTATTGTTGAGGAATGTTTACCTATATTATACTTATTTATACTTGTACACTGATTTAGTTAGATTCTATATGATTAAAGTAGAATCTTCATCATTGTAAACTTTCATTAAGTTTCATTTCTGGAATCCCTTTTCTGGAATTGATTTCGCGGAATAATATTTCCTGAATTAAGAAAGTGTTTATAACTTAGAGGTTTTGTGAATTACCTTGTTTAACCTTGTTAAACATAACCATCTTTAAAAGTTACAAATGAATTTTTAAAAGTATACAATTCACCCCCTCTTGTATTTTGAGCATCATTAGATACCTTTCTCAGTATCTCTATTATTTTGATCCTAAATTTAGTATTATAGAATATATCATACTCAAATACCATCTCAACATTATGCATAACAACTCTGATGTCGGGTCACTACTCATTGATTACACAATGTTATTTTTCCTCGATGATTTCATGATCGACACTTCCACCTAGAAGGATCCTCAATATGATACTCAGGAACTGATATAGCATGAGTGGGGATTACAAATGAGTTTTTTATATCCGTATATTGGTTAACATAGATCACTGTTGTCTCATGGTGACAAAACCATCTATGGGGAGATGGTTGAGGCTTACACATGTGAAAGAATCTCATACACTCAAGTATAATATAATGAACTAGGACTTC
This sequence comes from Viscum album, assembly GCA_963277665.1. NCBI lineage: Eukaryota > Viridiplantae > Streptophyta > Magnoliopsida > Santalales > Viscaceae > Viscum > Viscum album. Next base: position 1,021,218,024 of record OY728158.1, on the reverse strand, counting down.
CACTAAGTGCCCAAGATGACCATTCTTGGACCTGAGTCCACCAAGTTAAGCTACATGATCTAGGGGAGGCTACACCAATGTACCTATGTTGGGGAACCTAGTTACAATAGGGATAAAAGATTGTAAATCCCCCTAAGGTCTTATTAGTTAAGGGGGATGAACCGTAATAAACTTTTTTCAAGGGAATTCATGATCTATGGTTTTCATATAGGTGTGCATGCCCTGATCATGCAGGTCTAGTGTGTTTAAAGGATGCATTAATAATTGGAATCTTAGATAGGATACTTGGGCCTGAATATTCCCTATAATTATGTCTAGGGTGTTTATGGTATGTTTTATTGATGTAAAATATGACAATTCACCCTATTGTAGGTCTTAAAGGAGGAATTTTCCTAGTGAGTGTGTGGAAAGATGATTCACCATAATGAGGGAAACATGGGATTTTCCCTAGTGAGGGTGAGTCAAGATGATTTTTCCTTGTGATGTTATGTAAAAGTTCCAACCTATGTATGACACTTAGATAATAACATTCCCTTGTGATTCTTGGGAAAATGGGTGCCTTTATGATACTTGGATAAATTGGTTCCCTTTAGAAATATATTGGGAGAGGATTATCTCTAGTGGTAAAAGGGGTTGACATATTCCATTGGATGAATGGCACCTTAGTGATATTCATTGTAATGGTCCTTCTCCATAGTGTTGGATAACTAGGTAGGAAGTTATTCCTTATGATGGTTGTGAATGTTTTATCCTTTTGGAAACCCAATTACCCCCTCTTTTGGTTAATTTTACTTTGTGTTTTGAGCGTAAATAAGCTAGCTGATGATATTTGAAGACTAGGGTGAAAGAAAAGGGAAATAAAATATTTAGACCATCTATTCTATTTTTAAAAGGTGAAAATAAGGACCCCAAGTATACTATTTATAAGAAAATATTGGACCCCAAGTGAAGGTTACTTTGATATGGAAGTGGTGCAGGTAGGTTGACTTGCACATGAAACTTTGGTGCACTTGTCCAGCAACAAGGTTGACTTGGGACTATATGTTGGGTGAAATTCTATAGTTTTGGGTGAAACCATGGTCACTACCTTGGGACATTTTCATTCATATATTATTTAATTCCTCCCTTCTCAATGTATTCGTAATTTTCTAAAGATAGAACAAAAAATACACCCCTCATGATTATGTATGATTGGAATAAGAAGGATTTAATCCCGAGGTCAAAGTGACACCAGTGCAAGTAAATTTCTAGAAAGGGGATATTTTATACATAAGGTTGGACTACCTCACTCTAGTTGTATAAAAAAGTACTATATGTTAGTATCACATGCTAACCTCCTCACACTAGCCCATAATGAAATTCCTATAAATACTGGGGGAGGACCCCCCTCTATGTGAAACTTTGATTTAACATGAGTTAGAAGTGAAAACAATTTTTGTGCCCTTGTGACTCATTCTATTTTAATGTAGTAACAATTAATTTAGATTAGCCCTCCCCTTATCACAATAATGGTAGGAAGACATGCTATTTCAATCCCTTGCACTTGGGTGAAGGACTTCGGTGAAGGCACAAGTTGACCTTATGTTGTAATAAATATAGGTGATGATGAAGTGTGAAATACTTTCATAATGGCTATGGGTTAAGGGATTGTACAAAGGACCTAGGAAAACAAAAAAGAAATTAATCAAAAATTTACCCAGTGGTTTTATTCTCAACCCACCTTTTCCTCCAAATTTTTTTCCATTCATAGTTCATTTAAAATAAACCACAGTTTTTTATTATTGGAAACTAAAGGCTCTTATAGTAGTCACTACATTATATGTTGTGGATAAAACTTTCATTAAGGTGATGATTTTGATTTTTGGACCAAGATGACTCTATCAGTGGGATTTCTCTTTGTAAAATCATAAAAGTTTTCTAAAGAATCATCATCTAGAGTTTCCCTTGACTAATAACCTTCCACTATATAAGAATGGCCTCTTGATGGATTTACTAATCACGAATCCAAGATACGACATTTCATGCCCTGGGTTTGTTGAGTACAACAATAGAAAAAAAATATTTATACCAAGATCACTTATATTAATGGGGTGGGGGTATAGTCAAGTATTCTTGATGAATTACATCTCAACTACCCAAGAAGCATAATATCATATATCTAACCAGATGGCACATTATCATCCCTCCATTTTTAAGCATTCATATACTGATTAACTAAAAGTCTAGAATGAATAATAGGATATATAGATAGGAGGTGACAATATGCCTAAATGGATATGGGTACATTGGGACCATAAGATGTGTGTTGAGTTATGAGATGATATAAAAAAACCATTTATGAATCCATCCAGATTTATCAGACATATAAATACAACAAACCCGAATTAGTCTAATACTTTCCACATTTCTTTGATCCCATATACCAATACCTTACACACCAATCATATATAAGTAGGTATCACCATATTTTATATCTATTGAGTCTCTTAGGAAACAATCCTTAGATCTATATAAAATGTATTAATTCTTGTAAAGTTGTTGTAGGAATCATTTAAGTGTATTATCCTATTGGATAAAAAATTTTGAATTTGGCCTCAAAAATAAAAAATAAAGATCCACATCCATGAGAAGAAATCAATTTTGAATTGTGGATGAAGAAATTCTTGGTACCTCATGGGAAAGTTCTAAACTGTAGGTTTCCAATGAGATTCCCTATGATGGAAAAATAAGGGGTCCTGGAAAATTAATATCTAGTATTAGAGAAGGTTCTTTATGAAGAGTGGGGTTAAAATGTTAAAACTAATATCCCTAATTATACATGATTGGTAGGAGTTTTAGAGATGTGGTTGATAACCAATCAAATTCTAATTCCCTAATCCCACAATGATGGTTGTTTAGGTTTATTCACCATGGTAGCTGGGTTGTTTTTGTGATATCCGATCGGATTGGAAGTACCCATTTAGAGGGTAGGGAAGAATCTATAGCCACAAAATTTTCCATAGTACACTATAACTGGAACTCACATTGACATATAGATTCTATCCCTTACAGAGGAAGAAGAAATATCCCATATCCAAAATCTCATTTAGGATGATGTATAGGGTGACATTTTGTTCCTACTCCCTCAAATACCAGTTTTTTATAGTGTAAACTAGAATACCTCCATGTTAAATAAAATATCAATGGAGGGAAATTTAATTTTCCAAATTCATCTTCCATAATGGTTAGTTTTTAAATCCATTTATTATTTTCATAGATAATATAAGTGTGTATTTGGATAATAACTTTAAGGATTTATCAATTTTAGAATTGACCTCTCTAACTTCCCCTAATGAATCTAGAGAAAGCCCTAAGAGAATTGAAATGGGTGTCACCAGTGAGTCTTAGATCTCAACCAATGTGACTAGATCTACATGAGGGAAAACACCAATAGTGATAACCCCACATTCTTCTTTAATAATATAATGAGAAGTTAGTTATGGTTTAAAAACTGAGTATATCAATAATTTTTTACAACATAATAAACTCATTTTCTTAAAATATGGAGAATTATACATTTTGGGGTAATAGTAATGATGGATGATCTTTTTCTAAAGATTGATTCCCATACCTCTTTGGATGTGACCTAGACCTCTATGAAAAATCATAAAATATATAACTTTCCATTATTTATGTTATCACCATTATATATGACTTTATAATCCTAATATTATTTTATGTGAAAAGTCATTAGAGACCCAATGTTAAGAAACTAAACATTCATTACAACTACCTAAAAATTTACATGAATGTTCTTCCTATAATCTACCCACCTTGATATTTCTATCTAGTATTCTCAGGTTATTTTTACTGAGGAGAGAGGTCAATCCAAAATAGGGGATGAGTGTGTTCCCGTGAAACCTATATTTTGGGCCACATAAATGATTGATCCTCATGCTACCACAAATGATTAAATACCTATTTGTGTGAATGGTCATAAAGTTCTTTTAACAAAGGTGGCACTAGATATATAGGAAAAAATATTAACAAAAGGGGGTGATTGGTCATATTTCCTTCTATTTTGCTTGGAATTCATTGAATATCATGTACCTTGTATATCATTCATATTACTAACATACCAAAACAGTTTCTCAAACTTAGGACTTTCTAACAAAATTTCCCAATAGGAAGAGCACATGGAGACAAGGATTGTTCCAGCACCAACCGACTCAGAAGGAGGTGAACTAGTCTTTTCCCATAGAATTTTTTTCTTAAAATTTGTTAAAAATTCTAATAGTGCAATTGAATTAAATTTGTACTCTTTAAAATTCCCCCACACTACTCCTCAATGTTCATGGAGGAATGTACAAAAGTCAATTTTTGAGACCCATAACGACAATCTATGTAGGATGCTGCACCGGCATCACCTTAAATTCATATTCATAGAAATTTTCGGTTTTAAATTATCATGGAATTTATGTTATAATAAACATAATTATCAAATTTTGAGAGAAATAAGAAGAGGCCCATGTTTCTCTTTTATAGGAAGAATCAAAGGAAAAATATAATAAACTCAGAGTCATGATGCTTCAATGTGAATTCCATTATCTAAATGTAGACGTAGAGAAAAAATGATTCATTAATGAAAATTATATCCACATAATCCATCTCTCAATGATACTAGATGTCCCAATTTTTAAACTCCTTGGGTGTCACAATCTGCTCAAAAATCCTGGATTGAGGGTAGTAGTGAGGCTACTAAGGTAGATAGTCCTTTCATAACTAAGGAGTTCAGAATTGAAAGTCTAGATGATATTCATAGTAGCATTTATGGAGCCCAAAAATCTATTAGTGATATTCAAGATTTTGTAGAGGGTATTTGTGCGACGTATCTTTACAATAAAAAGATATTCTAATTTTTGAATGCTTTTCATCCTTTTTCTGATGAATGAAATATATATTGTTCCCAAATAATTTTTAATTTATTTTAACCTTATTATATCATTGTTATTACTTTTAAAAACAAAAAATGAACTAAAAAGAAATTTCAATAAAAATAAATAGAACTTTAAATTTTAAATATAAATTAAAAATATTAATCATGGTACTAAAACACTTAAGTCAGAATAGTTTTATTCTAGGCATGGATCACAGATGGGTGTAGGCCTATGTTTCATCCTTGTACACTAGATTTGACCTATTCAAATATGGAAATTGTTTCTTTCAGGGTTTGAATCATAGAAAAATATAGGCAGAGGTTCCATCACTATAAACTAAAGTTGGTCAATTTGAATATGGAATGATATGACTCACCATGATGATGATTACAAAAGGAAATTTGTAATGAGGATTCAAAAATTCAAGAGGGTTAGAGAACCTTAAAGATACATTTTAAAATATTTAATATATATCCTACAAACTAATATTCTAGGGATGATGATATAATTTAACCTTTTAGGCCAATGAGATTATTAATAATATATTAATGTTTCATAGGATCATATGGTTGACCCCAAAATATTTTGGTTTTTTATTTAATAGCCATAATATTTTTTTAATCCCCATATAGGGGAACAATTGAATAATGGAACTTGGGTTTTAATTAGGTTTCCCTTTATGAGATATGATCATAAATTGTTTGTGACACTTTATTTCATTTTAAATGATCATTTTTTTCTAGTTCGTGAATGATTCCTCCCTAACAAGTAGGGACTCAAATTTTTCCCATGATCCCCTTCTTGGGTTTTCAACCTAAAATGTTCTATACTTATTTCTTTGGGATGTTGTTTTGGTCATGTAAGTCAGACGAATGTTACTGATGTTTATAGTAAAAAACAATAATCCAAAAAGGCTAAGACATTATATACAAAAACATAGGTGAAGTAAACATGATGTGAATAGTGATACCATTGTCAAAAATTTAGATTACCTCAATGAATTGTGCACATTATTTAAGGACATAGTACTTGGACCATATATGCTTATGATATTTTGGGTTGAACCAATTGGGCCATGTATATCCATTATTTATGTTTGTATAAATTTGACCAAAATTCAAAAATATAGTCCACATTGAAATTGTTATGAAAATACATATTTGAATGAAGATTCCATTGGATGTATAATCTAATTAATGAGGAGGTGAATTCAGTTTATATTCATGAATCTCAGAATATCCTGGAATTCAGTTTAGAGTAACATGAAAAGGACAAAAACAAAAGTTCATTCAGTTTATATCCATGAACTTTGAACTATGTTTTATTTGGATTTGGGTCACATGATGAGGACCAATTAATGTTTTAATGATGAGATGATGTATCTTAACATTCAAGGGGATAACAATGCACAAATTCTAAAAATATAAGGTATTGAATCCAATTTAATAGTTTAATTATGGATTGTGTAAATCATGAAACCAGAAATTTGAATGAGGAATTACGAGGTTAGACAGGTATTTTAGGGATGACTGCGGACCATATTCAAATAACAAGCTTCACTGCAATGGTATCAGGGCATGAAGTGATTAATGGAAATTTTTATAAGGATGAAAACATTCTTTTAGTTTATATTCCAATTTGGGGAACATATATGAATCAATATTAGGGCATGTATACATAACCAAATAGAGGTTTCCCTTAAAGCCGAAGATGCTCATTACCTATAACCATGGTAGGTCTGTAGTAATTCATATATTTTGAAAAAGAACTAGGATCATGTAAAAGAGAATATTTAAGAAGATTCCAGATCCCTAAATATACACTGTTATGTATTTGAACACATTATTTTGGTAAATGTATATGATATTCTATTTCTACAAAATTTTCATCTACCAATGGGTACAGTGATCATGGATCAATTTTTTCTAGGTTCATATAGTTCCCAACACAATAATTGTTACCTTTCTATAATGTGCAATAATTTTTTACTAAACTATGACATGGATTGACTTAGTGAGTGGAGAAATGGATTTTTATTAAGCCACCCTTTATTATTTTTCAAGCTAACAAGTTCAATACCTCATTAAATAGTAGTTTAATGTCAGGATATATAGACTATTGAGGGATAGAGTTTAAGATCATACATCTTTGAACAACATGTATTGAGTTTATGGTTATAAAATTTTGACCATGTTACACATAATTAAAGGTTGTAATTCTTGGATAATCAAGGATGGTGTTTAATTTTGACAATATTTGAATAAAAATGTTATCTGTTCTAAAAAAAATAATATAGGAAAGACTCGAAGTGAATATGAAGGACCTTTCTTATGAAAAACTGTCTCAGGGATGGGTGCATATAGTTTATGGTATAAATTATTAGACCACCATGTCTTGTGTTTAAGGATTATCAAATTTAACTATAAGGATACTAATGTTTAATTTCATACATCTTAGAATAAAAAAATCCTTAAAAGGGTTGATCTAATGGTAAGGGTATGGTTGAAACGACATGAATGATATCCCATTACTACTAGAATAACATCTCTCAATGGAGGGTGAATGAAAAATATTTATGGTCATGATGCATGGACCAATATAAGAAATAGAAATGTGAAACAACAACCCAATTGTGATTCAAGGACCAAGGAAACCCCAATACCATTGAATAGTAAATTATGATGTTTTAAATCCAAAATCGAGTATTTGAGATCAGGATTTATTATATAGAATAGTTACATAAGGGACTAATGCTTATCTTATTCAAAATGTGGGTTTCACTATGATACAGTTTGTAAATACATAGATTAGATGATCTTATCCTTATGATGAAAACATAATTCTGGTTGGTAGGCCAGATTTTGGGGCACGTATGCAAATCCACATTGGGGAATGTATGAAAAGATAAATAAAGGTTTCCCTTGAGGCTAAGTACACTCATTACTGATAGTCATGAAATATTTATTTAAATATGAGATTCTTAAGAACTAAAGTGTGACTTATTGATTAGGATTTTCTTAAAAGTTGATAGAGGTATTCTAGATTAAATTTTACCATTTTAAGGCTATCATGATCCTTTGTAATGGGGTAAAAATTGGTGATGGGATATGGATGAATATTTAATACATAGTACATATGTCACTAAATATATTAAAATAATAATAATCAATCCGCATGTATTTCTTAACCAATCTAAATACATATATGAATATTTATTAAGAGGTGTATTTTAAATTAGAATTGGATTGGAAACATACGAATCTTCATGGCCAAGACCATGGAAAAATACTATTTCATACCCTAGGTTATATTTTGGGTAGTCGAAGCCTTGGGATTTTTTGGAATAAGGGGGAATTTTATCCATGTGTGTTATTTCATATGGCATGAACACCCACATGGATCTGGATTTTGTGTATGATGGTTGGTTCATGTAGAACAAGTTACTCTATGAAGTTTATGTTCATGATAGATGGACCATATTTCATGTAGTTTAACATTATGTTATGAGGAATTAGGTTTCATGTTGTTTAACATCTTTCAATAGTTACTCATGTTTTGTTCAGTTTACCATCATGCAAGGAGGTCTACTATGTCATGAGGTTTAAATTCATGTGAAAATAACTCACATGTCCTATAGTTTAACATATCATGAGGAATAACATGTTATGTAGTTTAATTTCATGTGATAAGCCCTCACACCATGTGGTTTAACATCATTCTATAGGTACATAAATATAAGGGATTTCACACATACTAGGCTCATGTGTTGAACAAAAAAAATCATCTCCCTGATAGTTCTACGAGGTATTGGAATTAGGATAAAATATCAAAAGGTGTGCATGGGGGTATTGATATAAGAATATGGTAAAAAAACATATGTGGAAATCCGTTATTTGGATCACTAATACACAAAAATTAAAAAAACTCACCGAAATATCAAATATCAGAATAAGTTTAGGTTTTATGAGGTTTGTGGATGGTCATAGGATTGGAGATCTATGTGTCACTGCATATCCTATGATAAGAGGAACCAAGCCACACCTATTAAGAGAAAGGGTGAAATTTTATCATAGGCTCATGGATAAGGAATTTTTTATCGAAGGATCTTATATAGATCTTGCTCACATGTAATCAAAGGGAATTTTGGTTAATAAAATCCATGGATCAGAATAGGATCGAAGATATCAACATAAAAAAATACATCTTAATAATACAAATAAATCCACCAAGAATTTGTTAAAGGGTGTATTTTATCTTAATGTAGATCAATACACCAAAAATCTCTCATAAATATTGGGTTCTCATGTAACAGATAAGGTATCATCCATAATCCACCATTTTTATTTTAGGGAGTTATATAGGATAGATCATATTTTTTACAGTTTAATTTCATGTGACCAGGACTTAGGTTCCTTACCTTTGACTGCATAAAATCTTAATCATTTTAAAAAGAGTGATTCTTCAGGACCTCTAAGCTCACATGTGTCATTCTCGATGTGAGAATCAATATACAACTGGGACATCATCTAAATCACACTAGAGTGTATGATAAGTAACATATGGGGGTATTCTTTTCTGGATTAACTTAATAATTTCTACTTGTATTTTTCTCATGTATATGTAGAGGAGGATGAAAGTGATTGATATTAAAGGTATGGTTTGGGATAAAATATCCACAACTCACTACATATCCTATAATAAAAACAATCAATAAATATTTTTTTTTGAAATAATTTGATGGGATTTATACCTTACTTTATACTAGTTGTATTTGGAATTCAATCACTTATGTTTTTACATTGATTTGGATTTCATGTAATAGAGAAAAACCATAAAATTTAGGGCACTCTATATAGTTTAAGGTCTTTGAAGATTGGAAAACATGTCATGTAGTTTAATGTCATGTGACAAGTATAAGAGGGGTAACTCTATCCCCAATACTAACTCATATATGTGGAATTATTTTATTAAGTCTCCCAGAAATATTTGAATCTTTTGAGAGGAGGAAGATATTGAATGTAATATAGATGTATGGCTGCGGCTATAAACGAGCATCCTTGAATGAACATTTATCATATAAAATAGAATAAATCCAAAAATAGTTATATTAAAAATATACCTATGTAGATAAAGTAATCATGTAAGGAATGATGGTATTTAATTTAGTGTAGGTTAGTGTAAGATAGAATTCATTCACCAGGTATCTTGATCAGTTTAAAGTCTTTCAGAATGGACTTATATTGAATTTGATTAATTGTCAGGATTCATGAAATGATTTATCATGAAATTTATGATCATTTAATTAGGAACATGAATATATAGTTTAACATCATTTGATGAGGATATTTTTGTGATGTTTTAAATCACGAAACAAGGACAATTTATTTATTTTTATGTATAGAGACAATGAAGTTGGTGCTATAGAGTTTATTGTCTTATATTTCAAACCCACACCACCTAGTTTAATGACACACCACAAGGATTAAAACTATTTATTTTAACATATTATAGTGAGGAAGACTAAATTAAAGTGATCTTTATACAAATAATTTCATCAGAAATATTTATTTGGTGGTGGGGGTGGGGGAACATTCCCCATCCATGGTGGGTAAAGATCAGGATATTCTAAATTAGACCCTGTATATAATTTAAGGTAAATCCCATTTAGGCTTGAGTTTCATAGGCTTCTTCCCCCGGATCATGGGATCCATAAGAACCAACACCAACTCTCCCTGAAATAATGGTTAGAGATAAACACTTTTATTGAAGGCTCACATGACTCGATTCTGATGGATTTCTAGGTTGTGAAGAGTGTACAATATTTTCTTGACAATTTATTCCTACTCATAAAGTTACTTTTTGGACTACTCATATTAAAAAAACTAGTTATAAATAAAGACAGAGAGTTAAGATAATTATATCTAAATTGGTATAATTACCATTATCCTGTAACTAAGTGAATATAGGTTTTCTGACATAATAATATGGGTTGTATGGAATCATCCCACAAATCATGAAAGAGTTTTTTTGATAAGGGTTACTTCTCCATATCTAATATCTTATTAATGATTTTCTATAGAGTCCTTTTGAAAGAATCTATCTATCCACCTTCTTCTATATGATATCAAGATAAGTTGTTTCACTGATTGTTTTATTTCTGATACAACAAATTAAAATCATATGAAAATAAGTTTGTGTCATTTTTCATTAATATCATATGAGTGAAATCAAATATTAGGATTATATTCAACATTAAAAATTTGATAATACCCTTTTACAAAATATTTTTGAGGGGTATATCCCATTCCCATTTCTAAAAGAAATCGGTTGTAGTAAGGATATAATTTAATATTCTTGATGTAGTTCGGGGATATGACCCCTTGTCATCGATTCCCCATGTATAAAATAAAAAAGAATATATAGTCATATACAATATTTTGATAGGTTGATAAATGAAATTCATGAGTATTTAGAAGGTATGGATATTTTTAGTGAACTCTATAAAATCATGTATCATTGACGACTAATAATACCCAAGCCACTTAATGTTACAGGAGATCATGATATATTGCGGATGGGTGATATAGTCACATGTGTGGACTTAATTCATAATATAGAGGGTCTATTATTCTTTATTTTATTTGAGGATAACCTCATAAGATCCTCATTTATATATAACTTTTTTTGAATTTGGATAATCATAATGGAAGAATTTTATTGATGGATTCCAGATTTACTCCATTTTTTCTCAATCTGGTGGAAGGGTTTCATTCTAGAGATAGTTCATTATGGGGTACATCCATCCAGTTATAAAGTCTGTTGGTAGGGATATTGAGATCACCATGTTCAAGGGTATAATTAATATCATCAATTTCCCAAATGTCATATTTGATGAATGGGGCACCACCATGTGATGAGCAATACTAATAATATTCTCTACATGGTTTGAATAATCCATGGTTTTGGATGCATTATCCAATGCATAAGTGAAACCATTCCATGAACAAAAAATACGATACAACATTTGTTCTAATGGAAATTAATCTTTGAAACCAAAAACAAAATCATTCAAATGAATCAACTTTACGTACATAATGGAATATTCACTATTTATTTTCTTAATCAACATTTCTATGTTTCCTATAATGCTTTCCTGGGCCACTGAAATTTTCATAGCCATTTATAAACTTATATTGTGGGTCTAGTATTGTTCCTTATTTTTAGTTCATCCCTACAATAGTAGAATAAATAATGAATAATGTATTTTACTAAGGATATGAGTATGATTCCCCAACTAACCATTTTATGCTTTAGGTTCTCTATTATTATCCCAACTGGGCTCCTAAAATTTCCATAGAAATACGTCTCCCATATATAGGGAGTGTCATGGACGTATAATAATTCTTCATTAGGAAGATCAATGTTTATCAGGGTAATTTTTAGGGAAGGATGTGATATAATAATATTTGGAAGTGTCTACCCTTTATGTTCCATCTGAGGCATAACCCGAACGTCAAAATATTATAGGATTTCCTAACACCATTCCAGACATCTAGTTTTAATTGGACTAGTGAGAATATAATTGATTGGGTAAGAATTATACATAAGGTGTACCTTGTGATGGTAAAAACAGAGCGTCATCTTTTTCATTGTAATAATTAATGCGAGGAAATCCTTTTTGATGTAGGGGTATTAGGTCCCTATATTCTTATTTGATAATGAAGACTATTTTCCTTACTCTCATCATTCTTCTATGTGATAACATAGCCAAGAAATCATGGTAGGTTTTAATCTAAAATATAAGGGGATTTCCTTTAATGGGTTTCATTAATACTAGTGGGATCAATAGGTAATGCTTAAGATCGTCAAAGACGTCATAAATATTTTCTTCCCAATGATATTAGACTTTCTATTTCATAAATTGTTTAATGATAGGAAATTTCCTATAATGTCATAAATGAAATATCTAATGTAAGTGAGGCTCCCCTAAAACATTCTAAAATATTTAAGATTTCAAGGAGGTGGGAAATTATGGATTTTCTTATTCTTATTAGGGTCATCTTCAATGCCATGGAGGCACCTCAAAAATATGAGAAACCTTTCTGTTGTCACTCTAAAAGTACACTTCAAGATATTCATTTATATATGTTGTGGTTATTGTTCATTGAAAATTGTTTTAATATTGAAAAAATGATGCTAAATTTGTTGACATCAAACAACTATATCATCAATATAAACCTCCACATTCTAAACCAGGAGGTCTTTAATGATGAAATACATGAAAAATTAATATGTAAAGCCTATATTTTTTATCCAAAAGGAATCAATCGATAAAAAAATACCCTATAGGGTGTTCATAAAGTATTAGAATCTTCATCATTTGGGGAAATTTATATTTGGTTATATCCTAGATACTCATCCATGAAGAAGGGGGTGTGGAAACTAGTTTCATTGATAATAAATTTTGTGATTGGGATAAAGAAATAACCCTTCAATAAATGTTGGTTGACATCCATGAAGTTGATATAGACTCAAATTCAACAATACTTATTTTTAATGGGAAGGATATTGGAAATTATAATTGGATGTTATACATCCTTAATGATTTTTAATTTAATGGTCCTATCAAATTTATCCTCTACCTTAGTGGAAAGAGTATGATGAATTTTCTAGGGTGATTATTTGTAACCACAATTGTATTATAGTAGGACTATGTGATGAGTAGCCATATTAGGGTCCAAGAAAGGTCTATATATATATTGTTCTAGGTAAATATGTATTAATATTTATTTAGGAAGTATATATGTCTATATTGATATATAGGGTTCTTGGTTTCACTAATAAATTTATTCCTTGGTTATTTATCAATTCCATGACTTCTTCCCTAATCTCATCAGTAGTGGTTGAGATTGCTTCCTATAATTCAGGAGGGGACTCTATGACATCTTCTTCTATTTCCTCCACACATTATATTTTAATATTACTGAGAATAAGATATAAAGGGTCATCTTTATATTTAAAATACAATATGTGGACACTTTTATCTTCTCTGGACATTAATGAAGTGTCATAGAATATTGAATGTTTGGTCTCAAGTGCATCGTTATCATGGACATTCAGAAAATTTTTCTCCGATAATTTTATATGGTTAGGGATAGATTATGTGATAATGTCCTGAGACTTGGGATATCATATAGGTGAACAATCTACTGCACTGGAAGACAATATTTTTAAATATGGTTTTAAATCATACGGGGATTTCAGACACAATAAGGGATAGTTTTCACTTGGATAACCATTGATCCATGCAGTTGCTATCATGAGAATGATAGTTATGATTCCTAAATTTCATGTTCACCTCTTATCTTGATGGTTGAGTTTTTTTTGGATAGATAACCCAAGTTAAATTGTTTTAATACCATTCAAGCTAGTTCTCAAATGGTGATATCTATGGATGAAAAATTGAGGATTGTCTTGACAAGGAGCAGCGACCTCAACATAGTTAATGGGTATCAAATACTCTTTACTATGTTCATTAATTGTATTGATGGGGGAAATATTAAATACATTGGGGGATTTGATTCGGTCAATAATATATATCTCTCACTACTTCCTCTGTCTCTCCTATATAATCAAGTCTCCATAGACCAGGATTCATAGACCTCAAAGGGAGTATTATCACAATATAAAATTCCATCCTACCCATTGAAAAACTACTTGAGGAATTGATGGAATGATGAGTGAACTTCTATGTTCATATGATGATAAAACATCCCTAATAGGATATTAAAATCAATATATTTTAAGATAACAATAAATTCATATTCAGATAGGAGTTCTTTGAAGTATTCTTTGTGATTGATCCTTCCAAGAGGATTCTACTCACTCTTTTCATACCCTTGAGTCTTCATGTTGGAAGGGGATAAATCAGATTTACAATAAATTATTCTTTTGAGATTTGATAAAGGTATGCAGTTGATTTTGAAACCATTATCAATTAAATATTGATGAAAAAAACATTATTTAGTTTATAGAGATATAAAAAGGAATAATGTGCCCTAGTATGGAGATATATTGATCTTGTTCTATTAAGGATATAACTGAATAACATTCTATAAAATTATTCGTTTCATTATTTGATTATGTTGAAGTAAACCCAGCCATAAAATCTTGATGGATTTAAAGGGATTCAATTATCTCCAATTTGAGATCTCCTGAGAGATGAAGGTTATTTTGAATTAATATATTAGCTAGGATACCTAAAAGATACTTCTAGATGTCATATTTATAGGCTAGGGATATGTTCTTTTTATCTTAGGGTCTCTCCTTGTCTTGGGGTCTGGAGGTTGATACTAGTTGTGTGAGTGGATCTCTTACCTAACCTATGTTTGGGGGAACTTTCACTATTTCTATATTGGCATGGGTTTATATTAACAAAATCTAATCAATATCTACACATTTTCAAATTGATCTTCCAATTTGATTGAAATTCAATTATACCCAGAGATTTTTCAATCCGAAGTGTGTTCCTATTGATCCTACTATAGAAATTTTCTTCAAATATCCATAACATAAATGAATTTATTTGAGATAATGCTTGAATTTTGAGTGATATTTAGGCCTCATCTACCTTGTCCTTCCAATCCCCTATGAAATTATCCCCCGTTATGAATAGAAATTCAGGTTATATATATATATATATATTATTTATCAAATAAGGGATTATATAGGTAAATAGACATTACAAAAGTACATTGCGAGTCCTCAGACAATTATTGTTCTATTTGATGTAAAATTTCCAATGATATTATTTTGTGGGATGGTACATATCCTCATAGATTCAAGGATATGAATTCTAGGATTGTCTAAACTGGGTTAGGTACTAGAGAAATTTTTTCCACCAATGTTATTAATTTTTTTTGGAATTTGTATCAACCTTTAACCAAAGATGAATATTATTTTTTCCAAATTTATAGATGGATATGGAGCCACAAATAGATAACTTTGTTTTTACCTAGGGATTATATGTTCTTGGATGACTTATTTCATAGTCATTCAATCATAAAATTTTTATAAATTTTCTATCAGACAATTTTATATTCACCCTTATCTTTTGGTATACTGAATAAAACACTATTTACCTATGTTAGAGGTTTACCCAACTTCACTCACATATAGTCGATAGTTTTTATTGAGAATAATTGAATACTAATTAGTCCTACATGTTATTCCATAACATCTGATGGCCGAGGTATTAACCAGGAATGTCAATGAGGTCAATTTCAATGGGCCTCCTAGCTTTTTGTAGTCTCTGCAAATTATAGTTCTAATTGGAAAAAATAACCTTAGGATTACTCATATATAGAAGAATATATCTTGTTATTTCTATCTTTGAGTAGAAGAAACATATAATCCCTAATTCCCTCTTTAAATTGGTGATGATTTTATTGTTGTCACTCTACATGAGACTCTATATTCTTTTGGGCAGATCTAGTTTCCAGAGTGGGCACTAAAGTTTCATTGAGCATAAAAATTTATTCTTTTTTCCTTGACTGGTTTCTTTCCTTGATTTAGTAGTCTTAGTTGATATTTTGAATTATAACATAAAATAAAATATTATAAATTTTTTGAAACCATGATAAAATCTCATAAAAACTTTTTTATTTATAGAATTTAATAAACGAATCTTAGATTGGCTGCCCCGTGTTACTCCAACGTTCCATCATAGGGCCACACCGAGATAGGATGTGAATCAGATGATTCTCTTGGAATACAATTCTTTTAAGAACTAGGGAAATTATATTTATAGAGATGCGATGAGGAGGATTTATATCTATTTATCTAGGGTATGGTTTCTTTTATTGTTGTACTAGATATAAAGATCATTATATGGATTCCAATTGGGTTATCAAATACAATAATGGAGTTGAGAAGTTCTGTTGGGTTGGTTCAATGGGTGGATAATCTAGTATACCCAATTGTTTTAGTGTGATATGGTTGGATAACACATGTATAATATAGGTATCCAGTATGATATGTTATAGGTCATGTTTCCTAAAATGGATCTCGCTACCACCCTAATTGAGGGAACTATTGATAGTTTCCCACTATTAGTATTAAATACACTAATTTTCTATACCTAAAACCTGCAAGATGCTATGAATCTTTTCACATAGGTTGAGAAACATTCTCTTATTGAATAATTGTTTGAGGGGAAGCATTAACTTAAAATCAAGGGTTCTACTTAGTGGGGATATTTTCCCTGAGTAGTTCGGCATTGACTCAATGTAACTCATTTAACCTCTCTTCATATTAGGTGAACCTTTCTTCAATAGTGAGATATTAAGTCTCATTAGGTATTCTGTGGGATATTTCCACACACATTCGTTTTTATTAGGATAAAGATTTCCAAAGTGGTTACAACTGAGCATTTGAGGGATCAACCAGATTCTAGTTCTACCTATGTTGATGGGTACAAAGAACTTATTTAAATGTATTAGTGTAGAACATTTTTTGGATAATTATTCCTCATCGTGATCCTCTACCTCTTCATCATGCTCTATTTTATTAGTGGAGATTATGATGGTGATATTTACTGATGTATAATATATCACAAAGATCATGACTTTAACTGAAGGATAAGAGGATTGGTTGCCTCATGGGTATTTTTAAGGGACATATTATAGTCTCCCATGCAATCTTCCTTCTTGTTAGACTAATTTGGATTATTAACCCTATGAGGAATAAAATTTTCTTTTAAAAATCAATTAAAAATGGCATAAAGATGGGGATTGTGAGAGATTACCTCTATAGGATTCATTGAGAGTGTTCGCAATGAGAGGGATGGGCCATGGAATCAAGTGGATATATGGTGATATTTTCTATGATGCCTTCCCAAGTTTGAAGAATAAATATTTACATAGGGGAGCAGTTTATGGTGATATAAATTAACTCATCCATATGTGTTGGGGTTTTATTGATCCTTACACTACCAAATCCTACACACATTTGGGATTTTATGATCCCGTGGGTGTTGGTGGCGGTAAAATTATTAAAATTCCCCTATCCATATAAGCATGGATGAATCTCGTACTATTTCTATGACAGTTCTCAAAAATTTCCTTTTGATTTTTAAGGATTTAATTTTAGAATTATTTAAAAAAAATACCTATTATAATAATGAGATACATGGTATTGAGATTAATTTTGTAGCCATATATTTGGACTTTCGTAGGTGATGTTCATGATCAACCTTATTGGAGGCTTAATGTAGGATCATATCAATGGTTTTCTCATGTCCAGTACAAAATTTCTGAGACTTGGAGATTGTAGGGACTTGCTGGTTAAAAGAGATGTCATTTTTAGATCCCATGATTGACAATTGATCTTAGGTAATGAAGCTTCATGGTTTATTCTTTGGTAGGATCAGATAACAAGGAATAAGGGTAAAATTTAATGCTACATGCTCACCATAAAATCTGACATGTATGTCAAAAGGGGAAATAATGACTAATTGGTGAAAGGAATTTAAAGAACAAAGGTATGGATGCTAGAGATCCTTATCCTACACTATAACCTATTTATTTTATGATTTTAAAGCGAAGCTAAGTCAATTTGGAGCTAGAGTTTTCCAATTATCATAAAATTATTTTTTACTCCCCATATAAAAAATGTTTTTCCTAATATATTGTAGATTTATCCATAGTTTCAGGTGTTGATAATTTTCACATTCCCCATTCAATGTTCTTGTAATATTTTAATCACGATTGGATATAGGATAGAATATAATTTTTATATTTCCTTTAGTAATTTATTTACTCATAACCATGGTGTTATCCTTATCTTATGGAAGGTATTCCTCCACTTGATCTGACCAAAGTGGTTGTTTTTCAATTTCCTTACTAAGGGAAGCAGGATAACCCAAATATCATTTACCATATAAAAGTATATACAATATGATGGTGGAAGATAATATAACCTTTTCTTTGGACTATTCTTTTTCTATGATGATATTTCACCATGTAGAGATGCGGCTGTTGGTTTGGATAGCCTTAATTTCAAGAGTTACTCTTGATATGATGGAATTATTAATGGAGTTTTAATATTCTTAGGACCATCATATGGATTGATCTTCCATCCACAAGGAAATTTTTTATAGCTTTCATCATGAAAAATTATCCCATGACAGATATTTTAGTTACCTAGGGGAGAATCATCATTTTTGGTACTCTAGGGAGGAACTATAAAGTTTTAAATCCTAATTTTTTGAAGGGGAAATCTATGATAAAATATTAATTCTCCTGAGAATAAACCAATATATTCCCAACCCAATATCTAAATATGTTATAGATCCCCAAGAATGCCAATACTAATTTGGGTAAGAGTATGAGTCTGACTCTATTTGGAATACTATCATTGATGAGGCCACCAGGTCTGCATGATTAGGTTATTAAGGATGTGACATTGATTATGATGGGTTTTTTGAAATGCGGGGAACAACCTTATTTTGTATGAACCTTCCTAGGTTACCTCATACATATAATCATAATATGATGATGAATTTCTTGGGCATCTAACACACATCTATCACATGGTGTGGAAAAACTACTATTAATAATTTCCTAGTATAACATAAAGGCTGAATAGGGTTATCTCACTTGATAATCTTAAGAGTTATTCACTTACTGATTTTAGTTCACCAAATCTAATTATTTTAATTGTTTCTATTATTTTCTAAAAACACAAAAAATGATTTTTTGGTTTTTGAAAAAATTAATTCCAATGCTAAAACATTCCTAACATTAAATTAAAGTTGAGTTAAGAAAATAAATAACTTAGCCAAGGGTATGGTTTTGGGTTCTCTCATTATATGTAGTTTTTATTAAATTAAGATTTATAGTTTAATTGTGAAATCAAATTATTGAATTACTATTATTTTATTTATTGTGTGTGAAATCTTGAATGCTTTAGGAAAAATAAATTCCTCTTCTCTCTATAATTAGTGTTGATGACAAACGATAATCAAGAGTGGGGAATATTCCAAGATCTGAATCCATTATATTTTGTTTCATACATTTAATAGATAAAATCCATCCTATGAATAACTCTCATTAAATGAAAGGGATATAAAAATTATAAACAAAATAATTGTAGTGTATTTGAGATCCGTGTCATGGTGAACAATCTCTTCTCCCACACACTTCACTCTCTTTTAAGAAAAACATTAATAAAAACACTAAAGAATTTAAGCACAGAGTTTAGGAACACCCAACCCTTCCCCATGTCCATGCTTTTGGTTAGCCTTCCAGTTTCATAAGTAAGAGGTCATGATGGAAATAATGAGATAAAGATAAGAAACATAAAATAAAAATAAAAATGATAGAGAGAGATAGATAGAGAGAGTGGAATAAAATAAAATATAAGTGAGAAGGGTAAAATCAAAAGAATAAGAATAATAAAAATTTCTTAGTCACTTGAATTAAAATTGTTCATTAATTACATTGAAGATAAAAGAAACTAAAAATTATAGATGAAAAAAATAAAATAAAAAAATAAGAATATGGCCACAATCCTTCTGTAGTCCTCCCCCCATACACCTTGAGCATGCAACCTCATCATTTTATAAGAAAAAATATTAAATATTGGACTTGATATAATATCTCTTTAAAATATTCATTAATTTACATAACGTTATTAAAATTTAAACCTGCCATCCTTTAGTCTTTTTGTATCATATTCAAATATTACATAAGACACATGTGTACATTTTTTAAAAACACACAAAGATATCAGGTGTTTAAAAATATTGATGGTGGGGGATGAATAATCATGAAAAGGATGATATATTAATTTTCATGTCATTAATGTATAGGGGTTAGCTCCTCCTTTTTAGTCTCCCTTGGACACTACACCATATGGGAAATTCTTGCAGCATAGTGGCTCTCCTAAGAGTAGTGAAAGATGCCCAATTCCACCATTTTACCATTATAGTAGTTAGATAAAACTCTATCAGCATAAAAGTATTTATATTCCTTTGAATTTTTCTTTACTAGCATTAGTTAAGGTCTTATAGGTGTTACTTTGTGGTTCGAGGACTTGGATGTTGATATAGGCTTGAGCTTGATCTCACCCAGTGGAAGAAATGGTGTCATTCGATGAATATATACAGTGACTATTGACATTGAGTGACATTGCGAAATGGTGAGGCATGTTTGAACATGGGGTAACATGACCATGGTTAGAATCCACCATTTTCGTATGTATGAATAGTTCCCACACAATTCAAAATCTTGAACTACGACATGTTTGAGAACTTGCTTATATTACATGTCGTGGAATCCAATGCTCAAACACCTACTGTGGGTATCGTATGTTGTATAAACATACACATACACAATATGGGACAATGTTGATACACACGAGCCTATTCGGGCCTTGGCGTAGACTATTCTACGCAATATCCTCATCGCATTGCCTAATAACCTCTTCCTCCTTAGCAGTAACTCCTAGTGGCATGCTTGGCAGGCCCGCCCCTTCTTGGGGATGGCTAAGTGGACGGTGTGTTATTAGTTGAGAGACACCCTATGGCGATCCTATTTTTTTATCTAAAAAAATAGACGAATTTATGTTCAATTCCTATAGAATTTCATAAATAAAATAATCGTTAAATTTTTTCACATTTCCATCTATTTTAACCATATTTTTTATTCGCTTGTAATTCCTTATTCGTTTAATAAAAAATTATTTAATTGGTCAAATTTATTAGTATCCATAAAAAAATATTATAATTTGTTTTAAAATTTTCATGAAATTCTCAGTATATCCAACACCCCCACACCTAAACTATTATTTTACTCAAGAATTAAATCTCATCATTGAATTCAAGAGACAATTTTTTTTACCATTTTTAAAATTTTAAATAAATAATATAAAATTATTTTCAATGTAAAACTAAAATTAAATGTTCTACATAAAACATTTATTTAATTTCACACTATTTTTTAAAAATAAGCACTTAAATAGTTTTAATTTATTCCATTAGAAAATGGTAGATCAAATCCTTTCATTGTTTTCATTTTCTCTATTTATTATTATTATTATTATTATTATAAAACATTCGAAGTCATGATCTACCTCAATCTTGAATATTTTCACTCATCAGTCATCATTCATGCTAAAAAATTAAAATATAGTTATTATAAAACATTGATTATATTCTCATTATCCATAGGCTTGAAAAGTAATTAATTTCTCTAATTTGTTATTAAAAATTTCATATGAAATCAAAGGGAATTTTTGTTAGGGTTATAATGATTATGATGTTTATAGTTGTAAGGAATTGATGTGGAAATAATTAAGTCTCAATGAGGAGGGATTTCTCTAATGTATAAATAATGATGTTAAAAGTAAAGGTGTAATGAAAATACCCCTTCAAATGAACAATCCTAATTCCCAATCATAAATAAATATCATGAAATATTAAATCATAACGAATCAATTTATCCTTCATGATTTTTCCTCTATTTTTTTCAAACAACTTTTTCATATTTTTTACCTTTTCAAAATCCATGCTTGAAATAATCCTCACATCCACCACCTAACACCATATGATAAATATCATTAGTCTAGTAATGTTAATTTTATATTTTCCCAACTCACAATGAATTTTAATTTTTATCATTTTTATTTTTTATTATGAAATAAAAATAATAAAAGTAAAATATATGAATCAAAAACATTTATCTATACCAAAAACACCACCCCATAATTTTCATTTATAATATAGTGTTTTCTTCCTCTAGAACTTCCCACACCACCACACATAAAATTTAAAATACCATGAAAAAATATATGATCATGGTAGGAATGTATATAAATAGATTGAAATGTGTCTCATTCTTACCAAGTTTATTCATGGTCTCTATGAGATAAACAAGGATTTATATATAATGTTGTCTCAAGGATGATGTATTATTAATAAAATTTACTCAATCATGTTAAATATATTTTATATTAGTCATATAATTAAAAATATATAATTCAATTTCTAAATGGTCCTTTATCTTAATAGCCGAGGTGGCATGCGGGAGACGCCCAATTTAAACAATCTAGTAATGATGCACAAGCATACTAAACACACAAAATAGATGAATCTTCCTCCCAGCTAAGAAACACTCCAAAACATAGCTCCTTATAAAACTTCGATCCCTCATGCCATTTCCATTGGCATAAGACTGTTCAGCGCGTCCACGGTACGATGGAGACTTGTACTGCTATGCTCACAAGGGTTGTAACTACGACCCCTGGGAGATCGCCGACCGGGACTGATGGGTGACCTTCGACCATAGCTTGGAATTCTCCGGTACCGAGGGCTATATCTAGGACTAGGGCTGCAGCACCATCCAGAGCCAACATGAAAACGGTATATCTTAATACCAATCAATAAATATGCTCCAGATAGAATAAGAAATATTCGGTCTATAAGAACTCTTATTAATAGACATATAAGATTGGAAAATCACACATCACATGACTAATAATAAAAAACCTTTCTAAATGAATCTTATAAATTAAAATAATTTAAAATGGTATGGAAATTTCATTGACATGAATCAATTAATTCCATTAAATAATGAGTCATAAAATTGATATCCACGTTTCACTGTAGTCTTTCAATTTTCAATTTTACTCATTAAATCTCAATAAAATTGAAATCTAAAACATGGAATCACAAGGTTCCAAATAAACAAATTTCACCTAGATAATTAATCTAAAGAAACAATTTTTATGTGGGATTGACATTTTTTATTTTATAACTACAACAATTTTAGTCCTTGACATAATTTTTAGAACAAATATGAAGATTTTAATGATAGTAAATGTTATAATGATCTCCCTATCCTAATGGAATTATATTCCTCTATTACCCTTGAATATTTAGGGGATTCCTTGTGAAATCATTATCCTATAAAAGTAAATAATTCAAGTAAAACAAAATTATCATTCCATTAAATTTGAAAACGAATATGGGATGTGGGATATATTTGAAGAAAAATCCAAATAATGAAATTGAAAATTACTAGAAATAATGTAAAGGGATAAGTCTTGGTTTAATCCCCCAAATAGGTCCTAGACTTTTACTACCTCTAAAAGGTTAGTATCAACTATCACCCATAATCAGTTAGTGGGAAGAGTTTATTTAATTTCAACTACTATATATATTTTCTTCTCACCTTACACTTCTTCTTTGTCGGTGGAGAGGATTCCATGGTTAGAGCACACCAAATATTTCCATTGACAAAATGGTATAGCTTGCAGGGAGGGCGTATGATGATTTATGGATTGTCCTCCTTCTTGATTAATACTTTTTACAACTCCTATTTATTTTCCATTTCTTTCGCAATATGAGATACATGAATTGTGTTATAAATGGGAAGATCAAAATGTAATTTTATTTTAATTGAATTTATACAAGAGAAATGAAAATAATAATTCTTCCATCTAATGTGAGTATCCTATTTCATGGAATCCAGTATAAATTTAACTTGGATTTGATTAAGTAATTCCTATAATGCATGTTTAATATGTATTGAAATCGTTATGTGTTCCTCTTTTGGTGTATGTTATTGTTCATTTTCCTCTTATAAGATAAAACAAGATTTATCTAAATCAGAAAATTTGAAATAGTGGGAGTTAATACTCAATTTATATTGAATAAAATCAAATTAAAGAGAGTTTAAAATAATATAAACTCCCTCTGTTAGTTCATCTGTAATAACTTCTTTATTGTTAAAGTACTATTGAAGTTGAATTTGACTAGATGGAGTTTGGTAGTTGGTCTCGACTAACTATTCTTTAAATTCTATTGCAAGGGTGGCGTCTTCTTATTCTAGTGTTAGTGAGATATGAAATGGTTTTTACTCTTTAAATTTGTATGGAACAACAAGATCATATTGTACTACATACTCATTCTAGAGATTTTATAGATCTTGTTGATCTCCCACACATAGCTTAGTATACCATCCTTCTTTAGTAGGAATCCACTCCAACTCTTCATGGTTGGATTATATTTTATTTTTGAGATGGTTGGGATATGGATATTTCTTAAGAAGGGAAACAACCTCTTGGACCTCTTTAGAAGAATCAGGTAGCTCTAGTGGTATTTCTCTTGTGGCCTTCAATATTTTATAGTCCGTCTAGACTTTATTAACAATTTCAATAAATTATTGAAGTTAAAGTCTTATATCATGTCCACTTAGCACCTATTATACCAAACAATTGGGACTTTCCTCCCATCTTGATCGAACTTCCTCACCAATGTGTGCCAATTGGTCTTGGTCCTACACCTTTGAGAAAATTTTCCAAAAATTAAAGAAATAATCAATTAAAAAAACCATGGTAAGTGAATTTTTAGGATTTAATTCTATTATTTTTTATATAAAATAAAATAATAAAAATATTTACAAAGTGTGAAAATAGAAAAATTAAATAAATAATCATTTTTTCCTAAAAACGGTGCCAATATTTGACAAACACCTATCACATAGTGTTGTGAAAGCTACTATTTATAATTTCCTTATTCAATAAAATGGATGAAGAGGGCCATCTCATTTAAGAATATTTATAATTTTTCACTTACTAATTATAATTCACGTGAATATACTTTATTTTGTGTTTTAATTATTTTATGAAAATAGATAAAATTATTTTTTGGTTTTTTTTAAAAAAATAATTAAAAATAAATAACTATCCTAACATGTAATGGGTGATGATTTGAGAAAAAATGGAACTTGAAAAAGGGTTTGGTTTCGGGTTACATAATTATTCATCATTATTTGTTTTAATTTTTGTTTGATAATTTGATCATGAAAATTTTTTCTTGAACAACTGTTCTCTTATTTATTGATTGTAAAATATTGAATGATTTTGGAAAAATAAATTCTACTCACTCTTATAATCAAATTTCATGAAACGACGCAATTAAGGGAGTTTCATATTCTATGACCTATCCCCATAATATTCCATTTTATCAATTTTATATCTAAACTCCATCATATTAATAGAAATAATTCAATTAAAGGGAGAAATACATTTTAAGAATAATAACAATAGTGGATTTGAGATCTTTTATGTAGAATATGATTGCCACTCTCGTAAACTTCATTATCCTTCACCAAAAACATAAATAAAAACATTAAAGATTTTATGTGCAAAATTTAGGAACACCCAGTCCTCCCTCATTTTCATGCCTCGGGTCATCCTTCCATTATCAAAATTAATAGGTCATAATAGAATTAATTATAATAATAGATGAAAATTATTATAAAAAGAATAATGAGATAGAGATATATAGTGAGAGTGAAATAAAATATAATATAAAAGAGGAGGAGAAAATAAAAATATGATGATGATGATAAACAATTAAGATAAATGACTAAATCGCATGTATTAAAATAGTGCATGAATTAGATGGAAAAGAAAAGAAACAAATAATTAACAAATTAATAAAGAAAATAAATAATATAAGAACATATAAATTTCCCTTTGGTAACCACTATCTTCTCAAGCACAAAGACTCGTCCTTTTATATGAAAAAAGAATTAATATTGGACTCAAATGAATCTCACTTTAAAATCATCATCTGTCAATATTTATTTACTAAATTTAAAGAGTTTAGAATATTACCTTTTTTATCATATTCAAATATTCCTTGAGGCCTATGTGTGAAATATTGGAAAAACATGTAGATATCAGATGTTCAAAAATTCATTTTTTTCAAGATGAACAAGTATGGTGAGACTGTTATTTCCCATTTAATAGAATTCATGACTGTGGTAAAGATCCTATTTTACAGTCTCATTGGATACTATTCCACAGTATTAGATTTTGAAATGTAGTGGTGATCTTGTTAGTGGTGAAAGGAACCAAATTCCTTTATCTAGTCTTTATGGTGGTAGGATGGTACTCGATAAGAATGAAATACATTATATTCATTAAAAAATAACTTCACCAGAATCTTCCAAAGTCACAGAGGTGTTCCCATGGTTCTTTATAGTATCAGAAGTGGACATAGGCTTGAGCTGGTGCTCACCTAGATGTGGTAATAGTGTCTTCTGGTGAACACATGAGGTGGTTGTTGACATTAAGTGTAAGAGATTAGTATTAGGGAATGTCTGAATGTGAAGAAGCCATACCAGCCTGGGATGAAACCATTTTGTTATGTACAAAAAGTTTCCACACAAGTCGTCATCCCACATCAAACTACAATATGTTTGAGAACATTCAAATACTATAGGTTATAGAATATGATGTCTATATGCCTATAATGTGGGTGGTCTATTCCATACACATCACACACAATATGGGCCCATGCTAGGATGCACTGGCCCACTTAGGCTTTCACCCACACTATGCTCTATAGGCTCTTCCTATAGTGTCTTGATCTCCTATGTTCACTGAGAGGGATCTTGCAATTGCTTTCTTAGCCATACAACCGT
Organism: Viscum album; assembly: GCA_963277665.1. Classification (NCBI taxonomy): domain Eukaryota; kingdom Viridiplantae; phylum Streptophyta; class Magnoliopsida; order Santalales; family Viscaceae; genus Viscum; species Viscum album. The sequence goes on along the minus strand of OY728158.1, from coordinate 1,021,190,612 downwards.
TTTATGGGGATGACTATGTGGATTTTAGGTTGTTGGACAAGGGTTATCCCATGGATGACCTATTTTTGATACCTAAAAAGTGTAAATCATTTATATTCAATTCCTATAGAATGATTTAATAAAATTAAACCTTAGTATTCCACATTTCTTTTTATTTTAACCCATATTATTTTTCACATGTAATTCCTCATATTTTCAATAAATAATTAATTACATGGGTAAATTTATTATTAACCATAAAAATAATAAGAATTTGTTTAAAAGTTTCCATAAAATTATGAGTTCAATAGTATCTACTGGAGTATGCAGACATGCCACACAAGTATTCAAATTCAAGGGAATATAATGCTATTTTTGATATTTTTGTTCCACCAGGATTTTCCTACAAGCCTTCTAGATGGTTTAATGAATATGATCTTTTCCCTCAGTGAATGCCATTGGGATATGATGATGGACACGATATCCTTAGGAAGAAATATGGGACTACTTTTCCTCTATTTTCAGTGCATACAATCGATCACCTTTATCAATAGAAGGGATATGAGCATGATCCAAAGTGATTTATTAAATAAGAAAATGAATTCATGATGTATTTTTAAGAGTATAGAAATTCCTTATAGTGGAATCTCAAGTATTATAGTGGAATCTAGTAGGAATGGGGATATAAGTATTATACGATTCTTTACTATTTTTAGGATATGCTAATGACGATCCTGAATGGGAAAAATAATAAAATCATGATACCAGGTAGCTCTTAGTGAATGCTTATTCTGTTAGTGGGGATAGGAATATGAGTCCTTCCCCTATTGGACAATTAGAATTATCGTTGGTGGTCTTATTTTTCTTCCACTAGTATATGATGGAAACTCTACAAGGAATTACTATGGATACAAATCTACTCCTCCATGATACCATAATATATTTGATGGATTTTGAAGTGATAATGGCTATATTATCCCATTATTTAATGAGAGTGGGAATATGAGTCCACTATGGTTATAAATATTCCATCAGGATATACCGATGGTACTCAAATATAAGGGTAGGAGTATGAGCCTATCCTTGGATGGATGTTGGGATATGTCAAATTGTACCTTTAAATGTTTCTAGGGTAAATTGGCATACTTATTTCACACAAACATGGTTATGAGCCTACTCTTTCAATCCTCATCAGGGTATACTAACAATACTCTTCATAGGGAATTGGCATACATTCCTATTCCCTGTCAGAGTGTGTTGGATGTCCCTATAAATACATACTTATGGATGATTGGGCCCGTGAAACTAGGTTTGGATTGTTTCAGGTATCATAATCAGTATACTCCTAAGGAGTTAAGGCGACACATTGTTTATAGCGATGACAACGTATACGGGTAGGAACGTTCTTGGATGGTTTCTAGATAATGACAAGAACACAAAAAAACTCTTCTTATGAATACCTATGATCAGGGAGGTAGGATTATTTCTACATTGCTAACTTGATGCCAATGTTGTTGGAGGTGGCCTCAAGAACCACCTACTCTTTCACTATGTCATTCCATTATCTACATTTTGATTAGTTAGGCTTCATCTTCTGGAGGAACTTCCATTCTACTTCCGAGGTAGGTATAATACCATTGAGGTTGTACCCCCTAGCAACGTATTCAGAACATGGTTATAAAGATACATCAAAGGAGATTCCATCTTCTTTTTCACCTGGATGATGGAAGAAAAATTTTATCAAAGGGGTATCTTTGTTGTAAATACCCAAATACATCAATAAACACAAATAATAAATCATTTAAATTTATAATCACAAGTAAGAGTTTGTTCAATTGATCAATTTTCCAATTGAATAATTTCACCTGAGGTTCACCTTTTTTGTTTGGGTGAAACATGAAGAACAAAACGGAATGATGTTTAAATATAAAATAATGAGCATTATTGATAGATTCATGTTGGTTTTACAATTTTATTTCCCAGGGAAGCTTCCCAATGTAACTTTTCAATGACATTTTTTGTCAGTGTATACTTTATTCTAAATGATCAAAAGCCACTAAAACAATTCTAGTTACACCTTGGAACATATATTGGTTTATTTGATGGGAGTTCAAGGTCATATTCACATTTTTAGGGACAAATTTAGCTTACTCTGGGTATCTCTTATATATTTAAGATGTATTTTGTGAATCCTTCCCAAATCCCAGTGTGGGATTGGTTACCCATTTACCAGTAATGGATCAAAATAATTCATTGACATTAATACATATTATTTAATAGATTATTCCATTAATGTAAAAATCTATATATATTAGGATTTATTTATTTATGGTACCATTTATATGTATCCTAGGTTTTCAATATTTTGTTTCCATTTAGTGAGGTATAATTTTAGGTTACCATGGTTAAAAGATGGAAAGTTGAGCACTATAAAGTTTATCACCATTTAGGAAGGAATTGAGTGTAAATGAGATTAATATCAAGCATATGAATGTGTACTCCTACATATAACTATAAAGGGAATCATATATATTATAATGTAAGACCAATTGATAGAACACATCATTCATTTTTGGGTTGTATGACATGGACCAATTATCTATAGTTTAACGTCATGTGTAGTGTCTTATATGTGAAAGGTTCTTAATAATGACTGGAGTAGGAATTATATGTGAGAGACACTTTATGTATGATTTTAGAGGGAATATAACCTTATGAATATGTATTTGGTTCACAGGGGGTATTTACTCATGAGGTACATGGTTGGTTTGGATAGTGGGAGTATGGACCATCGAGTACTATATGGCTTAATCAAGAATATGGTATGATATGGATGTATTTTAGAGAATATGTCCTAGATGAGAATGATATATAAATTTTGAATATGGAATATAACTCTCAGATTTGTGAATGATTTCATCCCAACATGGCCCAAAAAAGAAATGAGATTTTCATATTCTGGTTTAACCTCATATACGTATCCTATTTATTCTATTGATATGGGAATCAAGGCCCATGTAGTATGCGGTGTATGGTTTATAGTCATTTGATTGGACCATACCATGCAATATAACATAATGCAGTATGGATTTTTATGTCATGAACGGGATAATAATATAGGATTTAATGGTTCTTATGCATTGTAGATACCCTTATATGAATTTATCTGAAAATATAGCCCCTTGAAGAAACATGTATCATAGGGAATATGGTCCTTTTATAATGATTCCATGGAAGGTAGGGGATCGTGGGGATGATATGGGGCTTACACATTGGGGATTCCCTTTTATACATTTCTCTAAAAAATTATACCTTTGAGAACTATGGATCATAGGTAATATAACACTTATCGTCCTCATTTCATGATGATAATCTGCACGACATTGGATCCATCCTACATGACCTAATACAACATAGAGATGCCTACCTTTCATAGTTTAATATCCTTAAATGGGAGTTATATCTATGTAAGGCCATCACTAGAACATAGGAACATATCCATGATTCTATAGTGAACAAAAAAAGGGACCCTCTCGTATGTAGAAACTAGATTCATGAAAGGGTATTTTAGATAGATTTTTCCCTAAACCTACGCTATGAAATTCCCCCATCCATATATCCTTCTTTCTATAAAGAATATATAGACATGAATGAATTTTTCTATTTATATATCATGGGTTATCTATTCAATAACCTGAAAAATTCCCCTAGATCACATTACAATCACTCATGGGGAATTAAAAAAAATCCTTGTTTCATGAAGTTAAACTACATCGTACAAGTCATTATCATATGGAATTAAATTAAAAAATACCTTAATATTATTTTTATAATTTTAAACTATAGGACACCCAATCATTACCATATGATAATAAAATATATGATATATGGTTTACCATGCATTACCTCAAACTAATTTGAGTGGTCTGTTCCATAGGACCAACCTTTCCCTGTAGTAGGGATAAATTCATGTAAGGGTTTATAAGATATGAGACCCTACACTAGGTTTAAATTACCCTTTTCTAATAATATTCATAGCGGTTAGGTCCCCCACATTCAAATTTGGATATACATAAGTAAATCACCCTAGTTGTAATCATGGTATTCTATCTATATCCAATCCCATTCTAGGAAAAAATAAATTCCCATCCATTGTATTTGAGAAATATTGATGGTGGGGATATCTATCATAAGAATTATGAGTGGCCTGATTCCATTTATTTTAAGAAATTTATTGATTTTGGGATTTAATGGTTCATACACAACTAGAATTCATCATCTATTTCCACATTTTCATTATCCCTAAATATTCTAATCATAGTTAGTTTGGGGTTGGAACATTTATACTATATTTTAGATATTTACTCCCACATGTTATACTCCATAAATTTTTGGATCACTGGAATCATTTTATAGCTATTGGTAATGAATGTATCTACCTGCAAGGGACAACCCTATTTTTTATTATCATCAGTTCCACCATATTCATTCATACCAGTCAAAGGATTCTATATACAAAGGAAAACATTTTATAATATTCTCATGAATCTAACAACATTATAGTGGAAACCATCATTAAATTATTGGATTGTGATCATAATCAACATACTTTCCCCATCTTTAATTCACGATTCAAATTCTTTATGTTATGATTAACATCAATTTTAATTACCATTCAAAGGTGTTGTATAGATATTTTTCATTGACCCCTATCCTATTTACCATATAAAACACCTACCCAATGATCCATGTATTATGAAATTAAACTAAATTTTATCCCATTGATACATTTGGTCGTGATAGTCCACAATTAATTTACATCAACTCTCATATTTTTTTACTGTGAAAAATATATTTCACTTTTTTATTTTCGAAGCACCACAACTAGTAACTATATGCACCTATATTGAGGCTCTATATAGTGGCATTGAGTATATTCTATTCACATTTTTCCATATTTACCTCATCATTGGGTACACACCCTCATTGGTTCTTTGGGTCAACTCTTAATAGACATAAAATCCATCCATTATTGGTTTAAGTACTATAACTTTAAACTATGTGTACTCCCCGAAGATGTTATATAGTAATATCAGGATCTCAATTCACATCGAATTTACCTTTCCATTATTTTATAAACTATATAACCTTTTCTCAATGATATATGACCTTAAACCCCAACAAAAGTTGGTCAAATATATGCAACCATAAACTTCAACCACTATTCGCCCATGAATTGTTGTACCCTTTAGTATGATTGTTTTATTGATCAACAACACTATAATATTTTTTAACTCATTTCATGTTGTTTCATGAGTATTTTTTGTTTGTTTATATTGACTTTTAATCGAAGTAATGCATCCAACCATAAGTTGGAATCAAAAATGAAATAATGGGGAAATTCAATAGTGTGTGCAGGAATGCTTAAGAATATATCCAACAGAATATGGATGAACACCCATGGCTCCACAAGTCCCTTTGACTAGATGGTGGGAGCAGAACTGGTACAATTTCGTCAACGAACCCTACAAGATACTCAGTGGAGGCTAGCAGGTATCTGTTTGTGTCAGTATTGATATTATGAGGAGGCACAAAATGTGGTTAAAAAGCATATAGTTCAGGTCTCTAATGTAGTTTCTTGACCCCTTGGACCCTGACAACCTATAGTGTCTATAAAATAAGGATTTCATAGGAATGATACTTCATCCAATAGTACTGAGATTCAAGTGGAATGTTGTCTTAACTTCAATGACATCATAATATACTCATGAGAATAAAAGTTCCATCTTCCTCATTCTCTCCTAAAGAATCTCAATGTGAACATCATATATAGACATCATGGTATTCAATCATGAAGCTCTATTCTTCAATGACTTCATCCAAAGAAACATAAAATATCTTATTCTATTTTCTTCTGCCTCTTCCTTTCTCCTCCAGCTGAGTGTATTTGTAAAATACCTATTCTTCAACATCTTATCATTATCTCCAAATTTTATCTTGATCTATTTATTAAATAGTGGTTAATGTTCATGAATTGTAAATTTATTTATATTAATATATTCATATACCATCTTCTTCTTCTATTTCTTTGGTTATTTGGTATCAATTCAAACTAAGGTATTGAGGTTCTTATTAATCCATTGAAAGAAACGTTTTTAGGAATTTAGTTTCCACTAAAATCAATGGTTTTTTATTTCTAGGTTCTATTTATACCATGGGGTTTGTTACATTGATCCACATGATCATTATTATGGTGAGAAAATACAGGGGTACCTTTAGGTACTATATCCAAACTTCTTATCTAAATTTTCCATGTCTATTTACTTTACATATATAATTTTTAGGTTTCTATTGAACTTCAATTTCCTTGTTTTAATTTTTTTTCTTCTCTTTACATTAATCATTATTACATGCTTGAATTACATCATCATATCTTTGAAATTATATATTTTATTTATTAGTTTAATTTTTGAAAGGAAATTCACCCCCACTTTCTATTAATCCAACCCAATAATGGATATAAAAGGAAGGTCATTAAAACCCTTTCAAAACTATATTGTTTTTAAAATTTTCATTAAATTTTCATTTCCAGATCATTAATAGATTTGAAATCTAGACTTTATTATAGATTTTTATTCAAATCCACATGCTCCTATTTTTTTAAGGCACCAACTATTCCTTTTATACGAATTGATTATGCACTTTTTTGGCATTATCTCTTATCCTAATTAGATAATAGTAACATGTGGAATATTCCAATCATAGATTCAGAAAAAAAATTTAATTCTAAGGATTTTAATAATTTGGAATTAAATTACAATTCTATTAATTCATTTTTTTATGGTATTGATATAAATGAATTCAACCATGTTTTTTTTATGAAAAACTGATTATGAGATTTGGATATTATTAGAAGTCATTCAAAAAGGAATAAACAATTTAGATAATACTAGGTTGGATATATAATTAGTATTTTACATGTTTCTCCTTGTATGAAAGTGAATATATTTATAACATGTTTACTCATTTCATAGACATTTATAATTGTAGGAAATATCTTGGTGATGAATTATCCATAAGAACTGTCATGAAGAAAGTCCTATGTGTTTTACATACCTCATGTGATCACAAAGTAATGATGATCCTTGTGGATGAAGATAAAAAAATATATATGTTGAAGAACTGATAAGCACCCTTATGTCATATTAAATCATGATGAAACACCAAGTGGTTTAATAAGAAATAGAGTTATAAGAAACCATGAATAAAAACTATTTAAAAGAAATTTAAGATTATGAATCCTTTGAAAGTGACACTGATAATGATTTTGATTTTGAAAAACTTTTCAAAATGGTAAAAAACTGGAATAGAAGATGAAATCATCTTAGCATGATAAAAAGTAAGACCTTATTGAAGAACCCATAATAACTTGTTACAAATGAAGCAAAAATGGGAATATAATAATGGAATTTCTAATATACAACAATAGGTTAAAGGATAAGAAGAATGGTATGCAATATATTTATTTTTTGACATAGACTGATTCATCCTCATCTATTAAATAATGTCCAAAATGAATCAAGAAATATTTCAGGTAAGGTAACAGGGTTAGTACTCCAATTTTTCACTTTCATATTTCTTCCCATTATTTAAATTATTCATATTTTTTTCAACGTCTATAACATATGTGGATATTTAAAATAATTAATATGAACTTGGAATAGTTTTCTTAACACATTATTCTGATTTCAAAAATATTATTGAGAAACATAAAGACATTTTAAATGAATATGATATTATATTATAATAAAATTATGTTTTTTATTAAATTAGGAAACAACATAATGTTTATGTTTCATAAATAAAAACCAAGGATCTCAAAATATATCTTTAAAAATTCTCCCAATGTGAAAAATATCTTAATATGATCCTTTGATATTAATGTGTTAAAATTAATAATCATGGTTTTAATTTTTCAAAAGATAATAAAACATCATCAAAACTGACTTCTTTTATAAAATTATTCTCTCAAAATAAATTTTACAATTTTTTTTCTATAAATTTGATCATATTATATATGAATGTGATTTAAAAAATGCAAGATATGGAAGGCATAAACTAATCCATATTTCTTATAATCTTAAAAAATATAATAAATTTTGGGTCTTTCAATATTTATATGCCCATGATTGTGATCCTAAATTCATTTATATAGCTAAATCAACTTGAATTAACATTACCATAACCTCAAGGGTACTATAAGGAAATGATTATTGATATCTTACAAGGATATTCCACTAAAAATAAATAATCGAATAAATGGTTGATTCTATTTAGAAGATGGTGTTTTGTCACCGTGAAGTGATTGAAAAATCATTTCCACTGTGAGATTAATTGTTAATGCTTTATGTGAGTGGATGACTATCCCATTCCTTTATGGAGTAATTTTGGACTTTAAACATGATCTTAATGGAAAATGTTAATTCATTATTTTTATTTTAGTTCCCTCTTGACTTTAATTTCAAAATCTATCCTTTCTCATGACTATGTTTTTTTGAAAGGGGAGAGAAAGTTATATTTCAAATTCTTTTAATGTTTCTCTCATTTTGATTTTTAGAAATGAATATTTTACCTCAATTGTTATATCTTTTTATGAGAGTCTTATCTCTTGTTTAATCATTTTTCCTTTTTACTCTTTCGAATTTGTTTTTTAAAATTCTATTAAATCTAGAAACTCTCACTTATATTATTATTTTTAATTTATGTGTTATTCAATGTTTTATCTCTATTTCATCTCAAACGTACTTCTTGTTTAAATATAGTTATATTAACTACTTATTTTACATAAGGGAGGTAGTTTTAATGATATTTTTCATTTTATCCTCTCACTTATATAATCACGGTATCAATGATCTATATTATATAAAATCATGTAAATTTTTTTATAAGCATGTTTTAACTTTTAATCTATAGGACTGATCATGTTTTAATTATTTTAAAATATATTTTCACTATAACCCTAATACTTGGTAATTTTCATTTTGATAATCTTTGTGGGAGATATGAATTTGATTAAGGTAAAAGATAAAAGAATTATCGGTTTTAAATAAGGGTCCACAAAGGAGGAGAAATTTGTTTCAAAGTATCACAATGGGGGATAATTGGTTTCATGAAAATTTAGAAAACTAATTTCTTTTTACATTCCCATATACTTATCATGATTATTATATTATGTGATTATGATAATAAAAAATTAGGATACTATTTTACCCTAAAATTTCATTGTTTTAATGATCACAATCACTCTGACGTTGTTCTAACATTTTTATATTGTTTTAAGTGTATATCTTATGTTTTGTTTAGTATCAATGGTAGAAAGGTATCCATGAATAATTTAGCATCAAAATGGGTTTGAGGGTCAATTTTAAATATGCATGAATTAGTGTTTCACTGACTAGCAGGTAGCAAAGAAAAAACAATTAGGACTCTAGAAGGCCCACCAGCTAGCTGGTGAAGCCCCACCCGTTAACTAGTGGGAGTAGATAGAGTGAAAGTTCTTCTAGAAATCCCACAAGATACTCAATGAATATTATAGGGTTAAAAAGTTCTTGGTTTATTTTTTCAATACAGTGGATCCACCCCTTCAACACTATTACCCTATGGAGGATATAGAAGGAGAATTTGGGAGGCATGGGACTTCATAAAATTTTAGTGAAATTAAAATGAATGGATATTTGATCTTTATGAAATTCGTAATCTCCTAAAGATATTTAAAGTTACATATTACTCATCCTCTCCCAAATAAGCTCAATTTTAACTTCATCCAAGGAGATCCAGGCATCAAATCTAGAATGGTGTAATCTTAAATGACATAATTAGAGATAATGAAATTATTATTATGTCTTGGTGTGCATTTTTCTAATTCCTCCTATTAAGACTATTTGTAAACCCCCCTTGGCTCTTAATTTTTATCCTTCTCTGTATCTATCTATTTATATCTTGATCATTTTCATCAAGAGATAGATAATTTTTTTCATTATAAAGGGATTGAAATTAATTAATTGATCTATTGTTTTCTTCATATTTTTCATTTATTCTTGGTTATCTATTTAATCTAAAATATTTAGGTTTTTATTAATCCATTAAAAGAAATGTTTTTGACAGTTTTGGTTTCTATTAAAACCAAGGGTGTTTGTTTTCTTGGTTCCCATTCAATCCAAGGGGTTTCTGAAATTTAACCTCACTATTGATCTCATGGGGATGAGACACAAGGTACCTATGAATAATACTTCCCAACTTCTTTATGATATTCATTGTCTCCATTTTATTTCTTCATTTACTTTTCTTCTTTACTTTCACTTGAATTTCCATGTTTAGATTTATACTTCACATTACATTGATATTTATTGGATGCTAGAATTATATAATCATATTTTTTATAGCATCAATTTTATTTAACACTTTAATTTTTTAAATGATAATTAACCCCCTCTTACAATTTCTCTGACCTAAGAAGAAGAACATCCTTAAACTATGTGAACCGCTTCCTAAGACAGTACATAGTATCCTTGCAACATTCCATTCACAATGGGGTTTTCTATGTACTAGATATATAAGTTGTCTCGTTTCAATATTTTTTCAAGAACTATAACCTAAAAATATGTTCATATCCTTTAGAAATTGTATATAATAGTATTGAACAACTTATTCATGTTGATTTTCTATGTTCCCTCATTAGTTAGACTATCTCAATATTTTGTTCTATGTTTTAGGACCCCATACCCAACAAAAAGTTGGTCAAAGATGTTTTCCCTTAAAATCTATCCCCTAGTGGTCAAAATAATATGAACATAAAAATATATATCAGGATGAAAGAGAAAAAAACTTGTAAGGTCTAAAAAATGTAAAGGATATCCAGATAAAATTTAAAGTCACCACTCACTAGGTCACACCTTTTTATGGCCTCAGAAAATGATAGAGTGAAAATATGAGAAAACATAATGATTTTGGGTCTAATCATATAGACCAAAAAAATTCAATCTATTATCACTAGACCCATTATTCTAGTAAAATGATAGAGCAATTTAATTTTTTAACCCTTAAACCAGGATATTGTTTCACTATATGGTGGCATAACATTCAATGTCCCCAAATATGTCTTGTGTTCCATTAATTTCACATGACCACTTCATCACTCAAATGTTTGAATCCTCATAAATCTTTCATTGCTATTAGTAACAAGTGTATCCATCTATAAGGGATGCCAAATTTTATTAATGATCATCAGTTGTGTATTATTAATACCTAACAACCAGAGGAATATTCATCCCAAGGAAATGGTAATCTAATATCTGTAATCCATGAAAACATCAATACAGATGTTTTTATTCAAATTTATTCTATGTTCATTCACTTTGTTTTGTCCCATTTTATCACACCCATATTTAGATTCTTTCAGTTATGATTTACATAAATTATAATTCATCTATTCAAGTGGTTTTGAATAACCTTAAAGTTACACATTCATTCATCATACTAATTTTTTAATTAAGAATATGTTATTTAACTATGTATCCTTTGATGGACCTAATCATGTTACCCTAAACTACATGAAATTATTATTTGAGAACTATGAACTTAAACCATGTTCAACTGGATCTGTGTTGATCTATACTACCTGTAGTAGGATATCTATTCACATTAGGTTTTTTCTTTCCCTTGATGGAAAAATCATATCACTTTTTGTTCAAAGTTATATATGAATGGGAATTAGTAAACTATTGTATGACTATCATGACCAAAAACTACATACACAAGTTAATTTATCTATCTATGTTATTATCACTTGTATTTTTTAATTTATATTGTCTTTATCTCTATTAAAATCGTGAAATTAGTTCCATGAATTTTTTTAAAATAATTATAACACACATAGGGATGGAAATTCCTAAGAAACAATTCCCAATCCAATGGACTGACAGTGATAAACTTCCACTAAGAGGAGGTTATGGATAAAAAATGAAAGGGGGATTGTATGTACTACAACATAAAATTTCCTCAACTTGGTACAAAAATTTTGGAGTGAAATTGTCCATTTTGAAGGGGGTCAGTGACTATAGTGATGGGACCGACTAGTAGGGTCAGGACCAATACCCAATAGTGATCCCAATGATGGGTGTGGGGGAATATCCCTAATGGTATGGATTATCTTATTCACCCATGTGGGATGTGTGCACTCCCATTAACATCAGAGGTCTTGTGAAAACCCCATGCACCGCTCAAATGCATCATCCACCCCTACGCGTGACACCTTCATAGAGAACTTGTGCTAGGAACCTACATAGAAAAACTCATTCAATGAGGGTTAACTATTTTACTATAAATAGAACCCCAGATCACCTCATTTTTAAGACCATAGAATCAGAAAAACCTTGAATCTCTATTAATGAAACCCCTTAAGCCAGGTCCTCCAAAATCCCTTAGGTTGCCCTCAAAAAAACCAAGGATCGATGTTATGATGGGTAATAGTTGGATTAAGGCCCCTCCAAGGTCTAAAATACAAGAAATCTATGTGAGGACCCAATCTCCCCTTGTGGAGGTCCACATTCACAATGCACCTTCCCCAATCAAGGACCCACACGAGACCCATATATGAACACCTGAGCAGACCCTTGGTGCCCAACCTAAAGCCTTTCCCAAGTTTTGTTTCCCAGTGGGTACATTTCTCAAGGAATCTCCATATTGTGCAGGACATCTCCCTATTTTAATCACTTCTAGATCCTCTTATGCCCTGCATGAAGTGTATTTTCACTCCATGTATGGACCTACGTGATACCCCCATTAGATTCTCTACCAAATAACCAATGGTAGGTTTCATTTTCCTTTGGATCCCTAGTATATGGGGGACCAAATTCGAACCTCCAGTAAATCCACTAGTCTTGTGAAAATATAAAAAGTGGTACAACAGTGTGTATCCCAATTTTGTATGCATTCATTTATTCATAGGTGTCTCGCTCATTTCCTATATAACAAGTAGGGTCCTTAGGGTGCGAGTTAGTATGCATCCCTTTGGTCACAAGGACCTCGACCGTGAGGTAAATGTTAGGGATCCATTTGGATCTAACAAAATGGAAAGAGACTTATTCTAAGTAATTAGTCACTAAGATGGGGGAACTATGGTTCTAGGTAGGGAGTTATGAAATGGTATCCTACTCTATTCCCCCGAAACAAATTTTCAGACATCCCTATGGGAGTAACCATGATACATTCTTTCATGACCTCTATTGCTTCATTCCTTCCTCCATTACAATGTTAGGGAACAATAATGGGAGGGATGGGGCATATTAAAATCTCTTATTCTTCTCAAATCTCCCCAAACTCATCTACTAGTGGTAGTAGGATGGTGTGGTTTCCTAGATCTTCTGTTTCCTATGTATTCTCATACAGATCATGACTCATGTGGGATTATAGGTTGTTGGTGATCATGGTATCATTATTATCGCTGAAATAGTTCATAATTTTTAGGAATAAGACCTTCAATACCACCATTTTCAATTATTCCATGTGTAATACCCAACTAAATAAGGGAATCCTTCTTAGAAATAAGCCCCAACCAAACTTCCAAAATCACCAGGGCATCCTCCTTCGGAATAATCGTAAAAATCCAATTTTTTGCACCATTACTAGTGTAAGACCCAACTAAACCATGTAATACTCATTAAGAATAAACCCCAACCAAACCTACCAAATCACCATATCATCCTCCTTAAGAATAATCCCCAAAATATAGGATTTTTCCATCATTAAATGTGTAATCCCTAACTAAATAGGGCTATCCTCTTTAGGAATAAGCCCCAAGTAAACCTCCCATATAACCATGGAACCACCCTATATGGTTTAAGACTAAAATATAAACCTTAATGGGAATCATCCTCATCAATAATCCCAAAATTAATCCTCTCATAGGTCTATACTCCCCTATGGGACACAATTTTAGAAGGCCTCCGTAGGTGTGGGTCCTCACAACCAAACTACATGGGCTTTAATTCCCATACATATAAGATACATAGGAAGCCTTACTTACATCCAAATCTAATACTTCAAAACATCCCTATTTATTTTTGGGTCACATTCCAAGAATGGCCTTATCCAACCAAGAATTCTATATCCATTCCATGTTCTTTGGGCCACGTTGACATTAGTCCCTCACAAAACCTTGACTATGAACCTTTCTCTTAGATGTCCTTACCACATGAATTTAACACTTATAGTTTTTCCATCACCACATGACCTTAAATGGTTTGATGTGTCCCATTAAGTGGCACTGATCTACATGAGTTCTGATTCCTTTCACAATGATACCTAGGAAGCCTGTTTATGGGTCAAATCCTATTTTCAAAACAACTCTCATATATCTAGATAATTATACACTCTTGAGTTTCCCACTATGTGGCTCAAAACTAGAATCATAATAACAACAAAAAAAGAATATATAACCAGTATATAAGAGGGTACCATTGATGGAGAACCTTTGATACATACAAATAACACCATTTATAAAGAACCATAAATACCTACAGATGATTATAAATTCCTTACATGCAAATAATTTATTATTAATCAAAGGATGACCAATGTTATACTTGGTAATTAATGATGTATTTAGAAACATATCTTAAATATATAAGAGATTCCTAGAGTAGGAAAAAATCCCCCCCATAGGGTGTGATGATCCTGAACTCCCATCATCTTGAGAAATGTGAGTTCATTAGTATCATTATACAAACCTCCCAATGAGTTTTTACATTGGAGAAAAGGTCCTTGAATTATCATGGATATATAATCATAAGGCATTTCTAGGTCTATGAACAAATCACATTGGAATCCATTCGAAAATACTGATTCCAATGTGATTGATTGTAAAAAATTAAAACCCCCTATAATTAATCATTTGGTGATATTATTTTTTTAGGAAACAATCTCACCCATATTAGTAGATATACCACCTTAACCTTTGTTCAAATATATATGAATATAAAATCCATCCCCCATTTGTAAAATCACTATGAAATTAAAATACCAGCATCATTCCTTGAGGTTGTCTACATTCATTATAAAAAAATCTTTATTCACATTGGGTTTGATTTAACTATGTTTCTATATAGACCGAAACCATTTTTGTAAAGGCTACTTGACCGAAAACACCCAGTACATCAGTCTTAATTTTATGTCCTAAAAATATTCAAGGAAAGGACTTAGAACTCACCAGGTTAAAAACCCATGATGGAAATCCTAGGAAAAGGGATATTCTCTACTTTTTTAGAATGTATCCAATACGAAATGGAAATAATTTATCACTTGAAATAAAGGTAAAATTCATAAAATTTATTATGTTAAAAACATATAGTGGTTAACAAAAGAAAAATTTGGGCTCTTGACTACTAAGTTTCTTCGATATGAGAACTAGGAAAACATTAGGGGAATTAAAGAAACTGTGAATGGATTTTTAGTTCAACCATATTCCCATAGAAAAATTAAATCCATGATCTGTTGACCCATTGACCATAGAGAAAATTAGATAATTCCTCCATTCTAGACATATTAGTTTATACATTCAAGTAAAACTCATGAAATTGTTATGTTAGTGAATTTTAACCCTTTTAAAGCTCTGAACCATCATTTCAAATTCATATTTCATTATCCTCATCAAATTTAGTCAAATCATTTGATATCCAAATGGAATAATTCTAGTTTTAATTTGATCGTACATACACCTACACTCATCTGTGATCTATGACCAGAAGAAAAGTATATAATATTCAAATTGACCAAATTTAGTGTTATATGGATAATACACATGGATGTACTTATCCACGAGACACACCTAAAATGAAATCATTCCATTTCCAAATAGAGAAAATATATTATTATGGTAATGGTATAAATTACTATACATATCCATGTTCCACACCAAGGAGGAAATCATTTCATACATACGTGAAAAAATATAGTGTTATGGTGATCATACATCGGGATATACCCATCTAAGATAATTTATCTCAGAGGAAATATTTACAAATTATGTTTTTGGGAACGAATAATGAATTAATCCATTCCATATTCAATGTTTAAGTGGATACAAATTATCTTGATATTTCATTTAAGCACTTCACTTGTTATTTTGAATTGATTATTAGAGTGATACTAGGGTTAAATAATTAAAAAATTACTTAGAACAAATTAGGTTTTTATTCATATTGAAAAATATGATAGAAACATTTTTAATTTGAAATCTCTCTTTATAGTGGTGATATATCAAAAACATTCACTCCAAAAATGATTGTAGTTAAAAAAATAGATTTTTGGGATTCAATTATATTATGTTGAACTCAAAAAATACCATTAGCCTAAAATTATACAATTAAAAATGGATTATCTACCTTAATAGTAGCAATCTGATCCCTAGATTTGACATCTATAAGTAACATGCGATGGTTGACTAGTTCCCCTTTAGTGGAATTCATTTCCCATTGAAGGTGTTCCACATGATTAGTTATTTTATTAACAAATAATAGTTGTTCTACTTCTAACATTATAAAATAAGACTCATTTTGGATTGCTACAACAAGATGAATAGAAAATTGTGCTAATAATTCTTCGCTAAGGAGGACCTGTTGTGATTCATGCTCCAACTAGAATCATTGAAGAGTCTCATTCATGTCATAATGAATCACCTAAAAATAATAAATACTATAACCAAAAATCATAAACATATATTGAAGATGGAAAATTTCATAAGAATACACTCTAAAGGATTTTGTGAGATCATTTTCCATATATCTCTCCTAAAATATCCCTAAGTACTCTACAAAGCATCGAGAGAATCCATGTCAGACTCAGAGCCACTCTAGGAAAGAAAAATATACCTAGGATCTAATTTTATTAACAGAGGAACATCATAATCCCTTGTTGAACATGAATATCTATAGAAAATCTTGTTGTTTTTATATTATGGTGTTTTTGGTAAGAAGATAATATCATCTTCAAAGAGTTCCATTCCTTTGGCCCATTCTAATGCAAGTGAAGAAGGAGAAGACCTATATCAACAAAAAAAATTCAAAAGGAAAAAATACAATATATTAAGATACATCACTCAATTTCAAATATTGAACTCTGAAAAATCTAGCCAACTATGATAAGGAAACACTTTTAGTGTTTCCCCAATGGGAAATCCATCATCTATAATGTCTAAGTTTCAAACATCAATGTTGGTTTACCGTGAAGCAATGCAGGACTGTCACTGTCTCCTACAATGTTTTGTTCAATCAAGATGGTTTTGAACTCTTCCAATAGTGGTGGAATAGACATCCTTAGTGGTGAAGATATCTATATGAGATGAAAATTAAGAGTTAATTTTAGGGTTTTACCTAGGTGGCCCAAAATGTTACACCTTTTTAAACATTTTGAACGGATATATCTCCACCTAAATAGAAAAGATGATTACAGTCTTTTGCTGATAAAGTGGTTTGGAAACATTACCAGATAACCAATATGTGTGATTTTGGAGATCAATTCATGTCACCATACATGGTTGAAGACTTTTGAGGTATTGATAAATAAATACATACACCCTTCCAGCTCCAATTGGAGGCTACTGAGATCTTCCAAGGAGGTAGGGACGTCGATGTTTACAAAAAACCGTGTATCATTTACACATCCTCAGAGAGTATGATGTTCACTATTATAAGTGAGTGGCTCAATATATTTAATATCATAATAATTCTGTTGGATCATCCTAATTAAACCGTATCCTTCGATACTAGTGATAGATAATGGAGTGGACACTACCAGTTCTCCATCTACTATGGATATTGACGGCTTAACAAAAAGAGTTTTAGTCTGACCCTAGATCTACTTATCGGTATCACCATAACATTACTCAATAATTTTAGGGGATTCATGCTCTATATTTTAAATAATATTAGTGTTATAATACATAGTAATGGTAATCAAACCAAGGATAACACCAGATACTTTCCCTTCCATCAGGAAGGATACAATTATCTAATATTTTCACCCTTCACTGGAATTGGATATCGAATGGTGATGGGTATAACATCAAATTAATATTGGTTAGAAAAGATAGCAGAAAAATGGTGGAGAATCCTCCCCATTAAAATGTATCAATAATTTATTTTTAGGGTAAAACTTCCTTACCTCATCACTAGAGACACTCCCCGCAAGTTCATCCTTCATATTACCCCCAACAATATACCATGGGGAATCATTCACCACCAAAACATCTATTATTCTCTACAAGTAAAAAGTTATAATATATAGAATAATGAGTTCTAAGTTAAATAATAACAAGTAATAAAATACTAAACATACATATTTGAGGTATATAAATGCATCCCATCCTTATTCTGTAGGCTGGTTGATCATACCCTCAAGGGATCCTCAATATTTTTTATCTAGGACCTATATAGTGACTAGAACCCTCTAGTTGGAGGCTAGGGTTAGAATATCAAGAAATCATAGATACATACCTTTATACAAATTTTTTTAAAGTCACAGTATAGTGGATCCATCACATTTATGTTTTGAAGAATATTAAAATTGTCCTAGTGGGTTTCCCCTAAGACCCATATATTGATGGTGGAGGATATATTTAACTTGAGATTGATAATATTGAGGTGAAATTATTTCTAGGGGATTCTAATTGGATCCCAATATGCTTTGAGAAAGATTAGCCCCCCTTTGAACATCGTAAATTCGTATGTATTTTAACAATGTTTGGGACATCACACTATCACCATATGATAGATCTTCTTCATTGGGTCTCTTAATGCATATAATTTACCCTTGTTGGTAGATCATATTGGGGTTTATGATAGTTCAATGACACATGAACATCATTAATGATGTGAAATTTATGGTGATTACTAGTTTCATTTCTTATTCTATTCAGAGATGACTCATAAATATCCCTAATAAAACTACTAGAAAATATTACCTAAGTGTAGGATGATATCCATGAATGGAAAAAATCATAGAATAGTCTGAAAATTTAACCCGCAAGAGGTAGCTTGATCAAATCATGTGTAGTTTCTAGGGATATCATTACCTAGATCTTCTGTTTTAATATAGGGTTCTTCTCTTGTCTCACATCCACCATAGGCACAACCCTATTTTAAATAATTCATTGAAATTGTAGGGTGAATCGTTGTGGTGCATAATACTCATAGATTATGATAGAATCAACCTGAGCCACTATAAAATGCTATCTAAAATCCATTATGTATGATCATAGATCATATGACCCACTTTTATCGATATTGATCATTTATATTAGAGGAAACCCATATGGAAAAAATTAAAATCTGATCTAAGATTTAGCAGTTTTAGAGTGGCCTTATTTTTTTAAGAAAAATATTTAATTCCATAAATTTAATGGATAAATAGTTGGAATCAACAACTTTTGATTTTTTCATCACTAAGCAGTCTGTTTGTGCTTAAGTGACACACTATCCTACCCCATACTATTTAAAATTTCCCCAATATAAGAAAAAGAGAATTCTCTTTATAGATATTCATTAGGATTTACTGAATTTTCACCAGTATTGGCATGAATAATCATATGGGTTCCCCTACTATCATTTTGATAGTTATCAAAAGTGTAATTTTCCTATAATCTGTATAGGAGTGATGTTTCATAAGTGGGAACCCTACTAACTTCATAGAGAATAACCTGACCAAATATTTTTTAAGGGGTATCACTAGTTTGAAGTTTTAACCCTAATCATATTGTCCACACTCCATATTTTTCAAGTACTTACTAGCGAATCCTCTTTTCAATATAGAAGGGGAAAAAATTGGGTATTTTTATATTTATCCATCTACATGATGGATTCAGAATGCCTTTACCCATGAATTGAAATTGGTGTTAGTTAAAGGACTATGTTCCTCCCTTAGGATATCCTTGGCCTCTCCCAGTATCCCTTGGGTCAAGTATGGTATCCTCCAAATGTATACTCATGAAAAATATGGGGAAATAAACTCATCATAAATGACCATAAGGGATTGGGTCTCTAGAAACCTACTAGAAATCCCATATGATAATTCTAAATTCTTCTTATGATAGGTGAAATGTATTGGTTTAAAAACTCCAATGACTCCTCAACTCCGAAATATAATTATTTCTCATGTAAACACATATGTAGAAAATATATATTGTTTCATAGATGCTCGTGTCATTTATATGGGTCTTAAATTATGAACATGTTTAGAAGGCCTAATATTCACACATCTACTCAGACTTGATGCCTCCTATAGGGAATTAGTTCCAATATTCATTTACTATTAGAAATGGGATCTATAAGAACATTTTTAAAAAATCATTGGTATATATCCCCCTATACCGATAGTTTTTTAAAAGTGTTGATTAACCTCATTTATTATATGTTTAAACAAATAGTTCTTTAAAACCATTATTATAATAGTAGATTATACCAATGGTTTTTTAAAACCATTGTATGGAGTGTCTCTTATACCAAATTCCATTTGATAGACCATTCTACCATTTTTTTGTTCTATATTTCAATGTATTCAATTTTTATACTCTTGAATTCAAAATTTATTTGGGTTTTATCCATCCTTCTTACAATAATTCATTAGTTATATCATCAAGGTACATTGATCATGTTCCCCTTTTCTCATATATTATAATTTATTACATTTCATTCCATGAATTTCGAATGGACTAAAAGTAATTTTTTGAACCATGTGATTGGTTATTAATCAATATAAATATTTCAAATATTATTTTATATAATGAATATTTATTTTAGTTGGGTGATTTTATTTGAAAGGTATTAGTTTTTTCAGTTTTTTTAAATTTTTCATGTAATTTGTTTTAATATAATGTGGGTTTTTCATGATTTTTGTAAAGTTTATTTTTTAATGAATCAATTCATGAAGTCAAGATGTTAGTAAATAAATATGTGTTTTGAAGAATTTTTTTTCTTATTGTCTTTTAAAACATTTAATTTCATGTAATAAAACATTATTAAACTTTATAAATCCAAATTATTAAAATTTATTCTATTAATGTACTTATTACATTTGATTTTTTTTGGAATAAAATTAGAATTAATTTATCAGATAACATGATTGAAATTTAATTTTCTGATGGTTTGTGTAAAAATATATATTATATGATATTAAATTCACATTATTTTATTATAAGTATTTTTTTAATAACATTATTAATGTTCTTTTTCTGCATTATATATAGTTATTACACATTTAAATTGTTGATTTCACTATTATTGTTATATATATATATATGTGTGTGATTGTGTTATCTCAAGGGATTGAGTTATAAAATTAAGGATATAAGTGAAACATATAAAGTTATAATTTTTTTGAAATTTAATTTTCCCTTTTCAAATATTATTTTTCATAACAAACTAAGATGTTTTTTATAATATTTATCAAGTATTTTAAATTTGGTATTTATGCACAAAAATGAAGGGTGATTTAAAACATACTTGACTTTAATCTTTTTTAATGTTTTTCCAAAGTGACTGAAATAAAGTGAAAATGTTTTATTTTATAAATATATTTTGGATTTGGTAATGTTATTTAGGTTTGAAACTGAATCATGGTTCTTTTCCTTATGCAGTTGAAATAAAAATTTCTTAGAATTGCGATATGATATTATACATTAATATTGAATAATTAAATATTTACCTTATAATTATTGAATGATTATGAGTATTACTTTTGTTTAATTTTGTTTTATTATGAAGGATTTAATAAATATGTTATGTTATGGTGTCTGGTTTACTATATAAGATGATTTTTAAGGTTGATATCTGTTTGGATGGTGTATGTTTTGTAACATATTAATAATTTTTACGGTTGAGATGTGTTTGAATGGTGTTTGAAGGAGATGTCTAGGACCATGTTGGTTGTACATGGAATTCCTCTTTATAATTACAAGAAAAAAATTAGACAAGTAATTTGGATTCAAAATCATTATTGGTATAAGCTCATGCCAATGTCGTCTCATGCAATCCTCTTTCCCTTCATGAAATCAGTTCCCCCCATTATAATGTTTTTGTAGAATTATACAATATATAATTCAATCACTATCATCTATTTTTTAGTTATATTCTACTATGATTATATTAACATTAGACTATTTTTGGAAACATAATGGATAAAATCTGCATGTAGATACTGATGGTATCTCCAACGAGTTTCAAAAGAATTATGGTTTTTTAGATTTTTCAATTAATAATGATTAAGATATTGGTCTTATACCACCTCCCTTATTATAATTTTTTTTGGGAAACCTTGGATAATTCATATAGGATATAAGTAACATATAAAAAAAATTAGTTAAAAAATAATATTTATTGCATGAAAATAAAGAGACAAGACAATCTCAAATTATTCATGATAAAAATGAAAGAGTTGAATGAGGAATTTTCAATTTTATTAGTTTCTATTTATTCATCATCATGATAAAGAAAGTATGATAATAAAATAAGATAATGATATTTGAACACATGGTGTAGCTAATGAATATGATAATGTTGAGAGGGTGAAAAACATTAATGGATGAATCCAATACTCCTGTATATACACACTATGGTAAAATGGAAAAGATATAGTTTTTAATGTGTTTGTATCATGGGATAACCATGTATGGAATTTATAATACTAACATAAATTATATTATTTACTTTTTGAAGGAATGTTTTCATGATGATGTAGATATTCCCTCAAATAATTTTATGGAATCGAATTTAATTGAACAACTTTTACTTTCTATAAAGAAAATTAATTATTTGTATATTATTTTAACTTATTCTAGGAGGAAATTATAGGGATACATGATTAAAAAGAATGTACTACATATCAATGGAAGAAAAATGTTGATGGAACATTACCTCATATTCAGAAAAACGTAATATGGAACATTCCATTAATTCTTAGGTCCCAAAATCTTTTCATATCTAACAAAATGTCAAAAAATATGTAATGGAAGGAATCTAATAGAATTAAGGATAATGATGAGTTCATTAATTGTATAAAATGATTTACATGTAAGAAATTATTTTTATGGTTATCATATTTTTTAATTCAAGTGTGTAATGTATTGGTTTTTCTATAATGTGATTGTTTTAATCTATTTGGCTTGAGTATTACTTCACTCAACAAGTTACAAATTTTCATTAACATTTACATCCTTCTAACATGGATGTTTATGAAAAAACCATTTTAATTTTTAAATATACTAACATATGGACCTTATGATCACGTAAATGGCATATATGTGTTCATGAACCATTCAAAAAAATATCTGAATTAGCATTTGAATGTGGATATGTTCACATATGCTACTTCATTTAAAGACACTTCTGAAATTCATGATGCACTTTTGTGGATGAGAAATGATTTTAGGTTTTATTCAATGATATCTGTATAGATAATCAACATAAAACTATCATGTATATTTTTAATAAGAATGTGTCATTTTGAATACTTAAATATCATCATAGTTTTAGTTTCATTGGATATCAGTGATTGAATGCAATTGATATTCCATATAAGAATTATCACTAATGGTTTTATAATAATGTTGTGAATGAGAGGACAAATATTTTTTTCTAGAACTAACATGCTTAAAGAATTGAACGATATTTATTTTTGACCTGGGAATTTTAAAAAAAAACTCTAAACAGAGGAAGAATATTTCCATTGAATCCATGTTCAATTAGAAGAATAGAATAATCCTATTTGATTTGATTTATTTGTCATACAATTTTCTATTTAAATTTTTTGATATAATTCACATTATGAAAAACATATAAGAAATGTTGTGTTCAATTTGTTAAATTTCAAGGGGAATACCAAGAAGATATATGATCACATTTTGACTTGGTGGATTGGGGTACCAGACTAGAACATCATCTTTTTTCTATCATAAAAATAAATTGAATGTTTCTCGTACTTCTTATGTGATACTAACATTCAAGAAAAATAAATTTTAGGAAGTACTAGAGACCTTTAAGGTTCTTAATGGTTATTCAAGAAATATCTCAAAATGGGTTAACAAATGATAGTTGAAACTTAAATATATGAAAACTCATGACTACCACATCCTTTTACTTGAATTTATTCCAATATAAATATGATGTTTATTGTCTAATAATGTATATATGAAGGTGATTCAATTGTTCCATTTTTATGGATATCAATGTGTGAAAATTGTATCCAAGTATTTCTTGAAAAAATACATGATGTGACACTATTATTTTTATGTGAGTTAGAGAAAAATTTTACTCCATCTTTTCTCACTTGCATAATTCATCCAACTATCCAGCTTCCAACTAAAATTATTCTCGGGGGACCCATTTATTTTCATTGGATGTATCCAACTGAATTATATATGATCAAAATTATGTATTATATTTAAAACAAGTATCATTTTAATGGTTTCATTATGAATTCTCCACTTGGCACAAGAATGTATTGATTTTTGTTCAATGTATTTTGGTGAAGTGAGAACGAGATACAGTCGAACATCCCAGAATTTTATTTAACCATGATTTTCTTAATTACAACATCATGTAATTGATTTGAAAATTTCTTTTTTATGTCATACAAAATATTTTCAAATATATATTATTCTTTTATTATATTTTTATCAAGGTAAATTAAAAAAATTACAAATCATCATTCATTTACTATGATAATGGGAGACACTTTTCTTAACAAAGAGTTTCCTATTTGGTTGAAATCGAAGGTATGAGAATTAGTTAAATAAAATATAATAATTAAATATTAATATAATTTCAGTATCCATTTATATTTTAGGTGTTATGTTAACTTATTGAGTTTATCTCCGAATAAATAATTTAATTATACGGATCCTATTTATTTGGTTCATCATTGAAAAATATTAGCCATAAATGGGTATTAATTTTATATAATTTATATAGTAGTGAACATGATAACAAAACATGATGAAATCATGTTAATTACAAAGGTAGAATATTCTTATAATGAATAAGATGGTATCCCTAAATATGAAAATGTGTCTTATTTTGGTCTTGTTGATAAAATTATAACATTGAATTATTACTCCCATGGTAGAATCCCTTTGATGAAATAAAAGTGGTTGGATTCAATAATGTGACATGACACATTTATTGATGACTTGGATTTAGAGTAATTTAAAAGACATGTTATTTACTACCAATTAGACATATATTTAGTGATCAATGAAAAAATATTTTTTTTGTGAAATATCAAAAAACGAACCAAATGGATTACCCAAAATAAACCAAATTACATAACTAAAAAATGATGAAATAAAAAATTGAACAAAATTACCTAACCCAAAACCCCCTTAACCAAAATGTACAAATTAATATAATCGATAATAAAACAAATTATGTAACTAAAAAATTACTTAACACAAAAATAAAGAAAATGGCAGAAGAAAAATCAACTAAAATGACATAAACCAAAATAAAAAAAATAACCTAACCCAATATGAACCAATTTACCTAACCAAATAACAAACAGTTGATTAAATGACCAAAATCAAAATAAAAAAAATAAAAAATAACCAAAATGAACCAAATGACCTTAACCATAAAATTCATAACCCAAAAATAAACAAATGGAAAAAACCAAAATGAACATAATGACATAAAAAAAAATAAAACAAATACAACATCCCCAATTAAACTAATTTACCTAACCAAAAAAATGAAAAAATGTCATAATAAACAAATAAAAAATGACATAACCCAAAAAGTAACCTAATTAATTAACCCAAAATAATCAAAATAGCCTAAATAAAAAATTACATAAACCAAAAAATGAACCAAATGATCTAACCCAGAATGTCCAAAACCAAAATCTACCAAATAAAAAAATCCAATGTGAACCAAACTATGTAACTCAAAAATGACAAAACCCAAATTTGAAAAAATTGAATAACCCAAATAAACAAAATGAAATAACTCAAAATGAACTAAATGATCTAATAGAATGAAAAAATAGATAAATATACCATAATACATCACAAAAAATGAACCAAATAACACAACTCCTTAATAAAAGAGATACACTCATCCTTAATGAATCAAATGACCTAACAAGAAATCAACCAAATGATCTGAAGGATAAAAAAATTACTAAATAAATTAATAACCTAGAAAAAAAATAAATCAAAAGAGTAAATGACCAAAATAACGAAATGATCATATAATAAAATAATGTAACATAAATTCAATTTAAACAAATGAACATATGTGAAGAAAACCGTACTCATGTTTAGTTTACAAATTAGTGTTCATTGAATTTGTTATGAAATTAGTATTAAATTTATAATTAATTGTATATTGGTATCCTAAGGTTAGAAAATGTAAAATATTAAAGAGACACAAAGGAAGATAATGTATTAATGTGATGTCTATATAAGACAGATTAGAATTCTTCCTATGTTTCCCCTTTTTAGTGTAATATTTCATGTATATATAGATTTAAAAAAATTAATGTCAAGTCATTATCATATTAAAATTTTAACTAGGTTCCATCATTCGAGAGACCAATATTCTCTATCCAAACAAGAAACAATAGTGAATTTCCTCACAATTTGATGTGGAAGTATTAGATATACTTGAAGAACTCATCATACGAATTAAAACCAAAAACATATCCAAATATACCATATACCATAGCTTATGATCCAACAGTTCCCATATAGTCATCATGGATTTTATGATCACATATATTTTCACCACTATTTTCATATGATCACCCTTTTCACCAATAATTTCAATATCCAAGGATAGATCCCATTACCCATCCCAATTTTCATTTTCAATAGACTATTATGCCACAAACACTAATGCATATTTCTCGATCCTCTCTAGGATTTTATGTTGTGCTCCTTTGACTTATAATTTTTTGACTTTAGATCATCGTGTGCATACATTGACCTATCACTACAAAAATGACCAATCCTTTAGATCCTAAATATCAATAAAATATCATTGATAATCTAGTATCAATAATATGTATACCAATATAGTTAATTTTTTAACCATAATTTTAATTCTAACATTTATTAATTTAATATTTTTTTATTCACAGTTAGATAAACTACTATTAAATTTCATGGATGAACTCTCTTGTGTGAATTGTATAACTTCTAGGCATAGGTGATGAAAGTGTATAACAAATACATTCAATTTATTTATAAAAATATGAGAGAATATAAGAATTTTATAGTTTTTTTTCAAATAAGGTTTCATCATTATTGTGAGACCAATTTCACAAAGAGACATTGAGATGGAAACAAATGATATTTAATGGGAATTTATATAAGAAATAATGTTTTATAGATTAAATTTTACATTATTATTTTCTTAAATGAATTAATATTTTTGTAGTGGCATCACTATAATTCTCATAATGGTAAAGTTGGATGGCAACATGATTGAAAGTATTAGTGAGCTGCTGAGAGTATATAAGCATGGGCTATATAATAGTTGGGATCGTAGATTTGGATAATAATTATTATGTATATGAGGATTCTATTAGTGTTTAGTAACATAACACTAGAAAATTATTATTTATCAGAAGTGTGGTGAGTTTTAGGTATTATTCAGTTTTACTGATTTTTTTATTGAAACTAATTGTTAATTTTATTATTACATAATTTATTATTATTTAATTTAATTTAAAAATAACCATTAAATAGAAATAAAAAAATGATTCCACTTAGATTTTATACACTTTAGGGAGAACTACTGTGATGGACCATGAGAGACAATATGTATTTTTCATGAACAACTCTGTTTAATTATTTACCAACACAAATGTACTAAAAACAAAATAAAGCCTACCATACCTAAACTAATACATACTTAATGAAATTAAATATAATTTAAATTGAATTAATTAAAATAATTAAATTGAAACTGAACTTACTCAAACTAAACAGAACATAAAAATTTAAAAATAAACCATGAAATGTTTAAGGTTTACATGTAAACCATAAACGACATATAGATTAAAAATTGTTTATAGTTTTACCAATGAATTAATTATGAAACCAACCATTTACCATGATGAATATATATAAAGAGGTTATTTTTTTATAATTTTAAAAGAAAAAATGTATAATATATTAAATATTTACAAACAAAAAGATCACCAACCCTTAGAAATCTAATCAATCCTGAAAAAATCAAGGCCCAAAACCATAATTCTCATCCCGGAACTTTAAAATAGCATTATAGTTATATATTAAAGATAAAATAAAAATGGTAAAATTATAAATTTCCATTATTCAATCCACATGACCATAAAAATAATCATACATCAAATAAAAAAATTTCCCTTTCCATTTATACTACTAACATCCCCTAAAAAGTGTTAAAGTAAAAAATAACCTTCTAACAAAAACAGTCTATCCTAATTCCATCAAAATAAAACATATATAATTATTTTATCCTAAATAAACCATTCCCAACTCTATTTGACACATAAGACCCAAAATAAACAATATCATTCAACTTAACATTAAATTACCAAATTTCAACATTAAACTAATTGCAACAAAACTACTTAATCACTCATCAAATAAATAAAAAAAAGGTATAATAAAAACTAAAATAAACCATTGAAATAATAAATTAATTAATTTAAAACATCCCAATGGATAACTATAGTAACTATTGATCTAATGATAAAAACATCAACATCTCCCATAATCCATATTAATTGAACCAAACAAGTCAAAACCAAAAAGATAAAATATATTTAAAAAAATATTTCATGTGAAGAATTGTATTTTAAATTGGAATCAAGGTTTTTATTTTACAAAATAATATGAATTTATGAATTTCACAAATTTATAACATTTTAAAGAAAAACCAAATATGATAATGTTTAGATAATAATACATTTTAATCATGGTTTTCAACACCCCACGACTCAAAAGATTAAACTATTTACAATATGTTTCTTCATAATTAATTGATATAATAATACAATATTAATGGATAATATTTTTTTCATTAAATTTCATTTAAAATGGGGGGTATTGAATTTAGATGTATGTGTTCTTTATGTGACATTGTTTTTCTCAATAAGAAAATATAAATATGCGAGTGATATAAATGAACACACACAATAAAATTTTACATGTTTTATTCTATTTAATTAAAAACATAAAACTCATTTTATAAAAAATATTTCTTATATATTGCGCAAAACGTTATTTGGAGGACCTTTATGCAAAAAAAAAATGAAAAATTTAGGCTAAATGATCATTTATGATAGATATTAGGTGATGAACACCATATAAGATTTTGATGTCTACTCGTGAATAATATTGTCTCAACTAGGTATTGGCCCACTATAGGATGCTTTAAATAATCATGTAAAACCAAGTGCAAGTGTCCCATATAGAAGAAGTAGAGGCTCGTACAATGTTAGAAGGGGATAAAATCTTAGGCATGTAGGAGTATGAAAGAAGTAAAATCAACCATTTATAAGTTTCAAAAATTTATAGAAACTTTATGTCCATAATTATCATTGGGTTCCATTTTGATTTTTGAAACATTGTAATTGATAATGGATCCATATATAATGAACCTAGTGATGGTGATGAAGGGCCTAGTGGTGGTTGGGGAGATTACTTTCCTGGTGATGGTGACTATGAATATATAAGAGGCAGTGATGCTATGAAGGATGATGATGATGACAGTGATTACCATGACAGTAGTAATGGTGATGAGGGATACATTTATTCCCTATATTTCCAACATGATATTTATAAACCAACTATGTGAATGGTGTATGATGATGGAAAATAATTATATAAGTATTTTATTTTTTATTTAAAATTATCAACTAATCAAATGTGTAATTCCTCTAG
Organism: Viscum album; assembly: GCA_963277665.1. NCBI lineage: Eukaryota > Viridiplantae > Streptophyta > Magnoliopsida > Santalales > Viscaceae > Viscum > Viscum album. The sequence continues at coordinate 1,021,160,656 of OY728158.1, read as the reverse complement.
TTAAAGACATAAATGTGTTTTTTATGTTATGTATTAGTTGAACGATGATTGAGGTGGTAAAATTAGATTATGTACCAAATGTTTTCCTATACCGACGGTTTTAGAACCATTGATAGAGACTCCATACCAATAGTTCAAGTAAACAATTGGTATACCTATCATCTAGATTATCTATACCAACTATTATCAAGGAACCGTAACTATAGGTGTATTTCAATGTCCTACATACCAATGCTTCTAGTAATTATTGGTGTAGCCTATACTAAGAGATCCTAGGTAAATACCAATGGTTCAAAAATATTGTTATATGTTTTTTGAAAGAGTGATTCTAACCTTGTTCTTTTTTTTATGAAAAATGACAAAAGATATTGGAATAATAGTATATCTATAGTTCTACCATGTGTTTACTTTTATCATAAGTAGTCTTATATTAGTGAAAAAAATAGGTTAGATGTATAGTACCTTTTGGAATGTATCTTCCCTTTGAAGAAATGTTTTTAGTGACTAGATTTTATATTCTACAAACTATTAGTTTAGAAGGTTTTTATTTGGGTGAGGAATGTTGACATCAATCAACAGTCCAAGACCATACAAATTTAAGATATCTGATGGTGGCTATTCCCGGATGTGTTTCTTCAATACCTTAGAAAGAGTCAGTAAAAAGGGATTTTAATTGCTGGTATACCCTTTCTTGATATCTATTACCATGTACCTGATCTAAGTAGTGACCTCGGTTTTTGGAACAATGCTAAAAGATTCAGCCATCTTGAACATTCAAAGGATTTTAGTAGTCAATTTGTAAGATAAATAAAAAAATATATAATACCTTGAGGTATATGAATGATGATATGGAAATAAATTGAGAAAAATCAAATATGTAAATATATTCACATAGGTGGATTCACTCATGCCCCAACTCCTAGAACCATTCTCTAAGGTATCTCTTCTCAAGACCCTTCACCAAGATACCTCCACCTAGGACCATTCACCATGGTCCTTCTCTTAGACTACTTCACCATGGTCCTTCACTTAAGACCCTTACATAATACTATTTTCTCATCTAAACTAGGTGGTGGATCCCACTATGTAAGTTAGTGATTCTTCCACTCACCATGAGGTAGTGAAAACTATATTACCAAAAGGCATGTATATAGCAATAGGTTTTAATCAATTAATATTAAGTGTACCCAAGTGTGGGGATCACTGCTTATCGATGTAATAATCCTCTCACCCATCTCACACCATATCATTCACATAGCCTCACCAACACACACATAACCCAAAAAACAAGCACAACCATCTTTCTTGAAACTTGGTTCCTATTAAAAAAAATAGAAAATTACCTCTTAATTTAAATCTATTTATTATAATTGGATCCAATTATGTGGGTGGGGGTGAATTTTAGTGCTCTTTTTGTGAGACCAAGGACCTACAACTATAAGGACAAAGGTCCTTAGTTAGAAACCCACTATTTTCTCCAAGTACCTAAGGGTTTTCCTAGGTTATTTAGTTCAGGGCTCTATGAATGTGACATGGATACCACTCCTTAGTTGACAAGTGTGAATCAACCTCCATGACCAAGTCTCCTACAACCAGGTATTTGATGTTTCTTATAAGTAGAAACCCTTTTTACCCGCATAAAAACTCTTGGATACCTTTAGATAAGTAAAGGGGACACTCAGATCTCTTCACCTAGGTCTCCCTTTCAATCACTATGTAGTATTTGTTTCTAAAAACCAATGGAATTGACCAAAATAAAGGGTAATTTAGTCAAATGAAGGTAAAAAATTTGTGAAATTCACTTCGTCACTAGTTCTCCAATACTATGGATAAGTCCACCAAAGTCAATAATACTAGACCTTTATTCCCTCAGTCCCTCTCGAAAATACTATACTAGAGAAAAGTGAACCCAAGTCTCTTAGGGGATCCCTGAACTAGGGAGATCCCCTTTTCATAACCCCCACTAGGGTGATCTCTTGATATGATTGCATATATATAATGAGATTCTCAAATAAAAGATGGGGGGGGTGAATTGTATACTTTAAAAATTAATTTGGAACCTTTAAAGTTGATATAGAAATTTCTTAAAGAATGTTTTTTATCCTTAAGGAAATCTATTTCTTAACGTTATCTTTTAACTTTAAGAAAAATTATTTTAACAAAGTTAAATAATTATTAAAAAAGCCTCTTATAGAAACCATTTCTTAAAATTTGAAATCTTAAGATAAAATCTTATGAATGATTTTATTAAAAGAAAGATTCTACCTTAGATCATATATAATATTTAATATAATCAGAGTAATAAAATTAGGATGTATAAGTACGTTTTACATTCTAACTTTAACAAAGTTAAAATAGAAGCAGAATAAAAACAACTTGAAAATAGAAAAAAGAAACAATAAGATTCTTTTAACCCAAAGAGAAGGGTATCCAACAACCTTGTATAAAGGTCACTTGATTTATATTTTCAAGAAAGTATGTCTTACCAAAACCTAGGCAACCCCTCAATATGAAGATCAGTATCTATCTTGCTATCCCTGCAAGCCCTCAATTTGGAAGGAAATCGGAACCTCTATCTTCCAAACATGAAATCCCACGATCAGCACAATCAGATTTTGCAGAATGCAAGTTTTAACAAGTTGTTCTCACCCAAACAAGTTTTTCATGACATCCACACGAAGATCTGAGAGTTGAAAGAGCCTCCCTCTCTAGAAATCACGTTACAATCTTTTATTTCTTTTCTATTCATTGTTCATAATTAAAGTTAACTCAGTTACTTTTCTAATTCAAAAGAACTTGTATTTTTAATAAAAACTTCTCAATGGTTGGATCCACACCAACGATCATATTTTCCATAAATTTTGGAGGGAACTGGACACATGTCAAACAAACATCAGTTATGTAAGAAGCCGGTTCTTATTCTTTAGGTATGAGTCTTTTGTTTTCTTTTTCGTTAAGTGTTTTTGAGAAAATAAGGGTAATGTGGAGAAAAAAATCCCAAATTTATGGGTACACACCATGTAATTTTGTACACATGATATGTACTTTGGCCATGTGGGATGAGAATACAGGGCGTGTAGGATTGTCAGCGATTAAGGGTGTAAAAACTAACTACGTGTCATGTACTTAGTAATGCACGCTGTGTAATCAGTCGATAGGTGAACAATAAGGTGGTGGGATTAGCCACCAGTGGAACAATAGTACACAAAGTGTACTTAGTAATACACATCGTGTAATCAAGTTGGATGATGAACATTGATAAGATGGAGAGTAGCCGCCAGAGGAACAGTTTAAAAAGGAAAGTACATGCCATGTACTTGAGAAGTACAAGCTGTGTAGTTATGTTTTTTCGTTAAAAATAGGAAGTAGCCTCCTCATTCAGCATAAGAGGAAGATAAATCACCAGAACTACGGTAGAGGAGGCCGAGGCTTGGAGGAGCTCCCGATCGCTCACCAAGACTCTGATTCTTCTGCCATTGATCACGTTTGAACCGCGCGAGTAAGGTCTTCCCTCTCCTCAAGTCATTCCTTCTAATTCTTTCTGTATGTTAAGTTATTTAGGTTTTAATGGGTATCTTTTCATCTCATATCTACATCGTTCTTGGTCATTTCGGTAGGTTCCTTTCACATATATCGATCATAAGAGATCGAGGTAGGTGGTCTTGTGTTTAATTACAACTGTCGAGTTGATTTTGTTTACCGTAGTGCCACACGCCCATGTTCGACGTGTCATATAGCTGAGGCCTTGGCTGGTGAGATACCTAGAATTGCATACTTAGTCTTATGATTATGTATAAACTGCTGTTTGGGATTGTTGCTTTGATACAGGGCCACCTCGTGGGTATGGTTTCCTTGTTTATCCATTTGGCCAGGATACCAATGGGTATGCCATGATTATATCTTGTTTTGAGTTTTCCTAAGAGGAAACATATATAAATATCATGCGTATGCGTTGGGATCAGCCTGATTACTTGATTTTTATGTTTATCCTGAGGGTAAGGTTCAATTTAGCATGAGGGCAAGGTTTTTATTATCCTGTGGGCAACGTTTCTTATACTTGAGGGCAGTGTTTGTTTAGCCTGAGGGAAAATTTTTGTTTAGCCTGAGGGAAAGGTTTTTTTTAGCCTGAGGGAATGGTTTTTTAGCCTGAGGGAATCGTTTCTTATGCCTGAGGGGAGTAGTTTCCGTGACTGAGGGTAATATCTTGTATGCCTGAGGAAAATATTCATTATACCTAAGGGAAGTCACCTGAGGGATTCGTTTCTATTTGACTGAGGGTAAGGATTTTCATGTCTGAGGACAATGTTTCCTTTAAAAATTCTAATGTGGTGATTTCTTATGTTGTACCTACCAAGATAAAGCACAAGATTGGTATTTTTATTATCATTCACTTGTTGGATAGCCTGTTGTAGTTTATGTTGTGGCACTGGTATAGGAGATTGTCGGTCAAGGCCGAGTCTTAGGAAAACATAGAATTAAAATATATTTAATTGTTAAATAATTATTAAAATGGCAATATAACTGGTAGGATGGATACTTTTGAGTACATCAGAGTATACTGCATTTCATTAATGCACACTGCTATTGCACATTTTTACTGACAGTTGGGAACATGCCTTTGGTGGTTGCCTACTGGGATTTATTTCTCACACCTTGTTTGACTCATGTCTTGGGCCCAAACATATTATATTGTTGTAGGTTTCGATAAGAGAAAGGGTCCCTATATAGGTACATGATTGTTGCAGAGGAGTAGGAGTGCATGAGACCAAGCTTAGGATTGCGATGCTGTTGAGTTCCTGTTGCACTTCTTTGGTTTTGTTTTTATGTACTTTGTACCTTGTTCTATATTATATTAGATTTCAGTGTATCCTATTTTGGATGATTTCTTAAATTAGAGACATGTTGCATCATCATATATATTACTATTGGTTATATTTTACTTCAATTCTTTTGTCTATTTCAAGTTTATATTGTTTACTTCTTCTTCATTTGTATGTTTATATTGTTTTCTGTTGCAATACACTTTGAAAAATGAGGGCATAGTTTCCCCACTATCAGTCTTAGGCCCTTGCTGCTAGTCAGCAGCCTCTAGATTTTGGGGAAATGCACTGAGGTCATGTGACCAACTGGGTTCTAGGAACCCATTGTGTGGCACCCAGATCCAGGATGTTATAAATTGGTATCATAGGATTTTCTTTTATCTGAGTTATTTTATTATTTGGAAATAATGGAAAGAGATAGATTGTTAAGGGAATCAGTAATAAACTGTGCCCGAGAGTGGCTACCCCGTGTACAGGTAAAGGATGGATTGCCTCAAATTAAATTGTTATTTTCTGTTTATGATTATTACAATTGATTTTATTTTCACCACTGGGTGATGAACTTATGGCGTGCTGTTGAAATTTTTATACTTGGGTTCTATTTAGTTGCAACCCGATGATATGAGGGTATTCCATCTCATGTATCATTTAGGAACATGTTAGAATCACAAGTCAGGAATAATTTCCATGCCATGTATGTTCATTAGAAATTAAATGTCGTTGTGATAGGTATTGTGCTAGAAAATGCATGATGTTGTTATATGTACCTTGATAGATACGCCTACTGTTTATGGGGTACTGATACATGTTACGGTTGATTATATAGACACTAAAATTTGGTTCCTGGGAAGTATGGGCTCTCTTGTACCAGAATTTAGTGGATGATGATCCAAACTTTTGTTGCATTTAATTCCATAATGTGAAAGGTCGGGTGCAAAACATTGGTTCGTGGGAAGTATGGGCCCCACCGATCAGAATTTGGCATACCGACGCTTGAAATTAATGAAAAAGGGGATCTAGAGAAGTTAATGAGGCTTATTGTCTAGAGAAACCTATAATACACACCATGTAGTTTTGACCACATGTCGTGTACTCCTCTGTTCGAGAAGGATTGAAATTTTTAAGTACATGTTGTGTACTTATATGTTCACGCCGTGTAGTATAAGGCTGTGTAACCCTCTGTGTAGAAGGGAACACATGTCTTCCAGTTTTTACAAAGAACATGTCGTGCAACGGTTGTACACTTCATGTTGTGTTGACTTGGTGTCCACCTATGTGAATAGTAACACAGACGGAGAAATCTTAGCTTATACACGTCGTGTCAATTATGAACATGTTGTGTAGTGTAATCTGGGGATCCGACCATGTAGCAAACAACACGGGTCAGGGTTATATTTTCACATACATGTCGTGTCCTTCTAGAACACGCCGTGTAGTGTGATCCATTTATTCGGCAAAGTATCGAACAAAACGGGTCGGTGAAGCCTGTCTAGTACACATCATGTACCTGTGGGACACACCGTGTAGTCTTGACCGGTGAGAGACCATGTGGACTTGGCCATGTGGATGGGGAAATAGGGTAGTGTACACACAGTGTGCAAGTGTAACAGGCTGTGTAGTCTCGTTCTAACGAGAACCGTGTGGCAATGCTGTGTAGAAGGACTCAGGCAGGGGAAGAAAATTCAAGTACACGCCATGTGTAAGGACAACACGCCGTGTGTTTGGGGTGTTACACGACTAGTTCTTGCAGAAGTACATGACCATATGAAAGACTTAAGGGAACACATCGTGTAGTTATTATTCTTTCCATGTAGTATTATTTTGTAAAACATGAATGTTTTCTTTCTCCAATTCCCTTCTTATGCTTTCAGTTCTTATTCCATGATGATCTTAATCTTATGCATGTGTTTGTCCTTGTAGATTCATGATGCTGAGAAGACCTCGTGTTGTTCGCCAGGAGAGTGGCGACAATTTTACTCCAGAGATGGTAGGCCATAGGCTACCAATGGATCCTCTAGCAGTTCCAGGTGTGGCGCTAGCTGTTATACCAGACACATGAGCGGATGCGCAGTTCCATGAAGGCTTCATGTGGTTCATGAAAACCTTCCAGGGTGCACCGCCGGTTTCCACATCTATGGCAGAACGGACACATATATTCCAGTAGCAGCATCCACCTACATTTTCATGGGATGGAAGACCACATGCTGTAGAGTCAAGGCTGGGTTCTATGCAGATGATTTTCGAGCATCAGGAGACACCTTTTGGGAGGAGGGTTAGGCTTGCTAATTACATGTTGTCTGATCCTGCCAAGAGATGGTGGGATGTTAACACCCAGACTGAGCATCATCGAGACATGGTGTGGGACGATTTTTAGGCATTCTTCTATGACGTTTTCTTTCTAGATATGCTAAGGGTAGATTGAAATCGAGAGTTCATGAATCTGCAGCATGTCACCGTGGCAGGGATGGACTATTCTGCCCACTTCACTGAGCTATAGTGTTTTTCACCTCTTCTGGTGGGTGATGAGACATTGATGGCTAGATACTTTGAGGATGGTCTTCCATATGATATCTACGTGTAGGTTAATATTTTCAGGTTTCCTACAGTGCATGATATTGTGAACCAGACATTGATTACTGAGCGGAACCTGCGGGAAGCTAGTGGTGTGGACCAGGGCGGTTCGACACCGGTCTCTAGTATTATTTCTACAGGCAAGAGGAAGAGGCAGATGGATTTCTCTCACGGTGGCAGCACTATCCAAAAGAATTCTTCAGGTGGCCTAGTAATGTGCTACTAGTGTGGTAAAGAGGGGTACAAGAGATCTCAGTGTCTACATGACCCAGTGGAGTGCTGAGTTTACGGAAAGATGGGTCATCTTAAATGTTTTTGCATGGCATTTCCACCAGTGACTTGTGAGAGTGTTTCTTTGTAGAATACACATGTAAGAGAAGGGTCATCAGCTTGTTACCAGTCAGGGAATTGGAACATGTCCGGACCTTCAGTCTGAGGTGGTGGTCGTGGCCATGGTAGCCATACACCATGATCTCAGAGACTATATCATGGGTCAGCTTAGGGTATCCAGGTTGGGTCATAGGGCCGCGACACTGGGCAAACATATGTAGTGCAACAAACCCAATAGGAGCAAGATCCCGGACCTTCCACTCTCAGAGGTACTATTCTAGTTTTTTCTATTTTATCTTCGGTAAATTTTCATACTCGTGTTATGCATAGCTTTAAATCTGTGCCCATTGTGGAGAGCCTTGGGATCTGTGTTTCTTCTTCTTCTGATTTCATGATGCTAGACACTCTGTTGGGAACTAAAACGGCAGGTGTGTGTCAATGCAATGAATGCCCATAGAGGTTGGTGGGTGTAACTTTCTATGGGACCTCTATGTCTTAGAGATGAAAACCTATTATTTCATTCTCGGTATGGACTGGTTGGTACCCTTTCGAGCCTTTGTGGATTTCTATCATCGCAAGGTGAGTTTCACGTCAACATAAGGCAGAGAGTTTATATACAAGGGTGAATGGGATGTTCTGGCAAGCCGAGCTATACCCGAGAATCGTGGGCGAGGTGGAGTGACAGAAAAGATTTCGAGTATATATCTGGATGTCCGGGGAACATGTCAGAAGTATTTCCCTTGAATGGTTAATCATTTCAAGGATGTCTACCTAGATGTCTTTCCTGGTCTACCTTTGGAGAGAGATGTGGATTTTTCTATTGATCTTGTTCCAGGAGCTGAACCAGTGCCCATTCCTCCTTATAGGATGTCTTCACCAACGTTACAGGAGCTCAAGAGGGAGTTAGAGGAGATACAGTCAAGGTGTTTCATCCAACCCAGTACGTCTCCTTGGGGTTCGCCTATCCAGTTTTCAATAAAGGAAGAGGGTACCCATAGACTCTGTGTGGATTATCGGACACTGAACCAGTTGACAGTCAAGAACCGATATCCCTTGTCGAGGATTGATGATCTTTTTGATCAACTTTGAGGATCACGAGTATTCTAAAAATTGACTTGAGATCCACGTATCATCAGTTGCATGTTAGACCATCATACATACCGCTTACAGCCTTTCAAAGCAGATATGGTCTGTATGAGTACTTGGTAATGCCATTCAGACTCAAAAACGTACCATTATTTTTCATGACTCAGATGAACTGAGTGTTCCATCCATACTTGGATTTTTTCGTGGTGGTCTTCGTGGATGATATATTTGTGTACTCTGACACTCAACACGACCATGCCAAACATAGTGAGATAGTTTTGAGTACACTGAGAGTGTATCAGTTATATTCTAATCTCTCAATGTGCCTCTTTTGTATGGACCAGATTCACTTCCTGGGTCATATTGTCTCAGAGGCAGGAGTTGCAGTAGACTTAGATAAATTGAGAGCAGTAGTTTCTTGGGAGCATCCGAAGAACATGTTTGAAATATAGAGTTTCTTGGGGATGGATGGTTACTATAGGTGTTTTATTAAGGACTTCTCCTAATTAACAACATCGTTGATTGTTTTTACTAAGAAGGGTATGAAGTTTGTTTGGTCAGAAGCTTGCGAGATAGCCTTTCAGGAGCTGAATGGAAGAATGATATCAGCACCATTCCTGATACTTCCTGAGAAAGGGAAGATCTATACAGTTTACTATGATGAATCAGGTATTGGTATGGGAGTAGTGTTGATATTAGGCGATCGAGTTGTTGCGTATGGGTCTCTACAGTTGAGGGTACATGGGAGGAATTACTCGACGCATGATCTCGAGTTGGCTATAGTTGTTCATGTGTTATGCTGTTGGAGACATTATCTATTGAGAAAACATTTTGTGGTGCTTATGGACCACAAAAGTCTTAAATACATCTTTACCTAGCATGACATAAATTTTAGATAGCGAAGGTGGGTTGAATACCTTTAGTCCTTTAACTTTGAGATTGCTTATACACCTGGTAGGGGAAATGCAGTAGCTGATGCACTAAGTAGGAGGACTCAGATAAAGGCAGTGCAGGAGGACAGTGGTGAGTGGCAGCTTATTGATTTGTTCTCTGAGATGCATTTGGTGTTTCAGTATAGTCAGGGGAGAGCCCATCTTTCATCCTTAGCTATGACTTCTACCCTCCTAGATATAGTGATGTTGATACAACTTTCAGATTCAGAAGGCCTAGTTCTACGGGAGTCAGTGGCAAGTGAGGACCCTCCTCCTGGTTTGACAATAGACAATGACAAGGTACTACGTATCCATGGATGAGTGTGGGAACCATGGGATAAATGTAAGGAGTTAATGTGGAAATTTCATTCCTCATCTTTGGTAGTGCATCCTTGAATTACAAAAATGTACCGTGACTTGAGACGTCAGTATTGGTGGTCGGGTATGAAAAGAGAGGTAGATGGTTTTGTTACGAGATGTTCCACCTGTCAGCGGGTGAAGGCGGAGAATCAGAGACCATCCGGAATGTTAGAAAAGTTACATATTTTGGAATGGAAATGGGATGATGTAATGATGGACTTCATGACCAGGTTACTGAGATCACCTTGAGGCAATGATGTCATACGGGCTGTTGTGGACAGACTTATGAAGGTAGCTCACTTATTGCAGATCAAGGAGACCTTTTGTGTTGATGAGCTCGGGAAGTTGTATATTTGAGACATAGTACGTCTTCCTGGGGTCCCCCATTCTATGGTTTCAGATAGCGACACCCATTTTACATCTCTTTTCTGGCAGAGTTTTCAGTGGGCACTGGGTACACAGGTGCATCTAAGCACAGCTTACCACCCTCAGACCGATGGCCAGTCAGAGCATGCAATACAGGTGATAGAAGACATGCTTCATGAATGTGTCCTGGACATTGGGGCACTTTGGAGAATCACATACCCCAGGTCGAGATTGCCTACAACAATAGTTTTCATGATACTATTGAGATGGAACCTTACGAGGCATTATAAGATAGGCCATGTCGATCACCCTTGTGCTAGTTTGAGGCAAGTGAGGCAGCTTTACTGGGACCACGTCTCATTCAGGAGACTTCAGAGCAAGTCCAGTTGATTTAGAAGTGGATGGATACTGCACAGTATCATCAAAAATCTTATGCTGATCACCAGAGTTGACTCTTTGAGTTCATGGTTGGGGATCAGGTTTTGTTGCGTGTTTCACTGAGGTTGGGAAACATGCGGATTAGGAGATTGGGTAAACATTCACCGAGGTATGTAGGGCAGTTTGATATTCTGGAGAGATTCGGGCTAGTTGCTTATTAGTTTCAGTTACAAAAGAGGTACCGAGCCATCACTACTACAAATACAGGCATTAGTGACGGCCAAAATCAGTCACTAATGGTCTTTAAGGACCTCCTACTGACCGCCTATGGCAGTCACAATTGTCCCGACACGAAAGTCCATTAGCGACCACCATAAGTGGTCCTTATAGGCCCCATCTAGAGTATCAATAGAGACCACTTGGTGGTCACTTCTGATTTGAAAAAACATACCTAAAAGCGACTGCCAATGATGGTCTCTAATGGTTATGCAACTAAAAACCTACAGCGAACACCATAGGCAGTCGCTAGTCTGGAGAAGTTTTAAAAAATAATCTACATTCCAATAGTCAAAATGCAGTAACCAGCATAAAACAAAAGAAACAGCCAACAAAAAACCTGCATTTCAACATCTTGAATGAAGTGTTATAACCAGAACAAAAAAAACAACCAGAATGTAGTATTATAAACCAGAATAAATAATGGAGTTAGACATGTGTACAGTTCAAACTGAGGATACAGTGTTGTATGGTTGCATGAATATGCATAAGATCAACAATTAGAAGGAATCTAAATATTTTTTTAAAGATTCATGTTGAAAATAGTATCAAAAGATAAGAAAATGCTGTATTGGAAGAAGATGAAGTTGGGATTTGTGATCTTACCCAATGTATCTAAAAAACAATGTGGTATGAAGGTACACAAATCATGAAACATCATGAGAAATAGATCATTCATATATCAATGTGATTTCATTAAATTTTTCAAATATATGTAGAATAGCCTTGAACAATGAATCTTGATGAATCAAAAAACCTAAAAAGTCGATCTACCAGAAGGAGAAGTGGACTTCCAAAATGAGGGGTACTAACACCTATCACATATAAACATGTAATAAGATTAAAAAAAGGAAAAAAGAAAAAAAAAAGAAGAAATAGTCGCATAAACACTAATAGAGTAAGAATATGAAAAGGATATAAAAACACAGTTTAATATTAACACATAATAGATTAACACTTACTAAAATGAATTAGAAAGTGTTATACACGGTAAAAAAGATGAAAATCACTGAAGAAACAATCTACAAAGTGGAATTTTATTTCTGGAATCGAGTGAAACAACAATAAGAAGAGTCCACCTTTGAGGGAAATACTCAAAAAAAGGGATATATGCATTATATAAAGAATAGAGATAGAAATATTGGTTACTAGCCTATGAAAATAGAAACCTCCTGAGGATATTATTTCCATAGAAAAAGATATTTCAACAAACTTTGCACTGACGCTATTTTCATTAAGTGATTCAAGGTGTCCTACCTTTCAACTTGAGTTGGGCTTCATATAGTTATCCTAGGATGTGGGTTATCCTCATTGTTTGGATTCAACGTCGATTCATGGATTAATTTGTATTTCTACAACTTCATTTGGAATGGTTCTATCTATAAAAAAAATGTTCCATAGTGTCTTAGAGAAAATGTTCCAAACCCACATGTTTTAGTGGACATTACATTAAAAAATTAAGCTTCTTCAATGGGTCTCTCATTTCCAGCTACATCTGGCATCTTCTATAGTAACCAAATTATTCAATTACCTTTATGAATGAAAGTTATATTGAGAAGATTCTATGAAGAATGTTTTTCTACATGGGATCTTCTATTTGCCTTACTATTAGAGGATATTAGAGATCCATTATTCCACAGGATTAATGGTTTCTATCTTGGTAGTGTCATCTGAATTTTAAGACCACAAATTTGATGTAAAAATCCATTACCTCAACATGGAAATTACCTCCACATGGATAGTTCCATTGGAGTTGGAAAATATGTCTATTGCGGATGCAGTTGATCATTTTGATCAGAATTAAGAACTTAACCTCATGTATTATGCTAGGCTGATCTAAAGTTATGTATTTAATGACTATAACCACTACTTTTAGATGCCATCCCAGTTAAGAAGACTCAATACTAAGGAATTGTAAGCCCATATTTGTGGAAATAGAGTAAGCCCTCTTTCTTGGATTAATAAATTCAAAAAAATCGAAATATTTCATCATGATTTATTTAAATATAGTGGATCTGGAACAAATTATAAATGTCATCACAGAGAACGTATAATGTTCATGAGATTAAGAGAAATTTGATGTAATGGAATCATCTAAATGATTGTATGGAGTAAAATTAGATTCTAAAAAATTATAATAAAATGATTGCGGTGAGTAAAATTAGCAGAATAAAATGAATGAAATTTAAAATTAAAAACCACTCCAATGCTCTAGAAATAGGGTTACTCATTTTAGACTTTGAAAAAAATGGGGGTGGTGGATACCCGAGAAATTGGGCGCAACCACATCGGAGGGATTGACCAGATTCGATGGAAGTAACAAGTGAGAGAAGGTTAATACCTAAGTATCCAGATCATAAATTGTCAGAATTAATGGGGCGAATTGATGGAGGAAGTGTGATGAAATTGGAGATAAAAATCAGAGAATCACTACCAAATATTGAGAACATTATTGCTATAATTACTTCTTGGATAAAACTGAACACCAAAATTGGGACCATAATTATATAACCCCAAAACAAATGGAAGTATATAAAAACCCCAAACACACACATATATGTAGAATGCATATAATTTTAGTCCCATGTTTCATGAAATTGGAATATAGATGATATATATATATATAGAACATAAAATCTTTAAAAAAGGGGATAAATTTGAATACAAAACATATATATATCTTGTGTATAAAAATCATATATGCAGAATACATATATACAGAGGATATATATATGTTTTAGAAAGTAGAATTTGGGATTTCCCTACCCACAATCAATGTTGTATGGATTTGAGGGGATGAAAAAAAATCTATGGGTAGTAGTGTATGAGTCAAGCTTCTTCAGATGGGAAGAAGAATAAAAACTGATAAAAAGAGGATGGTATGCAAAATAAAAACCCTAAAACGGAAATTAGGGTTTACATAATAGAGAGATGAATCTAAAATTAGGGATTACCTGAGGGGATGGTGACTATTGTAGGCAATGGCCGATTGGGGGCGGTGGTAGAGAGGAGTGGCGGTGCCTTCGGCAGGGGGTGCAACGATCGGGTATGGTGAGGCAGCACGAAGGAGAGGGTAGCAGTGACAGGTGAGGTGAGACAACATGACAGAGAGGGCAGTAGTGAAGGCCGATAGCTGAGGTGATGGTGGGTGAGGGAGATGGTGGGGGGGATGCAGCCGTGGTGGAGGCATCACCGCTGTGTTTCAAAAGGTGGTAGGGAGAAGCAGCTGTCGTAGAGGTGATTGGGGGTTGAAGAAGAGGTCAAGCAAGGGGAAGTGGCAGAATCCAACATGGTGAGAGGGTTGGAAGGCATTCGTGGGTCTCACCGTGAAGGGATGGGGTCGGAGGATGGATTCGGGGTGCGTTAGGGTTGGGGGGAGATTATGCTACATTTTTTAAATTGAGCTCAGCGGCCGCCATATGCAGTCGCTTATGCCCACCATTAGTGACCGCCAATGGCGGTTTCCCATTTCGCCAGATAGAAAAACCTATATTTCATGTAGTGCATCCACGAAGTCTTCCATGTATCTCAGCTGCGCCATTATCACTCAGACCTGTCTCACTTTTTTCACCCGGAGGAGGTTGAAATTCAAGTTGATGCATCCTTTGAGGAGAATCTGATTCTTATTGTTGATAGGATCCTGAAGGTTCTCTGAGGCTAGTCAGTTTCTCTTATATGGGTGTTATGGTATCATTATCGAGTGTATGACGAAACCTGGAAGCGAGAGATAGAAGTACGTGCTCAGTGGGAAGAGTTGTTCTTAGCTTTATCTTCACCACCTTTGGAAGGGAAGTTCGGGGATGAATTTCTTTGGGTGGGGGGATATTGTATGAACATAGTTTTTATTATTGAGGTACATGTTTGTTCCTTTACTTTTCCTAAAGTGTTTTTGAGAAAACAAGGATAATTTGGAAGAAAATCCCAAATTTTTGGGTACACACCGTGTACTTTTGTACACACACCATGTACTTTGGCAGTGTGGGATGAGAATATAGGGCGTCTAGGCTTGTCAGTGATTAAGGGTGTAAAAACTAACTACACATACTATACTTAATAATTCATGTCGTGTATTAATTCGATATGTGAATAGTTAGGCGGTGGGAGTAGCCTCTAGTGGAATGATAGTATATGCTGTGTACTTAGTAATACAAGTCGTGTACTTAGTAATACATGTCGTATAATCAGGTTAGCAAATGAACTGGGAGGCGGTGGAGAGTAGTCTCCAGAAGTCCAATTTAAAAAGGAAAGTACACACCGTGTAGTTATGATTTTTTGTTAAAAACAGGCAGTAGCCTCTCCATTCGGAAGAGGAGTTAGAGAACTCACCGGAGTTGCGGGAGAGGAGGTCGAGGATTGGAGGATCTCCCGATCTCTCACTGAGAGTTCGATTCATCCTCCGTTGATCACATTTAAACCGCATGGGTAAGTTCATCCATCATCTTGAGTCTTTCCTACCAATTCTTTTCCTAAGGAAAGTTATTTAGGTTTTAACGGGTAATCGTTCATCTCATATCTACGTCGTTCTTGGTCGTTTCGGGAGGCGCCTTTCATATATATCGATCAGAGGATATCGAGGTAGGTTGTCTTGTGTTTAATTCCAACTGTTGAGTTGATTTTTTATACCATTGTTCCACATGCCCATGTTCGTGGTGTCATGTAGAAGAGGCCTTGGCTATTGAGATACCTAGAATT
This sequence comes from Viscum album, assembly GCA_963277665.1. Lineage (NCBI taxonomy): Eukaryota > Viridiplantae > Streptophyta > Magnoliopsida > Santalales > Viscaceae > Viscum > Viscum album. The sequence goes on along the minus strand of OY728158.1, from coordinate 1,021,144,845 downwards.
GCATAGGTAATGTTATGATTATGTATAAAATGCTATTTGGGATCTTTTATTTGATCTAGGTTCACCCCGAGGTTGTGGTTCCCATGTTTAGCCGTTTGGCCAGGATACCCGTTGGTATACCGGGATTATATCATGTTTTGAGTTTTCGTCAGAGGAAACATATAAAAATTTCTTGCTTATGCGTTGGGCTTCGCCCATTTATTTATTTTCTTATGTTTAGCCTGAGGGAAATGTTCTATTTATCCTGAGGGAAAGGTTTTGATTATCCCAAGGGGAACATTTATTTTTATTGAGGGCAGTGTTTGTTTAGCCTGAGGGAAAGGTTTTGTTCAGTATGAGGGAAAGGTTTTTTTTAGCTTGAGGAAATGGTTTTGTTTATTCTGAGGGAAATGTTTCTTATGCCTGAGGAAAGTAGCTTCTGTGCCTGAGGGAAATATCTCGTATGCCTGAGGGCAATATTCCTTATGCCTGAGGGCAGTAACCTGAGGGTTTTGTTTTTGTTGGCCTGAGGATAAGGATTTTTATGTCTAAGGACAGTGTCTACTTTAAAAATTCATTGTGGTAATTTATTATGTTGTACCTGCCAATCTAAAGCAGATGCTTTGTATTTTTGTTATCTTTCACTTGTTGGATAGACTATTGTAGTTTCTACTATGGCACTGGTATAGGAGTTTGTTGGTCAAGGACGAATCTCAAGAAAACTCAGAATTAAAATATATTAAATTGTTAAATAATTATTAAAATGGAAATATAATTAGTATGATGGTTACTTTTGAGTACTTCTTAGTTTACCGCATTTCATTAATGCACACTGCTGTTGCACATTTTCACTGACAGTTGGGAATGGGCCTTTGGTGGTTGCCTACTGGGATTTATTTCTCACACCCTATTTGGGTCATGTCTTGGGCCCAAATAGAATATATTGATGTAGGGGTTGATAAGGGAAAGGGTCCCTAGACAGGTACGCGATTGTTGCAGAGGAAAAGGAGAGCATGAGACAGATATTAGGCTTGTGATGCTGGTGAGTTCCTATTTCACCTCTTTGGTTTTGTTTTTATATACTTTTTTCCATGTACTGTATTGTATTAGATTTTAGTGTATCCGGTTTTGGATGATTTCTTAAAATTAAGGACATGTTGCATCATCATATATATGACTGTTGGTTCTCTTTAATTCAGTTCTGTTGTCTATTTCAGGTTTATATTGTTTACTACTTCCTCTTTTTTACGTTTATATTTTTTTCCACTGTGCTACATATTGAAAAATGAGGGCATAGTTTCCACACTATCAGTCCTAGGCCCTCGCTGTGAGTCGGAAACCTATAGTGTTTGAGAAAATGAGCTTGAGGTTATGCGACCAACCAGGTTCGGGGCACTCGTTGTGTGACACATAGATCTGGTACGTTTGTGGTTAGTTTTTAACAGATTGTATGACATTGTTTCATGTATAAAAAATGATGTTATGTTTAAGGTAAATGTTAAGTATTATAAAAATTAGAATTTGATAATATTGGAATGATGCATTAAACTACTCTTACATTATAAAGAAAACGAATTCTTAAGAAAATAAAAATCAGATTAAGAGAAACGGTATCACTATTTTTGGGTATCGGTATCATAAAAACAGTATGAAATTTTTGCAGTATCGGTATCATAAAAACATCATGAAATTTTCACTGATATCTTTATCATAAAAACAGGGTATCACATAGGCTTAATTAAATCAATTTTTCATAATATTAAGTACACCATCCTGTTAAATATGTAAGTAAAACATGGTAACAAATATACCGTAATTAAAAATCTGTATATAAAACGTAATGAAAAATGTATCATAATGAGAAATCTAAAGTAAAATAGAATGAAAATTCTCTATGTAAACGTAATGACATATTTGTATGTATAACAAAATGAGAACTTCTGTAGGTAAACTTAATGAGAATTCTATAAGTATAACAGAGTGAAATATTTGGAACTTAAGAAAAAGTGTTTGTGATTGTCAAAACATAAAACCATAAGAAATGGAGAATTCCTAAGAAAACCTTATTGAATCAAAAATATACCCCATTTTGGAATGCACAAACAACTTATCTAAGGAAGAATATATTGACTCTGATAAATGATAATGAAAAACTTATCTCTATCTTTGAAAGATATTTAGGATGAATACGACTAACTCCCCCTTAGGTTATGTTTCCCAAGGATTCTATTCTTGATATTTAGCATCATGTTTTATTTATTATGAAAATTTATTCCCCATAGATAAACATAACTTCTTTAGAGAAAATTTCCCCTTACATAGGAATTATTTCTTACCATACTCCCCATTAATAGATTATCCCCCTTTGAATTATTCATTAAAATCTTACTTCAAATAAATTCTCCACCTTTCTGATTTTCAAAAAGGAATGGAGAAGTATAAGTTGTACCTATAAGGTAAAGAAAAACATACATTCAAAAAAAATCTGGATATGAAAGCATCTTCTTATGAAAATTTTGGGAATAAAGTTTAGATTACAACAAAACATCGGAATAAAAAAATCCATCCTTCTTCTTCTCATACAATATTTTCTTTAACAAAGCATTAAGTTTCTTCACTTCTTTATGATATTCTTGAAGATTCTTCAACAAATTATCCTGATCTTAGTTCTTCTTTTCTAAGGTCAAGATCCATGCTTCTTGAGATTTGATTCTATCATCTTGATTCTTAATGAACTCCTCTTTTGCAGCCACCTTTTTCTGAAATTCTTCTATGGCTTCTTTTTCACTGCTCGAAGATTGGGAAATGGAATTGAGTTGGATAACTTTCACAGAAATGAATGACTTGATTTTATTGAACTCAAATTCACAAGTATTGAAAGCTCCGTTTGTTGAATCCATGAAGTCACTGAACTATCTAAGATCTTTATTGATGGTTTTTTGTGGTTAAAGACTTTCTTACAAGTCATCTTTTGATCTTCCTAATCAATAAAAATATTACTAAAGTCCACTTCTTGATTGACCACCATGTCCATAAGCATATTGGTAGATTCAAACTTTTGATTTAGGGTATCATCCATCATTTGTCTCCAGAAATCTATATTTGCAAGAACTGAAATAGGACTGAAATACTTTTTTAGTGAAAACTTAAAAAATTCATGCTTAATAGTGGAAGAGGACTTAGAATATGAATAATCTTTTCCTTTCTCAACTCCTTTTGGAGTTAATAAATTTGGTTTATCTATTATCTTATAAGACTTCTTAGGTGTTTCTTTTTCTGATGAGGTAACCAAAAAAATCTTTCCTTTGACATGATTTTGATTTGGGGTTTGTTCATCTGATACATGGATAACATTAATATCTCCCTGTTCATCTTGTTCCCCTTTAAGCTCTTATTCTTGTGTTATTTATGGTCTTTCTTCATTCTGGATCTCTTTCCCTTCATCACTTTGTTGTTCAACCTCTTGTTTCACTTCTTCTTAAACTTCAATCTCAACTTGTTCATTAACTTCAACATCAACTTCTTCTTCAATCACTTGATATTCAGAAATCTATTTAAAGTTGTACTATGAGGAGTTCCTACATAATATTCCACTTCCCTTAAAACATCATCATTTTGTTCTTGAAATATATGATCTTCCATTTCATGAACATGTTTTGATATAGTTAAGATTTTCTTGGTTTTCTAGATTTCTGGAGTGGAAACTGGTTTGTTAGGAATAACTTGAGATTTCATCTCTATAGATTTTAGTAAAGACTGACACACTTGATCTTCCGAGGATTTCTTATTCAATATCTTCTCTTTCATTTCTTTCTATATATTTTCATCTTTCTTTATTTTTAAGGCCTTATCCTCGGTAGGATTTAATACAAATGAAGGATCACCTTCCTTTCTAGTAGCTTCAATTTCTCTCTAATTTGAAAACATTGCATCAGAATAAGATTTTCGATTCTTTGAAGAAGGAGGTGCTAATAGCAAAACATTAGTAATCGATGGTGGTAAACATGGTTCTTCATGTTTTCTTTTCTTAGGTACTGATTTTGAAGATTTCATAACATCAACATTGTTCTGGAAAACCATTTCTTCAATGTTTTTATTCCGGTAAAAACTCTACCTTCATTCTTCTAAGAGTATCATTATAGAGAAAAACAAATCTTAAACGGCTTAGAGACTTGTTAGAAAGGGATATTCAACTCTTGAATGCACATAACAATTATCCTGGAGATAGTTTTCAGATAAATAGGTATCTGAGATCAGATGGTTCTTCCTTCTACTGCATGGATGGTGAGAAAGATGTACTTAATCAAGTTGATCTTATTTACATTAACAATAAAGTAAAATAAAAATATATCACATATCATTAATGAGTTTTTATCGCATTTTCTTGAAAAAAGGAATCCTTGCATCTAGAGAGCTACCAGCTTGTGATTTGTTGTAAGATTTGTAATCTTTTGATTATTGACATACTTAAGACCAAGGTAATCCCGAGCCATGTCTTTTTCAAAAGAAACTTCTTTTATGGGATTTATTTGAGAGCATAAAATAGCCTCTCCTACATATAGTATCATGAGAACATTTTCCTACTTCTTATAAGGAACTGTATAAGCCTTGTCATAACATTTGAACATTAACATATCCTTTTGATCCTTCTGAATGAAAGTAACGAATTATTGAATTTTATGACTAGAGCAGGGTAAACCGGATCCTGACTTTTCTACTTAGCCACACATACACTTTCCTATACACTAGTTCTTATGACATTAGAAATGAGGGAGTCATACTTTTTAAAGAAGTTAGGGAATACCAGTCTTTCCCTAATGATCTACCAATCCTTTATTTCCTTGCTAATCGGTATCTATTTTACTGAGGATTCAGGAGACATTCAGAGTGAAAGAAACAGACGAATCAGAATGTAGACTTTGAAGGTAACAGATCTTCGGCATAGAGATCTGAGAAGATGGTGTAGCGGTCATAAACCAAGTACCCCTTATATAGACAGAGCAATGACCTTTCAACTACCATAAGATAATCAAATGGATGAAAATAACCTGATCTGATCTAACAGCTGAGGATAATTATAGAAAATATGAATTCTATTCTTTTGAGGTATGGTAAACAGTGAATTGAAAATATTTAAATACCAGCAACTTAATCTTAAAATTAGAAAGATAAGAGTATGAAAATGTACCTTTTGGGATACTCTAAATAATTTATCGGTATTATAATAATTCTCTTAGATGTTTTATAACTTGTGAGTTTATATTCATAGAAATTCACTTCCAAGAATTTCAATTCCGATAATTTCAATTCTGAGAAATTCAATTATGAGAAATTCAATCCCACAAAAAAGGTAATATGTATTTTATTAGAGAAAGATAAAATATTTTTTTAAAGAAAGATAAATTTTCTTAAATTTGTTTAAATGAAAGCAAAATTTTCCAAAGGAAAAAATTAAAAAACATATATGTACACCCCCTGAAATAAGAAGTAATTTAATTCCAGGAGATGATTTGAACATAAAGTAGATATAAATGATTAACTTACAATGATTATTACTACATTCTGTTTAATGTATTCAAATATATCATAAGTTAAATGTTTTTAAAAAATATCAGCATGTTGTTCTTACATTCCAATAAATTGAAGAATAATATCTCTTTTAAGTGTATGATCCCTAAGAAAGTGATGTATAATATCTATGTTCATTGAATAAGAGTGATGTGTAGTGTTTTTACTTAGGGAAATGGCACTTCTGTTATCACACATCATTTGAGTTTTAGTAAAAATCGTACCATAGTCAGTGAGCTTGTGTTACAACCACAACACTTAAGCACAATAACTTCAAGGTGCTACATATTCAACTTCAACAATGGAAAGTGCTACAAAATGTTGTTTCTTTCAAGACCAAGAAACTAAGGAATCACCTCAAAATTACAAGTTCTGGATGTATTCTTCCTATCCATTTTACAACCACTAAATCTGGCATCTGAAAAAAAATTATGTTAAAAAGCATTTCCAGAAGAATAAAATAGTCCCAAATCTAAAGTTCCTTTAAAATATCAAAAAACTATTTTAACATCCTTTATATGGGATTATTTAGGATTTTCTTGGTATCTTACACATAATCATTCTAAAAACATTAAGTCTGGTTGACTAGATATTAGGTAAAGTAAACTTAGTATCATTACTCGATAAGATGTTTGATCTACTGGTTTCCATACTTCATCAATATCAAGAGTATTAGAGGTTCTGATAGGATTAATTATAATCTTAGTGTTTTCATACCTAATTTTCTTAATAATTTCTTTGATATACTTATGTTGAGATATGTATGTTCCTTATGGTGTACTTAATATTCCGACATATTGATTTACTTAAGCCTACGTGATACCTGTTTTTATGATACCGATACTGGTACAAATTTCATTTTGTTTTTATGATGCTGATACCAGTACAAATTTCATACCATTTTTATGATATCGGTACCCAAAAACAGTGATACCATTTCTCTCAATACTATTTTTATTTTCTTAATAATCTGTTTTCTTGATAATATAAGAATTGTTTAATGTATGATTCTAATATTATTAGATTTTATGTTTTAATATACTTAACATTTACTTTAAACATAACATCATTTCTTATACATGAAATGATGTCACACAATTTGTTACAAACATACTGTTGTCTATTTGACACGTGTCCAAGTCCCTCCAAAATATAAGGAAAATATGACTGTTGGAGTGGAGCTGACCGCTGAGAAGTTTTTCTTATAAATACGAGTTCATTTGAACGAGAAACGTAACTAAGTGAACTTTGATGATGAACACAGAATATAAAAGAAATAAAATATTGTAAAGTGATTTCTAGGGAAATAATAGTGGTGATTCTTCCTAGTGTTGGCTATGTGAGGTGCTTCACTCTAGTAAGGGAAAGGTGAGGTGCTTCTCCCTAGTGAGGGATAGGTAAAGGATGTAGTATCGATTATGTATAATGAGATGCTCAAATTCAAGAGGGGGGTGAATTGTATACTTTAAAATTCCATTGGAACCTTTAAAGTTGATATAGAACTTTCTTAAAGAAATTTTCCTAACCTTAAGGAAATATTTTTCTTAAGGATAACTTTTAACTTTAATAAAACAAATTTTAACAAAGTTAAGCAAACATTCACAAATCCTCTTATGGAAACCATTTCTTAAACATTATAATAATAAGATAAAAACTTTTGAAATATTTTATTAAAAGAAATATTCTACCTTTGAACATATAGATTATTTAATAAAACTAGAGTAACATAATTTGGAAGTATAAGTAAGTTATACTTTTTAAATTTAACAAAGTTAAAATAGGAGAGGAATAAAAAAACATGAAAGTAAAAAACAAGTAACTATAAGATTATTTCAACCCAAAGATGATCTATAAGATGAGAATATGTGGTAAATATAGAAAGTAAGAAATTTATATAACATGGGTATATCATATAGTGGAATGTAACTAATGTATCATATTAAATTTTAGTAATTGGATAAGTATTTATAATGTTATTATACTATTGGAAAACGGTAAATAGTAAATATTTTATAACATGGTTGTTTTAAACTGTGAACTATGATTTATATCTCTTACTAAATTATAGTGACTATGGGTTGGGTGATTATCCTCCAAAAGAGAGATTAGATGGTTCCAAGGGAGTGTACTCTTTTCCCCAAGGTGAATAGATATATGAGATGATTTTGATACCTTCCAAACTAGCTATAATGTCTCAACCTAGGTGTCACACACTGATTCCCCAATTTTATCAGTCGCATGAAATCAAGCATGCTTACTCATACATTTGAGGATGTTGAATACAAAAGAAGTTATAATATATAAAACATAGAGAGATTATACCCTCTTTATCAAAGCAGAAAAATAAGGGAAATAAAAAAACAATAACCAAAAGTCAATTACCACTAACTATAATAATACCATCACAAAATATAGACCATTATCTCATGATAGACCAATATAGGAAAACAATGTCCCATATAATGAAATAGACATGTCACGCCAAACATGATTCAAGTTTAAAATGAAAAACCAAAAATAAAGACACTGAAAAATCCTAATTAGGTTCTGAAATTAGGTCTAGTTCCCCCATCGATGCTCCATCCCAACTCATCCTTCTAAAATAGGGCTCCAGCCATTATCCTGTCTGGAAAACATGAAGTCTATTCAGGTATCGATTAAGTAGCATGAGTAGGGAATGAGTAAAACTTAGTAGTCCACCACCAATGTTGTCTGAAACAATATCTATAAAATAACAATGTATGAATCTGTATAATTAATAATTTACATGTGATAGAATAAGAAGTTTAACAATTCAATTATCCTTTAATTAACCACATAAATTTCCCAGGTTGACAATGACACTAGAACCATAAAAACATTCTTCTGTAGGTGTTGAGCTCTGAAACATCTCAAAATGGATTTTACATATCATATATCATGGGATTTCATTTTTCATTAAATTTCAAATCGATATCATGGTTTCTTAGAACCATAAGCGAAGGACAACAATTTCAACCCAGAACAGCATGTCTAGTACATGGTGTTTATTTGAAGCATTAGTCAATGTCTCGATACTCATTGTTATCAAATTTGGGATTTTTAATCACCATTCTATGTCCCACACTCATTTAGAAATCAATAACATAAATGATTGTGAATAATCGGTCTATGTCCCATACTCATTTATAAATCCATCACTTATGGTCTTTTGAAGCATCCGTCGGTGTCCCACACTCTTTTATCAATATATCAAATTTTTTATTTTGATGTATAAACCCATGTACCACACTTATCATCACATATATAAAAATATCACATATAACTCATATTTCATTGACATAAAGGTTAATCATTTTTAACCTTCTTAACAAACATTCTCATCAAAGTGTCCATTTCAATTATAAATTCAATCATGGTTCATTACTTTAATAAAATGTAATAATACGAACAATTCAATATTAAACCATTTATCAAAATTAAATAATAATATTAATTAACCCTTCAAGGTTACTCAAAACATCCCTTAATTTCCATCATCAGCAAATTCATAATCACATTAATGAATGAATTTCAAAATCCGATTAATTGACCAGTTATATAATCCCATTAATTAATATTAAAATTGATTAATCACAATTCAAGATTCAATTTCTAAATGTTGTAATTTAATTTTAACAATTATATTAACAAAATTTTAATTCAAAAGTATGGGAATTGAATAATAGACCACCTACATCAAGAACATTTATGAACGTTCACCCAATAGAATATTACTCAATTGTAATGGAATGACCAAGATCGCAATGACATGATAAATATAGAATGAAATTCTAGAAACAAGATCAAACAGATGAATATCCAAAAAACCCTAGATCTTAAATAATTCCAATGGGGAAAACACTTATATTCATTCTAAAAGAGAGATGTGGGAGAGAGGAAACCAAACGTAAAAATATTACACACTAGAAGAGGTAAACATCCATGAATTGGGTCTTTGATTCAACAAAAACTAGGTTCAAGGAGTCTCAAAACCCTTTCTTGAGAATCAAAATTTTGTGGAATAGGTCTATGGTGTAGATAGGCTGTTTAGGGGTAAAATATAGATGGTTATGTATTTTAATTAAATATTTCCAAGGAATAAAAACTGCGCACACAATTTCATTATATGGGGTGTATGGATTTCCAAACCTGGCGACTTAACCATGCACCTCTCTGTAGTGGTTCATGGTTTCCTCTAATAGGGAACATGGTTTGAAAAACAGTATACCAATCATGAAATCCCCTATATTTTGTTTTTCATTTTTTTGGAAAACTATTTTCTAATCTTGATCTTGACCAACACCTCCCAAAAACATCCTATATTCACATAAACACACCAAATACAAGACTCAACCAAATGAAATTTAAAACATGACCATGGAGTGCCTAAACAATCATAATATGTCTCCATAAAGGTCAATGATCTTATAATATCCCCATATTATAACATCCCATACTGTATATGTACTCCCAAGAATATTTATGATTCCAAGCTAAAAAGATCAGGCCACTGAGCCAACATATATAATTCTCTCTCCAACGATTCATCCTAAACACACTTTTACTTCCACAATAATCAAACTATTATTATGTTGTTTCCCCTCAAAAAATTATCACTATATTCCTTAACACGGATTTGATGTTCCTCAAAGGATGCATCTATCTGAAGATCAACATCATAAATATCAATCAAATGAGAAGTTTCAGGTTTATACCGCCAATGTTTTGACATGTAGAACACATAATGAATATCACTATACCTATATAGATGTTCCAATCGGTATGCAACCATATCTATTCTCTCCACAATCTCAAAATTTTTGAAACTACAAGGTGTTAACTTTCTATACATCCAAAACCTATTGTGTACGAATCTAAACAACACTTGAAAGAAAAAATGATCACCCACTCTAAACTGAATGGGATGTAAAAATCCATCTACATATGAAATTTTCCTACTCTGAATCATGGACATATGTTTTTGAATTTTCTGAACCTACTCTGATGATTCCTCTTTGAGACTTAGCCCCAACAATGCTAACTCACCTTCCTCCATCCCCCAAATTGGTGATCTGCATGCCCTACCAAAAAGTACTTCATATGGTGCCATTTTACTAGTTTTCTAATAAATATTTTTATAGGTGATCTTCACTAGTTCTAGGAACTTCTCCAAAGTACCACCAAAGTCTAGAACACATACCAAAAAAATATCAAACAAAATTTTTGGAGTAAATTATAGCTACCCATCTATCATTGGGTGGAAATACATAACAAAAAATACCATTATAACAAGTTCCTTCTTCAAGAAATTACCAAGGCATGAAGGGAAGCATGAGTCACAAACTAAAACTATACTCTTTGGCATCCCATGTAGATGTACTATCCACCAAACATACAAGTCTCTCAACTAATCCACTGATAAAGTCTCCCATATAGGTAATAATTGCGCTACATTAGTCAGTCAGTCCACAACAACCTAAGTATCATAGTTCTTCCAAGGTTTCCTTAAGAAACCTACCAAAAAGTCCTCATAACATCATTGGAATTACATTTCGAAATGGTAAATGGTTTTAGTAAACAACCATGTCATTGATTCTCATCCTTTACCTATTGACTGGTGGAACAATGTGTCACGAACCTTGTAATATCCTTTTTCATGCTCGAGCACCAATACTATTGATGTAGTTCAGGGTAAATTTTGTCCAACCTAGTTGACACACCAACTTTAAGGAATAAGATTCATGAATTATATCCTCTCACATACACACAGGTATAACATCATGGCTCCAAACATAAATGATATCTTCCTCATTTATGGTCCAATTAAAAGAGGACTTCGCACCTTCAAGTCTTTCCATCAAGGACAAACATTTAAAAATACCATATTTCCTCTCATTAATGTAGATAAAAAGCATGGATTCCATAGATACTGATATGATAGTCATCTACTCCTTGTCCTCCCAAACTATAACATGCATCTCCACCATCATGGTCTTCATCCTCCACTCTGAACTGGACTCTTGAACTACATGAGTGTGTTTTTATTCTCAATGTTTCAAGAATTTTGTTTCCCTTCATATATTTATAAGATAGATCAAAATCAAATGAATAAATATATTCAACCTAACTCCATTGTTGAGATTGAAATCTCTCAATGAAAAGATATACATTAAACTCTTATGGTCAGTATAAAGAGTAAACTTTTCACCAAATAGATAATTCCTCCAACACTAAAGAGTTTAATCCACTTCAAGTAACTCAAGGTCATGCATAAGGTAATTCTATTCATGTGTCCTCCACTATTGAGACCCATATACAACTAATTGATATCCCCAAATCATCACAACTTCAACACCTTCCCAGATGCATCACAAAACACTGTACCCTACTCACTTTTCATGGGTAGGATAAAGATCGACATGACAGTCAACTACTTCTTCAACTCCTATAAATAACTCTCACATGTTCCAGACTATTCAAACATTTCTCCCTTCGGAGGAAAACCAGAATGTGGTGATTCTATGTGGGAAAAGTCCTAGATAAACCTCTTATAATATCCCTCTAACCCCAAAAATCAATGGGTGTCAAAACCATTATTTGGATGATCCCAAGAGAAAACTACCTACACCTTCATTGGGTTAACTGACACACATTCCATTGAGATGATGTAACCCATGAAATTTACACAATATATCTAGAATTTTTACTGAGATATCTTATCTTATAGATGAATAACAAAAAATATACTCAGGATGATGTTAATATGTTGGCAATGATCATCACAATTCTTTGAGCACACCATGATTTCATCCAAAAAACCAACCAAAAACTGATCCATGTATGGGTGAAATATTATGTTCATCAAGTCCATAAACACTAACGAAGCATTCATCTTCCTGAACACCATAAAAATGAACAAATATCAGCCAAAACTACATCTAAATGTTGGTTTTGGTATATCATAATTTCAAAATATTATATGATGATACCCTAATATCAAGTCAACCATAGATAAAAAACTAGCACCTCCCAACTGGTCAAAGGGATCATAGATATATAGAAAAGGATCCTAGTTCTTCACCTCCAACCGGTTCAATATTCAATATTAAATACATAAGAAGATGGTTCCAAAATTCTTCTTAGTGAAAAAATATTGGATAATTCAAAGGTGACATATTCTGGTGGATAAACTCTTCTCTATCAACACTTTTAGTTGATTCTTAACCTTCTGAATCTATGTTGGTTCCATCCTATATAGTGGAATAGAAACTGAGTTAGATCCAGGAGTAATCTCAATTATAAACTCAATATCCCTATCCGGTGGCATCCTTGATAATTATTTAAGAAACACATCCTAAAACATGACTAATAAGGGTGGAAGGACATAATTATTCACACCCCCATCATCTAACAACATACTTGCAACATGTATGGTGATATCCCCCAACATATAATGAACTAGACCTACACGACCTACTTAGATATCCCACTCTCCATGAATAAAATAATTATCACCCTTAGTAGATGTAAAGGTCACTTTCCTATGGTAGAAATGGATGTGGGTTGGGTATCTAACTAACCAGTCCATCCCCATAATCAAATATAATCCTGCCACATCAAGGATGTAAATATCCCATATAAAACAATAATCTCCAATATTGATAGAACACCCTTTTTGAAAAAATATTTCCCTCAAACATACCCCCACAAGTGTATTTTTCTTTATCTCCCCACTCATGAACTACACCTTCATACTCAACCCATTCACATGTTTTTTTTGATATAAAATAATGAGAGGTTCATGTATCCAATTAGGCTCTATAAAGTGTAGAATCTATAATAATTGTATATCTAACCAGTGATGTCACATCCTCTCTATCCATAAGTGAATGCTAAACTGTATGTAGTTGTCCTACCCCATTCCCTATGCTAATGTCTGATTACCTAGAGCTACACCACTCTATTGATATGGTTTCTCTTTACCTGATGATTATCATCTACTACCTCCACCACCATGGATAATATAACTCCAATTACTAAACTACTATGTGTTAAAAGACCACCTTCCCATACTATGGTTTGGTATAGCTAATCCATCACCACTCATATATCATGGGTTTATAAAAAACCACTATATATTTTCCATTCCGCCTCATGATTGGTACTCTACTACTGGTCAGGTTCACCATCCATGTAAGTGGCCTAACATACTACACTGGTGTAATATCACTTGGGTATGGTCCAGATTAAATATCCCTTCCACCTGGCCACTATTCATGTATATCCTAGGTTAAAATTATCAATGAGAAACCTCCTTCTCTCTAAATAAATTCCTCCTATTCATCTAAAGAAACCACTTGTACTGATCATGAATCCTTCTTTAGGTTCCCCTTGGATATGGGAACCTGATTCACCACCTCAAAAAATATCTCTGACTTGAAGATGTTAATCTTTTACTTGACCTGAGATATAATTTTGTCCAGAAACTATTTCATCACAATCAGATCATATGTTACAAATTATGGAACAAAGTGTTATAAATCCATAATGTGTACAACATTGCCCATGATTGAAATACTCCCATGGGTAAACCTCATAATCTTAACTTCCCTCTCCTACTTAAGCGACTTAGGGAAAATGGCTCTAAGAACTTATCATGATAGTCCTTACACTCCATATTCTCTAAAATTAAATCCCAATTCTAGATGTCCCACCAATTACTTTCCCAACAATGTAACATATAATTATAAGGTTTTACACTTTTCTTAGTAGAAGTCTCTAAATGATCTAGTATATCATGGGTGGACTCAATCTAGAGCTCTGCTACCTCCAGTCCACCATCTCTGGTTATACTATAACGGTGCTACAACTAGAAATACCTTGTAAATTCAAACAAAATTTACAAAACTCGACCGGGTTCACTTTCTATAAAATTCATAATTTGAGAAAAATTATTACAAAACTGCTCCCCGACTCCCTCTCCAAAAATAATCAGAGCCTTAGGTTCCACTGTTGGAGGATAATTTGTATCCATCTCCTTCTGTTGTCCTATCAAAAAGCATCATCATTGAGTTATGTCTCTAGAATCCAAATTTTTTTTAGTAAACATAATGCATCATTATCGCATTTACATAAGAGGTAATAAGATAAATCCATAAAAAGTCATCCCCCATACATTGAAACATGGTCAAAACCAAGGTGTTAACTTTACCGTCAACTATCCCTCATCTAGGTCATGGCTAAAAAATGGTAAAACACTTTCTCAATTCATGTTCCTCATTAAAAACATATTTTTTCATTTCAAATTATCACATTTTGTATCATTTAAAATTTCTCAATTTCATATTAGGCACCATTTTCATTTAAATTACACAAAAAATAAAATAAATTTAATTTAAACAAATTTCCCAAAACTTACTTCTCTTGTGAAAGTCTAAAATGTTGCATGTCACATTAAATATTGAGTGCCAAGAATGATGCGTGTATAAGGAACTCTCATTCCATAAAAATAAAAAAAAATATAAGAAATAAATATTATCTCATAACTAGTGAATCAATAAAGGTGAAATAACAATCAATTGTAAAAACAATATAATTAACACCAATCCCACCCTTAGTACATGGATTTTACCCCCGTACATGGGTCAGATACTTACATGCTTGAGCTCTTGACCAAAGCGATACTCATCCAAACCTCTTATCATTCATTCCCAAATAGTAATAAAATATAAAATAAAATAAAATCCCTTTGATTCCACATTGTAATGTCCTGAACAAGGTACTACACACTGATGCCCTGAAACGGTCGGTCACATGACCTCAACCGTGCCTCCCCGTATTGAATAGGATTTCAACTAGAGGTTAGGGTCTAATATATATAACATGGTAAGACTATACCCTCTTTATCAATTCATCCCAATAGTGGAAATAAAAAAACCATACCCAAAATATGATAAACAATAACCAGAATAACACGATAACCAAATATGGACTAGTATGATATGAAAGAACAAAACATAAAAACAATATACAATCTAATTCACTAGATATGTCATGTAAAACATGTTATAAAGGCCAATTGAAAACCCAAAATAAAGGAATTAAAAACTCTGAATCAAGTCCAACATTAGATCTGGTTCTCTCATCCAATGTCTAACCCAACTTATCCATCTAGAAGTGGTATCTTTCCATTATCCTCTCATAAAAACATGAAGTCTATTTGGGTACCCATCAGACAACCTGAGTAGGGTGTGAGTACAAGTCAGTAGGCCAAAACCAATGGTGTGTAAAAAAATATAATCAATAAAAGTTTATGAATTTGTATAAATAATAAATTACAAGTGATAAAATAAGCAGTATACTAATTAAATTAACCATTAGTTAACCTCATAAATATCTCTGATTCACGAGGAAACCTGAAACCATCAATACCTTCTTATGGCTGTGCCAGATTCTGAACCATCCCCAAAGGTATATCACATTTCAATATATCAAGGTTTTCATTATTTATTTAATTTCGAATTAATATCATGTCTACTTGGAACCATAGTCTAATGAAAACATTTTGGGACTATAATGCCATGTCTAAATCATAATGCATATTTGAAGCATGAGTTCATTCCCCACAACTCAATTTTATCATATATGTGATTTGAAAGCATTAGTTTCTATCCCACACTCATTTTTTAGTCAATCACATATGGGATTTTTTTCATTAATCTACATCCCACACTCAATAATCAATCAATAACATATTTTATTTTAAAGCATCAATATATTTGCCATATTTTTTTAGTAAATCACATATGGGATTTTGAAGCATTAGTATGTGTACCGCACTAATCAATAGGTATATCACAATATCACATATATCACATATTTCATATACATAAAGGTTAATAATCATTATCCTTCTTATAAAACATTCTAATCCATGTTTCTCATTTCAATTATTAATTCAATCAGGGTACAAAAATTTAATCATATGTAATGAAATGAAAAATTTATAATTAAATAATTTATCGAAATTTAATAATAATATCCATTAACCCATCAAGTTTAATTCTAACATCCCTTAATTAACATTATCAACCAATTCATAATTACATTAATAAACCAATTTCCCAATCCCATTAATTGACCAATTGCATAATCCCATTATTAACTAACCAATTAATAAATCTCGATTGAAATTCAATTACCAAATTTCAAAATTGAAATTATAACATTACATACATTAAATTTTAATTCATGACTGTTGTAATTGAATAATATACCATATACCCCAATATCATTGATGGATGTTATTTCAATGAAATTTCCACAAATTGAAATGGAATGAAAAATATCATAATAGTGTGGAAGATCATTAAAAAAATCCTAGAAACAAGATAAAAATGATCAAAATTTAAAAAACATAGATCTAAAACAATTCCAATGGGGAATAAAACACTCATATTCATCTAGAAAGAGAGACAAGAGAGATAGAGAGAGAGGAAACCACATGAGAAAAGATTACATACTGGAAGAGGTTCATATCCATCAATCATATATGTGATTCATCTAGAATGAGGGTTGAGGATTCATAAAACCCTCCTAGGAGATTTAAAATTAAATGGAATTGGTTTGGGGTTGAGCTAGAGTGTTTAGGGGTTTAAACTGGGGGGGGGTCAAGATTTTAATTATATTTTTAGGAGGAATAATCCCCATGTGCATGGTTTCTTGGGTTGGAATGCACATTTTTTCAAATAGATTTCCTTAAAATTCTACCTCTTCTTAGGGGTGAACTATTTCTACTATGAGGGTACATGGTTTGAAAAACCATGGTCCAACCACACAATCCCCTCTCTTTGGGTTTTCACAATTTTTTGTGCTGGGTGCATGGTTTGAGAAAATCATGTACCAACCATGCACTACACAAAAACCTCCCAAAAACATCCAAAATTCACCTAAACACACCCAATACAAGATTCATCCAATGTAAAAAAAATATAAAAATAATACTTGAAATATATCTTGAGACATCTACAGAAATGTCAGGATCTTACATGAGGATAAGAAAATCTACAAATGAATAAATACCCAAAGAATGGGAATTATTTTCTCCACATAGAAAAGGAGGATAATGCATCCAAATCGCATAGATCACATAACATATAGAAGGACACACGATCACATGACCTTCAGAAGGTTATGCAAATAGATCAAGTGCAGTTCATGATGCACTATTGATTACATGTATCCCCTTTAACAAGAATCCTTATTTTCAATGCTTTCCTAGAAATAATTTATGATTATATAGAGGCTTTTAGATGAGTTAATTTGAATCACGTGACTTCTCAACCAACAAAATCTTGATAATAACACACAACCTCTTTATAGAAATGTGTGGAAAAATATGAAAGGTTTATGTGGAAGAGAGATATGGTGATAGTCATCAGACTTATTCCTGTGATCCTCAAGACCTTGCGAAGCCCCAGGTGATATTTAAACCTTGTAATATAAAATAATATTGGCATGACACCTTGATTATGAGAAGGAACCCAACTTTCCCATTCAATTATGTGATTCCCCTTATGTGTCATAAGCATTTTGAAGGATTTTCCATGGAAATACTCATATAGCATCGTGAGGCACATAATCAATCCCATGACACACCACAAACAAGGAGACTGATTATCACGTATAACAATGGCACAAATTTTTGTGATATTCTAAAATTGTATAGTAAAAAAGGAAACAAAAAGAAAAAATGTGGATGCATCTTATGAGGGGGAGATATACTGTTATTCACTCGAATTGGGTTATTTGCCCTGAGCGATCACTGTTGATCCAAAAAATTCCCATCAATAAGCCAAAATGATCTCACAAAGATCCTTAGACATATCAAATAGATACCTTGGAGTCCCCCTTGACAATCCACTTTAGTCTCATCGATGAACCCATACAAGTCATCATCAATCACACAAAAGCCTTTCCATAGTTGTTCTAGTCTCAAAAATTCTCCTAGACATGTCAGAATGCCCTTTTGAACGATTTTTTACATGCCATTGTGGTTAAGAGAAATCTAATTGATCATAAAGGGTCCAATAAACATCGAAATGGAAAAATAATATCAATGGTGCATATTATCATGTGATTCCCTGGAATACCCACAAAAGGATCATGCGATGCACATGATACCAAAATACTTACAATAACTCTAGATCATACCCATGAGATATGCGCCACACAAGGTGGTGAATAGGCCTGGTTAAGGGTCCTATAATTACCCCTCTCATCACAGAGAAAAAATGTATAGAAGAGAGACCACAAGAGACTGCTACATAAGAGTACATGAGTGGACATCATGGAGCAACATTTCATCTAATCATAAAGGAAATCATCCTGGTAAAATCTTGTGATTGAACCAAGGGATCACTCAATGCAAATTTGTACTTTATATGGTCATCCTATTTATCATGTGAGGTGATTTAGATGTGTCTTCTAGATCATGAAAATGAGGTCTCGTGTGTCAACTAGGTCACACAAAATCTGAAACAAGATAAAAATGGGTCATTCCTTCAGAAAAATAAGTAATAAATGATATAAAAAAGAAAAAATGTTGAACTATTTTTCAATATAATATTCAAAATATTCATTCACTTTGCACGACCTACCCAGATCATGAAAAACACTAATACATTTTGGCCATGTCATGTGACACTCCCTTGACATACCATTTGGATCATGAGATTCCATTTGGAAAAGTCATTAAAGACATGCGATGCCATTCAAGAATTCCACCAAGTTCTTGTGAAGTCCTCTAGGATCACCAGTCAAGATCTTCTGATTCCTTCTAGAAAGGTCACCCATGTTATGATATGAAACCAATTCATGTCATATAGGTCTCACAACATCCTCTAGACATCTCATATAGGCCTCTCAATGTTCTCCAGATAAGTCATCCAGGTCATGAAATGTCGTCAAAACATTTCAGATGGGTCACATGACACCCTCCACACATTTCTACCTTGATCATGAGATGTCTACCAGATGTTAAAATTTAGATTATTCAATTTCCATCATATAAGAAATCTATATCATGATGTTATCTTTTGGAATGTCTTTAAGAAAATAGGACATGTTCGTACATCCTCAAACATGTCATATAGGCACCCCATGCAAGCTAGGATAGTAATCAGAACATATCGAGAAAACATCCTAGGACCCAATAACCTTATACAGTGGATATATTTGGCCATACCCCTCATTGAACAATGAGAAATCGGATTCCTAACATACCAAGGATACAGATTATGCCTTTCAAAGTATTTAGATAAAATATGAATCCACATCAATTTAAGTCCCCTCATGTCCTTGAGATTCTAACCATCAGGACCCAAACTCTCCAATGGGCTTATCATTATTTCTAATCCAGCATTATATTGTGACGAAAAATGAAATATGAGTTCTTTTATTCCTACTATACCCAAGATACATAGGATACTTTCCTAATTCTCGAGCTCAAATGGGTATCATCTTTGGAGAAAGTACCTTCATGTCTCTGACATTCCATCCCATGGGACTAAATATCTTAAATTATATTATCATTATAATTCATCAACCAGTGGATTCATAATCCAATTGAACTATGAGAACTTTAATTTCTACCATATTTAAGAAATAGATGATGCCTTCCCAAGTCCTGATCTCAAATTGGAATCTACTTCAGTTTAAGTCCTTCCATGTCACTAACATTTTCACCATCGAGACCCAATCTCTCCCATGAAAATATAATTACTCATCATTGACCAGAGGATTAATAAGGTAACTAAAATAGGATGAATATGATTTTATTACATAACTAGGATATGTAGGAAATATTATATGGATCTATCTACATATAAAACAACAAAGAAGGTCTCCCTATCACATAATTCTCATATCCATATGCTGTGAGACTGGTTACTAGCTATCCATTGATTCCCATATTAAGACTGTATCAAATGTGACTGGGGATTCATGATGGTCATTTCATTTTCCTCACAGATCTCATCATCTAGAGAAACTTGGGAGTGTATTCCCCGTTCAACAAAATGATATGACTACCCCCACATAATTGTATCCACCATGGAGAATGTCGTGGGGACATGATCGAACTACAATGACTTTGGTTCATTCCATAACTAGGGTACATAGGATTTCTTCATAAGGTTAGATCTTAATAACCAATTCCGAAGTTCCCTCATATAAGTCCTCTCCATATGGAATTTAATTTCATGAGTTCAATGAACTATGTGGGTTTTTGTTTCTGTTATAAGAAAGATATGCAGGATGCCACATAATGGTTCAATCCCAACGTTGAAATATTAATCACCTCTATGTATGACTATAAATTATAGATTACCTAGATATATTTCTTCAAATTATATGGAACTATAAATTAATGGTAGGTATATTAAGAACCTAAAATACATATAGATATACTAATTAATATACCCCCTTTACGCATGGAAGGATTCAAAATTTTATCATTTTTAAAAAAAACAAGTTTCGTATCTGGAATAGGAAGAGATTCATGAACATATCTTAAATCTATAATAGAGTCCTAGAGTATGAAACAATTCCCTCTGAAATGTTTTTATGAGTTAAACTTCCAATACTCTCGACCACATGAGTTCTAAGTGTTGTTGGGTATGAAACCCTGAATGACCACGTACCTTGGGAAACCAGGTCCATAATCTGTTATGGATATGGGAACCATTGAGAGTTTATATGGATGATTAAATCAAGGGATACATGAAATGAATGACCGTCCAATAAATTTAACCACCTCCCCAATTAACCTTCCAGTAAAATATATGTATAATTCTTAGTAGGAAACAGAAATTTGGAATTGGCCATCAATTATTTTAACTATGTAATCTCCTTCATAAGTTAAACAGGGTAAACTACTCCATTATCATCAGACCATTTTGTTCCTTCCGTGCATGAGATATTTCTAGGTGAAACAGAAATGGTGAACCTAATATGAAACTCTCAATTAAAAAAATATCAATAGGCTAGGAACTGGGCCATTTCTTCCTATTCCTTCTATAAAAAATAAAATTTATGCACTGTGTGAAATCCTATATAATCGGGGTTCTCATGGAATTAATTCATCATCGTTGTAAAAAGTACACATGATAATAATAGTCATCCCAGGAATAGGAATGGATGATTTTGTTACATATTCATATATAATTGAGCATCTATCATTCCTGTGATGATGCACTCGTCAAAGAAATTATTCCTTATTCTCATCGGGAATGCAGATACTGCTCTCCCAAACAACACCCCTACCCGAGATCCTTACTTCACCCAGTGAATTTTCTCAAACAAAAATCTATGTCTAGAACCCTTGTGAGATGTACAAAACCTCTCTAGCCTGAAATCTTCAACATCTGGTGGAAAATGAAATGGTCTAGGAATATCATCGACATAGTACAATATCAACCCTTGATCTTGCGTGAAAGGGTATCCATACACTGATGCTAATGAGATAATATTTTACAAGTAAATCATCAGTGAATGTAGTGCTGATCATTGACACTGCCAACTAGTTGGAAAGATTATCCTTATAGAACAATAATCACCACATTTAGTATTTGAAAATTTTTGACCAAGGAGTCAACTATAGATCCCTTTTGATTCAGGGGTCACCCATGGGGGCTCCTATGAACCAACATCACCAGTTTCCTCCAGCTAGTTCCCCTCAGTGTCCTACTAAGGACACCACCAAACACATTTACACCTATGAAGCTTATGAACATGCATCAGGGAAGTCACATAGAACACATAATGATCTGTATAACTAGGAGTGAGATAATATACTCTATTCTATATACGAAACATGCCAGTATATTTTGGCATTAGTGATTTACTAGACTTATATCCCTTCTCAGTCGAAGAAAGTCTTTAATCATATTTCTACAGCAAGCATGGGTGATGTTCATATCCCTACCCCCATGCATGAAGTCCATAAACATAATCTTATCTATCATGGAGGAATGATGTAGTGATCCAAACCTAGAAATCCTCGAGCTAGTTTCTACTAACATTACATTTGAATGAATAAAAGGAAATGCATCCGAAATAACTGAAGATTTTAGCAGTCTTGGTAAACAAGATACATACATGAGCCCTGTATTAAAAATTAATAAACTAATTATCACATATTTGTTATTAAATTATTGGATAATAACTTTATTCCATATAGTGTATCCCTTAATATCATCCTTAGTAGCCTTATTGGATTCATAGGGAAAAGAAACAAAATAAGGGTGATCTCATAAGATCAATAAGGATAAATAAAATGGAAGTAGAAATGAATAAATAAGCATATCTGATATGGAATGGTAATAAATAAACACACATTCCATGTAAAATAACAAGATAATATTAATAAATATGGGATGGTAAATAACTAAGCACATATTCCATGAAATCAATGAGCTTAGAATGAGATTCATACATAGATAATTCCAAAGAAAAAATATCATGGATAATAATAACTAAATCAAAGTCAATGAAATTTTTAATTATTGGATGCCATGTTCCCTAGGTATACGGTACCTTTACTGTCACGAAATTTCACAATATGGTTTATAAAATACGAGGTGATAAAACCATTAGAATAGGCTAACCAACTAATTTTTCCCATGAGACAACTAATACATCAAGGGTTGTCTATAACCATGCCCCAACTGTGTCATACCTATCCATAGAAATAATCATATAACAAAAAATGAACTTAATTCATCAACATTATGCCTTATCATATATATGCAATGCGTAAAATATGCATATTTTTCAATATTTCCCCAGACATCAATAACTTTAAAAGTAAACACCATATGTCATAATAGATAATAATTTATGAAATAATGATATCCATGATAAATGATATAGATATTTAGGGAAATTTAATGTAAAAGGATAATTATAAATTGAATATTTCTAGTTGAATATAAAAATTAACATAGTAAGTTAATGTAAATACTATCCTCGGTCAAAATAATTATAAACCATACAGAGCAAGAATATGGATGGTATCTATACAACGTATCTAAAGTGGAGTAAGCTAAATGGTTTTTGTTTTTTATGAATGAAAATACTAATACAATAACGTTTAAAACTAGTCTTCAGGAAAATATCCTTTTTATTTTGAAAAAATATTAAATTCCATTTATTTTAAAATAACTTTAAAAAAATTTGGTTTAAAAATTAACCATTAAAACATAAAAAGTATGCTTCAATAAAATGGATATGAGTAATTTTTTATATGCTGTAAAAGGTAAAAAACATTGTTTTAGTAAGGTAAAAGGTTAGAAAAGTTTATTGTTTAGAAAGAGATAAGAAGACTTAATTCAAAACATATGTAAAAGACAATAATGGTAATTTTTTTTAATAAATCGTTTTTAATTATTTAAAATTTCTTTGAAAATATTTCTAAAAAACAAGGTTCTTATTAGAAAATAGGTTCTCTAACTACAGAGATAAATGATGTGAGGTGTTCTTAAAAACATTTTCTAAAAAAGTTTGAGTAACAAAGAGTGGAAAAAATTGTACTATTAAATGAAAAATTTCATGAATAACAATAGGATAATAAAATTTATGGGTTTTTTTAACAATGATCCAATAATTTTTTCTAGATGGAAATTCATGTGTAAACAATCTCAAATAAATTGATAATATGATGTAAACCCTTGAAAAGACTTTAACAATGATTTGAGAATCAATCAATGAAAATATTATTTGTGTAAAATATAAACACATATAAAAAGATTAAATTCAATAATAGGTTGTACAAATTTATTACACCCATAATATTATGATATTAGTGATAATTAGGAAGTAATATAACCTAATGAAAGGGTATCAGTTGTTGAAATTCTTTAACACTTGGTAAATTTTATTTCAAATAACTATAGGAGAAATAATTCAAATTTAAACTCATTATAAAATGAATTTGAAATAATTAAAGATATAAAATATCATAATGGGAATATGATTCTATATAAAAAACAATTAAGTGGTGAATATGACATTTATCTCACAGATGTAAAAAGTGAGATGAAAATCCATTAATTTGGGTTTCCATTCAGGTGGACGCCATTTAACCTCATGTATAACGGTTTTAATCATGTCTATTAGTTATTAAAGAACTATACTAATATGTATAATATCATATATTAACTTATTATAATATATTATTACCTTTTTGTTAATAATCTTTCATTATTTTCACTAATCTGGGTCTCAATTGTCCAGTTTGTGAAGTTTATTTTAACTTTTTATTTTTGATCATATAACATAGATCAAGACTCCATATTCTATAAAATGTAAAAAATTATGTACATGTTACATAAATACATATATTCATTGTATATTTTTATTGAATAATCCCAAAAATTTGGATATAATAAATGAAATGCATCGTTTATGGAGATGATAGGCCATACGTATGCATTAACACTACTTTAATTTATTTTTCATTTTTAAAATAATGAAATTTAAATGATTTGTATTTATATTTAAATTATATAATCATATTTATTTCATATATTTCAAATAATTTTATAAAAACCATCATTTATTTATTCTATATATAGCATGAATGAATCACATCGCTTTGATGAGGGAGTAGTCCTCCCTTCGATAAATGATGTTATCATATTTAAACAAAATGGAAATAATGATGGTATGTGATACATAAAAAATCAATGAAGTTTAAAGTAAACATAAATATCATAAATATCATATAAAAATAGTGTGTCCATCATAATTTCCAAATATGAGAGGTGTGAAATAAATTTCAAACAACATCTTTTCACGAGGTAGTAGTTTTCCAAACATGAATAGTACGTTCGTTACCGATTTGATGGAAGTGTGTGTAAGTGTTGTTATATCTCTTAGCCTAATAACGTATATTTATATTTAGGATAATTTTGGTATTATATAAGCATGTAATAATAATAAATAAATTGTTTGAGAGACAAATTAAACATGAATTCATATTGAAAAATGTCACCTTGTTTTCGAGAAACTTCATTTAGTCTATACCAAAGTGTTTCCTTGGTTTTTTTAGGCACAAGGTGAGGAATCTTGGTTTAGGGGAGTGATGTTGAGATATTATTCGGTTAGTTTTTTTTCTGAAAAAATGGCTGGATATGTGTGAAAAAGTGCTAGATGTGAGTGATTTTTATAGTGGAGGAGGAGTGGCATTACTGTAAATATAAGAAGGTAAACACTATTGAGAGGTACCACTTACATAAAGTGCCTAAAATAATGATCCATAATTTCTAAAATGGAGTATATGGTATAAATATGTCCATAAAAGAGATTTT
Source organism: Viscum album (assembly GCA_963277665.1). Taxonomy (NCBI): domain Eukaryota; kingdom Viridiplantae; phylum Streptophyta; class Magnoliopsida; order Santalales; family Viscaceae; genus Viscum; species Viscum album. The sequence goes on along the minus strand of OY728158.1, from coordinate 1,021,118,908 downwards.
AAAAAATTTATAGGTCATTACAGGCCTTATGTTTAAGGTTTAGTTCCCTATTCAGCAAAATTTTCCCTAAATTGTTATAATTAATTTTATGTAATTTCATTTATATTTCAATTAAAAACAAATTTTATATTATTAGATATTATAATTTTTTTATTCAAAATATAGAATAAATTTTTTTCCAAATTAATATCATATAAGTGGTATAAATTAATTTAGATTTAATCCTATAAACGGGATAAAAAACGAGTTTTTAATGTCAAAATGATCAAATGCATTAATTGTTTTTTATATTCAATTTCAATTTAAAATTGATTAAAATGACCTAAATTTAATAAATTTATTTATAATTTATCTAATTTCAAATTAAACCTAATTTAAATAATAGTTTACATATATGAAAATATTAGTTGAAAAAGCAGTTTTGAATTAAAATTCATTATTTTCACTATTCATCAAAAAATGAATCTTTAGTGAAAAAAATCCAAAAACATAATCCTATTAAAATTTTTATTTTAAATTTTTAAATATAAAGATTATTTTGACATATAAAATTTATAAAAGTTCCCAAATTTTGTCTTAAAATAGGTTATCCATTAGAAGGTGGTAAAAGTTCCTTTATAAAACTATACATTTTTATGCATAAAATTGGGATTGTTCTCATATTATGACTATAAAAATAAATTATATGAATATAAAAAATATTTAATTAATTATATAACATATATATTTAATTAATATCATTCCGTAATATTATTTAATTTAATTTATTATTATAAAACACATTTTTGAGAATAAATTCATTTCTATTATATTCAATCAGTTAATAATTTCATTTATAATTAATTGGTAACCAATGAACTCAAATTATATTTTTATAGAAAATATATTTTCATAAGTTAGTTACTAATATTGATAAAATATAATTTAATGTCTAGGTTATATCATATTATATTAGATAATGATATTTTAATAATATATTGTTTCTTGGTAAAACTAGGTCTTACGTTAACGCAAATTATTAGAGAAAGCATTTTTTGTGTGTGATGAAAGATAACTAAGTATTTCATGAATTTAAAGTTATATAATATATTACATTTATTTTAAAAATTAAATACACCATAATGTCTTGAGAGGATATACACTATCAAATAAAAGTTTCTCGTTTAGAATTTTTAGGGTGTTACATTTCCATCACCTTAAATATATTGCATCCTCATAATTTAAACATGATATTGGTAATATTTGTTTTGATAGTTTCTATATTTAAATAAACCATCATGATAATTTTTTATAATACCTCACCTAGAAAAGAGATAATGAGATTTACAAAGGTCATGTGGAATAATATATAACTTGGTCTTTAAATAGAAGAACATTATTGTAAAGTAAAGATATATACATTGAGGAAAAGAGTAAATATTTATATGGAGTGATCTAGGTCATTAATCATAAAAATGTAAATGATCTATAGAAATTTCAGGTCCTTAAATCAATAAATCTATGATGATTTTAAAGACTATAGGATCAATAAAAATTAATTTATTAGGATAACATTGTATTTATAGATCATTTTCCCATGTTGGGTAATTATTTTACTTCCTATTAATATAGGGAAACATAATTTCTTGATATATTTTTATTTCATAATAACAATTTCACTCTTTAGTTTTTATTTTATGAATTTAAAATTTTTTCCCTTTAATCCAGGAAATGAATATCCTAAAATAAGTTTTTTTATTCCTGAATTGATAAATTTAATTTTTAATAATCATAAGGTCCATATAAGAAATATTTAAATCTGTCCCTAACTATTTTCCAAGACCAATATGGTTAATACATTAATCTATCAACCTAAAAAGTGATTCCATTGGTTTATCTTTAACATTTACTCATCAAATTTATTAACTAAAAATAATTACACCTTAAATATAACATCATGTATGCTAGTGGCAGGACCTAAATACTTATTGTCCTCCTGTCATGGGTTTATACCCCACTGCCTTATAATTTGTCCTTTTTCTAAAACCATATAACATCCAAAATAACTATGATATAAATCCTTGATATTTTTTTATTAAAAACAAATTTTTCTATATGGTTTTAAAAAAACTCATATTTTTCATTTTCAAAGTGTAATATTATAATATAAATATTCTTAAAATATAATTATTGATCACAATAACATTAATGGTTTTCAATACATTTAAACTCATGCCGCTAAAATGTAGGGTAATTATTCCTCAAATATTCTTCCAACTAAAAAAATACTACTGTAATGTGTTGTATTGCCCCAGATTTCATCCAAAATATCTTTAATCATGATATAACCCCATCACATAAAACCCTAAAATATTTTTAATACATAAGACATATAGTCAATCATAATCTAAAAATACCATGATGACATAAATCACTCTTAATTTGATGAAGAAATATGTTCTTCTAATATTTTAATGAATCATTTTATGTTTCATGATTATTATAACTAATATATTATTTGTAAAAATAATTCCAGAATTTAATTTGAGAAATCCTATAAATACTTCAACCATTTTATTTCAACACATATCATTCATTATACTAATGGTCAACCTAGATAATTCATTTTCATTATCTATTCAAATTCTTTATAATGAATTTTAAATAAAATTTGAATTATTCTAAGAAAATTACATATGATTGTCAACCATGGTGTATAATAAGACCCATTTTCATGTACCATGTTATGATCGAGTTAGGCCCAAAAAACATTTAAGAGTTGTTACCCCAAGGTAAATCTATGCCAAAACCAGATCCACTTGTTGTATCCAAACATGGATGCATTTCTAGAAAAAACAAATAATCTATACCTTTCCAAGATTCAAGGATATTTTTCTATACTTATCCTCAATGTATACCTTTGATAAATGTCCCATAATATATTTTTTCCTAAATCTTATTCCCAACATTTCTATTAAAATTCCATTGATACCAAATGTAGAGACCTAACCCCAGAAATCCCTAAGACAATCTCTTATACCATTATATGGGCATTAATATAATGAAATGTATCCCCAAGGACCAAATAGTTTATTATTCTTGGTTAATAAGATGCACACATGAGTCCTATTTTACAAATGGAGAAACTACTTACAACATATTTTTTTCATGGATAAAAACATTATTCCATCTAGCGTATCCTTGAACATTATTCTTAGTACATTTCATGGATTTATGGGGAAAGGAAACAAAATAAGGGTTAGCTCAAATTCTCAATGAGGGTATGTAATGTGAAAGTAATAATTAATAAATAATAATAATCGATATGGAAAGGTAATAAATGAACACCAATTCCTTGTAAAATAACTGGATAAAGAACAATAAATATGGAAAGATAAATAACTAAACACACATAGAATATAGTCAATGAGATAAAAATATAATGCATCCATAGATAATTTCAAATATAAAATTTCATGGACAATAATAATAGAATCAAAATTAAGGTAATTATTAATTTTTTGATGCCATGTTTACTAGGTACATGGTAATTACCATCAAGACCTTTCACAAGATGGTTTATAACAAACTCTACAAAAAACCCATTAGCTTTGGCTTTCCAGTTGATCCATCCCAAGATTTTACATATGCATCAGGGGGATATCTATAATAAGGACACACTCTTTTCATACAAATCCAAATAATTCCTCACATAGAATAATTGATTTAATTCAAGAACAATGTGCCTGATCAAATATCCCCATATACTTAAAGATGTGAATTTATCAACATTTCCGAAAATGTAAAAAAAAATCAAAGTAAACACCGCATGTTGAAATGGTATATAGGTTAAGGAATAATCATATCCATTATAAATGATATAGATATTAAAGGAAAATTTAAAGTTCCATGGTAACTTTAAATTGAATATTTCAAGGGGACTATAAAACTAAATCAAGTAATTGAATTTAAATACTATCCTTGGTGAAAGGAATCATTATCCATATAGAGGAAAAATCCAGATGATATTAATAAAACATTTCCCAATTAAAGGAAGGTAAAGGATTGTTTTCGTCGATGAATGAAAAAACTAACAACAGATCTTTTAAAACATTATGGAGGAATATAATATTTTCATTTTTAAATTAATTTAGAAAATCATTTTCATTGAAAATAACTTTCAAAAACATTTTCCATAAAAATTTGCCAATGAAACATAAAAAATGAAGCTTCAAATAAATGAGGGATGGTAATTCCATACATTCCACACAAGTTAAAAATAACATTCCTTTTGTAAGTTAAAAGGTTAGAAAAGTTCTTTATTCAAAAAGGGACAAGAATATTCTTTTGAAATAAATTTTAAAATAAAAAATGGTAAATATTTCTTTTTATAAATCATTTTGGAAGGGTTTAAAATGTTTCTGAAAACTTTTTTATAAAACATTTATTTTAGAAGAAAAAATATTCTTAGACTAAAGAGACAAATGAAGTTGGGTTTTCTTAAAAAATATTTATAAAAAAAGTTTAGAACCAAAATGTAAATAATATTAAGATTACATGAAAAAGATCATGAATAAACAGAGGAGATGAAAATTGAAGGGTTTATTGAAAATGATCCATTAATTTATTCTAAATTAATTTTAAGTGTAAACAATCCAAACAAAATGAGATTGTGAAGTAAACACTTAAAAAGTCCATAACGTTTATGTGAGAATTAATAAATGAATAGATTTTGTGTGTCAAATGTAAATAAACATAAAAAAACTATAAATATAGAAATATGTAGAAACAATTTATTATACACATGATCTTATAATATGAACATCAATGAGGAAGTAATATAACCCAAAGAAAAGTTATCGTGTTAGGAAATTATTAGCAATTGTTATCTTTTAATTAAAATACCCTTAAAAAATAATTAAAATTGAAACTCAAAATACAAAGAATATAAAATAATTAAGGATATTAAATTTCATAATGTTCAGTAGATACACTATACAAAATAAGTAAGTGGTGTATAATAAATTTATCTCATAGATGTAACAAGTGAGATGAAAATACCTTACCTTGCATTTATTTTTTAGGTTAACATCATTTATCCTCCTTTATAATGGTTTTAATAAATTAAATAACATAAAATATAACCATACTAAAATTTATAAAAGCATATATTAACTTATTATGATATCTTACTACCCATTTGTTAATAATCATTCATTATTTTCACTATTTCAGGTGTTAATTTCCTAGTTTGCCGAGAATGCTTTAAATTGTTGTTTTTTTCCTATTACATAGATCATGTTTTAATAATATGTGGAATTTAAAACATGATATAAATGTTATATATATATATATTCATTATATAGGTACTTATAATAATCTATAAATTTGGGGATAGGAAATGAAATTAAACATTTATAGAGACAGTAGGTCGTACATACGCATGAGCACTACATCCATTTATTTTTCGTATTTAAAAGAATGAAAAGTAAATAATATACATATGTGTGTGTGTGTGTTTTTGTGTGTGTGTGTGTTTATATAATAATTATAGTATCATGTTTATTTAATATATTTCTCATAAATTTATTGAAATCATCATTTATACATTCCATGTAAATCATGAACGAATCACATCACTTTGAGGAGGTGGTAGTCTCCACAAATGATGTTATTGTATTTACCAAAAATATAAATCATGAAGGTATGTGTTATATAAAAATTTTAAAAGTGTTAATGAAAAATAAATTTGATTTATATCATAGAAAAATAGTGTGTCTATCATAATTCCCAACCATGATAAGAGGTAAGGGAAAAATGAATAACATCGTTTTGAAAAGTTGTAGTTTGTCATACACGAACGGTAAGTTCTTTACCCATTTTAGGGAAGTGTGTGTAGGTGTAGGTAAAAAAATTAAAATTAAAATATATTATTATATTTAAAATACTTTAGTTTTTATATAATCATGTAATAATAATAAATTAATGGGTGGAGAAACAAATAAAACATAAATTCACATTGAAGATTGTTTCACCTTTTTTGGGTGACTCCTTTTGGTTTCCACGAAAGGACTTCTGGGATTTTATTTTTTTTCAAGGTGAGGAATATATATTTAAGGGAGGGATGTTGGGGTCTTCTTTGGTCAGGTTTTGGGTGATCAAAAGTGATTTTGTCATGTGAATAAGTGGTAGGGGTGAGTACCTTTATATAGTGGAGGAAAGTGTCATTCTTGTAAATATAAAAAGGTAAACACTATTGAGAGGTATCCCTTATATCATGTGCCAAAAATATTTTACCATATTCGATAAAATTTATTATTTGGTCTATATATGTCCATAGAATGAATTTTTTACAAGTTTCTATGTCATTTTGGGTCTTAAGTTTAATTTCTAGTCCTGTGTTATGCTCATTTTCTCTTAATCACTGTAATTAATTTTAATTACTTTCCCTAATATGTTTGACCAAAAAAAATAATTTATTATAAATTATAAATAATTCATATTATAAATATGGTACCAATTTTTCCAAATTCTAATAATATAAGCGTCAGAAATTAATTTAAATTTAATCCCATAGATTGGATAACGAAGAAGGTTTTTAAAGTCAAAATGTTCAAATGTTTTCTAGGTTTTTATATTAAATTTTCAAGTATAAATTATTTCAATCACCTATATTGTATTAATTGGTATATAATTGACCAAATTTTATTTTGAAACAAATTTAAAATATAATTTAACTATATAAATAAATTTTACAAAAAAGATGTTTTGAATAAAGATTCAGTATTTTTCAGTACTCGTCCAAAAATGAAACGTTGCAGAAAATTTCCAAAAATTCACCATAACATAATATTTAAATTATTATTTAAAAAATGAATATTATTTTTAAAAATATTATTTATAAAAGTTCCATAAATTTTATTTAAAATAAGTTTCCCATTAAAAGTGGTAGAAGTTCTATTAAAAAATATATGTTTTTATACAAAAAATTGGGTTTCTTTTTGTGACGTGTTGGACCCAGATACCACTTAACAGGTGCCCTGAGGCTAGTGGGACACTTGTAATCAAGAGCATCTCCCTAAATTCCATAGGCTAACGACTATCTGTGAGGGATCATGGTGTTTTTGTGTAGAGAATATTCCCTCATTACAAAAGTGTAGTGCAGCAGATGAATGTAAACATAGGTAAAAAGTAGAAGCAATATAAGTACACATAAGGCACATCTGAAAAAGGGAGACCAACATAAAAATTAATGAAAAAACTGGAATAAAATTCAACAACTGATGATATGCCATGACACTAGAAAACTAGAAAACATGGACACAAGATTGGAGGAATAACATGTTCTAGAAATGTATAACGAAATCAAAAGACTATCCCAAGAATCCCAAGCTCTGGCTCAAAAATTTTCTATCAAGATCTATACTATATAGAAAGAAATAAAGTTTTTAAGATATATTATTCCCTTTTTCAACACTATCAATCATGTAATCTTCCCTGGGTACCAAATGATGCCCGGAGAGGGTGTGGGATAAATCATAGGTGGCCACCACCAACAATGTCTATAAAATTCGGCCTATGTAATGGAAATATAACTGTGTGATGGAATTCATATATAATGTAATGTAGTAAAATGTAACTAAATACCCAAGTACTTATTTCATCCCTTAGCTGGTGTCTGAAAATGTAACAGAATCATTTAACTAAGTAATTAACAATTTAATATTGATAGGTCTCATGAGGAATAAACAACAATAACATCACGTTGTGATAGTATGAATAGTGAAGGTTCTAAGATATAATAAGGAAACCATGATATTTTATATTTAATAATGATATCCCAAGGTAATATCCAAGGTGAAGTAGACCTGAAGGGTCACCAACTCAGTAATAACTGTAGCCAAGAATTCGGTAAGAGTGTAATACAAGGAGCATAATCCAAGGAATTTCACATTGATGTGACTACTGATACCAGGGTGATTAACCAAGGTAAATAGGGGATGAGTAGAGATAGGGCCTGATGGGATTTAATAATGTAACTTACTAGTCAATACTATATCCAAGGAGGGTATCCAAGTAATCCTATAGTATTATAAAGGGATTATACGGTGTCATATTGGTCATCCTAGAACTGACAAGTATCGATATCTAGGTGGGAATCAACCTATGATTGTTTTATCATTGAATTGAAATGGTTTTAGCTAGTGCTCACGGAATTCTTCGATTAGAATCCAAGCAGGGCATAATTCCTGAATTCCTATTTGATTATGAAGTCATGTAATATTTATTTTGGTTCAAGCCTTTCCTTTCATTGGTGTGGTAAGGTCAGGTATCATGCAACGTTTTTAATCCATTTATGAAATACTCCATATTATTGTTCCATTCCACTACCTTCTGTTAATGTCTTAAGGGGTGCTACAGATATGCAACCTACTATTCATTCCCATTCAACACGGTCAATTCATATACTTAATATACTTTCAAATTCACATTTCATAAGTAATTATCAAATTTAAGAACTTACATTATGAGGTTCAAGTGTTGATCATACATGGTACATTCCATTATGCAATTCTCATTATAATCAATCCATTTAAGATAAAAAATCTTACCCTTAGAGTTGTCCACTCAAGGCACACCCGAGCGGCAACACAAACATTTAAAAACACTAAACAACAATTATGGAATAACCATTGACATTGAAAGGATGGAGTTATTTTCATAAACACCACCAATTAATCACATATATGTAAATATCATATCCATATGTTACTAAATATTATAATCATGGAATATAAATTCAATAAACAACACCCAATGAAATCGGTGGGCCTCACACGATAATTCAAAAATTAACAAGCTATAGAGATGAGTTATAGACCACCCACATTAGGCATGTATGCATATCCTCATTTGGTATTGGACATTGATTTGGTTTAGTTCAGAGTAGATCTATGAAATGGATAAAAACAGTCATACTTTGATAACTCACTTGATATAAAAAGTAAAGGATAGCTTAATAGGACTCGAGTACTTACCATTGTGCATCCAACATGATGAACCCAATCTTGATTGAATACTAGATAATGGAGATATCTAAATTCCAATTTTAAATAATTAAAAGTCACTAAATTGAGAGAAAATGGGTTAATCTTACTGGTTCTCATATTAGGATAAAGAAGGACAACTAATAGATAATTAAGGAATATTTTGTAAAATTACCCAGAAAAATGTCATGTGCACGGTTTTTCAGCATAGTTTGACAAAACAAGTGTATACTGTATAGAGTTTTATGGATATAAGGGCACATTTAATGGTTATGCCTCATGAACATGTGAAAACCATGAAAAGTGGTTCTTTTTTATATTTTAATAAACATGACTATCCAAACATTGCACCTACCATGCACTAACCATGTTCCCTTTCTAGTTTTTCCAAAAAAGATGGGTTTTAGGCTTGGAACATGCCTCATGCACCCCTGATACAATTACTACCCCATTATGCATCCGTATTTGGTCCAAAGTAAATACATAGACTGAAATTTAAAAGATCCATAACTAAGTGAAAAACACGATTCTTACAATCTTCCCCCTTATAAGAACTCATCCCCATGTTCACCTTCAAAGGGCGTAGAAATACTGTATCAGAATAACTTTGGTCACTGTGCACATATGTTGGATTCCATCTCCTATGTTTCATCATTACTTGTTCATGCTACCATAGCACACATACTAGAGGGACATACAAGACTCGGAAACCATTTGTGATCCGGTCAACGATGCATATTGGATACTAGTAAAAGGTAGAATCAAAATATAACTCAACTTCCTTGGGATCTATGGTATGATATGGGTCATCATGATATTGGAGAAACTAGGAAATGTGAAAGACATCATGCATGAAATGGTACATTTGAGGTAAAATCAACAGATAGGCTACCGTCCTGACTCTCTCAAGAATTTCAAATGGACCTACAAAAAGAGGTGACAACATTCCCTGCTTTCATAACCATCTATGTTCTAGCCTGGGAAATACCCTAAGAAAAACCCGATCCCCCATATTGAACATAAGAGGTCACTAATGGCAATCAAAATAATATTTCTATCTCGACTGAGTAGTATTCATATGATTTTGGATCAACTAAAACAGATCTGAAGCCTCCTGAACAAGATGAGGATCTTGTAGGGCTTCCTCACCAGCCTCTAGCCATGACAGGGGAGAACGGAATGGCTACCATATAAGGACTCAAAAGGAGCCATCTGAATTGTCTCGTGAAATCCATTATTATAGGAGAAATAAATGAGAGGGATATTATTCTCTTAAGAACTTCCAAAATCAAGGATACATTCTCAAAGAATATCCTCTAGAACCTATAATATCTATTTTGATTATCCCTTAGTCTGAGGGTGAAAATATATGCTTAGATGAACCTATATTCCCATATCCTTTTGTAATCCCTACCATAACCTTAACATGGAATGATCATCCCTATCTAAACTGATAGTATATAGAACCTCGTGAAGTCATATGATCTCACGGATATACCATCTTCCCAATTAAACAATTGAGAAGCCTACCAAATAGGAATGATGTGGGATGTTTTCATTAATCTGTCAATGATTACCCAGATAGCATCACTACTACTCAATGAACTAGGTAAGCAGACTATGAAATCCATAAAAAATATTCTCATTTTCATTCCAAGACTAGAAGTGGATGTATCAAGACTACAAGTCTCTAGTGATCCTCCTTCATTTGATGGCATGTGGAACACCTAGTGATAAATCCTTCTATCTGAAGCTTCATCCCAGGCCCCCAATAATAGCATCACATATCTCAATACATCTTGGATATGTCCAAATTAAATACCCATTTATATGCATGGGATTCATTCATCAACTCTTCTCTCAAGTTTTTAGGAACTTAAACACGTCAACGTAGATACATGACATCATCTCTATCCATATACCAATCCAGAGGCGGGTTATCTCCAGATATACTCTCTCATAACATCAAGCCTTCAGGATCTAAAAACTTTCCACCCTTCACCTTTTAGAGGAAGGAAGAGTTTACTATAAATTATGATAGGTAATAATACTCATAATTATCATGAAACTCTATATATATCTCAAAAAAGAGGGCTACTAACATTCATACATCATTGGATTCCCATACGAATTGTGTTTGAGTTTTCTGACTCATTTAATTTACTACCACATTACCATTCCACATAATATAGAAAATTTCAAAATCAAAAGATTTTATATATTCAAACTATCTCCATTTTCTATGGTTCAATTCATGATGATAAAATATATCTTTGAGGATCTTGTGGTTTGTGTACACTACAGAGCACTCACCCATTAGATAATTTCTCCAGCAATGTATGGCAAGGACAACAACTTCTAGCTCAAGGTTGCGTGTCAGGTAGTTTCTCTCATGAGGCCTCAACTACAAAGATACATATGGAATGACTCTATCTTCCCACATCAGTACTTCTCCTTGGCCAATGATTGATGCATTACAGAAGATAGTATATCATATTGTTGGATTGGGAAGAATCAGAATAGGTGCCAATAAAAGCCTCTCTTTCAGCATTTGAAATAATTTCTTGCACTCTTCTGACCAAAGGAACATGACACCCTTCTTTGTAGGACCAATAAGTGGTGAATCAATATGAAAAAAGAATTTTATGAAATTTCTATAATATCCATCCAAGCCCATGAAAATTCATATATCAAACACATTCTTCGGATTCCCCCAAGAAACTAAAACACTAACCTTGTTTAGGTCAATAGATACGCCTAATTATGATATAATATGACATAATATGTGAACTTTTTCGATTCTAAAGTATCACTTAGTAAGCATGGAATAAATTTGATGTCCTCGCAATGTACATTGAATGATCTCAAGATGTTTGGCATGGTTGATATATATGTAAGAATACACCAATATTTATTCCACAAAGTCCAACACAAAAGAGTCCAAATAGTGGTGTAAAATCCAATTCATATGATTCATGAAAATGGTAGGTGTGTTTGTAAGACCAAATGACATAACAATGTACTCATACAGACCATAACTACTATGGAAAGCTATATACGGTATGTCAGATGGTCTAACTCGCACCTGATGATAACCTAATCGCAGGTTGTTCTTAGAGAAGACATTTTTTACTCAATGTTGGTTGAAGAGATCATTTATTCAAGGAAGAGGATTTTGGTTCTTGATCTTAAGCTCCTTCAACCTTCTATAATCCATATATTGAATTTAGTTTCCATCTACCATCATGTAAAATATCACGGGTGAACCCCAAGAGGATGTATTGGGCCATATAAAACCTTTTTTCCACTAAATCCTCTAACTACCGCTTGATATACAGAATCTTTTTTGGTACCATCTTGTATGACGGAATGGATACTAGAGCTGCTCTTAGAACTAGCTTGATTGTAAACATTACCTCTCTCTGAGGGGGTATTCTAAAAAATAGTCAATAAAGACATCCCTCAAATAATCGACTACTAGGGGAAAAGAATATTATCGTAAAACATGATCCACCAATAAGAGATTTTCAATTTGGCCAGTCACTCCACCTAACCCATGTTGCTCTGGTCCTACTCTACTAGCTTGTACATCCCACTCTACCATATGTATATTACTACTTCCCTATGATGATGTAAATGACCCCCTATGGTGATAGTAGTCTACAAAGCATGACAATGAACTAACCAGTCTATTTTGAGAGTGACATAGAAGCATGTCACCTTGAGAACGAAGAGGTTTCATAAGAAAGTGTAACTGCCTACCTCAAGGGGATAGTCCCTGCACTGGCATATTCCATTTTTCTGTATTCCATATAGTGTATCTATGGAAATTTCATCATAGTGATACTGTATCTATAGTTTGAGAATTCACACAATAGATATAGAGATAATATATTTTGAAGAACCCATATCATATACAACAGATACTATAGTAGAGGCTACTAGAATAGTACCTTGTAATCTAAAAGGTCCCACAACCTAATCCTTGGGTATTGGTTGTAGCACATGCAACAAACCTAATCCAATAAACTATGAAATAGATGGACCACCACTATCAGTACTACTCATTTGGTGCTGATGGTGATCAGGGGTCTAGAAAACATGGCCCTGAACATCTCCTCAGCTAGACCTACCCATGCTATTTTAAATACCCACCCAACTCGGTGTAAAATAACTCACTCTTGAAGGGGGAGTTGGTGGAGATTCTTTTCCACTTTATGTTGGTGGAAAGGTCCTTCAGAAATCATGGAGATTCTCTATATGACAACAAGCCCGATAGTACAATGGTTCTCTAAAACTCTGACGCATGAAATTCCCTCATCTTCCGCACTAATGACACCCTTTAGAGCTATTGAAACATATAGTCTGGTTTCCACTTCTCTGATGTGAAACTTTGAGAGAACGCTTCCTACCACCAAAATAAATACTTTCTTGGTGTGACACTTGTCCTCTATGGACGATACTATTTCTATCCCCCAGAATATTCTCAATGATAAGCACCTGATCGATTATTGATTAAAAATTATGTTGGAAATGGACATTCACCTGCGTATGAATGGCATATTGGAGCCAATACTCAAAACATCTAGACCCTGAAAGATCATCACTAGTTAGAAGTTGAGAAAAGCAATAAAACTTCATGAAACACAGTGAATAATACATAACCAACACAAAACCCTGCTCAAGATTCATGAACTCTCTGGCTCTATTAGCTCTCTACATCTGAGAAAAAACTTATTATAGATGGCAGTTTGGAAGACAACCCATAACATGCCCTGATGACTATCGGCGTGGGTAATCACATCTCACCAATTCATTGCCGAATCTCGAAGTAGCTATGTTTCAAACATGAATTTCATTTCTAGATGTGTTTCTAGATGTTCACAGATAGAAAGGTTGGATTCAATCCATGACTCAGTAGCATGTGGACCTCCATCCCCTGAAAAGGTATGAGGATGCTACTACTTGAAATCATGAGTCAGATCAGCCATCTGAGGTTCAAAAAGTTGATAATTATGCACGTATTTCATCAGACATAGAAAAATATAGAAAACATGGGATTTAGTGGCCAAATTAGGTACAACAGGTGTTTCCTTGAGTGGCACTCATGGATGTTGGATTGGAAGCATAGGGACCACTATTTTTGGAGTATGGTCGTCGCCACCCTCTTGGAATACAACAGGGGACATCAAGGGATAATTGATATAAAATTTCCAAGAACGTGCCTCAAGAACATCTTAAGAAGAAAGAAATCATCACTAGTGGGAGATGAATGTATGAAATCTTACTACCCAAGGCATACTACCCTAACTACCTACTTAGATGGCTATGTATGGGTAAGTTCTCAAGTATAAGTTTCATTACATTTTACATTTAATTTCCAGGTTCGCTAATTTATCTTCCATAAACATGACAAGGTGGGATAAGGATGTGCAACCATTTAATTTTATTTTTCATGATTAACTTTATATTGGCTTTCCATTTCCAATGAATCATTACCCACACACATATTACAAGAAATTAAACTTATTTATTTATAGCATAATGGCATGACTTTGTATATTATTCATCCCAACCCAGGAGATACCATACACCTCGTGAATTGGGATAGGAAATCACTCAATCATATCCAAGAGTAATAAAACCAGAAGGTAACTATCACAACATCAATCAGTAATAACAGGCATATCAAATAATGAAAAGAACTGAAATGAACCTATATGGAATGGAAATATGAATGACATGTGAATTATAGGTTTTTATTATGATGCATGTAACAATGCTCCATTACCTCATATCATAGGTCCATGGAATAAATAAAACTCTCAAATAGAGTAATAATTAACCACACCTCAGAGCATGTGCATCTTCCAATAGTGAAATAATATCAACTGTAATAGGAAAAAGATCACAAATTATAATTTTGGAAACTTGGTTTTTTACCCTAAACATGGGTTCACAATTCCCAATAATGACTTATGACCATGTTTCAAGTGTAATTAATATATAATATATTGTCTCTAACTATTAAAGAAATAAAGTAAAAACTTTTATATTTATGACATCCTGAACCCAGATGCCACTTAATGGGGTGCCCTGAGCCTTGTTGGCCACATGGCCTTAAGCACATCTCCCCCGAACACCAAAGGCTGACTAGAAGCTAGAGCCAATGTTGTGTCCATGGGGAGACTATTCCATCATTACCAAAGTGCAGTATAGTGAATGAAAATAAAAAATATGTAAATATCATAATAAATATATGTAAATAGAAGGCGCATCAGAAAAATAGAGACAATAGTAAAAATAACTAAAACAACTGGAATTGAATTCAATAATTGATGATAGGTCACGTCACTCAAAAAATTGAAAACATGGATACAAGACTACATGAATACCATGTTTCAAAAAAATTATAGGAATACAAAGACTATCACATCATCCTAAGATTTTGTTAAGTCATTTTCTATCATGATCCATACTAAATTGTAATCAAACAAGATTTTAAAGCCACATGCTTCCCTTTTTCAACACCTATAACCATGTAATCTTTCTGGGGTACCAAAAATTCCAGGAGAGGGTGTGAGATAAATCTTAGTGGTCCACCGAATATAGTGTCCATAATATCTGGCCAGTGTAATGGAAATGTAGTAGTGTGAAGGAATACATATATGAAGTAAATAAGTACAATGTAACTAAATACCCATGTACCTGGTTCAGCCCTCGGCTGGTGTCTGAACAGGTAACCAAATCATTTAATTATGTAATAACCAATTTTATATTGAAAGGTATCATGATTCATAGCCAACTCTGACATCATCTCACGATAGTATAAATAGTGAAGGTTCCAAGATACAACAACACAACCAATATTTATTATATTTAATAATAAAGTCCCAAGGTAATAAACAAGGTGATTCAGATCTCAAAGGTCGCCAAATCAGTAGTAAATGAAGCCTAGCATGGGTTAAGAGTGTAATACAAGGAGAATAATCTAAGGAATTCCACAATAAGGAACCTACTAATTCCAATATGATTGACCATTGTAAAATTGGGATGAGCAGAGATAGGGCCCGATGGGTTCTATCAATGGAAGCTACTTATCAATGCTATATTTAAGGAGTCTATCCAAGGCATCTTGTAGTAATAAGAAGGGATCCTACGGTATCATACCGATCATCAAATAATAGAGAAGGATCGAGATCTAGGTGGGTCTCAACCTTTGAAATCCATGTATTTTAATTGGAATGCGGTTCATGATTGGTGATGACATTCTCCGATTAGAATCAAAGGATAGCTTGAGTCATGCCAATAATATTTGATTATGAATTCATGTAATATTTCTTTTGGTTCAATCCTTTCCAATCATTAATGTGTTATGATCAAGTATCATGAAACCTATTTAATCCATTTAAGGAATATTCCATATTAAAGGTTCATTCATCTACCTTCCATTAACGTGGTAAGGGGTGTTATGGATATACAACCTACTATTCATTCACATTCAACACGATCAAGATGTATACTTAATATACTTTACAACTCACATTTCAAATTTCATTATCAAATTAAATCACAAACCTAATGAGGGTCAAGTGGTGAGCATACATGGTAATTTTCATTATAAATTCTCATTATAAACAAGCCATTTAATATATGAAAGCATACCCTTGGAGTGAGCAAGCCAAGCCACACTCGAATAATAACATAAATGTGTCGAAAAACTAAATAATAATTAACGTATAACCTTAGACATGTAATGTATGGAGTTGTGGTCATAAAAACCAAAATTAATAAAATAAATAGAAATACTATATTCATACTATTATAATGATTATAAAAAAGGCCTATAAATTCAATAAATGAAACCAGATAAAATTGGTGTGCCCCACACAGTAATTCTAAAATCAAAAAACATTTGGGACGAGTTGTAAACCACCAACCCTAGGCTTGTACGACTCTTCTCCCCTGGTATTGGAACTTTATTTCACTTGTATTAAATTACATCTAAGAAACATAGAGATATTCTTATAACCAGATAACTCACTCGAGAGAAAAAGAGAAGGAGAACGGCTTAAGAGGGATCAAGTACTTACCATTATGGATCTGACATGATGAAAAAAATCATGATCAGATCCAAGATGATGGAGATATCTCGATCCCATGTTTAGATCTCAAAAAGATCCAAATTTAGAGAAAAAGGGGTTCATCCCACTGGGTCTCATATCAGGAAGAAGGAGGATTAATAAATCATCCAGGGAAATTTTGTAAAATTACCCAGAAAAATGGCATGTGCAAGGTTTCTCTACAAGGTTTAACAAACCACACACCAACCGTGTGAGTTTTTTGGGTATAAGGGAACATTTCATGGTTAGGATATATGGTTAGGCACAAACCGTGTAAAGTGTTGTTATCTGGATATTTCAATTTTCATGGTGAGCTATATTGTGCGCCAACCATGTAACCTATCCAGTTTTCCCAAAAAGATGGGTTCTAGGATTCGAATTTCCCAAGACATCCCTGAGACCTTTACTAACATATTAGGCATAAATATTAAGTCCAAAGTAAATACTTATACCAAAATTTTAAGGATCCATGCCTGAGTGAAAAATGGGTTCTTACAGTTCTCATCCTATAACTATTAAAATCAATTGGATGAATATAAAAAATATTTTACGAGGTATATAAAATGAAAAATTCACGAATATCATTAACTAATAGTATTTAATTTAATTAATTTGGATAAAACTCTTTTGCAATCATAAAAAAATTTCCATTATATTCTTTCAGATTATATTTTCATTTCTTACTAATTGGTAACCGGTGAATTCATCTTATTTTTTTTATAGAACATATATTTTAATAATTAAGTTAATAATATTCATAACCATTAATTTAATAACAAGGATATATATTATTATATTAAGTGATAATATTTAATAATATAATATTACTCATTAAAACATGGTCTTAATTGTTATGTAAGCTATCAGATGAAGTTCTTTTTTGCATGTGATAAAAG
Organism: Viscum album; assembly: GCA_963277665.1. Classification (NCBI taxonomy): domain Eukaryota; kingdom Viridiplantae; phylum Streptophyta; class Magnoliopsida; order Santalales; family Viscaceae; genus Viscum; species Viscum album. Next base: position 1,021,100,863 of record OY728158.1, on the reverse strand, counting down.
ATAACTCATTATTAAATACAATTCATGCTATATAAATCATAAAATTTATATAAAATATTAAATACACCATAATGTCTGAAGAGGTTACACACTATCAAATAAAAGTTATTATTTTATAATTTTTTGGGTGTTACAATAGTAGTGGGATATTATACCCACATTAATCAAAGATATATGGCAGTATATATTGGAGACAAAAAATGTGAAGGCCTATATTTTTTTGCACACATATCTAAAATATCACTAATTTCTTGAAATAGTTGAAGAACTCTGGCAGAATATTTTGGCTCTAGTATAGATATAGGGACAAGTGCATACTTCTATCCCTATAGTTAATATAGTACAACACATTGATCAACATGAACAAGTGGTTGATCTAGAGAAACCAGGAATTCATTCTACCATATGAGATGATTATCAACATATTCTATTAAAGGATGAGGCTAGAACACCCCACTAATTTGTTTCATAATTTTAAATATTCTATGTTATGAAAAATAATAATTTAAAATTATCTGTTTTAGTTAATAATATTACTTATAAATAATTATAATTTATTGATTTTAAATTAATAAATTAATGTTATTAAAAAACATATACTATTTTAAAGTATTATTTTGTGTAAAGAAATATTTTAATATGAATATTTGTGTTTGATTCATTTTTATCAATAGATTATTTAATTAAATATTTTAAAGAATAAAATATATATTGACTATTATATTTATGTTGATAAATACTAAATTATGTTATGAATATATTCACTATTAATATGACACCCAAATATTTTATGATATATTTATTCATAAATAATTTCAATTCATTAGATATCTTATATGCAAACAATACTGAGTCTCTTCCAAAAAAACACTTTGTTATAGTTATAACCTTGCAATTAAACTTAATTTTTCCTATTTTTTTGATTTGTGTTTCGAAAAATAGACGTACACCGTTGTGAATAATATGTTTTCTTTAGTTTAATAGGATAAATTATTTTATTAATGAATATTAATTTTTCCCTTATGAATAGTAATGTACCCTTATGAATAATGCAGATTCCCTTATAAGTAGTAATGTTACCTTTATGAATAGTAACCTCACCCATGAAAGTATAAATAAAATTTTGGTACCTTGGAAATGAAATATAATTAATAATTAAGTGTTGTTATGTTTCTTATGAATAATAAATCATTAATTACAATTTTATAATTAATAAATTTATTTAAAATAAAATTCATTTTCATTAATTGTAATCTTAAATCAATATTTTATTGTCTAATTATTTCAGGATAATTTAATGAGACCTTAATTAATTTTTAGGGTGTTATAAAATCTATTTTAATTTTAAGGACTATATTTTTTGAGTAAAATATTATTCTAATTGAATATTAAATTTTATATATTTATAAAATTATTTGGATAAAATTGAGTCCATTTTTGGATTTTACATGTCAAAAAATGGTTATGCTTATTTTTTTTTGATTTTTCTGAAATATTTGAATTTTAGTTAATAGTGAAATACGACAATTTACCATGTATATAAATTTCATGTTAAACATAGTATTTACATTCATCATGGATAATGTAAAAAACCACCGGTTCGATTTGACATGCACCTATTACTATTATTGATCCCAAGAATCAAGCATTGTTTTTTTGTCTTGAGAAAAATAATAAAATAATGAAGAAGATATTAAAAAATCACCCCTCTCCTCGACTATAAAACCCCCTCACTCCCTCTTCTATTAACACTTCTAAGAATTGAACCTTCTAAAATTTTTGATCAATTACTATTAACTATTATCTCCCCACATCATGGATCTCTTGGTCTTACAAAAAGTCTAAAACCCCTTCACATAAGGAGGTTCTCATGGAGGACATTTCAATAGGTAATCCCTCTCCCTTTTTTCATTTAATTTAATTTTAATTTTTTTATATTATTATCTTATCCTCACCAAATATATCTAAATGTTCATGATAAATATAGTATCACCTATATACTATTATTATATCATGTTAACGGATGACTCAGCATCAATCTCCTTACTCTCTATCTTTAATTTTAAAAATGAAATCATCGTTCAGGTGGTTCCAGTTTATAACCTTCATGGATGACGAACCTTTATTCTTCAATTTATCCTTCAAGACTCATCATGAAACAATTTTTATGGCTGTAAAAATTATATTTAATGTACTATAATCTATTTAATACTCTTTAACTTGTATATATTTGTAATATTAATTCATAAGATAAAACTAGTTCATAATAATTGAAATACTACCAAAATAATCTAAATGATTGTCATTAATGCTTCATCTAATAACTCATCCTTATACCATGTAAAAAATAAATTGTATGAAAATTTAATCTTATTTCTGTTATTTAGTATCATTAAAAATAAATAATGGAGAATTATATCCCATTTAAATGAACTCCACTACTTATAAAGAATCAAACTGATTACAAAATCCAAGAAAATGAACACTCTAGAACTACGAAATTCAATATTATAACTTATCAACAAAACTTATATGAACTTAATAAAATTTAATTTATGATGAGGAAAAACAAACTAATTTATATCATTTGAGTGAGGTTAAAGATGATTTCAGGTAATTTTCACTATAGTAACCCAAACCCATTCAATGAAAAATATTACAAAAGATCCATGATTAAATTGGAAATTGAGAATGAAATATTCGAAGATAGTCTTGATAAGAAGAATGAATAAAAGTGAAAGAAATTTGTTTTTTTTAATTTTGATGAATAAATTATATCGGTATGGTGTTATTGTGATGCTTGGATGATTTCCTAGGATAAATTGATAATTAAGGGGATAAAAACACTATTGAACTACCATGTTATGGGTGACTAAAGTTGAGGCTGAGCATACTAGTTTACTAAATTTTACCTATGTGAGAGGTTTTTTCTTCTCAAAATGAATAAATTGAAACTTGAGGAGGAAAATATGTTTTATTATGTAGTGTTATTTGAATATGAACAATACAAATCCAAGAAGATGATGTAATTTGGAGAAAGAAAAAATATTAATAATAATGGGACTGTTCAGGCGGTGATATTTTGGAATTAAAAAACCAATATTGGGGGTGTTCATAAAAATAAGTTAGTGTAAAATTACTTTAAAAAGTGGTGAAATTGATTTTTCAAGGAACTATCATTCTGAGATCATATAACAGATAGAGAAAACGAATTTAACCGATTTAAGGATCATAGGGGAAAGAGAATTTTGAGAGGAATGTGACTATGTTTAAAGGAGAAATAATTTAAAAGATAACTTGTGGAGATGAGAGACTCTCTTGATAGATAAGGTTACCTTTTCTCCATTTTTAATTTTTTACTGTATTTATTATTTCAAATCCTCACGTTGTAAATTTCCATTTATAAACATACACAATAAGTAAATTAATTAATAATAATAGATTAATATTGTTTTTTAATTCATTAATGTTCTTAATTTATTACATTAAAACCTAAATTCATTATTTCTTGCCATTTTTATTTTTATTAACTCTTGTTTTAGTTTGATGTATCAATGGATGAAAATGAATTTTGAGACTATTTTGAATTAATTTCTCACTGTAATATATCAAAATATTGTAAATATTGTATTAGAAAGAATCTCCATTCATGATTTAATGATATTTTTTTAATGAATAAACTTGTAACACCCTACGATTTTTAAAAAGTGAACTATTTTTGATAGAGTATATGACACACAACACCAAACCCAAACATACCATGAAAATAATTACTTATATATTATAAATATAACCTAAATTGTAAATTAGTGGGTATAAATAATGTTAACCAAATTATAAAATATATATAAGATTCCAATGATATAAAACTTACTTATATATTATTAGAAATTAATAACATAATTTTTAGTAAATAAATTTATTCTTCAAAAATATGTTTTCAACAAAAATGTTTTTTTTGAGAGAAAATAATGTAATTAATTTTTAAGAAGATTTAAAAATATTTTTTTATAATTTGGATTTCATTTTTAAAATTATAATATCATTATTATCTTACAATAATGTTTGTTATTTTTGTTGAAAAGATAGATTCTTTAGTGAATGATAAAAAATACCGATTTTTGTCAAACTTTCATCTCATTTCATTAAATAAATTAATTTTAAAGGCACAATATTATTTTAATTTGACTTAAATATACCATAATTATTATTTAGTAAAATATAATTTAGTTAATCACATTTTATTCATATTTATATCTAGGTTTAGTATAAGTACATTTTTAGGTTTAAAAAACCTTTTATTTCTTATGAAAAAACCATTTTTCTCTAGTTTTGTGGGATTAATTTTAAATTTAATTATACTTATTTTGTGAATTGAAAATAATAAAATATACATGGTATTTATAATCAGTTTAATTAATATTATTTATTAATTTAAATAATTTTTTTCTTAAATAATAGTAAAATGAGTAAAAAATTATTACAATGGTTAAGATTAAAATAGGTTTAGTGAGTAATTATACTAAAGGGATAAGGGTAAAAATAACATATCACCCTTGTATAATTTATATTGGATGAAAATATTTAAATCTTATCTCATGTAATATTTTTTAATGTCACATTTTTTGTTCATTTTGTTTGAATAATAGATTTATAGATTTTATTCGTTTCAAAAAATATCCGAGTGGGTCCTGTCATCCACTTATAAAAGGATACCCCTCTTTTCTCCTCTTTATACATCAAGAAAATTTTGGTTTTGAAAATACCTACCCAAATCCTTCCTTAAATCTATTCCTAGTACATATAGTTTATGTTTTGTTTTCAGAAAACCTTGCTAAGAAGTATTTCGATATAAACCTAAAGAGGTTGTCTGATGAAGAAGAGCAATTCTTAACAATGCGTTTTTGTTGTCTTTCTTCTTCCACATCCATAAAATATTAAAAAACCCTGATGATATAATGAAATTATTATCTTATATATATTTATATGTTATTATCTTAATTTAATAACCTACACCCATATCCTCTTCTATCAAATGGGAATCAAAACCATCATTCATTCATATGGTGGACTACCGCCTCACAAACTAATGTAATTCATTTTCCATTATGACTTTTCATGTTATTTTATGATGATGAATTTAATGCATATAAATTTAATTAATTAAATAATTTTCATTATATAGAAGTAATATATCATATTATTTCTTACATTTCCATTCATAGAAAAATGATAACATTGTATGTGTGTATTTGTGGATTACCACCTCCATAAAGCAATGTGATTCACTTTTCATTACCAAAAACACATTAATGGTATAAATAAGTGTATTTAACAAATTATTAAGATATTTATGATATAATTATAATTTTGGGAAGATAAAATTATACTTAACTTCTTCCGATCACAATCATTGAAAAATGGAAATGTTACTCATACGTACGTAGAACCCACCATATCATTGATTGTAACATAGTTCATTTTTCCTAAACATCTACCATGATTGGTTTTAAAAGTATAATTGATTAGTAAAATGATAATTTTTTCAATATAATTATTTTAGAGATGATTTAATAATTAACTCTTTGACCATGTCAACCTTCCAATGTCATTTTGGATATATGAGTTGAATATCATAAAAATGTACGAAGTGAAATTAATTGAATAAGTAATTGTATATGACAGGGAAAAAAGAATAAAAAACATAAAAACGTTCTAGATAATGTAAAAAATTAACATGAGTTTATTATTTATGAATATAAAGAACACATATGATGTGTCAGGCTAGAGGTAATACATGTCTCTAAAATACCATTTTCTTCCAGTTATGACCATTCTCTTTCAAACTCACATTATCTCTCTTTATTATGTTAAGGAATGCTTGTAAAATATTTATATATTTCTGTCACATATATACCTAGATTATTATCCATTTTTTTGATGGTTCAATACCTTACTTATGATAATTTCTTAAATTCATTCGTTAAAAAAATATTTTTGTTATGATATAAGACAAGATTATGAAATCCATTTTTTCCTTGTGAAATTTTTATATTTATGTGTTAGGATTGATTTGAATTTTATGCCACAAATAATCATGAGCATATTATGATGGCTGAAAATATATTGTCATCTAATTCATTTTTTAAGGCTTTAGTCTTATAATAGTTTATGAATGGGATTAGGTAGTAAACCTAACCCCCTATGGGTCTATATGAGTGTATGAGGAAAACATCACTAGGATTGAATGGTATGCCTCTAATGTTTTCTTCAATACTTATAATAAAGTGGACTCTTTTTAGTGGGTTAAAGATTATTCTATGAAAATATTTAGTGATTTTGAACTTTTACATCTATGAAGAGATTGTCTGTTGTGCCATTAATGTTCAGATACATATCAGTGAATCTTAGTGTCCTTGTGGGAATGAAGATAAAAATCATAATAATGATTTTCTATTTAAAAGATAAATAAATAAATCTCATCTAGGAAATAATTAACAACATCCCATGTGTCAAATATGTGGGAATAAGCATCTTGGAAAATATATGGTGGGAGCTAAGAAATGCTTCAATTGTTGAAAAGATGGGAATCAGGGTAATCAATGTCGATGAGAGATGAAGGAAACATTTAATGTGCTGATTAAAAATCAGATTCATATCAACGCTAATCATATGGTATAATGTTGTAATTCTAAGGAACATGAAAAATATGAAATAAATTTACCTAATCCGAGGGTTTTCAGAGATAATCAATGATAATAACCTCCAATGACTACACATAATATAAGGGAATATGTTATCACTACTGTAGAGGTGGATATTTTAAATGATGTGGTGACAGGTCTACTAGTTATTCATTTAGGAATAGTGAGCATAATGTTGATTCTGGTTCAATATATTCTTTCATATATTTAATTTTTAGTAGAACAATTCCAATACTAATTCAAAATATGGGGGTTAAATTATCCTTGGGAACAAAAAATGAAGTAAATATTACCTCTCAAATATATAACTCCTATGTATTCAGTGATTGTGGATTTAATATTCTATAAAATATCATCTTACTTCCCTTCATAATGTTTGATTCTATATTTTTCATGGATTGACTATCCATATATAATTCTAACATCATCTATCGAGAGAGGGATATCACTCTTCACATCCCAAGTCGTCCTTCGATTCGATTCTAGTGTATGGAGGAGGATGAATATCCCATGGAATATTTTTCCTATGAATGAATATTTTTGACTTATGAGAAATAATATCTATATGAAATGATCAAGAAAATGTTAATAATCATTCTTGATCACATTCCCATTCCGAGGGATTATACTGATGTATTCCATGTCAAGTTTCTTTGAATTTCTTTAGAATGAGAGGTTTAGTTCTCAATAGAACTTATACCTAGATATATAAACATATCTATGATTCCATATATAATGGCCACATTTGAGTTGGAATAACTAAAAACATTGTTGGAAGAGAATATTGAAATGTTTTTTATAAGGCCCAAGTGATTCACCCTGGGGTGAACATATCCTCTTGATCAAGAAGAATGATAGGTCAATAATCCTCTATATGAATAATCACGAGTTTAGAAAAAAGTCAGGATAAAGAAAAATTATCCCCTGAAATAGATAGATGAAATGTCTGATATACTATGTGTGCCCCTGAATTTTCATAAGGTTTACATTTTTTCAGGATATCACCAATTAATTGTGAAAAAAATAAAATTCAAAAAATTCTTTTTTAACAAGGTATGTACAATATGAGTTCATAGTAATTACCTATAGTCTCACTAATTCCCCAGTAATCATTATGGGATTAATGAATAGATACTTTAGATATTACCTAAATAAATTTGGCAGCCTTTATAGAATATATTCTGATATACTCCATAATCAAGGAGGTCCATAAGAAGAATTTGAATATTATGTTTTTTTAAAAAATAGAATGTATATGAAAATTATATTAAAAATAAGTTTTGGATAAATGAATTATCATTTATAGGGAGTGGTATATCTAAAAATTGATATAAATGGACCCTTATATGATAAAATTAATTAATGAGAGTCCCATACTAGATTTTTTAATAGATATATGTTGTTTATTTACATTAAATATATATTACCAAGGATTTGTGTGAAATCTATCACGATTTTCAGGCCCACAATCCAAGATTAATCTAACGGGGGTAATGTTTTTTTGGACTAGGGAATGTGAAGAGAGATTTAAGTAGTTTAAAATGATTCTTATCACTATACCAATCCTCATTCCACCCTCTAGTGGGGAACTATTCATGGTATATAACAATGCTTCAAAGAAGTGTTTGGGTGGTTTACTAATTAAATATGACAAAGTGATGTCATATGCCTGTAGGTAGTTGAATGGTCAAGAGAATAACTATCTAAAACATTATATAGGGTTAGTTTTAGTAATATTGACATTGAAAAGTTTACCACGTTACTTCTATGGGGAGACGTGTGACATATATATGGATCTTAAGAGCCTCAAATATATATTTATTGAGAAGGATATTAATATGTGACAAATAATAAGTTTAGATATTATCAATGACTATGACTACATATTATATTACCATCCTATGAAAGTAAATAAAGTGGTAGATACACTACATATAAAGGATCTAACAACATTATCAAAGAAGAGAAATGACAAGGATTCAATATTCTTAGACTTGAGAAGGATAAACATGGGAATTGTAAAGGAAAATCATCATTATGTTTTCAAATAATTACCCAACCATCCCTTTTGGAGAATTTAAAGGATTTTCAAATAAATGATACAAAAATTATAAAGATGGTCGAAGCTATAAGAATTAGAAAATCCTTAGAGTTTAAAATTTATAAAGGATTTGTTAGATTGGGGTCGTGACTATGTGTACCATTAAATCCCGAGACAAAAAAATATATTTTGAATGATGCACATAGCTCAACCTACTCAGTCCACCCATTGAGAATAAAAATGTATTAAGATATCCAAGATCAGTATTGGCGGTACAATATTATGTAGAACATGATAGAATATACATAAATGTGTCGTGGGTGTTGGTAAGTGAAGGCTAAAAGGAAAAAGTCTAAGGGGATGATACCACCATTACTCATACCTATATAGAATTACAAAAACATCACATGTAATTTTCCACAAGACATCCAAAGATATAAAGAAGAAATAATTCCATTTGGGTTGTGGTAGAGTATCTTACAAGTAATACTATCTTTATTACAATTTTTTAGGACTTATCACATGATAAACTAGCAGAGAAATACATCGATGACGTTTTAGGGCTTCATGGAACACCTCTATCAATTTCATATGATCGATATATGATATTTACATTAAAGTTGTAAAAAGATTCTCCAACATACTATAAATACTAAGTTGAAATTCATTATATATTATCACCACCAAAATAAAGGGAAATTTGAGTAGACTATTCAATAATTGGATGAATTTTTTTAGAGCATTCTTGATAGACTAAATGGAGGATTGTGTTAGCATCTTCCTCTGGCCAAGTTATCATACAATAGTATCTTTCACTAGAGAATAAAAATAGATTTTCATGAACCCCTTTATAGTAAGATAATTTGAATCCATATATGTTGGGATGAAGTTGGTGAACATCAGTTGTTGCTACGTGAAATGATTTAAGAAATGGTAGAAAAGTTCAAGACTATTAGTCAACCCATCATGACTGCTTAGAGTTTCCAGAATATTTATGTTGAAAATAATCAATGAGACCTAGATTTTATGGTTGTGTATAAAGTGTTTCTCCATATATATCCATTGAATATAATCATGAGATTTGGGAATAATGAAGATCAAATCCCTAGGCACCTAAAAACCTTTGAGACTCTCAATCACATCAAAGTAGTGTCTTATCATCTAGATCTCCCACCAACTATTTCTAAACATTACAACACATTCAATGTATCTTTCTAGAGGATGTACGTACTAGTTCCCACACATCTACTAAATTCATAGGTGGTCCAGTTGTAAAATGGTATTTATTATGTGGAGAATTTGGTGAATATATTTGACTATAGAGGCAAATTTATTTGCAATAAGACAACTCACATTGTCGAAGTGCTATGGTGAAATCATAAATATAAAGATGTAACCTGAGAATAAGAGGATTCCTAGAAGAGGGAGTACCCTTAGATGTTTTCACCTCAGTTTATAATATGAAAGTTTGAGGGAAAATATCTTAAGGGGGGAAATTTTAACAGCCCATGCTTTTTAAAAAGATTACTATGTTTGATATTATATATAACGTGAAACAAAATGCCTAAATTAACTATAAAATATTAATATTTAAATATTATAAATATAACATAGTCATTAAATTGGGGGGTATGAATATGATTAAATACATAATAATATATATATAAAAATTTCCTATAAAATAAAAACGTATTGGTAAATTCTTAGTAAACTATCTCGTGATTTTTCGTAATGACATTTTTTCTTCAATAATATATTTTCTTCAAAAATGATGTCTATATGTTTTTGAGAGATAAAAATATAATTAATTTTTGGAAATTTTATAAATATAAATTTATAAAAAGGATATAAATTTTAAAATATATATATAAAAATTATCTTTGAGTGATATTTTATAATTTTTATTAAATGAATGCTTTTAGTGAATAGTGGAAAATACTGATTTTAATATAACTGTCATTTATTTTGATGAAATAATTTAATTTTAAAGTATCATTATGAGTTGAATTTTATTTTAAAGTTTCAAAATATATTTTTATTTAGATATAATCTAAATAATCAAATTTTAATCATATCTATATATAAATTTGAAAGAAGTACTTTTTGGGCTAAAAAATTCATTTTCCGAACAACCATTTTCACCGGGTTTTGCAGGTTTATTTTTAAATTAAATTATACCACTATTGGGAATTGAATTTGATAAAAATGATTCCATATTTTTAATTATTATAACTAATATTATAAATTAAATTCAATATAAATTCTAGTCTTAATTAATAGTAAAAACATTTAAAATTTATTACCATGGTTATGGTTAAAACAGGTTTACGAGGGGGATTAAATAAAGGGAAAGAGGATAAAAAACCCAAAAACTTGTATAATTAATATTTTATAGAAATATATCCATAATATATCGTTTAATATTAATAAATGGTATATTTCTGAGCAATTGTTTTTTGAATAATACTTTTTATATATTTTATTCTTTTCAAAAATGCAAAGTGGGTCCTCTTCCATACTTATAAAAGGACACCCCTCTCCTCAATTATCCACAATTAAAGAACCTTTTTCGTTCATCCAATACCTACCAAAATTCAATTTTTCATCCATACACTTTACCTAGAGTCTACAGTTCTATAAAATAACCATCCTAGGAAGGTTTTAGGTATAAACCAAAAGTGAATTTCTGAAGAAGAGGTATAATTCTCAACCACACATTTTCATTTTATTTATTCTTACATGTCCTTAAAATACAATTAAAACATTTAAATATAAAATCCTATTTATCTCAGATATGTTGATATTTAATTATGTTAATGTAATAACCAATATCCATCTCATCCTCTATCAAATGGGAAACAAAACCATCATTTGTGTGTACGACGAACAACCGCCTCATGAACCGATGTAATTTTTTTCCATCACCACCTATCAACACTATTTTGGATAATGGATTTAATATATATATATATATATATATGATATTCATGACATATTTATTATTTTTTATGAGTAGTATATCATAAATATTCTTACCTTTAAATTTATAGAAAAATGATAAACTGTTGTGTGTATAAGTGTGGATTACCACATCCACAATGTGATGTGATTCATTTTTCATTACCACATCACATTATTGGTATATATAAGTGTATTTTAAAAAATAATATGATATTTATGATATAATTATAATTTTATAATGAAAAATAACACTGAACTTATTTCCATCATGATCTTTTAAAAATGAAAATGTTAATCATGAATACGTATGGACCATAATCTCCATGATTGTAAAATAGTTTATTTTTCATAACCATCATTCATAATTTATCTTAAAAGTATTTTTTTTATAAAAATTATAGTTATTTAATGATTGTAGTTCTATATATGATGTAATAATGAACTATTTTACAATTTTCAACCTACCGAAGTCATTTTGGATATATATCCAAACATCATCAAAATGCCTGACTTGAAATTAATTGATTAAGTAATTTAATATGACATGGTAATATATAAAAAAAATAAATAAAAAACATGAATTTTTTTTATTAATAATGTAAATAATTAAAATGAGTTTATTATTCAGAAATACTAGGAATGCATGTGATAAGTTGGGCTCGAGGTAAGGGATCTCTCTTAACCACCATTTTCTTTTGGTTCTTACCATTATACCTCTCTATCACTTTATCTCTCTATGTAATATTATATAATAATTATGAATTTTGAATATATGTTAATAAAATATATAAATTTATTATTCTTATTTCCTTTTATAGGTTAATACATTCCTGATGACCATTTCTCAAATTCCTTCATTAATAAATATCTTTTGATTGTGATTTGAGGAAATATTATGAAACCCATTTTACTTTCCATGGGTAATTATTATTTTTTTGCATTATGATTTATTTCTATTTTCTGGAAAACATACTCATGATCCTATTTTGATGGGTTCACCCTAATATAAATCTAATTAATTGGGTAAACCTCTAGTCTCATGAGACATTATACACGAGATTAAGGAGTAAGATAAATACACTATGGGACTGTATAAACCATCTGATGTAATCTTAGAAGATTCCCTTGACTTATCAAGGAGTAAGACAAATCCACTATGGGACTCTATCAACCATATGATATTGTATTTGAAGTTATCCTTGACTTATTCTTATGTCATGTTTTATATTATTTACACATTTCTTATGTTTTCATGTTCTTATGATATCATGTTCTTTATGTTATGATCCCATGTGATTACTCATGATCCTTCTCTTTTATGATATCATTTTATACATTTGACTCACATGTTATTTTTCCTTATCATGTTTATTCACATACTTTGATTTTATCTCAACCCTTTTTTCTTTTTATTCCCCATGATATTTCATGTATTTTCAAGACCTCAAAGGGATTTATGACAACACTATAGAGATTAAACTAGAGTTGTTTTATTTTTTTCTCCCTTTTTTTTATTTTTTTAAATATTTCCTTCCAAATTCAATTTCCATTTTCAATCATAATTTTTTTATTAATGTATATTTATGTCAAAATCTTATAATAATGTACGTGTAAAAATTATTGGGTTTCTATAAACCAAGTTTTTAATGTATTTTAAAGAGCATCATTTCATAAAAATTAATTTCAATTTAACTATTAATCAATAATCGTTTTTCATGTCCTCAAGTCCAAGGATTAGTGTCTAAAAATACTAACATCACACAAACATCAACATATTTCAGAAAACAATTTCAAAATAATAATTTTTCTCTTATTTTTAGTAGTTTAGTGAAAAATAAAGTATTAGAACACTCAAACACCTTCCATTAAGTTTCAACCTTCACAGTTATACTAGTGTAAGAGATATAGATGACATTTTTACAGTCATGATGACCTTAGGCCCACTGTAAAGAATTGGAATCATTGTCGAGAAGGTTTAGTAGTGAATTTATTAGGTTTAATATAAAAATAAAATAAAAAATTATATGAATAAAATGAATAAAAAATACTTATTCATTCACTATAGTTTAGGATAGTAAATTAGAAAATGAATATTTATAGTTTTTATTAGGCATTAAATATTTATTTATTTTTTATACTTAATTTTTTAGTGCAGATATTAATTATTTTTTTGATTTGTTCTTCTTTAGATGGGTTGTTTTTATGGTTGAAACCATTAATACCAATATTATTGTGTTTTTTTTTGAATTTTGTGAGTATACTACTTGGATATTTTCTAATAACTAGCCATGGAATCCTATAAAAATAAAGAAACTGAAAAATATTTTATGCCCAAATTTGGAGGTGAATTAATTAGGAAATAAATGATAATGAATATGCATGATATAGTTGTCCAAAACATTGAATAATCAAAAATCCAAATACTATATAATGAAATATGCGGGTGTTTCAGTCAGATTCTATTAGAAATTTTGTTCACGAAACCAAAAACATCCAACGACTCTTGTATCTATTAATACTCGATGAAAAAGTTAATAAATACTTCTTTCAAAAGGAAGGTGGTCACTGGGATGGTTTTACTAGAGATATTTCAGAATTAATGTTAGTCAAGATGATGGGAGTTCAGGTTCATCACACCTTTTTTACAGGATATATGTTTAATCTATGTATCTATTATAGATTTAATACATGTTTCATGAATCATTCCTATATCCCACTATAGAATTGGTAACCCATGTTCCAATTGTTTGTCATTATCAAGTATTGATGTGAAAATTTGTATATACCATAGTTTCTCCATCAAAATGAACAACCTTCTATATTAGAGGTTCTTTTTCTAGTTTAGTTATTAATCAGATATTATTAATTTTTAGGGACTATGTTTTAAAACTATATAGTCAGGAACTCTAGGGTTTATTAGAATCTTGGAAATTAGAAAATATTAATGGTTTTGGTTTTATTCTCATAGTATGGGATTTCTATATATTTATGTAAAAGAACCATAACATACATAGTTCAATATCACTTAATATTAAATTTCATACCGTTTAGGGTTAGGTGAGAAGGACCAATCCACAGAGTTTGATGTCACATGGTAAGGACGTGTAGGCGAAAGGTACTTATCAATGGTTGGTGTGCAACTTACACATAATCAACCGTTTCTAGTTAACATTAAAGGGAATATAGCACAACGTGATTATATTAGTCCCACGAAGAATGTGGCCTTATTAAGATGGTCCTCATAAGAAATACAGACTGACATGGGTAATATGTTGGTACCCAAGTGGAATAGGATTATATGGGTTGGGTATGATTTTACCAAGTGTATTTCCTATGTAAGTGATGTTCCACAGGGAATACGACCTTGGTAAAGGTGAATTAAATCCTAGAGGAAGTATAGATGACCAAGCAAAGATGTATAGACGCATGAAAATATAACTTGGTGAGTAGAGACATAGATGTATTTGAAGTAGGGTTTGAACCCCATGGAGGAATCCTATATATAAGAATTAATAGGAATAAAATATCATATAGTTATAGATGCACAATTTAAGTCATGTGATAGGATTGAACGATGTAGTGTAATGTCGTTTGGTAAGAACATTGTTGTGTAGTTTTATATAATGTGACTATGAATGTTTGCATGCTATTTTCAGCATGATATTGTTATATGTATGTACTTAATGATATGATAATATAAGGTCATATGAGGATTATTTACTTAATATTACCTTTGAATTATATTTTGGGACTTATACCTAAATAGCAGGCCTAAAGATGTATATTAATTATTCTAGTGGAATGTTCAATTATGTTGTCTAATATCACAGGATTAATGCTCTGTATGAGAAAAAATGTTACAAAATGTTAGGTGAATGTTTTGAAAGGAAACAATTATATTTATATGGGGTTTGTACATGAAAAGGAATCCCCTAATAGATGTGGCTGGGGTTACACCAATGAAGGAGGACCATATGATATTTGACTAGTGATTACACCTAATGAAGAAGGCTCATATGAGATGTGACTAGGGATTACACCTAAATATGAGGCCCATTTGAGATCATTTTAATCATGTTAATGAAATTATTAACTAAATTATATAAGCTCATGTGAGTCATGATCGGTGTGAGCAACAAGATATCAAAGAATATAAGTATTAATGAATGAGATTCATAATTGTATTTGAATGATTATTACACATTGATGATTACCAACCTACTATATCTCTACATTTTGATGGAAAGGGTGGGATATGGAGGCTGAGGTGGTATGGTCCCTTATAAGAAATTCTAGGGGATTACTCAATGAGGTATTCCCTATTTGAAAAAAATCGATAGGTTGAGACTAAATCCCTCATTGGTCAAGGGGATACCACTCCCAGATCCTTCTAATAGTGAAATATATTTTCCAAGTAATGCATGGTCATGATTCCCCCAATGGTTTCACCTATCTAGAAGGATAATTCCCAAAACTCATTTTATCGAGGGAATTCATGATATTAGTGTCTCATGCTGGTGTGTGTGACTTGATTGTGTACATCTGGTAGTCTAATAGGAGGTATCCATAATTAGAGGCCCAAGTAGGAGACTCAGATGATGACATTATCTATCATTGAATATAGGGTATTCATGATGCCTCAGTATGGGAGTAGAATGGGAAAAATTGTCTTAGTAAGGGAATTAAATAGGATTTGAACCATATGATACTAGGTACAGTGGATGGTTATATTAAATTGATAATAGGGTGAGAATAGTAGTTATTAATAATAAGGGAAACATTGTGGTTCACTCTAGTGAGTTTGAACAAGAGGCTTTACCCAAGTGATACTTTTTTAAAGGTACCTTAGTTATACGAGGGTGTACATAGTGGTTCTCTATATTGAGGTGACCAAGGTGGTTCTCCCTAGTGAGGGATAACAAGGTGGTTTAGAATACTTGATCTAGGTAAAGTTGATATTCTATCCAATAGAAATTAGAAAAATCTCCACAGTAGTTATAGAAGGTCTCCATGAATTCCTTTTGGAAGGATAGTGATCAAGTATGTTGTTGAGTAAGGGTCCATCATCCTAGTGTTGGCAGACTTGGGATAAAGTGTTTCCTTGTAATGTTTCATTGTTTAAAAGCATTCTAGAACTCAATTAACCTCTATTTTAGTTGATTTAACTTGGTTTTAGGCTTATTAAAGATACATAATGGGTTTTAGGGAATTGGAAAAAATACATGGTCTATCATAGCTTTAAGTAATTACATCATATTCCAAAAGATCTATAAGATTTTGGAATTTTTAGAGGTATATACTTATTAAATATTTGGTTTAAAACTATTTTTTGATTAATTAAGTGTTACTAGTGAGTTTCTGGGGATTCTGGGGTGTTACAGGGTGTTCAAGACAAAAAAAAGAAGACAATTAGGCCAACATGTACAAGGAACATAATTAAGTAAATTGTGTGATGTGGGAGGTCAAGATATGCAGTTTTAGACAATGGAATATCACATGGTTGGTGTATGTTTTCCAAACTGTGTTAGGATCCCTAGGTAACCATGTAGCTCATTTTTTCATGGTTAGTTCTTTTCACATGGTGAGTGCATGGTTTGAAAAATAGTGCGGGTAAACTATGAACCCCTTTAAAAGATGGAAAAATTACAATCTTTTCATTTTTTTAATTTTAAAGCCTCCCCCAATTTTCTTCCCTTTACTCCTCCCACTAACCCCAGTGAATAACACAACACCCAAAACCTTTCTATGGGTGGTTCTCATTAAATTATTGGCCATTTAGAGCACCTTTGGTTGCAAATCAAATATCTAAGTGACTCTAATCATCAAATTTCTTCTATTTTTTGGATTAAAAATTGTATATTGGGTGATATTATTTTGAATCCCTTAAACATTATTTTCCTGGTTTAATATAGGTTGATGATTCTTGAGGTTCTAGAATCAATATCTAAAGCTATGATTGGGGTTGCGTTCATGAAGAGATTTGAGATGGGTGGTCTACAGGTTATATACTATATTTTTATGAGTATTTGTGCATATAAATTTGTGTTATTTCATTTCCATGTTCTGTTCTTTGTTCAGTTACAGATAATTGGTAAAATGGGTGTCTAAATGTAAAATTTAACCCCTCATGATGCCCATGGGATTCATGGAGAGTGACTTAACCATTTTAGGTCCACCCCAGGGGTACACCAACCTTCCTGAACATGGTTAATGGAAATGTTTATGTGTTAATTTGAAATTTTTACTAGATCCCATGATGAACATGTTGAAATGTTAATTTTTTTATAATAATGTACAATTTATAGTTGTTTCTAGTTGTTATTAAATGATAAGGTTTTTTGTTAATACATTAATATAGGTTAAAGGGAATTTAATGTAATCATGCCAAATGGGCTGTGACTTATATTTGGAGTGTATAAGGGGGTTAATATATGGTAAATGATGAATTAGTTAAGTGAGTTAACAATTAGAAATATTTGAATATGTTAAAACGGTTGATGAATGGAAACTAGTGAAAATTCTTAATGAGTTTAGGAATAATAAATAGGAATTTGGCTAAATGGAAATCTAATGTCAATGTTAATACAATAATTGGGTTATGGATTAATATTGACTCCCATTTTGAGTTTGGATTCACTGTGGTGGTTATGTATATTCCAAAAACTGTTACTATGATATGGTATGTGTGGTGAATCAGATAATTATATATATATATATATATATATATTCATGGAGACATGGATTGGTGGTGGGTTAAAGGACTAATTCTCCACCCTCAGGTTTGGATGGACTAATGGTCTAACGCCACCCAAGAATGTACGAGTTAGGGAGTCATACTAATTCCATGTTCTCCTAATGGTATCATTCAATATCATTACCTAGATGGAGGCTCTAAGGTATATTGTGATGTGTTTATCCCTAGAGAGATAGAGATTTCTCTCATTCCCATTTGATTAATGTTGACTATCCTAAAACCTTGTTTAAATGATGTAAATGCCTAACCCATATGACACATGATGACAATGGAAAAATTTCGAAATTATGATGTAAATAATGAACCGAGAGTAATGCTATAAATGGTTGAAGTAAGTATTGTAAATTGGTGGCACCTAAATAGTCTTTCATTTACTTTTCATTTTTATAGTTTTTTCATGCACTATATATTTATATTGGATATTTTTTAGACACTATTGGAGGTGGAGTAGTGAGTTGTACTCACACCCATCTTGGACTATCGTTGGGTACCCAACCATATTTCATGGTTGTAGGTTAGGATAAGGGAAAGGGCCCAGTGTTTGGGGGTTGACTCAGGCCTGGGAATGGCATGGGTGAGCCTCCAGACATGGAGTTAGGGCCATTTTTGGGATTCCATAGTTTTTCTTCATTTTGAGTCTTGTTCACTTGGAATTATTAGTAACTCATGACATATTTACTATTGGATATGGTTTGTACCTAGTTTTGGGATATGGTTGTTTATGAATGTTTAATGTTTATTGCATGTTGTTTATACTACACTATTTATTTTTTGTTGTGGATTACTCTAGCACAAGGATATATTATACCAAAAAATCATATTTAGACCCCCACTACTAGTTGGAAAAATATTATGTATCGGGAGGTGTGCTTGAGGTAATGTGGAAACCCAGAAGATGGAACCATTTTGTGGCTTTAAGGATTGGGACATCACAAAGTGGTGTTAGAGGAGGTCTTTTTTAGACTTACTATTTGGTGATGATATATGAGAGGTTATGAAAGTATTGGACTTTATTAATAAGCTGGTTCTTGGGAGTAGTCATCAAATGTATGAGGGAAAACCCAAGTTACAAGGGGTGGGGAATTATTGTTCTTGTTGTGCGTTGTTACATTTTATGATATTTCACCATTGGGCGATGCAATTTTTGGGTGATGTGATACTTTAATGATATTTTTCTCATGACCAGAATTGCACAAGGTTGTGTATTTAGGTATCATTTAGGAAATAAGTATATAGGTTACATGAATCATGGTAGGAACACACATAGGATGGGAGTGTGGGACATAAAGGCGTAAAATGAATTAGACCTTATTGAACAACCTAAAAAAGTGACCTCTACCAGAATTTGGAAAAGGGGATAAGGGTAAGTAGAATATTGAATAGTGTTTAAAGAATATTCTCTAATAACGGTTATAAATGAGTTAAGATGTATATTTTAATGAATTTTTAAATGGAATTTATTTTTAGTGCTAAAGGTTCACATTGTAAGTACAAAAATGGTTCTAAAATTATGTATCATTTAGAACATGTATCCATTTATGTTGATTTACCCAAGTTATCCATAAACATCGGTAGAAATTGTCAACGACAATGTTTGGGATGTGATGATGAACTTTATGATAGTGTATGAAATGATATTTTTATATCAAGTGGAGATATTTATTTTTATAAGAATTACTAATTACATGTACTATGTGTTCTAATATGTGTGATTGGAATTGCAGGAAAATAACACCACGAAAACATATGCCATCTGAGTGGTAATAGGATGTCACCGAGAATTACCCTTCAGATGTGGAGAAAGAAAACTAGTAGATTCCTAGCAATAAAGGAGATGATTTGTTCTATAAGAAAATAACTTTATTGATATAGATGATAGAAAGGTACACAAGGAAGGTTGTAATGAGTATGTTTGAACTGACCAGGGAGTTTCCGCTCTAACACCCTTCAATGTTTTCTTGAGAGGGTGGACTCATGGATATGAAATTCTAAATAGATTCTATTCAGATGATTTTGGATCACTAGGAGTCTCATACAGATATTAGGGTCAAGATGGAAACGTATATTCCACAAGGCCTAAGAAAAGTGTAGGGGCTATTCTAGTTCAGACCCAACAAACTGATAATATGAGCTATAAATATCCTTAGGATAATTTTATGGAAAAGATTTATCTTGAAAACTTGAGGTAGGAGATAGAAACATTGTTTATGAGGTCGACCCATGTGTTCTATGATGGTAATGGAATATTATAGTCATTTCACCGGCTTTCAATGTTTTTTTTGAGATTTGGTTGGGGATGAGGCGACCACAATGATAATTTTTCCACAAGTACTCAATTATGATATCAATTCATAGGTGAATATATTTCACATGAAGAGGGTCTCTGAAGTAGTGGGTCAAGACCTTATATGAGAAGGAAATGTCAAAGAGGCTTCAGGTATCCAACATGCAATTCAAGTTGGGTGAACCATTGGTGTATATTCTGATAGTAGTAAGCGTTGATTCAGTAGTTTATACCAATGCATTGATGGATAGGGTAGCCAAAAAAAGGAACCGTTCTCTTAGGTTAGCAATCAAGTTCGTTTCTATCAATTCGGAAGGTCAGTGAAAGTGCATATTTAGTGTTCTCGACCACCAGTTGAGTGTCGAGTGTGCAGAATATTATTCCATGTGCATTGGTTATATAGGAACTCATGGTATTCCGGAAATGATGGAGGGTCGGGGATAGTGAAGAGTACATATAGGGGGTTGATGACACCATAACGGGTAGGTAGTTGGATATCGACCTGTCGTACCAATAGAGGTGGTAGACATGGTACTTATTGGTGAGATCATCTATATCTACAGGGAAGTACAACTCCAGGAACTTAGGATGGGGCCTAGGGTATAGGGACAAGTTAGTTTCATGCATTACATTCTACACCAAGAGGTGGAAAGGGTGTACCATCAACTATTTGAGGTATGATTCTTGTTTCTTATACTCTTTATAGGGTTTTATATGATATATATTCCTAACATTATTTATTTTTATGAAGATGGTAGTCGGGTTGGGTCTATAGGTGGAGCACTAGAGTGGGATTATGTCGATCGACACACTATATGGGGTGAGAAAAGAGGATTTTAGAAATTGTAAGGGATTTTCACTCATGGTTTGCATGAACTATTTCTTGTGGGATTTGGTCATGCTTAAAATTTCCAATTTTGATTTAATTCTAGGAATTTATTAGTTGGTGATATACCTGGTCCACACCAATTTTTACCATCATTGGGTAGCTTTTACATCTCTAGAGGGAGACACATATTTCCTTCGGGGTGAATGGGATGTTTGAGCAGGATGTACATGGCCATCTTGTTACCATTTGGATAAACTCATAGCCTAGGTGGCATGTCTAATGTTTGATGATGGGTGAGTGGAGAAAACTTCATTTCCTCTTATGGTGGTTTAGTTTCAAGATGTGTTTCTTGAGTATTTCATAGGGATAACACTTGAGAGGAATGTTAATTTCTTGATAGTGTTTCTGTGGGGGGTGTAGACAATTTCCGTTACGTTATATAGAATTGATTCGATAGTACCTTTGGAACTTAAGACCAAATTTGAAAAAATAGAGAACAAAGGGTTTATATGTCTTAGAACGTCACCATGATGATCTCCAATTATAATTTATAAGAATAATGATGATTTTTTGAGGATGTATATGGATTATATAAAGTTGAATCAGATGAAATTTAAAAATCGATACCCTCTTCCTTGAATTAATGATATTTTTTACTAGATTAGAGGTGATTTAATGTTTTCCATGTTCAATTTTAGATCAGTAAATCATCATCCTAGGGTGAACTGTAATTTCCCGACCCCAGAAGCCCAGAGTCGATGCATTATTATGTATCATTGGAATGATCACAAAACATCATGTCTAGAAAGATCGATTAGTTTAGTAGCCTTTGAAGTACTTGATATATTCATAAGGTTTACATTATATCATAAAATGGAATAATAAAAAAACATTTTTTCCATAGACAACACTAACATCCCATAGACTATCCCTGCAGGTTAGTAATAATATACTTCTTCATATCCTGGGAAGAATAAAACATAGAAAAGGGTGAGCTCAGATGCTCACTAAGGATAACAATATATTGGAAGCTTTCATAAATAAGCATAAACATTTATGGAAATGTATAAAACTAAAAAATCCTTTTCAACATAAAATTCATCATAATATGGAAAATATAAATCAAAATAATTCCATTTACTTACTCAAATGGATATTCAACTAGTCGAATAATAACATGCAATATCAATAGACACTTTCATAATGATGTAATGCATAATGGAAGACTTTCATAACCACATAGTCAAGGCCTCGTTCCAAGACTACAAATATGATTTTTTCAAGGCCTTGTGCCAAGACAGCAGTTTATCTCATTAGACCTACCGATGCATCGAGGGGATATAGCGGGCTCCACCCATCACATACTAAGTCCAATGCATTCCTTATATGAAAAGGTTTAAACATTACATAAAAATTAGTATTAAGACTAGCATATGAAATGTCAATACATAATCCATAAACCATGAATGGTATAAAAATAACACATCCACTGTCAAACATATCACAAAACCATCAATACAATATGGAAGTTTTGTATCATAATAAATCAACTCCAAATAAGCTTAATATCCATCAAAGGATGTTCACATAGATGAAATCAAAACCTTTTTTAGAGAAATATCTCTTTGTATTTTGAAATCATTTTAGGGTCACATAATTTATAAAATAAACATTTCTTTTTAAAATGTTTTTATAAGATTGTAAGGGAAGCTTCGACGCTGTGATAACGGTGGAAAATAGCCACACCCACCGTATAAGTTAAAAAAAGACATTCTTAACTAAATTTTGTCGAAAAGTATATAAATGACCATGTCAGGAAAAAAGGAAAGATTACATTATAAAAATCTTATAAAAGTAAAACAAGGGTATAAATTACTTTAACCCATAGTCTACTAAATAGTAAGAATGTTTTTAAATACATTTTTAAGAAACATGTATGTGTATGATAAAGAGGTCCCAGTAGATAATTACGTATAAACAACATCAGATAATGAAGATATTGTTGAATTAACCTTTACCTTGTAATTTCCTTGGTCGAGGGTAGGTTAAACTCATGTATAATGGTGAAATAATTTTTATTAAATAATAAAACAATTATATACATTATTATGATATCATATATGATCTTTTAACATTTCTTTGTTAATAATATCTTAATATTATCGTCATTTCGGGTGTTAAAAGATTTGTTTTCCTTAATATTATTTCTTATGTGAGTCATATTTGTTATGGATGGGATGTATATTATTCATATAAATAATTATATCAAGTCTTTAAACATTATTTTTATCATAAAATGAAAATTAGTCTTGAATGGATACGATGGGGAATGAATCTCATCGTGTTCGTGGAAACGGTAATCCGTACCTATGCACGAGTGACAATATCATTCTTTTGATAATAAAATAATATATAATTGGATGGTATATCATATATAAAGAATCATTATCATGTTATATTTATTATTTACATCAATTACACATCATTATTATACCTATCCATATAATAATGTTTTGAATAACTATTACACCACAACGTGGAGATGGCAAGCCGTACGTACACACGTCTGGTGACATGTCATTCAAAGGATGGTTATAATAATGAATATGGTTGTACCATATTTATAATAACATCACATGATATATAAGATACTATAGTTATTTTTTTAGAATGGAAACAACAAATAAAGATAAAGTTGAAGAAGAATGGAACTTGAAAGAGGGGATGAAATATTTACCTCTTCTTCAGGTTTGTCCTTTTGATATGGTCAAAAGGGATCCTTAGGTTAACTTTATGACTAAAGTAAGGCCTCTATTATTAAAGTATGACAGTTTAGAGGGTATTTGGGATGGGGGTTCACCGAGAAAAATGGATTTGAAGGTGTGAATTAGAGAGAAGGGGGAGTGCCTTTTTATAAGAGGGGTGAGGGGCACCTTTGGAAAGTCTAGAAATATTATTTTATGATAAAATCAATTTCGGTTTCTAATATCTCAAAAATGTATCATTTAAAATATAAGGTGAGTAGGGGTTGAAAAACCCTCAACAAATAGGTTTTATATAGGTTTGGGTCACTATATTAACTTTATCTTTTAGATTTAACACTTAGTAAAATAGTTCGACATTTACCATGTCTCTTTGTTTTTTTATATTATATGGTTAATAAACATACTATATACTTCCAAGAGAACCACAAGTGGTATATTAATTATACAACTATCATTATATAATTCATTTTTCTGAACATTATATTTTTAGGAATAGAATATCAATTAATAATATAATATTTATTTTAAAAACACTTTCATGTCAATTTTGACACTATTTGGTATTTTGTTTTTCCTAAATTCATAAAAACATTATTAATTAGAATAAACTTCATCTAACTAACCCTAATATGTCATATTAATATATAAAATTAGTGTAATTCATAAAATGTCTCAAATTACATTTAATTGGATATTTATAATATCAATTATTTTAATATTTCATTTATTAGGTAATGACTGCATCATCATTGTGTCATAAATAAATTAACTTATTTAATGTTTAAAAAATATAAATAAAATACCACTATGTAGGAAAGATTTTTATCTTTCTAATGAATATTTATAGTCGAATTTATATTAAGTGTAACCCTATATTAAATTTTTTTTAGTTATTAGACTTTGATTTTAACTCTTTTAACAATTCATTGAAATAAATAATAATAAATGTCCAAATCTAATCCATATGGATGTAAAAGATCATCTTTTATTACTAAGGTTGTTTTTGGTCGAATTAATCTTATAAAATAGAATTAGGACATATGTTAGGGTAATAATAATATCATTTTTACCATTAATTACCCTATTTACTTTTAACTGTGCTAAATAAAAAATAAAAAGTTACTATTCACCAAAAATTGTTTTCATCTTATTGAACCACATTTTACATAATGATATAAACTGTGTCTCTCAGAGTTTTTAAATTCAACTCACAGAAGTGGTAAAATTATGTTTTATGTAAATTTTCAAATGCTCCAAAAAGGTGGGTAAAAGACCGTAAAATGTTCAATAAACTTTTTATATATCTAAAATTATTATAAACTGAATATAATGAATTAAATTGAAAATATATAGGTATTATGTGTCTATTTTGACCTAAAATAAATTTAAAAAAAATATATAATTATTTAAATAAAAATTCAGTTTTAAACAATAACTCAGTGTTTTTCATTATTCATAAAAAATTGGCAGTTTTCAGAAAAAATCAAAAACTTCTCCATAAGCTAATTTCAATACTCTGAATCCAAATATTAAGTCCATTTTGAAAGGTAAAATTTATAAAATTTTAAAAATTGTGTATTAAAATTCATAATGGCCAGTTTTATTAGTTACAGCCTGTTAGAACTCGAAGTTGCGCACAACACACGCTATTGTATTATTCAAAGAGAAGCGTACCATGGAAGCTTGAGGTGTTACATTCCCCCATCATTAATATGATTTCTTCCTTGAAATTTATTGAATATTACAACATAAAATGACTCAAGTGGTTCTTCATCATATGTTTCTTGGGTTCCCACGTTTCCTCTTCCATCTTATGGTTTCTCCATAGAACTTTTACCAGACGAGTCGTCCGGTTTCTAAACACTTGTTCTCTTGTATCAAGAACCTTGACAGGATTTTCTCAATAAGACAGATCAGGTTATAAATCTAATTCCTCGTAGGTTATTACATGTGTTGGGTCAGACAAGTATTTTCTCAATAGTGATACAAGTAATACATGATGAACTTTGGAGAGACTTGGCAGAACTTCAAATGGTAAGCTACAACCCCAATTCATTCTAGAATTTTGAAAGCTTCGATGTACCTGAGACTCAATTGTCCCTTCTTACTGAAACGTATAACACGATACCTTCCAGAAAACATGATCTCCTACCTGAAATTCTAAATCCTTCCTTCGGTTATCGGCATAGATCTTCTACCTACTTTGAGCTTATTTGATGTGGTTTTGGATTACCTTAACCTTTTCTATCGTTTCCTCCACCAGTTCTGGGCCTATGAGTTTTCTTTCACCAACATAATCTCAACATGTTGGTGTGCGACATCACTTTCTGTATAACGCTTCATATGGTGCCATCTAAATACTTTAATGGAAGCTATTATTATAGGAAAATTCTACCAGACATAAATATTGATCTTACATACGTTGAAATTCATGTGGGAATGATCTCAACATGTCATCTAAGGTATGAATAGTCCGTTCTAATTGTCCATAAGTTTGGGGGTGGTAAGCAGTGCTCAAAAAAAGTTCAGTATCTAGGGATTTGTGATGACTTTTCCATAATCTTGATGTAAAATAGGGATCACGATCAGAAAAAATCAATAGTGGTACTCCATGATGTCTTACAACATCATTAATATATAGTCTTGCTAATTGTTGAAGTGAAAAAATCTTATCTTATAGCAAGAAAATGTGCTGACATGGTTAGATGATCAACAATGAACCATATTTCATCGTTCTTTCTAGGAGTATTTGGTAGTCCCATGACAAAGTCCATCGTAATATTATCCCATTTTCACTCAGGTATGGGATGAGGTTTCAAGACTCCCCCAGGATTTTTCCTTCCATCATTCACTTATGGACAAAACATACATCATGAAACAAAATCAGCAATCTCCCTCTTTATTTTTTCCCTCAAAAAATGTTCCTTCATATCTCTATACATTTTGGTTCTACCAGGGTGTATAGAGAAATTGGAACTATGAGCATCATCCAACAATTTCCTTTTTAGATCAGATATTTTGGGAACACAACGTCTCTTCCCAAATTTCAAAATTCCATCTTCATACACAATGTCACTCAATATCCCATCATTTATAGCTTTAATCTTCTTCTGAAACTATTCATCATCGGTCTGAGAAATCTTTATCCTTTCTAGTAAAGATGATTTGGCAACCATTTGAAAAAGTATTAGCTTTTCACCTTCCAAGGTTATCCCCATGTCCAAATTTGATATATCCCTAAAAATACGATCTCTTTCAACTCTCATCTTGTTCAAAACTCCATGATCCTTTCTGCTAAAATCATTTTCCACCTTATTTTCCTTCCTCGGGTGGTAGTGTATAGTGAAATCATAATCCTTGAGTAGTTTAGGCCATGCCCTTTTCCTCATGTTGTGTTCTTTCTGAGAGAAAATATACTTCAAACTCTTGTGATCAGTATAAATCTCACATTTTTTCACCATAGAGATAGTGTCTCCAAATATTTAAGGGAAAGATTATAGCTGCTAACTCAAGATCATGAGTATAATAGTTTTTCTCATGAATTTTCAACTGTCATGATTCATAGGAAATAACTCTATCATTCTGCATATGGACCCAACCAAGTCCTTTCTTTGAAGCATCACTATAAATAACAAACCCATCATTCCCCGACGGTAGGGTCAAGATAGGACCATTGACTAATCTTATCTTCAGTTCTTCATAACATTATTTACACTCTTTTGTCCAAACAAATTTAACCCCTTTATGTGTGATCTTGGTTAATGGGTTAGCCAGTTGGGAAAAATTCTGGACGAAATGCCGATAATAACCTACTAAACCAATAAAACTACATACCTCAGTTATACTCTTCAGTGATTACCATTATTGGATTTCCTTGGTCTTAGAAGGATCAGCAGGGATTCTATCCTTGTAGACAATATTGCTACGAAAAAAAATCTCCTGAAACCAGAATTCATACTTGGTAAACTTCCCATATAATTCTTGTCTTCTATGAGTCTTCAGGATAATTCACAAGTGATTATCATGATTTTTTAGCTTTTAGAGTATACTATGATATCATCAATAAATACCACTAAAAATTCATCAAGATATTCCATAAAAAAGATACTCATTATATCGCTGAAGATAGAGCGTTCATTAGTCAATCCCAAAGGCATTACTCTAAAATCGTAATGCATGAACGCGGTTCGAAAAGCTGTTTTCAAAATGTCTTACTTCTTCACACACAACTGATGATATCCAGATCTAAGGTCAATCATTGAAAAGTATTTAGATCCATGAATTTGGTCGAATAAATCATCAATATGAGGTAGGGGATACTTATTCTTTATTGTTATAGCATTGTTCTCCTTGTAGTCAATGCACAACCTCATAGATCCATCTTTCTTCTTAACAAAAAGGATAGGGGCTCCCCATGGAGAAACACTAGGGCAAATAAATCCCTTATTACTCAATTCCTCTACTTGTTTCTTTAGTTCCTCTAATTCCACTATCAGGATTCTATAATGGGTCTCTGATATGGGCATTGATTCAAGAATTACATCAAAGGAAAACTCAATTTCTCATTCTGGAGGATGTCCAAGTAAATCATTTAGAAACACATAAACATATTTTATCACAATAGGTACATACTCGATTTGAATATTCTTTTCCTCACCCACCATTATTTCATTCGCTTCATCCCCAATAATTGAATTTAGTTGCACTATTGGGGGAGGATCTAGATAAGAATTAGGTGGTGATGATTCTACTCTAAAGATAAGGTGTTCATTATCATCATCATCAAAAATATTAACCTCCTTATTCTTATAATAAATTTTTTCATTATGGTATAAAATCCAATCCATACTGATGATTATATCAAATTCAATCATGGGTATAACAATGAGATCCGTAGATAAAGAACATTTATATTCCTTAATGGGGACTGATTCACAAAACTTTGTTTCAATGATACTTCCCTTAAGAGTTTTAACTGAAAAATACCTTATTAAATCAAAATGGAAATATCTAATTTTCATAGAAAACAGGGTAGATATGAAACATTCTGATGATCTAGAATCAAATAACGCATTTACTAAACCTAAGGAAACCATTAAATTACCTTCTACTATGTCTTTTGGAGCTTCAACCTCAGTAGTAGTGATAACATAAGCTTGGCCTTGATTTCTTGGCCTTTTCTAAGGTAAGTTCCCCTGAAGCTTAAGAAATTCATTCGCATAATGCCCCATTTCTCAACAATTGTGGAATTCAACATCAACAACCTCTATCTTCCCCTTGGAATCACGATCTTGGTGGCCTTTTTCACCACACTTGTAACAGACTCTCATTCCCTTCAGGCAAGTACCAGGGTGTTTCTTCCCACATTTTCTACATGATGGATATTCAACTTTTCCCTTATTCCCCTTATTTCCATTTCTAGAGTGTTCCACACATCTCTTCTTATATTTCTTTTCTTTAAATTCATAAGACTTTGAGAATTCTTTTTTTTGTCTTGATAGAACATGAGATAATAACATCATATGACGAGAAGGATTGAGAGACTAATGATCGACGGAGAAATGGTTTTATCCCATCAAAGAAATGATCAATCTTACTTCTTGGGTTACATATATAATCTGCATCATGCCTTTCTAAATGTAAAGTTAGCTTCACACTTTGTGAAATTCTCATACTCCTTTTGCCTCAGACTCAGAAATTGCCTTTCCATATCCGCTCGATGGTCACAAGGAAACTATTTCTCTAATAAAATCTCTTTAAAATCCCTCCAATCCATATTTGATACTTCATCATATTCCTTTGGGTTTTTAATCAATGACCACCATTGATCAACATCTCTAGTGAGGCGGTAAACTTCCATGACAAGTTTTTCCCTTTCACTACTCCCCAAGGTGTGGAAAGTTTTATCTAAGAAATTTATCCATTTCCCAACTACATATAGATTTTTACTCCCATTG
Source organism: Viscum album (assembly GCA_963277665.1). NCBI lineage: Eukaryota > Viridiplantae > Streptophyta > Magnoliopsida > Santalales > Viscaceae > Viscum > Viscum album. The sequence goes on along the minus strand of OY728158.1, from coordinate 1,021,070,568 downwards.
AATGTTGGTGTTTGTTTCCTCATGAAGAGATCTAACATTGATCCTCGACACTGTGGATCAGGGTGCTCCATATGGGTAAGGTTATTATTCATAACCTGAGTGAGTTGTCTGAGTATAGTGATTAGCTGATTAGCACTAGTTGTATGACCTGCTCTAATATAATTATCTTTAGTAGGAGGGAAGTCCTTACATAGAGTGTGTGCATTGATACGTTTTCCATTCCTTCTAGTAGGTGCCATTTCTAACAATGGAATAAACTAGATTAGTTTATGAATCGCAATACATAAATCCAAACTTGTAAAACACTGAAAATAAATTGAAAAAATTATGGATATAATTCATAATCATAAAAATGTTTTCTTTGAGGAAGTACATACTCATAAACCCTTTATAAGGGTTTGTAAAGAAAATGAGAATTATCCTAAGCATATCTCCCTGGAGATTCGTAACCAAGAGTGCAACAAGGCCCGTTGTCATGCACCAGTTCCCGTTCGAGTCTAGCTCAAAGTAGTGTTTTTGGGTTTTACCCATAGGTACATCTGTGCCAGAGCAGTCTCTACCTGCTCATATCAAGACCAAGATGTATTTCTTGGAAAAATCACAAAATCTCAACAGTACCAAAATTCTAAGATGTTTTTCTATACTAATCCTCAAAGTCTATCTTAAGGATATGTGCTCTAATCAGTGTTTATCTAAATCTAGTTTCCAAGGTTTGTACAAAACATCCTCTCATAAAAACTGTAACACCCAAACCCAGAAGCCCAGAGTTGGTGCATTATTATGTATCATTGGCATGATCATAAAAGATCAACTTTCGAAATATCGATTAGTTTAGTTGCCTTGGAAGTACTAGATACATTCATAAGGTTTACATTACATCATAAAATTATAAACTACAACAACATTGTTTCCATAGACCACTCTGAGATCCCAAATACTATCCCTATAAGGTAGTCATTATATACTTCTTCACATCCTGGGAAAAATAAAACAAAGAAAGGTTGAGATCAGAAGCTCAGTAAGGATAAAAATATAGCATAATCTTTCATAAATAAGAATAATAATTTAAAGAAATGTATAAAACTAAAATAAAATCCTTTTCAACATAAACTTCAACCGAATATGGAAAATAAAAATAAAAATAACGCCATTTACTTACTCACATGGATATTCTACTAGAAGATAATCACATGCAATATTAATAGCCACTTTCATAATGATAGAATGCATAATGCCAGACTTTCATAACCACATAGTCAAGGCCTTGTTCCAAGACTACAAATAAGTTTTTGTCAATGCCTTGTGCCAATACACTAGTTTGTCTCATGAGACCTATCGATGCATCGAGGAGCTATAGCGGGATCCACCCGTCACATACTAAGTCCAATGCATTCCTCATTTGAAAAGGTTTAAACATAACATAAACATTCATATTAAAAATAGCATACGAAATGTCAATAATTTATCCATAAACCATAAATGGTGTAAAAATTACACATACATAGTCAAACATATCACAAAAAAGTCAATAAAATACGGAAGTTTTGTATCATAATAAATCAACTTCAAATAAGCTTAAAATTCTATCAAAGGATGTCGATATAGATGAAATCAATACCTTTTTTAGAGAAACATCTCTTCCTATTTTGAAATAATTTAAGAGTCACATAATTTATAAAGAAATTATTTATATTGAAAATAATATTATAAGCTTGTAAGGGATGCTTCGACGATGTTATAATGGCAGAAAATAGCCGCACCCGCCGTATATGTTAATAAAAGACATTCTTACCTTTATTTTGTCGAAAATGTTATAAAGGACCTTGTTTGGAAAATGATGGAATGATTCCTTTATAAATATATTATAAAAGTCAAACAAGGGTATAAATGAATTTAACCCATAGTCTAGTAAATAGTAAGAATGTTTTGAAATACATTTAAAGAAACATTAATGGGGATGATAATGAGGTCTCAGTAGATAATTACGTATAAACAACCTCAGATAATGAAGAGATTATGGAATTAACCCTTACCTTGTACATTTCCTTGGTCGAGGGAAGGTTAAACTTCTGAATAATGGTTAAATAATGGTAATTAAATTATACAATAGTCATATACATTAATATGATACCATATATGATCTTTTAACATCAATTTGTTAATAATATCTTAGTATTATTGTCATTTCCGGTGTCAACAGATTTGTTTTCATTTATATTATTGTTTATGTGAGTCATATTTGTTATGGATGGGATGTATCTTATTTATATTCAAGATGATATCAAGTCTTTAAACATTATTTTTAATCATCAAATGAAAATTAGTCTTGAATGGATAGGATGGGGAATGAATCTCATCCCGTTCGTGGAGACGGTAATCCGTACGTACGCACGAGCGACAATATCATTCTTTTGATATTAAAATAAAATATAATTGGATGGTATATCATACATACAGAATCATTTTCGTGTTATATTTATTATTTAAATCAATTACACATCATTATTATACCCATCCAAATAATAATGTATTGAATAACAATTATACCACGATGTGGAGACGGTCAGCTGTACGTACGCACGTATGGTGACGTTTTATTAAAAAGATGGATAGAATATTGAATATGGTTGTACCATATATATAATAACATCACAGTATATAGAATACACTAGAATTATTATTTTATAATGGAAACAACAAAGAAAAAGGAATTGGATGAAGAAAGGAACTTGAAAGAGGTAATGAAATATTTACCTCTTCTTTGGGTTCTTCCTTTTGATTTGATCAAAAGGGATCATTAGGATAGATTTATGAAAAAATTAAGGCCTCTAGGATGAAGGGAAGACAATTTAGAGGTTATTTGGATAGGGTTTGGCCAAGGAAAATGGCTTTGAAGGTGTGAATTAAAAAGAAGGGGCAGTGCCCTTTTATAAGAGGGGTGAAGGGCACCTTAGGAAAAGATAGAAATATTATTTTATAATATACTAATTTTAGGTTCCTAATGGATCCAAAATAGATTATTTAAATTATAAGGTAGGGATGGGTCGAAAATCACTCAAAACATAGGTTTTAGATAGGTTTGGGTGACTATATTAACTTTATATTTTAGATTTAACTCTTAGTTAAATAGTTTGACATTTACCATGTCTCTTTGTATTTTTATATTATATGGTTAATAAAATTACTATATATACTTCCAAGAGAACCCCAAGTGGTTCATTAATGACACAAATATCATTATATAATTCTATTTTCTGAACATTATATGTTTAGGAATAGACTATCATTTAATAATATAATATTTGAATTAAAAACTCTTTTATGTCAATTTTGACACTATTTGGAATTTTGTTTTTGCTAAATTCATAACATCATTATTACTTCAAATAAAATTCATCTAACTAACCCTAATATTTCATATTAACCTATAAAATTAATGGAATTCATAAAATGTTTCAAATGACATTTATTTGTATATTTATAACAATAATTATTTTAATATTTCATTAATTAGGTAATTACTGCATCATCATTGTGTCATAAAAAATAAATTATTTAATGACTAAAAAATAAAATTAAATAACCATTATGTATTAAATAATTTTATATTTCTAATAAATATATATAGTCGAATTTATCTTATGTTTAACCCGATATTAAAAATGTTTTAGTTATTAAACTTTGATTTTAACTCTTTTAACAATTATTTGAGTTAAATAATAATAAATGTCCTAATCTAATACAAGTGGACCTAAAGGATCATATTTTATTCCTAAGGTTTTTTTAGGTCTAATTAAACTTATCTAATAGAATTACCACGTGTGTTAGGGTAATAATAATATCATTTTTCCCTTAATTACCCTATTTACTTTTAACTGTGGCAAATAAAAGTTAACAATTACTATTCTGAAAAAATTATTTTCATCTTACTGAACCAAATTTTACATACATATATCAACCGTGTAACTTGGAATTTCGAAATTAAACTCACAGAAGCGATAAAATTATGTTTTATGTAAACTTGTAAATGCTCCAAGAAGGTGGGTAAAAGACGTTAAAAAGTTCAATAAAATTTTTATATATCTAAAATTATTATAAACTGAATCCAATTAATTAAATTGAACTTATATAGGTATTATGTATCTAATTTTGCCTAAAATAAATTTAAATAAGATAAATAATTATTTATATAAAAAGTCAGTTTTAAACAATAAGTCAGTGTTTTTTCAATATTTATAAAAAAATGAAAGTTTCCCAAAAAAGACCAAAAATTCACACTAAGCTAATTTTGATACTCTGAATCCAAAAATGAAGTCCATTTTGAAATAAAAAATGTATAAAATTTTAAAAAGTTGGTATTACTATTCATAATGGCTAGTTTGATTGGTTGTGGTGTGTTAGAACTCAAAGTTGCGTACAACACACACTATTGTATTATTCAAAGGGAAGTGTACCATGGAAGCTTGGGGTGTTACATGAACACTTATGATATATCAAGAATAAATTTCAGAATAATGTATAAGTTTTATGAGTTTTTTGTGATTCATTCGGTTTAATCAATGGACCATCTATGGTCATGGACTTGATGAACCAAATATTTCACCCATATCTAGATGAGTTCATAGTTGACTTTGTTGATTACATCTTCGTATACTCTAGAACTCTTGACAGTCATGCCAAACATATGTATATAGTATTGAGTACAATAAGATATCATATTCTTTATGAAATGATATCAAAATTTCATTTTTTGATTGATAAGAAATAATTCTTAACTCACATCATATCGAAGGTAGGAATGTTAGTTGATCCTAAGAAAATGCAGGTTGTGGTGTCTTGTGAGTATCACAAAAAATATTACTGATGTTTGGTGTTTTTTGGGTTTGGACGGTTACTATAGAATGATCATTAAAGGATTATCATGTTTAGAAGCACCTATCTCAGGTATAACCAATAAGGGAGTTAAGTTTGAGTGGTCTGAGTTACGTGAGAATTCATTTCAAGATTTGAATAAGTGGTTGACAACTGCACCAATCCTGATCCCACTCAATCCAGGTAAGGGATACACCCTATATTGTGATGTGTCTGGAGTTATACTTTGATCTATGTTAATGAAAAATGATAGGGTGGTAGAATATGGTTCATGGTAGTTGAGGCCTCATGAAATGAAGTACACTACTCATGATCATGATATAGACGTTGTGGTATATTCCTTAAAGTGTTGGAGCTATTAATTTCCATGAGAGTGGTTCAGGGTGATTACAAACTATAAAAGTCTTAAGTACATCTTCTCTCAGCATTATTTGAATCTTTAGCAATGAATATGGGTTAAATATATGATGTATTTTAATGTCTATTTGTTTTACGCACCAAGAATGTGGAGTAACATTATAGATGTTGTGAGTTGAAGGACACACAATTTGGTGGTTTAGGAATGCAGATCTATGTGGAGATTTATGGATGTGTTTGGTGAGATTCACCTATAGGTGCTTGATGGGCACAATTAGTTGAATCCTACATCAATAACAATCCATTCCATGTTTTTCAGCCCGATCAAGGAGAGTCATCTTCAAGATCCAAAATGTCTGGGTATGAAGTAAAGCCTTAAAGGTGGGGAGTCACCTTCGAGTTGGACTATAGGAGATCATGGGGTTGTTTGTGTTTGTGGTCATCATGTGGTTTCAATGGGTATATTGGGAGATTTTATGTGTGAGTTACATGAATCAAAGTGGGTAGTTTATCCTAGAATGACTAAGATATATCATGAACTTTATAGGTAGTTTTGGTGGCTAATAATGAAGAAATAGGTTTTAGGTTTTTTTGGGTTGCCTTACCTATCAGTAAGTGATGGTCGAGAATCGATGCCCATGTGGTTTTTTACAACCATTTTCAATTCTAGAATGGATGTGGGATGATTTAATGATGAATTTTATAGTGGATATTCTGATAACACCTTAGAAGAGTGATGCAGTCTAGTTAGATGTTGATCGATAAAATAAAGTGGCTCATTTCTTACTGATGCATCAGATATTCAAAGTTTATCAGTTGGGTGAGTTATATGATTGGGAGATAGTGTGGTTGCATGAACTATCGAGCACTATCATTTCAGATTAAGATCTTTGTTTCACATCACACTTCTATAAAGAATTATAGAAGGTACTTGGATCTCAAGTGTTTTTAGTATATAAGTTCACCCATATATGGAAAGATGATCTGAGTGTATGATTTATGTGTTAGAGGACATATTGAGGGATTGTGTCTGCAATTTCAGTGGTTCATGGAAAATACACTTGTCCCTTGTTGAGTCTTCCTAAAAAAATAGATTCCATGATACAATTTAGATGGTTCTATTTGAGGTTATCTATGGTATTTTGAGTAGTTATCTACAACATTTTCTAGAATACGGCGAAATCGAGATATTAGGGCCGAATCTCATGTAGGAGATGTCAAAAAAGGTTCAGTTGATTCATAAATTCATGATAAAACTCTGAGTAGGAAGAAGTCATATATTGATCGAAATCACAGACCTCTGGAGTTTTTTGAGGTTTATAGTGTGTTTCTTCAGGTGTTTCCATGTTTGGGTCACCTTTGAATTCGGAAATAGGGAATGTTGGCACCCATGTACATGGGGTCATTTGAGATCATGGAGAGGATCGAGCTAATAGAATACCGATTGGATATTCAACAATGATATAGTGGTATGAACCATGTTTTTCACCTTTCACAACTTCAAAAGTATCACCCTGACCCATCTCATGGGAATAATGTTGAGTGTGTGTAGCTTGAGGATGATGTGTCATTTGATGATAATCAGTCTCTAATTGTGGATCATAGCGAGAAAGGCTAGTGGAGAAAAGTTGTACGTTTATTTCAAGTTATGTGGTGCATGGTAATGTTCTATAAGAAACATGGGAGTGGGAATTGGATATTTGGGAATAGTGGACCGACCTATTTTCTTTAGAAACTCACTAATTATTAGAAATGAAGGTCGAAGATGAGCCATTATAATGTGGGGACCATATGAGATCCAGGATTCTTAGAGAATTTTTACTTGTTTAAAAGTTGGTTTAGATAACTTTTTTGGTTAATAAAGTGATTACAAGGATTTTGAGGTACTTTTTGGGTGTTTCGGTGTTCATGACATGAAAGAAAAAAATCAGGCCAGCGTGTGCTAGGTGCATTGTTGGCGCACGGCTAACGGATGGTTATATAGACTATGTGATGTGGGAGGCTATGTTGTGTAGTTTTTGATAGTGGCATATTTCATGGTTGGTGCATTGTTTCCAAATTGTGTAGGGAACTTTAGGTAATTGTACAACTCATTTTTTTCTGAGGTAGTGTCTTACACATAGTTTATGCACAAACTAAAAAACCGTGTGACCCTATAAAAGTTGAAAAAATCAAAAAAATCCTCATTTTGTTTTTTAAATCCCCACCAAATTTTCTTCCCCTTCCTCATCCCTCTAACCCTAGTGATGAAATCAGAACCCCAACACATTACACGGGACATTATCTCTTGAATCTAGTCTATTTAGAGTGTCTTTGGTTGAGAATTGAAGATCTGCGTGAGTCTAATCCTCTCATTTATTCATTTTTTTGGATTTGAGGTTTTTTCTTGGGAGATATTATTTTAAATCCCAAAAACATTCATTTTATAGTGTAATCTAGAAAGAATCTTCAAGGGGTGATATTATTAGGATCTAAGGCTATGATAAGGAGTGAACTCATCAATGGATTCAAGGTTAGTGGTCTACATGTTATATCACATAGTGTTTATGAGAATTTGTTTATATAAGATTTTGTTATTTCTCTTCTATATTAGTTTCTAGGTGTAATCAGATAGATTTAGTAAAACAGGTGTCCAAATGACAAATTGAATCCCTCATGATCCCAGTGGGATGCATGAATAATAACTTGACTGATTTAGGGCCACCCATGTGGTGTGATGACCTTCTAGAACATGGTTAATTGATATTTTTAGTGTGAAATTGAATTGTATTTAACTAGATCCCATGATAGACATGTTGAATTGTGAAATTTTATATTATTAAGGTTAAATGGATAGTTTTTTTCAAGTGGTGGTTAATGGCTATGCGATTCTTTAGCTTAACATGAAAATGGGTTAAATTGAATTTAATGTAAATGTGACAAATGGCTAGTGACTTATATTTAGAGTGAATAATGAGGTTAATGCATGGGAAAAAATTAATGAGTTAAGTGAGTTTATATGTGGTAATTTTTAAATATTTTAAAAAGTTTGATTTATATAAATTAGTGAAAATTATTATAGAGAATAGGCATAAGAAAATAGAATTGGGTTGAATGAAAATCTAATGTAAATGCAAATGTGATAATTGGGTAGGGACATAATATTGACTCACATGTTTATTTTGGATGCATTGTGGTGGTTATGTATATTGTTGAGAGTGTGATTGTGATATAGTGTGTATGGTGAATTTGAGATATATATATATATAATCATGTACGCATGGATAAGTATTGGGATAAAGGAATAAGGCTCTTCTTAGGGGTCAACTTGGACAGATGTTCTAACCCCACCCATGAATGCATGAGTTAGGGAGTCAGACTAATGCTTTATACCACTAATGTTCTCATACTATTAGATTACCTAAAAGAGTCTCCCTGGTAGGTTTTATGTGTTAATACCTAGTGAGATAGTGATTTGACTCATTCCCATATGCTTAAGATTTATTTTCCTAAACCCCTATGTAAATGATGTCAATTCCAATCCCAAATAATACAAGATGATAATGGAAAAAGTAGAGAAGATTATGTAAATAAATAAATATGAATAACGTTAGAAATAGTTTACGTAAATATTGTTAACTGGTGGAAACTAAACTATCTTTCATTTCTTTTTCATTTGTTTATTATTTTTAGACACTATCTATTTAGACTGAATATTTTGTAGACACTATTTTTGGTGTCCTATGGATTTGTACTCACACCCTACTCAGGACATTATTGGGTACCCATGTAGATTTCATGGTTCTAGGTCAAGACTAGGGAGAGGGCCCAATACTTGTGAGTTGAGTTAATCTTAGGATATTCATGGGTGAGGTTTGAAACATGGATTATGGACAATTTTTGGGAATCTATAGTTTGTCATTATATTGGGTTTTATTCACATAGAATTATTAGAATTTCATGACATATTTACTCTTGGTAATGGTTTGTACCTAGTTTTGGTATATTGTTGTTTATGAATGTTTATTAGCCATTGCATGATGATTCCACTATTATATTTATTTTCTACTATGGATTACTCCGATAAGATGTTATAGTCTTCACACATGGCTTATTTATACCCTCATTTCTAGTCTAAATCCTATGGTGTATGGGGAGGTGAGCTTGAGGTCATGTGGAGACTAGGGTTAGGGCACTATGTCAGTGGCTTCTCGGATGATGATTCTAGAAGTTCCAAATGAGGAGTGAAAGAGTCCTATTTATAAGAAAATAAAAAACCATGGGAAAATGATATTTGATATAGAGGTGTTATGTATAGGCATGAAATACGTATTAACGATTCTTACATAGGTGGTTCACATATGGTTGACATAGGAATGCCTATTGGGAGACTACGTGGGGTTTGGGTGAAATTACTGGTCATTCTTCCCAGGACATTCCTTTATGTACTTAGCTTATCTATCCTTCAAAGTATTAATCATTTTCTAAAAACCGAGAACAAGAAAATTCCCCCTCCTCAATATTGAATCCAATTAGACCAATGATTATTTAATCCTATGGTCAAACTAACCTTAGATTGAAATGAATTTCTAAAAATGGAGGAATGTTAAACTTAATGCTAATATAGATCATTATAGTTGTGAAAAAAAGTGTGAACAAATGTGTTTCAAATATATTAATTTTGTTATGGGTTAGGAGGCCCATATAAATTTAAATAAAGGGGTGATTTATCTGTACTTTTTCTTTATGCAAGGAAGATCAATCAATATGTCACTGTTTTTATTATTTTACTTTGAGGTATACACACATATGTGGTATTAAACCCTATCACAATGCCTTTATGTTAAGATTATTTGATGGGTTAAATTATTGAGTGAAATATTTTTAGGGAAACCTATGGTGAAATTTTTTAGTTAATTCAGTTTGGTGATGCACTTACATGATGAACTTTCATGAAGATCTTAGGAGAACAACTTGGATGAGCTAATTTTTTAATTAGTCAATTTTTTACTAGTAGTTATTGAATTTTAATACTTACATTTCAATGATTTTATTTTTATTATTAGATATTTCTTAATAAAATATTTCTTGGTTATTTTAGAGATATAATGGTTGGGATGATTATTTTTGTTTTAGATGTTTTGGTTTCCACATTGATCTAGGAGATGATCAAAATTGCTAGACATGATTAATATCATGAGTGTGAAATCTTCCTGAAAATATTATAAAAATACTAAAGAAACACCATCCATATTATCCATAATATGAACTCCTTCAATTATATAGACATGGTATTTTGACACACATTCTCATCCTAAGGATAGACACTTATATACTATTATCCTGATTTATTGATATCATAAACCTAAACAAAGATAATATTTTTTCCTAGGGTACCTATAACAATGAGGGAATGATGTGATCAATTTTCCCAATGAATCACAAAATAACTGATGTAGATATGAAGTATCACATATCAGAGCCCAAGAATCATTGATTCTTATCCATTTTCTCTATTTGTAGTAATAATCAATCAAAAAGATTGAATAAATAATTAGATATTTTTGTAGGAGGTAGTGTTAGGATTGAGTGGCTATTGATGTATCATTTACACAAGAGATGTTCTAAACTAATGAGATAATTGGAAACTATTTTTATTTAAGGTTTCAATTGGGTTTATATTACATATGAGTATATAAAATATGAATTTCCTCAAAAAATGTTAAGCCAATGGATCCCACATTTGAACTTATTTCACATGACATGCAATAAGGAGGGAATTAGTTTATTGGAAATATAGTCTCGGTGGTCACCCATCCTTGTGGACATGTACAGTGAATTTTAACCACCAAAGATAATTTGAGAATATGCTAAGTAGTTACCCACGTTTTCATATGAATTGTTGAAGATGGCATTGAAATTCATTAGGAAGGATCTTCATCCAAGTTCCAAAATCCATTTTTGGTTTTCTATGAAGGCCTTCTAGGAGCCTCATAGAACATAGCCAAGTTTCTATCAGTCAACATCATTACCCAAAATGTAAAAATTGGAAATTTTAGGAAAATATTATCCAATATTGGATTAATACTTTATGAATAATGGTAATAGAATTTTAAACTATACATCATTTCTCAAACCCAACTTATAGGTTTTTAATGATGCAGTTGAGAAACAATCTACTTCTAGTCAGTAATTACCACTTTGACATCAATCTAGGTTCATTTTTATAGTAGATAAGTTGGTGTAGGGTAGTATGTGGGGTGGCAAGTTCCCAAAATATCAGAAATATATTTGTACCAACTACATGTTTATAAAGGGAATTCCCCCTTCCATATCTTGGGTTCATTTTAGGTGTTGTGTGTGTGTCACATTGAATATAAATTCATATATGATATTTAGTGAGATAATAATCCCCATATACTTACATTACCCCTTTATATAGGTTTTATATGGCATTTAACCTCTATCTCTAAATTATGGATCAACCATAAATAATTTGGACCTATAATTCAAATTTAACATCTTCTATACAATTATCCTTCCATCGGTATGATTTCTAACATTGGAAAAGATAATTTTATGTTGGATCCTATATGGTTGTTGTGAGAGACTATTTTATGGTGATATGGGTGGGAGGAGAGAATATATATAAGGAGTATGTTCAATATATATTTTAATAATAGTTTAAATTCATGAAATAACAAACTATAATGCCACTAACAAATATTCGTGCAGAGAATCGTCCAATGGAGGCTTAATATCTGTGGCTGATGATGTCAAATGAATCCACCGAATTGAAATGAAATGAAATTTTATGAGTGTGTCTTTCAAGATATCTACAAGATATGCCGATTATTTTATTTCTTCATACCCTCAGGGAATGATAACAACTTTCATCCCCCATGTTGATGCTGCAAAAATATCAGGAAAGAGAAAATTTAAAAAAAAGGACTAGTAAGAGGAAGAGAGTGATGATATAAAAGGGTCGCAGAAATGTACGTAACTATTAAATTTATGATCATTCAAAGTGGAAGATCTGACTAATCCTAAATTTGAGCAAATATGACCTTCCCAACACCGGTGGGAAGAAATCCACTAATGGGAAGAGGCTTGGGATCTAGGAATCCAGACATTGATTGAGATATAAAGGCTTGAATATAGTGAATTAAAAATATACAAAGTCCTCTTCACAGCTATTTGAGGAGTACATATACTACATATGGTCTAAGGTGGCCTAAATTTGGATGAACATGCCTTCCGACATCTGGGATCAATGGGTGAATCTCTAGGTTAGGATGCATATTCTTCAACTCAAGAATATAAAAGCATCCCTAGTCATAAATTATAATACCAATACAATGATGTTATTAAAGTTAATCCAAAATATTGAGATTTCCATCCACGCCACTAAAATCTAGATCCCCACTATGTAACTAATTAAGAAAATTATGAAGTGATTCATCATTGATGGGGTGGTCAATTGATCTGCTTGTGAGTGGGATTGATTTTTTGATCCTGGTGATATAAGTATCATAATAAAACTTCCTCTTCTATTATTTAAAATGGGAAACTATTTTTGAAAAAAAACAACTTCTCAATTTTTAGAGGGTTGAAATGGAACTGCTTCCAATGAAATAACTATAGAATACTATAGTTGGAATCCCTATTGGGATAGAGAGATCATCTTCTACGAGGGAAGAGATATAAGGAATACATCAACCCTTTTCCCCACTAATACAATGGTTTGAGTGGGCATGATATATCCTCAAACTATCTAAAAAAACGTCAACCTAGAGCAAACTCATTGAAAAAACACATATTTCATCATGGTTAGATTCCAAAACCATCATTGATTTATTTAAAAAAATAGATGTTCATTTAATAGTGATTTTGGGAATTTTATTAACCGTATATTCTATGTCTCTTTATTTCCTTAAGGGTACTGGAGTAGTTCCGGAAAACATAGAGAGGGATACCTCATGTGAATATTAAAGTCTTATTGGCACATGCACATGCATAGAGGGAAATATAAAAACTATACTAATTGCACCTTCACTTATTAATGAAGAAGATTGTGGGATTAAAATATGATGAATGAACATAGTTTTTATGTTAAACAATAACTACAAAATCTATTTTCTATTTAATGGTAGTTCTAATTACATTCCCAAAGTCTCTATAGAGAATAGAGGTTCTCTTAGTGGTCATAGATTCCACCAAACATTTAACTATTTCCAAATGACTAGAAAAGTAATAAGGTCTACTGTAAGTGATGGGAACATATGTCAATAATCCTCCTAAAATTCATGAAAGAGTTAACCATCAGTCAGGCCCACCTAAAGTGGAGGCCTATGAGTTTCCTCCCAAAGTTCCTTCCTACCCATAGAATCTCGGTCAATATATTGACAGAACAATTTCTTTAAAGGATGGCGAATCATTTATGAGTAATCTAGTTATTATGGGGAATGAATAAACCCTCATGGAAGCCACCACTACGGTTTTCTAAATTGTTGATAATCTTATCATCACCAATTAGGAGATACCTATTTGGGGGAGTTCCCTAGTAGTGTTTCCAACTTAGGTGGAGGTTTATATAAAATACAACACATCAATAGAAAAAGGTGATAATTAATGTCACCTTTTGGAAGACAGAGAATTTATTTAAATACATGTATCCTTCTATGTATTTTTAAGAACATAGTAAAAAAAATTATAAATCCATCTTTGTAGGTTCTTATTTTTACATCTCATTAACTGAAGCATGCTAAGGCTAGGTCAATCATAGTATTAATTTTCTTGGAGGTAATTATCATATAACATCCCCTCAACAACCTCCCCATAATTTATTTTATCCCATAATATGTCACTCCCTCTAACAATGATAGTGAAAATGATGAAAGGTTACTTAAAATTTATCACATTACTCATCAATGTTCGTGGGAGAACATAAGGAAATTGATTTATTACATCTCAATGTCCAATCTATGTGAAGATTTTGATCGCCTACACCATTAATTGTTTTTATCTTGGAATTTAGGGTTTTCACTAGCATTTTTTTTAACGACAAAATCAATATAATCCTCAAAACATAGGAATGATAGAATGGGGAATATGTGTCACTTATTTTGGTAGATTCAAATTATTATTCATCCAAAATCAGCCAAATGATTCATCAATGTGAATCATAATGTGTGATGTTATCATTAGAGAAAAAACCAAACGTATAATGAAAAGTACACCTGTATAAGCCCACTTGAGTAAGAGTTACATTTAACTATGAGAGAGATGAGGGAACAACAAAATCCCTTAGATAGATCACATTTTAATGTGATAAGGATGTATTTTGAGGTGGAAAGTATTCATACAACTGAATACATTTAAATTTATGATTGACTGAACTTCACAACAACATCGATAAACATTAACTATTTATTTTAAAACTTTAGGATTCTATAGAAATTATTTTATGAGGTCTCGTTTTCATGAAGAGAGACTCTAGTAAATGGATGATCCTCTCATTTTTATCAATAAATTAAAACTAATTATATTCTAAATTTTTTCATCCTACATTATAATAACCCTAATAATAACCTTTGAAATATTATATGCAATAATATTGACGTAATTCAAACCCATTTGATGTTATAATTTTAAATAAATGAAGACAATCATTGTCCCAAAAAACATGAGCCCAAATGAATTCCCTTTGGGTGTTTCTCATGGATGGGTATAGGTATAGATACAATTGCCACAACACTAGATTTATCCCATTTTAATAAATTATAGTATCCTAGGTATGTCTCATAGATGGATTTTGATAATTATATTAAATGCATACATTTTAGAATGTTTTAATACATTTATTTCTACAATGTGGCGCGACATAATAATTTTGAAGCTAGAATCTGAAATCACTTGAAAGTAAAGAAGGATTAAAAATATGTGGGAAGCCATTTACCTTATGCGTATTCCTTACATGAAGGTATTTATTTGTGAGAGAAGCTACCTCCTCTATTTGCAAGTCATGAGGTTAATTCACATTATGATAGTCGATTACACGACGTGTGTATAATAAAAGTCAAGAGATGTTCGAGGTAGAGAATATTTTCAGAATCTATTGATACTGAACATTAAATTTCATGTAATATTTTTATGTCATTAATACATTGGATATATGTAAACTAATATATGCAAGATTCAAAGATTGACGTGTATGGAATAAAAATTCTAACTCTTAACCACTTCTTTGGGATATTCTGAGGATGATATTGGATTTTGAATGAAATCTGGAGATAAATACACAATACAAATCCCTTATTCACTACCACTATTTGATGCTAGTACTTCTTATTTATCCATGTTTCTCAATCTCATCATGTCTAGCATGAGCTACTAGTTTTCATTTTGTTGGGTGACGTGATTTTAGGAGGAGTGTCTCATATAGATTATTTATATTTTATTTTCAGGTGTTGGATTTATGAAAATAAATTCTTAATTACAATTATATTTATTTTTAGATTGCTTGAAAATTTTATTTATAATTTAGATATTTTATTTTTATGCATCAATTAATCACCTTAGTTTGTGTATAACCATTATTTAATCGAGGTCAGATCTATTTAAATAGGGTTCTGCGATTACTAGTTTTGTGATTGAAACCAGTAGATGACCATCATAGAGGTACAATCATATTTTTAATGTAGGATACCCAGACCAATCATCCCTTCTGACCCAATTTTGGCATGAGACATGAATAAACCCATAATCAATGGAATCCCTTGTATATGAATTTAAAAATAACAAAAACCATCATTCCTCATCTCTTGATTTCTAGCCTAAAAATTTCTTCATTTTTTCTCTTTCTCAAATAAATAAATCATCTTCTATTAATTAATTTAATTAATTTATAGGATATGGAATGTCCCTATTGGTTCGAACCTTAGTTATTCAATGTACCACACACTTTTAGTTAGTTTGTCTATGATTCATATATTATTAAAGAAAATAAAACCATCTGAAATTAATGGTTCTCTACAAGCTGTCAAATATTTATGTGTTGTTTTTAGGGAAATTTTTTTTTTAAATTAATTAGGATTTTAAATAATGGTTTTTGTTTCAATTATTTATTTCACACGTTTTCCTATCATGATGTTGTCATAGAATAAAATCCATTACACGAATAATCTACTCATGGAAAAAATAAAGTGCACGATATTATATCCAACATAGAGTTGGAGAAGACATTACACATGAAGAGGAAAAAAAATAAAGATGAAATAATGTTCTAAAGAGAGAAATATTAGAGATATGGACTAGAAAAGTTACATTGAGAACACCAAGACCAAGAAGGAAGGAACCAATGGGCTTAAGTACTTTTCAACTGCGTAATACCATCAATTGTAGAGGTATTTGATAAGTGTATTTTTTCTTATATTTTAGGGTTTTAATACATTGATTTATGTAATTAAATTTATAATATTACTAATATATGAAGTATTTAACTCATTTTGTGATTTTGGTAGAATAAATTAGATATTTGGGAAATGAGAAAAATGATTTGATTTAAATGATAAAAACAAACTTCCCGCCACTTCATGAAGTGGCCTGAAAAAAAACTATATTTTTTATGCCATAAGAATAAATCACATGAAGTCAGATAAGGATGTTGATGTTGGGGGAATCCATTTAAACATCTTGTAATCCATACATGATGTGATTTCTTTGGGCGATAAGTCATTGCCTCTCACTAAAAGTCATGAAGTTAATTCAAATTGTGAGAATCTATTATGAAATGTGTACATAATAAGTTTCATGAGATTTTCCAAAAAAATTGAAGAAGCTATAGATGCATCAGTTTACACACAATGTAATATCTATAATTCATAAACCTATGATAGATCTAAAAATATAGATAAACTATATACAAAGTTTGACATGGTAGTATTATTTATTATAACATACAAGCTTCACTTTTGGATATCCCGGGGAAGAGCTTGGATGTGGGCTGATTTCCACAGATGGACACACGATCCCAATCCCTTCTTCACCACCATTCTTTACTACCATTATTTATTAATTATCCATGTTTCTTATTCTTATTAGGCCTTTATTGATAGAGTAGTATCCATTGTGTCAAGTTACATGATTGTAAGGGGGTATTTCATAGATATTATTTCTAAATTATTTAAATGTTTTGGATTTCTATAACACTTTTTTTAATTCCAATTCTCTTTATTTTTCAATTTCGTGACCATTATTTTGTGAATTGAGTAGTTTTATCTTATTAAATCAATTAATCTACTTAGTTTGTGTATACAAATGATGAAATCTAGTTCGGTTAAGCTTAAATAAGGTTTTTGGTACCCTTGTTTTTTATTTCAGAAAGTAGATGACCATTACCAAGGTGAAATCAAATGATTAGTGTTGGGTACCTAGACTGAGGATGCCTTATGACCCAATTCTGACACTAAAAAAGAATTAACCCATAATCTGTTGAATCCCTAATAAACAAACAAGAAAATCACTGAACCATCCATGCCTCTTCTTCTGATTTCAATCGTTTATTTTTTTTCACTTTTTATCTTTATCCAATAAATCAATAAATTAATTTAATTTATTAAATTAATTTTAAATATATGAAACATATTTAGGGGGTCAACACTCAGAATTTCCAAGTACCACAATTTTTTAGTTAGGTTTTTTTTTGAGTTTAATATTTTATTTACATTGTCTATCACCATAGGAAATTAAAAATTCCATATGTGATATAAGGTATAGGAATATATTTCAACACTATAACACTAAGGTTGGTCAATTTGGATAAATTATTTGACTTAGTGTAATCAGGGTCATAGAGAGGGAATATTGAATATGAACATTAATATTCAAAAGGGGTTTAATACACTAATGTAATTTCATTAGGAATTTCATACAGATACCTTAATCTGACCTTCTAGGTATGATTGAAATAATGAATTAAATAATTTTATTCTATTTAACACCCCAATTTTCCAGCGTACATTTCCTTTGAATAATGCAATAGCTTGCATTGTACGCAACTTCGAGATTCGAACACACTGCGACCAATCAAAGTAGTCGCTATGAATAGTAATACCCACTTTTAGAAATTTTATAAATTTTATCTCTCAAAATGGAATTTATTTTTGGTTTAGGAATATTGATATTTGATTAGGGTGAAATTTTGGTACTTTTCGGATAACTTTTATATTTTGATGAATATTGAAAAATACTAAATTTAAATTAAAAATAACTTTTTTTAATCAAAATAATTAATAGTGATAAATTATGAATTTGGGTGGTTTTAAAGTATATTTAGAATAGATTTTTACCATTTAATAAAATGTTGGTCATTGGACATAATTTCACATTTAAACCGGACATAAAGTAGTGTCAATCTTTTGATAGTTATTATCTATTAAAAACTTGCTTTTTGTTTTAACAATGGGAAATAATTTTACATTAATTTCTGCCACTTTGTTATTTTGAATTTTGAAAATTGGATTAAATATTTGGAATCAGGATGTCCAAATTGTGTAAATAGGTAACTTTTATTTTTAGGCATTTTGAATAATTATTTCGGTAAAAATTTTAGTTATCATGGTTAAAGAGTAAATACGCTAAATAAAGGAAAACAATAATATAATAATGATAAGAAATTAACCTAAAACGTGTCCTAAACTTATTTGTTGATACATGTACGACCATGGGAATATTTGGGTCTATTTTGGGACCCCATGGAGCCACTTGTAGGTGATAAGGACACTTTATATTTATTAAGTTAAAGTAAATACAAAAATGACATAAGCATATATCTTTTAGAAAAACAATTTTTACATAGGGTTATATATGTTATATTTTCGACTATAAATATTAATTAGAAAGATAAAAATATTTCCTAAATAATGTTATTTTATTTATAATTTTTATACATTTAATAATTATATTTATTTATGACACAATAATGATGCTGTTTTTTCCTTATTAATGAAAGAATCAAATAATTGGTATTATAAAAGATAAAATAAATATAATTTGAATATTTTGATGCCATCAACGAATTTTATTGGTCAATATTACATGTTAGTATTTCTTAAATGAATTTTATTAGAATTAATAAAGTTTTAAAGACTTTAACAAAAATAAATTATTGGATAGTGTCAAAATTGACATAAATGAGTTTTTAAAACAAATATTATATTATTAATTGATATTTTATTCCTAAAAATCTAAGGTTCGGCCAAAGTAATTATATCATGATATTTGTATCATTAATGGACCACTTGTGGTTCGATTGGATATATATAGTATGTTTATTAACTGTATAATATAAAAATAAAAAGTTACATGGTAAGTGTCAAACTAATTAACTAAGAGTTAAAACTAAAATATAAGGTTAATATAATGACCCAAACCTATGTAAAATCTAATGGTTGAATTTATTTAAACCCTTCTCCACCTGATAATATTAATAATATACTTTGGAGTCATTATAAATTGAATATGAATTTATTATAAAATAATAGCTTATGTTTTTTCTAAAGAGCCCTTCCTCCCCCTTATAAAAGGACACCACTTCTAACCAATTATTCACACCTTCAAAGCCTTTTTGATCGGCCAAACCCTGGCTAAATACCCTCTCAACTATCATACCTTAATCCTAGAGGCCTTACTTTAGTCAGAAAGCTACCCTAAGGAGCCCTTTTGATCAAATCCAAAGAAAGAACCCGAAGAAGAGGTAATGTTTTCACCACCCTCTTTCTAGTTCCTTTCTTCTATAACTTCTTATTTCTTTGTTATTTCAATTCTAAAATAATAACACCAGTATATTTTATATACAATGATGTTATTATAAATATGGTACAACCGTATTCAGTATTATATTCATCCTTTTAATGACATGTCACCATACGTGCATACGTACGTCCTACCGTCTCCACGTCATGGTGTAATTGTTATTCAATACATTATTATTTGGATGGGTATAAAAATGATGTGTAATTCTTGTAAATAATAAATATAAAATGATAATTATTCTGTATATATTATATAACATCCAATTATATAATATGTTAACAAAAAAATGATATTGTCGCTCGTGCGTACGTACGGATTACCGTCTCCACGAACGCGATGAGATTCATTCCCCATCGTATCCATTCAAGAATAAATTTTATTTGATGATTAAATTTTTTTTAGAGAAATGATATAATTCTGGATATGAATAATATACATTCCATCCATAAAAAAGATGGCTCACATAACAAAGAATATAAAGAAAAATGAATATGTTAACACCCGAAATGATGATAATACTAAGGTATTATTAACAAATCAATGTTAAAAGATCATATATGATATCATATTGATTTATATGATTATTGTATAATTTAATAACAATTATTTCACCATTATACAGGAGGTTAACCAACCCTCAACCAAGGAAAATTACACGGTATGGGTTTATGTCACAATCTCTTCATTATCCGAGGTTGTTTATACATAATTATCTACTGGGACCTCTTTATCATCCACATCCATGTTTCTTAAAAATGTATTTCAAAACATTCTTACCATTTTACAAAATATGGGTTAAAGTCATTTATACCCTTGTTTGAATTTTTATAGTAAGTTTATAAAGGAATCTTTACATCATTTTCAAACAAGGACCTTTTTAACCTTTTCGACAAATTAAGGTAAGAATGTATTTTTTTAACTTATACAGTGGGTGTGGCTATTTTCCACCATTGTAAAATCATTGAATATTCCCTTACCAGATAATAAGAATATTTTCAATGTAAATGTTTTATTTTATAATTTTGTGACTTTTAAATGATTTCAAAAAAATGGATATTTCTCTCAAATAGTTTTGATTTCATCTCTGTCAACATCCTTTGATGGATTTTAAGCTCATTTGAAGTTGATATATTATGATACAAAACTTAGATATTGTATTGAAGGTTTTGTGATATGTTTGACTATGGATATGTTATTTTTATACCTTTCAGTGTTTATGGGGAGAGTATTTACATTTTGTATGCTATTTTTAATATGAATGTTTATGTTATGTTTAAACATGTTCATATGAGGAATGCATTAGACCTAGTAAATGATGGGTCGAGACTGATATAGCTCCTCAATGCATCGGTATGTCTCATGAGACAAACTAGTGTCTTGGAACGAGGCCTTGACAAAATCTTATTTGTATTCTTGGCACGAGGCCTTGGCTATGTGGTTATGATGGTCTGGCATTATGTATTCCATCATTATGAAAGTGGTTATTGATATTGCATGTAATTATTCGATTAGTAGAATATCCATGTGAATAAGTAAATGGAATTATTTCATTTTATTTCTGCCATATTATGCCGAAGTTCAATTTTAAAAGGCTTTTATTTTAGTTATACATTGCCTTAAATTTTTATACCCATTTATGAATGTTTCCGCTATATTCTTATCCTTACTAGAAATTTGAGTTCACCCCTTTCTATGTTTTATTTTTCCCAGGATGTGAAGAAGTATTTTATGAATGACCTGTAGGGATAGTATAAGGGGATATGAGTGTTGAATATGGAGACTATGTTGTTTTAGTTTTTATTTTTGATGTAATGTAAACATTTTGAATGTATCTAGTGTTTCCAAGGATACTAAACTAATCGGTCTTTCGAGACTTGATCTTTTGTGATCATTCCAATGTTATGTAATAATGCACCGACTCTGGGTAACTGGGGTCGGGGTGTTATAGTTGGTATTAGAGGATGTTTATTACAAACCTTGGAAGCTAGATCTAGATAAACTCTGATTAGAGCACATAGAGCTGACATGGACTTTGAGGATTAGTATAGAATAATTTCCTATAATTTTGGTATTGTAGAGATTTTGTGGGTTTTCCGAGCAATACATCCCTGTCTACATACAAGCAGGTAGAGGAAGCTCTGGCACAGATGTACCTAGGGGTAAAACCCGAAAACACCGCTTTGATCTAGACTCAAACAGGAACTGGTGCACGAAAACGGGCCTTGCTACACTCTTGGTTACGACACTCCCGGGGGATATTCTTAGGATAATTATCGTTTTCTTTACAATCCATTATGAAGGGTTTATGAGTATATACTTCCTCAAAGAAAACATTTTATTTATGTTTAAGGATTATATCCATAAATAGTTCAATTTATGTTAAGTGTTTTACAAGTATGGAATTATGTATTTTGATTCATAAACTAATTTAGTTTATGCCATTGTTTAGAAATGGTGCGTAGTGGAAGGAATGGAAACCGTATCAATGCTTGTACTCCATTTAGTGATTTCCCTCCTTCTCAATATAATTATAGTGGAGATGGTGATGCAACTGGTGTTGATCAGCTAATCACCATACTGGGAGTACAAATCCATCAGTAGCTGAGCAATGGATAAGTTCCCTAGAGAAAATATTTCAGGCTTTGGGGAGTAGTGAAAGGGAAAAAGTTGTCATGTCAATTTATCACCACACTGGTGATGCTGATCAATGGTGGTCATTGATACAAAACATTAAGGAAGATAATGAAGTATCAAATATGTAATTGAGGGAGTTCGGAGATCTTTTCTTAGAAAAATACTTTCCTCGTGACCATCGAGTAGATATAGAAAGGCAATTTATGAGTCTGAGGAAAAAGGAGGATGAGAATGTCATAAAGTATGAGGCTAACTTTACAAGGTCAGTGAGGCATGCAGTAGATTATATACGTAACCCAAGAATTAATATTGATCATTTCTTTGATTGGTTAAAACCATTTCTCTGTCGAGTATTTGTCTCACAATCTTTCTCGTCGTACGAAGATATTGTCTTATGTGCTATCGAGACAGAAAAGGAATTCGCTAAGTCTTATGACTTTAAGAAAAAGCAATAGAAGAAGCGATCTTCTGACCACTCTGGAAATGGAAATAAAGGGAAGAAGGGAAAAGTTGATTATCCATCCTGTAGTAAATGTGGGAAGAAACACCCTGATACTTTCTTTAAGGGAATGGGAGTCTGTTACATGTGTGGTGAAAAAGTCCACCAAGCTCATGATTGCAAGGGAAAGAGAGTTGATGTCAACATAAAATGATATAATTCTAGAGAAATGGGGCATTATGAAAATGAATTTCTAATGTGTTAGGGGAACTTACCTCAGAAAAGGACAAGGGATCACGGCCAAGCTTATTCTATCACTACTGCTGAGGTTAAAGCTCCTAAAAACGTGGTGGCAGGTAATTTAATGGTTTCCTAATGTTTAGCCAATGATTTATTTGATTCTATATCATCACATTGTTTCATATCTTCCAAGTTTACTAAGAAAATTAGATATTTCCAATTTGATTTAAAAAGGGATTTGTCAGTTAAAACACTTAAGGGAAGTATCATTGCAACAATGTTTTTTGAATCGGTCCCCATTAGAGCACATAAATGTTATTTATCCACTGATCTCATCATCATACCCATGATTGAATTTGATATAATCTTCAGTATGGATTGGATTTTTGACCATGATGCAATGATTTGTTGTAAGAAGAAGGTGGTTATGATTTTTAATGATGATGATAAGGAACACATTATCTTTAGAGCAGAATCGTCACCACCTAATTCTTATCTAGATCCACCCCCAATAGCTCAACTAAATTCAATTATTGGGGAGGAAGATAATCAAATGATTGTGGGTGAGGAATGTAATGTTCAAATAGAGGATGTACCTATTGTGAATGAATATGTAGATGTGTTTCTAGAAGATTTACCTGGACATCCTCCAGAATGAGAAACTGAGTTTTCTAATGATTTAATTCCTGGTTCAAGGCCTATATCTAAGACCCCTTATAGAATGTCCACTTTGGAATTAGAGGAATTAATGAAACAACTAGAGGAATTGATTAATAAGGGATTTATTCACCCTAGTTTTTCTCCATGGGGAGCCCCTATCCTTTTTGTTAAGAAGAAAGATGGATCTATGAGATTATGGATCGACTACATGGAAATAAATGCTATAACAATAAAGAACAAGTATCCCCTACCTCGCATTGATGATTTATTCGACCAACTTCATGGACCTCAATACTTTTCAAAGATCGACCTTCGATCTGAATACCATCAGTTGTGTGTGAAAAAGGAAGACATTCCAAAGACATCATTTCAAACCAGGTACGAGCATTACGAGTTTACATTAATGCCTTTTGGTTTCACTAATGCACCATTTGTATTCATAGATCTAATGAATAGAGTTTTCAAGGAATATCTCGACGATTTTGTGGTGGTATTTATTGATGATATCTTCGTATACTTCAAAAGACACGAAGATTATGAAAATCACTTGCGCATTATCCTGAAGACTCTTAGAAGACATGAATTATATGGGAAGTTTAGCAAGTATGAATTCTGGATTTAGGATATCTCTTTTCTTGGCCATATTGTCTCTAAGGATGGAATCTCTGTTTATACTTCTAAGACAAGAGCAATCCATGAATGACCAGTACTAATGAGTATAACCGAGGTACATAGTTTTATTGGCTTAGCAGGTTATTATCGGCATTTCGTCCAGAACATTGCCCGATTAGCTAACCCATTAACAAAGTTCACACAGAAAGGGGTTAAATTTGTTTGGAAAAAAGAGTTTGAAGAATTTTTTGAAGAACTAAAGAGAATATTAGTCAATTCTCCTATATTGACTCTACCATCGGGGAATGATGGGTTCGTTATTTATAGTGATACATAGAAGAAAGGACTTGGTTGTGTCCTTAGGCAGAGTGATAGGGTTATTGCCTATGCATCACGACAACTAAAAATTAATAAGAAAAAAATATCCTAATCATGATATGGAGTTAGCACCTGTAATCTTTGCTTTGATGATTTGGATACACTATCTCTATGGAGAAAAATGGGAAATTTATAGTGATCACAAGAGTTTGATGTATATTTTATCACAAAAAGAACTCAACATGAGGCAAAGGAGATGGCGTTAACTACTCAAGGATTATTATTGCATGATACAATTCCACCAAAGGAAAGAAAATAAGGTGGCAGATGCATTGAGCAGAAAGGATCATGTAGTTTTGAACAAGATGAGAGTTGAGAAGGATCCTATATAGAAGGATATAGTGATGATAAATATGGGAATCACCATGGCAGGTGAAACATCAATGCGTTTTCAAATGGTTTCCAAACCATATTTACTAGCAAGGATGAAGAGTTATCAGACTGATGATGAAGAATTTAGAAAGAAGATTAAAGATGTGATTGATGGGAGATTGAATGACTTTGTGTATGAAGATGGTATTTTGAAATTTGGGAAGAGACTTTGTGTTCCCAATATACCTGATCTAAAAAGGGAATTGTTGGACGATGGTCATAGTTCCAATATCTCTATACACCCTGGGAGCACCAGAATGTATAGAGATTTGAAGGAACATTTTCGGTGGGAAAATATGAAGAGGGATATTGATGATTTTGTGTCATGATGTATGGTTTTTAAACAAGTGATAGCTGGAAGGCAACAACCTGGAGGAGTCATGCAACCTCTTTCCATACCCGAGTAGAAATGGGATAATATCACGATGAAATTTGTCATGGGACAACCAATGACTCCTAGAAGGAACTATGAAATATGGTTCATTATTGATCTTCATACCAAGTCAGCACATTTTCTTGCTATAAAAGAAGATTTACCACTTGAACGCCTAGAAAGACTATATATTAATGAAGTTGTGAGACTTCATGGAGTACCCATATCGATTGTTTCTAATCATGATACCCCTTTTACTTCAAGATTCTGGAACAGTCTTTAGAAAGCCCTGGATAATGAACTTCATTTGAGCACTGCCTACCACCCCCAAACTGATGGAAAATTAAAACGGACTATTCAAACCTTAGAAGACATGTTGAGATCTTTCCCAGTTGACTTTCAGGGTATATGGGATCAATATTTACCTATGTTGGTATTTTCTTATAAAAATAGCTTCCATTCAAGTATTCGGATGGCATCATATGAAGCGTTATATGGAAAGAGATGTTGCACACCAACCTGTTAGGATGATGTTGGTGAAAGAAAACTTGTAGGCCTAGAACTGGTGGAGGAAATGATGGAAAAGGTAAAGGTAATCCAAAACCACATCAAAGTAGCTCTATGTAGGCAAAAGAGTTATGCTGACAACCGAAGGAAGGATTTATAATTTCAGGTAGGAAATCATGTTTTATTGAAGGTATCTCCATGAAAGGGTGTTATACGTTTCGGTAAGAAGGGAAAATTGAGTACCATGTACATCAAACCATTTGAAATTCTAGAACGAATTGGGGCTGTAGCGTACTGTTTGGCAATGCCGCCAAGTCTCTCCAAATTTCATGATGTGTTCCACATATCACTGTTGGGAAAATACATGTCTGGCCCAACGCATGTACTCACCTCTGTGGAATTAGAACTGGAACCCAATCTGTCTTATTTCGAAGAGCCTGTCAAGATTCTTGATATGAGATAACAAGTCCTGAGAAACCAGACGACTCGTCTAGTAAAATTTTTATGGAGAAACCATAAGATGGATGAGGCAACATGGGAACCCGAGGAACTTATGATGAAGAACCACTAGAGTCATTTTAAGCAATAATATTCTAGAAATTTCGAGGGCGAAATTATTTGAAGGAGGGTAGAATGTAACACCCCAATTTTCCACAGTATGTTTCCTTTGAATAATGCAATATCTTGCATTATACGCAACTTCAAGATTCTAACGCATCGTGACAATCAAAGTAGCCGTTATGAATAGTAATACCCAATTTTTGAAATTTTATAAATTTTATCTCTCAAAATGGACATCATTTTGGGTTTTAGAATATGGAAATTACCTTAGGGTGAAATTTTGGTACTTTTCGGATAACTTTTATATTTTTTTGAATAGTGAAAATTACTATATTTTAATTAAAAGTAACTTTTTTTAATCAAAGTAATTAATAGTGATAAATTATGAATTTGAGTGGTTTTAATGTATATTTAGAATATATTTTTTCCATTTAATACAATGTTGGTCATTGGATATAATTTCACATTTAAACTATACATAAACAAGTGTCAATCTTTTGATATTTATTATCTCTTAAAAAAACGCTTTTTGTTTTAACAATGGGAATTAATTTTAAATTAATTTCTGCCACTTCTGTGTTTTGAATTTATAAAAATTGTTTCAATATTTGGAATCAGGATTTCCAAATTGTGTATATAGGAAAATTTTATTTTTATACATTTTGAATAATTATTTCGGTAAATATTTTATTTACTATGGTTAAAGGGTAAATCTGGTAAATAAAGGGAAAAAATAATATAATAATAATAAATTATCCTAAAACATGTCCTAAACTTATTTGTTGATACATGTACGACCATGGGAATCTTTGGGTCGAATTTGGGACCCCATGGAGCTACTTGTAGGTGATAAGGACACTTTCTATTAATTAAGTTAAAGTATATTCAAAAATGACATAAGCATATATCTTTTAGAAAAACAATTTTTACAAAGGGTTATATATGTTATATTTTTGGCTATAAATATTCATTAGAAATATAAAAATATTTCCTAAATAATTTTATTTTATTTATAATTTTTATACATTTAATAATTAAATTTATTTATGACACAATAATGATGCATTATTTTCCTTATTAATAAAAGAATCAAATAATTGGTATTATAAAAGTTAAAATAAATATAATTTGAAATTTTTGATGCCATACAAGAATAGTATTGGTTAATATTACATGTTAGGATTTAATTAAGGAATTTTATTCAAATTAATCAAGTTTTTAAGAATTTAACAAAAATCAATTAATGAATAGTGTAAAAATTGACATAAATGAGTTTTTTAAGAAAATATTATATAATTAATTGATATTCTATTCCTAAAAATCTAAGGTTCGTGCAAAAAAATTATATCATTATAGTTGAATCATTTATGGACCAATTGGGTGTCACTTGGATGTATATAGTATGTTTATTAACTATATAATATAAAAATACAAAGTGACATGGTAAGTGTCAAACTAATTAACTAAGCGTTAAAACTAAAAGATATGGTTAATATAATGACACAACCCAGTATAAACTCTATTGTTTGAATGGATGTAGACCCTTCCCCTCCTTATATTTTTAATAATCCACTTTTTAGCCTTTAGAAAATGAATATTAATTTATTATTAAAAAATACTTTGTGTTTTTTCCTAAAGAGCCCCTCCTCCCCCTTATAAAAGGACACCACTTCTATCCAATTATTCGCACCTTAAAAGCCTTTTTAATCGGCCAAAACCTGCTCAAATACCCTCTCAACTATCCTACCTTAATACTAGTGGCCTTACATTAGTTATAAAGTCAACCTAAGGAGCCCTTTTGATCAAATTGAAAGTAAGAACCCAAAGAAGATGTAATGTTTTCACCACCCTCTTTCAAGTTCCTTTCTTCTTCAACTTCTTATTTCTTTGTTATTTCCATTCTAAAATAATAACACCAGTATCTTATATATACATTGATGTTATTATAAATATGGTACAACCCTATTCATTATTCTATCCATCCTTTGAATGACATGTCACTATACAGGCGTACGTACAGCCTATCGTCTCCACGTTATGGTGTAATTGTTATTAAATACATTATTAATTGGATGGGTATAATAATGATGTGTAATTCATGTAAATAATAAATATAAATGATAATGATTCTGTATATATGATATACCATCCAATTATATATTATTTTAATATCAAAATAATGATATTGTCGCTCCTGCGTACGTACGAATTACCATCTCCACGAACGCGATGAGATTCCATCCCCATCGTATCCATTCAAGGATAAATTTTATTTGATGACTAAA
Organism: Viscum album; assembly: GCA_963277665.1. Lineage (NCBI taxonomy): Eukaryota > Viridiplantae > Streptophyta > Magnoliopsida > Santalales > Viscaceae > Viscum > Viscum album. Next base: position 1,021,041,485 of record OY728158.1, on the reverse strand, counting down.
AATAATTTTTAGAGACATAATATCATTCTGGATATGAATAATATAAATTCCTTCCATAACAAATATGGCTCACATAACAAATAATATAAAGCGAAACGAATCCGTTATCACCTGAAACGATGATAATACTAAGGTATTATTAACAAATCAATATTAAAAGATCATATATGATATCATATTAATGTATATGATTCTTGTATAATTTAATAACAATTATTTAACCATTATAAAAAAGTATAACCTACACTAAAACAAGTAAAACTACAAGGTAAGGGTTTATTTCACAATCTCTTCATTATCCGAGGTTGTTTATAGGTAATTATCTACTAGGACCTCTTTATCATCCACATCCATGTTTCTTAAAAATGTATTTCACAACATTATAAATATTTTACAAAATATGGGTTAAAGTCATTAATAACCTTGTTTGAATTTGTATAAGAATTTTATAAAGGAATCTTTACGTCATTTTCCAAACAAGGACCTTTTTAAACATTTCGACAAATTAAGGTAATAATGTCTTTTTTTAACTTATATGGCGGGTGCGGCTATTTTACACCATTTTAAAATCATCTAAGCTTCCCTTACAAGCTTATAATAATATTTCCAAAGTATAGGTTTTATTTTATAATTATGTGACTTTTAAATGATTTAAAAAAAATGGATATTTCTCTCAAATAATTTTGATTTTATATATGTCAACATCCTTTGATGGATTTTAAGCTTATTTGAAGTTGATTTATTATGATACAAAACTTCCATATTGTATTGAAGGTTTTGTGATATGTTTGACTGTGGATGTATTATTTTTATACCATTAATGGTTTATGGGGAAAGTATTTACATTTCGTATGCTTGTTTTAATACGAATGTTTATGTTATGTTTAAACCTGTTCATATGAGGAATGCATTGGACTTAGTAAGTGACGGTGAGAGCATGATATCGCTCCTCGATGCATCACTAGGTCTCATAAGACAAACTAGTGTCTTGGCATGAGGCCTTGACAAAATCTTATTTTTAGTCTTGGTACGAGGCCTTGGCAATGTGGTTATGATAGTCTGGCATTATGCATTCCATCATTATGAATGTGGTTATTCATATTTCATGTGATTATTCAATTAGTAGAATATCCATGTGAAAAAGTAAATGGAATTTTTTCATTTTATTTCTTCCATATTATTCTAAAGTTCAAGTTTAAAAGAATTTTGATTTATTTATACATTGCCTTAAATGTTTATGCTTATTTATGAAAGTTTCCGCAATATTGTTATCCTTACTGGGCATCTGAGCTCACCCCATTCTATGTTTTATTTTTCCTTGGATGTGAAGATGTATTTTATGAATGACCTAAAGGGATAGTATGAGGGGATATGAGTGTGGAATCTGGAGACTTTGTTTTTGTAGTTTTAATTTTTGATTTAATGTAAATTCTATGAATGTATCTAGTGTTTCCAAGGATACTAAACAAATTAGTCTTTCGAGACATGATATTTTCTGATCATGCCAATTTTATGTAATAATGAACTGACTCTGGGTAACTGGGGTCGCGGTATTACATTCTTATCTATAAGGATTAGTGATCAAAATATCGCTTCTGATGAGGTTTAATTATTGACCTCGTAATATTTGAGTCTTTATTTTTACACCTAATATTTTTTCAAATAATTTACATGGGGATGCTTTGTGGGCATGGACTTATATTTTTCATAGTTTTCCCGTTATGGGGTTTCAACCTAACAAGTCTTGTATCTCTTTCTTTTTAATATTATGGATTCAACCTAGGTCACACAGGGTGTATGTCTAGTGAGTGAGGACTTTAATTTTACCCAGATTTCCCTTCATGGGTTTTCAACTTGGTGATTTATATGTCTTTTTATTTATGTATTTTTATATCAAGAATGACATACTAATGACGTGGGTGTTTTCGAATTTTTCGATTTGACCACATACAACTAAATTTTATGATCGTATGTATTAATGAAAATATTTTGGATAGTCCATATTGTTTGGGAAAAGAAAAATATGACATGAATAGACGTTTCACTTCTAACAGAGACAACACCATAAAAGGGGTTATTCAATTTATAGTCATGAAGCTCTGACCATTATTTTATATGGTATAAATTTATATAATGAGGACCAATTAAAATATCTAGGGAGGGATGTCAAACCACCACCTCAAAAGATGAGCTCGATACACAAGTGAATAGTATCAAGGGTATTGAATCCACTTGAATAGTTATATTATAGATAATTTAAATAATAAATTCAATATTTTGAATTGGTAATGAAGATATGGGACACGTATATTAGGGATGGAGATAGACCATATCTGAATTATGGGTTCCACTACATTTCCAAAGAGTCTCAAGATAAACATAACATAAATAATACCATAATTTCATGATTTATTTAATACATCTTGGAAACAATCACACAACCAAATGACCAAAAGGTTTAGTGTCTTAGAGATTAGATACATAAACATATTTTCCTACGAATCTTGTGAAAATTTCTATGTAATTTCACTTATATAGTTCATTTTCTAGACATAAAATATGATGTATTAATCATTAAAACTTAGGGAATGTAAACATAAAAGGAAGAGCTCATATTCTCAATAAGGGAAAAATATCATAATGCATCTCATCATAAACATGAAGGAAAACACGTGAAATATTATAAATATATTATTAAAATATAATAAGACCATATAATATAATCATAAAACACGATATGGAAACATGAAATTATAAAATTTTGTTGAGGAAACAAAATAGTCAAGACATAGATGAAAATATATCTCAACAGTAACAAAATATGTGAACATGACATAAGGGTGTGGGACATACTAAAAATAAGGTGTAACTTTAAAACACAACATATATTGAAAATAAAAATCATCATATAAAGGTGGAACAACAAGATAAACCATTTATAAATGTGTAATTAACATAATAATAGGAATCAAATTGTGATAAAACTCATTATAGCCTCACCTATAAGAACAAACTCATTTTTAATGCATGAAAATGTAAACAAACTCATTATGCTCACTCCTGTGTGAAAAAAAACTCATTATGATCATGCCCAAATACCTCATGAGATATAAACAATAACCAATTCATTTTATGTAAATATATTACCCCACCCATAATCATCCTTATATTTTCAGTCCACTTAAAATAAATCATAATCATATAATGAAGAACCCATGGAAAAAACATTGTTTTTTCTAAAAAATTCAGAAACATAACATAACATAAACTTAAGATATTATATTATATAAAAAATATCATTTTCCAAAATTAATAATATCATATATATATATATATATACACACACACACATATATATATAGGGTGACAAAAACATCACTTTATGAAAGATAAACCTTGGAGTGAAAATATATGTGAGAATACAAAAGTCTTAACAAAAACATTTAAACATTATTATATAATATGGAGTGAAAATTAATCTCAAAAAAATTTCAAGAATGAAAAGATAAGAATTTTGAAAACCTTATTATAATGTGTTTCAAAAAATGTATCCTTGAAAACGAACAAAAAATCTATCTAGTAAATCCAGAGTGATAAATAATGAAAATAAATTCCTTTATTATGTTTTTAAGTTATTTTAATGAAAATCCGACATAAAATATATTTTTAAATACATTCATTTTATAAATGAGGTAATGTATTGAATTATAAATATAATATAAAAAAATATTTGGATTTCATTAAATAAAAATCTTTTGATCATAAAAATATGCACATGAAAGAAAATATCTATTGGTGAGAATGAGAGTTATTCTTACAAATATTATACTTTTATTATTTATATTTTATCAAAAAGTTTTTATTGATGAAGATAATTTATTTCAATAGAGAAAAAGTGGAAATACCATATCAAATATAGAATTATAGGATCTATGAAATATTAAAAATTATATTCATGTGAGAAATATTATAAACCATTGAATTTAAAATTGAGTTGATTAAATAATTAATATATTGGTAATTTAAAAATCAAAGGATATTGAGGGGAAGGCCATGAGTTAAACCATATAATATCATGAAATGAAAAATATTTTCATATTTTAAGAGTAAATGGGTAATTAATTCCCTATATGAAATAAATTATGCTGAACAATATCAAACATTTTTTATGGGTTATAAATGAGATAATGAAATCCTTACCATGTTTCCATATTTAGTTGAATGTACTATGAGATCCTATATAATAAAAAATATATATTAATTCTGTATTTCATAAAATTATTCACATATATATATATATATCATTTTTAAAACAATATTTATAATTATTATTTAAAAGTATAATAGTTATTTATAAATCATATTCAATATTGGGTGTGAGTAATCTTGGTCGTTTTGAAATAGTTTCATAACAGTAGTGTTGTTATCCATTATTCTCAAAAATTTCATCATTATAAAATCATTCAAGATTCTAGAATTTATATTTTAGAATATTCAATAATCTTATAAATTTATTCATTGAGATTTTTAGTTATGGTTCATCTTGAAGAAATTGGCACCAATCATGTTTTAGTTAGTTTATAAAAATTAATGGTGGTGACATAATAAACGAGTTAAAAGTTTATATTAATAATGTAGAAAAAATAATAATTATTAACATATCAATATCTAATATCCAGTTTTCAATTTCATACATTATATAAATTTATATCATTTTCTACATGGGTAGTTAAACAAAATAAATAAGAATACAATCTTTTCGTGGGAATTGTTGTAAATGGGATTATTTTTCTATAATATCATAGTCACAAAAGTATAAGGAAATTATTTAGATGTTCTTAATTTGAATAATCATAATTTATTACAGTTATAAGATCACGGTAAATGAAAATAAGTATACACTTATAAATAAATCATTTCCCCCTTGGCATGATGGTTTTAGGTAGTTAGTTTAAAATGATCAGTTATTGATAATATTTATAATAAAATGAAAAGTTTATATATCCAAAAGATAAATAATTACATAAATAAAATATATATTCACTAAACCAATTTATACAACCTCCCATAAAAGGTGGTGATGAAAAAAGAAACACGTTTCATGGAGGTGGTAGTCCGGACACACACATGAACAACATTTTTTTTGATTGAATGCATGGGGAATATATAATAGTTACACCATCAATAGAATAAAATATTTATAAAAATTTCATTATATAATTTTTTTTATAATGGTCTTGGAGGATGGTGTTTGAGAATGATAAAGAAAGGAAGTTAAATGGAAAGTTATACTTACATTGAGAATTTGGATCTTCTCTAGAAGTATCATTTGGAAATGAAGGAATTGACGACAATTTTTGAAGATAGAGGATAAAATAATATATAGGGTATATAGTAGAATTAGAATGGGTATATCTTCATGGAAATTTCTAACTAGGGGTGTGTCTTGAAAATGGTGGAACTAATCCCCTTCAATAATTGGAAAATATGGGAAAATATTTTGAAAATAATGTTAGGTAAGGGGTAAGAAAAGAATTGCATGAGGGTTAAGTGAGTTAGCTTGGAAATTCAATTTTGTCATCTAGGAATAATGATATAACTTAATAACGGTATCATTGAAGGTCTATGTGTCAAATATATTTAGAAAATTTTGATCCTAATTAAATTACCCATTTTTATACTTATTAATCTTAATTAAATGTTAACCTTGGTTATTATTTTATCACTAAAAATATAATATGACCCATATTACAAAATTTAAATGTGATGAATCAAAATTTTGATTCAATTTAATCTAATTTAGTTTCTAAATATTATAACATTAACATTAAAATTTATACATATAATGTGTTGAAAAAATGTTTTTGTAGAAAAAATGTTGTTTTAATAATTAAGTGTTCTTAATATTTTTTAAAATTCATTACCAAAAAATGAGTGTTAATTAAATTTATATATTTTAAAAACTAATATTTTATTAATAATTTAAAATATATATTTTTAATTTTTGGAAAATATATTTAGGAATGTATTATTCTTTTAAAAATATCTTTTTTAAAACTAGAACTAATATATACTTTGGTAACGTAATTTTATTCGTAAAAATGAAATTAAAATGAAGAAATATTATGAAACTTTTGATCTAAAATAATTAAATAATTTTATCAAATAAAATTACTAAATTTCATTTATGTTAATTTTAACATTAGTGCACAAAATGCATAAAACATGTTTTTAGAAAAAAGTGTGTTTTAAACTAAAAATTTATATGTAGTATAAATTTATCAAGGTGAATAACATTAATTACACAAAATGGTTTATTATAAAATTGTTAAGATTTATGAGACTTCCAAATCATTCAAAAACTAAAGATTAATTTTAAAATGTTTAATTAATAAATGACTGAAAACATTTCTAAAATTTAAATGAAATATTATTTTTCTTTTAAAATGATGAAAATTAGTTCTCTACAATAAAAATGATATTTTAAAATATATGTTTTAATTCCTAAAATAAATATTTAAACATTGAAAAGTTTTTATAAACATATATGTATTTCACATATATTGATAAGATCATAAAATTTACAATTTTGAGAAAAACTATATTTTTCACTACTCACATAAAAATCAATTATTTGTGAAAAAACATAAAAAATATATCTATGGATAATACTGATATAAAAAATTAAAAATTTAAATTCAATTAATAATATCATATTAAAAAACTTTTAAGTTTATATTTTAGATTTATATTAAAATATATAATATAAAACTACATTTATTGAAAATTTTCCATATTATAACATTTAGTGTTCTTAATACTATTTGTATTAATATATAATTTATTAATATATTTTTATTTACTACTAGTTTTATTATTCCTAAATTTCTTATTAATATTCATCAAATATTTCATATTCCATTTTTTTGGTGTGGTGTGTGGATAAATTTATTGAATATGGTATTAATTTTGAAAAATATCATCCAAAATATTGAGGTGTTAAAAATGGTGTCAAGGTACTCAGAGTTAGTGGATACTTCCTTTAAAGATGAATATTTATAATGTTTATAGGAAATATCTGGGGTTCATGTTTAGAGACATATCAGGGGCATAATATTCATATTCAAGTAAGAGTTTCCTTTGGGGTAGAACATGCATGTTACAGATAGCCAACAAATGTTTTGAGAGGATTAAAGAACATATAAATTGAATTTGGTTTTAATAAAGGGGAATTTTATCATGATGTTTGTTCAGAAATTAACCCTATGTGGGGGTTTCTTACATTCATCTAACTATCATATTGAGAACATGACTATGTATAGGAGACCAAACTGTGTATTTTATGGTCATACATGGTGTATTATGTTTCTTATATTTTAACATTATGTGGATGTTAATATCAGTTTATTAGATGAAAATGGGGACATTTCATCATAGAATAGGTTTATAGATACATAACATTGTGATATAATCACTACTTTTTTAACATACACGAAACCCAAAAGAAATCTCGAGCATCAAGTGATGTAAGAGATCCTTGAGTTGGAAACTGATATGGGCTAATGTTTTAGGGGGATTAAAAATAACTACCAAGGATAAAGGGTCCAAACATAACTACATCTCTAGCCAGATTAGGTTTTAATCCATATATATTTCTTGAATTTTCTCCCATATATAGATTAATGTCACATATAGGTAGGAGTGTTTTTAGTACATGTTCACAAGTGAATAACTCTATGATGTGGAATCCATCTCATATCAATCTAATGCATTAGAGGGGATATAATTTTTGTTAGTAGGGTTCAATGATGAACTCCTATTGGGAGACTTTATGTAAATTTGTTTATACATAGGATGATGCATTTTTAGCAAGGAATAAAATTTATTTTGAGGAATATTTTTCATGGATCAAATGCATGTGTCAGGAAAGGAAATTTGGATTCACCTTAGTGAAATGACATAGTGAAAATAAAATATTCCTAGAAAGGTGTAAACACTTACGTTGAAGGGTGAATTTTAATTGTTGGAATTCATGACTTGTCCTAGGATAATAGATATAAGTGTCATTGTGTATCTTATCAATATAGTAATAGAGCCACACACATTTATTTTTATGAAATTCTCCCCCATAGATCTGGAACATACATGAGGAAAATGGGGAATTTTTTAATATCCATATCTATGAAAATGATAAAGGCTATAGGAATCACTACATATCATAAAGTTATATGAATCATTCCCCTTGTAGCCCTTGGTATAAAATACCCCCTATATATTTCTATAATGTATAGGGATGTGGGAAATTAATTTTTTTATATTCTCAATTGAGACCAGAATGAAGGATCCTTGCATCACTATGTGTCCTAAAGTAAAATTAGTTAATATACATGTTGTTCTTTGTAATAAATTCCCCCATGTATATCTAGATCATATGAAGGAATATGGGGAATTCAATTTTTTCTTTATTTTATTTCATAGGTTAAGTATGTTGTTTAGTATAACCATAGAAATTAAATTTATATTATATAGAGAATGCTCTTTTATATAGATCATGTTCTTACATAGGGGATGAATAATTTCTATGGGGTTGGGCATATGATAATGGATCTATAAATCACTATGTATCCCACCAAAGTGATTATTAATTCACATTTAGTTCCTTGAAAGTATTTTATCACATATATCAAACTCATATGAAATTTAAGGGGTTTTCATATCCGTTTTTAATAGACAGGTTTTCCACCATGGACTCCTACACAGATCTTGACCTTATATAGGGAAATGCGGCCATGCAGAATTGACCACTCAAAGAAGTTTAAGATCATGTAGGATAGTATGTTTCCCTTATTTTCATTGGTCATTGTTCTCTCAGTCATTCTAGATAGAGTGATCGAAAAACCATATAATTTAACATACTACATGTTAATTGTGATAACAAGATAAAATAAGAGAATTACTTGCACCATAATGGGGCCCAAGATTGGGGTTGTTTTTGAACACACATACTGTGATTTTTCATTCACATTATGGAGGTTTTTATATAGTTTATTGTCTTTGGGAAGAAAGGAATTTACAATTTTTTAAACATATTATGGGGAGGACCATAACCATGTTGTTTGATGTCATACAAATAGTATTTTATTATGTGGTTTTACATCATGTGACTATGATGTTATCTTATGTAGTTTGAATTATTGTAACTAAGACTGGTTCCATGATGTTTATCATAATGTGATGGGGAATTCATGGTATGAGGTTTAAATTCCTATCAAAAGTATATTTCTAACATGTAGATTAAGGTTATAGAAAAAGGAACTTTCTATACCAACATGAAGTTTATGCAATGTAATTCTTGAGAAAACATGCATTGGTAGCCTACATGAAGTGTTCGTTATTCATTGTGGACAATGAATAAGTTGCGTTGGAGTAAATTTTTTTCATGACATAGGGTACCTATAATCACAGTTTAATATTTGGTGAATTCTTCTATAGTATTATTAGAGCTCTTAGAACCATTATTGGATCTCCTTTGAAGAATGAATGGGTATGAACTTTCTTGTTAAAAGATCATTCAACTCTGTCTTGATGAACTACTGAGTTGTGGATATTGTGAAATATCTTCTCATTTAGTCATTCCAAGATATCCAGATAATTCTAAAACTATTCATATTCATATAATTCGTTTTATAAGTAAATAAAAAATTAGGTATCTAAATTTCATTGGGAAATAATGCATATATCTTTTATATAAAAGAATATGGACTCTCTTTAGTAGTTCTATGAGTTGTGGCATGATAATCCAGATAATAATGCCAATTTTTTACACATGAATTAATATCCTTGTCTACAATAATTTGCAGAATACTATTTTGATTCATGTTCAAAGCATCAATCATTCCATTTTCTAGGACATGGTAGTGGGATGAGTACTTAATCAATATTCTATTTTGCTAATACAACATTTTCAACATAAAAAAGAAGAATTGGTCTCTATTTTATGTTAATATTTTATAGGGATACAAAATCTAGTGATGATATGTTTCTTCAAAATTTTATGATAGATTTCATCCTAAAATTATTTTAGTGATATAGCCTCAAACCACTTGGAAAATAATTTTCTGGAAATAATGATGCACTTGAACTTCATAGTTGTAGTAGTGGGACACGGTCTCATGAAATCTATTCCCTAGATGGAGAATGAACAAGATTATTTTTTCCTATGAAACAAATTTGGGGGTAGATGTATGAAATCATTTTGTATCTCAAAGCACTGAAATTTTATGGAAAACTCTATGTAGTTTTGATTGATCAAAGGACATAAGTATTTATGCTTCCTGATCTTACAGAAAAGTTTGATTCCATATAGATAACGACAAAAAACACTTACATATAATTTTTAATTAAAAATGAGGGTATCTTTTAATTCAATGAATATGAGGAGGAAACCATCAAATAATCATTTTTAGAGTATCTTTTGACCATTCAAGGTGTTAGAAACAATGAAATTTATAGCCTTTCATTAGTTATACTCTCTCATGGATAGATCTAATGGAATAATTCCACTTTTGCATAAATACATTAAGGTAATCCATTCCATTTTGGTATCATTTAGTATGTAAATCATCTTAGCTTGTTCTATATTGGTGTCAATATCATTAATCTTTTACCTATCATAATATTTGAATAGGGACACTACCTTTTGATGTGTAATGCTGATGATTTATTTATCTACGTCTAGATCTTCAATTACTGTGGAAGCATTAGAAAATTCATTTTCAGGGGTGTTTTGTTAAAGTAGGACATAATATAGTGTTAGATCAAAGTGTAATTCTTCTTTCAACCACCATATGAAATAGAAAATTGGAATTAACTCCTATTTCATAACATTATACTCATAATTAATTTTCCTGATTATCATCTCTAAATCACCCTTGAAATTTAATTTTTAAAGTAGTACTTATGGAGGAAATTATAAACATTACATAAGATATTGGTATTCTACCTCAACATTGGTGTAGCCTTATGATAATAGGAATAAGTAGGGCAAGTCTTCCTTGTATGGATAGAAAATAACAATCCCTATGAAAAATCTATTGAACTTAGGGTTTTTCATCCTTATTCCTATTGAGATTACACAGGAGCCATCAAAATACATCTCCCACGTCTGGTTGATTTCTTGAATGGAAAATACATCTCTATCATGAAATTTTTTATCAACTGGTGTGTTTTACAAATTAGGTTTTTCTATGATAATATCTACCAATGGCTTCTCTTTTACTTTATTATACGACAAAAATT